>OZ021729.1:40759414-41959414 GCA_963978545.1 Linyphia triangularis
AGATAAATATGGCATGTTGGGTGTCGTTAGGCTTGTCTTGAAAAATTATGAATGTTTAAGGTACCAGGTATAGCATAGGTAGTACCACTTTCGGTTTATCAATTTCCAAGATAAATATGGCATTTTGGACTTTTGTTTTGATGAATTATGAATATTTAAAGTACCAGGTATGCTATTGGTACCACTTTCGGTTTATCAATTTTAAAGATAATTATTGCATGTAAGGTATCGTCGAACTCAGTTTGAAGAATTATGAATATCCCTGGTACCAGGTTTACCATAGGGGATAAATAGAAAAACGATGAAACGGACAAATTCAAAAAAGAGAAGTCGTCAGTGTTTAAAAAAAAGTTATGATATCCCCCAAAAAAACACTTTTGAAAAGTAGAAGAACCACCAACCTCAAAAACACAAAAAACTTTCTTACAATAAAAAAATCATAAACATGATGAAAATTTTCAGCCACAAACACAGTGATATAAAAAAATGGCCAACCTCTGATTAGAACTCTCGGTTGTGACTCGCTTACGAATGTATGCTTACTTTATTTTTAACATTTAAGTTCCGCTCCCATAAAAATTTACGTTGCTTGAGGTTGGCGCCCGTCTTAATTACTAACCTTTAACCGCCCCCCCCCCCCCCACATAAAAACGTTCCAAAATATATGTATCAACCAAACAAAAGCTTACCAGAAACACTTTAGTTTCCTACTTAAAAAATTCTTAATAACGATTCAAATGCAAGCGTTTGAGCACAGTTTCTCTATACTATTTTGAAAATTATACGAGCATGAATATTTACACCACTTTGTATTTCCTACCCATCCAAATGAAATCATAAACTCGAATATTCGTGCAAACATCCATAAATTAATTTAAAAGCAAGCATTGTTAATATTCCTAAGACGGGCGCCAACCTCAAGCAGCGTAAATTTTTATGGGAGCGGAACTTAAATGTTAAAAATAAATTAAGTAAGCATATATTCGTAAGCGAGTCACAACCGAGAGTTCTAATCAGAGTTTGGCCATTTTTTTCATATCACTGTGTTTGTGGCTGAAAATTTTCATCATGTTTATGATTTTTTATTGTAAAAAAGTTTTTTGTGTTTTTGAGGTTGGTGGTTCTTCTACTTTTCAAAGGTGTTTTTTTGGGGGATTGTAATATTACATGCTGTTGAGACTTATAATGTTCTTTTTATCTAATGTGAATTTAAAATATATTATCTTAAAAAGGTTATATTTCATTCAGATAGTATAACGAACGTCAACTAATAATAAAAAATAATGAAGTATTATTTAAAGTTTCTTTAATAAAATCCTAACTATATTATCTTGCAATGATCATTGTGTGTTATATCTTTAAGGATATAAAACTGCATGAAGAGGAACCATCTAAAGTTATCAACCAAATGTATTCTCATCATGATCAAGTAAGTGAATGAAAAAAATAGTACTGTACTTGAAAATATACACATGAACTACATTTTAACCCTCTTTCTCTCTCTGAAAATAATGTTCAATTGTTATAGTTAGTCTCATGATGATTACTTTTAATAATTTTAATTAAATTTAAAATATACGAGTGATAAAATATTCTTTTACTATTAAAAAGTTTTAAAAAATCAATATTCGTCTAGAATTCAAAATATACGCATTGAATAGAATAATGATAGAATATCCTGCCCTCTACTATAGCAGTCGTTGTCTTAGCTAATAAAGTTAACTAAAACTACATGCGTGAAATATAAAACCTTAAATATGTACACTTTAAGTCACTGTCTTTTTAACTGATAATGAATATCTAACCAAACTAACGTTTATGGACAGTTTAGAAATGTTTAGAAATCTTATATATTTAAAACCTTTATAAAAATTTCTTTTTTGTTTGTGTGTGTGGCTGCAGGGTTATTTTGCGGAAGCCTAATTGACCCACTTGCCGTCATCTGATTGGGTTGAAACTTGACAGATAGATTCGATGTCGATGACAATGCATTCTTTTCAGTTTTTGGGGCTATACTGCTACTAAAACGTCGCTTTTACACACGCTTCTATTATCGCTAATGAATAGTAATAAATCCCATTTAACTGATCGTTCTGAAACTCTTTCCTGTTGCCAAAATTGTTTTAATAAAATAATAACAAAATATAATTAAAGTTATTAAAAAAAAGATCTTTGGATGCGAATGCATAAATTCCCATCCATTTTTAATAAATATATTTTGAAACGTAGTTTGCCGCATATTTTGCTGAAAAAAGTGATGTTTTTAATGTTTAAAATTTGGTGCAAACACCATGCACACGCTTACAAAAAAAAAACCGGTGCTATGTTAATGAATATAAAAATTGGCATTACATTTAAAGTATTTATATTAAAAACTTTGTTCTTAATGCTATTATTATTATAATTACTGGATGACACCGTTCCCTGCTCCCTAAATGTTTCATATACCATGACTCGCTACGTTTGCGGATTGCTTTTAAAATATATAATAACTGAAAACCTACCGTCAGTGACAGTTTTTTTACGTGATCCAGGAAATTAATAAATTATGAATTATTACATTTAGAATATCGAGCAAATAATCTTCGCAAACAATTTAATTTAATTTAATTTAATTTATTTTAATTTATTTTAATTTATTTTAATTTATTTTAATTTATTTTAATTTAATTTAATTAATTTTAATTTAATTTAATTTAATATAAAATGTAATAAAACTATAATATTTTTATACAACAAAATGACTATCAACTGCAGGCACAATCTAGGTTGTTCCAATTTAATTCCTCTTAATTAAAAGATTATTTACCTTAAAAAGTCATATCTTAAAAAATCATTTACACAAATATAATTTATGATATAATCTATTAGATGATTTCAATTATCAATCACTCTATTGCAAAAAAAAGTGTTTTCAATTCTCTAAATTAAAATGTAATTTATATAACTTATAACCATAACCTCTTGCCATGTGCCTTATATAGTAACTCTTAACCCTTGAGATCAGCCTGTACGGTAAATTTAAATAAATAAATAAAATCTCCTCTAGATATAATTCTTGCTATGTGATAATACATATATATTTTTATCTTCTTGACCCTGGTTCTTTTCAGGTATTCTTCTGGACGCTAAACAAAGTACTTTCTGTTGCTGATACAAAAATGCGTAGCAAAACAATTCAACAGTTCATTCGCATTGCTCGAGCATTATTCATCAATAACAATTTGCATTCTGCACATGCTATTATTACAGCATTAAACTATTATCCCATCCAAAGATTATCGAAAACATGGAAAGTAAGTACTTTAATGCTAATGTTTACTTTCAATATAAGGATATTAAAGCATTTTAGTCGGTAAAAAAAAATCAATTTTTATATTTCATTTCAACAAGTTTTAAAAAGTCCTGTGTTGGTCTAGAAAAAATTTCTGTCATAACTCCCGGACGGACTGACCTACGATGTTCAACTCTTGTATACAGGATAGTGAGGATCATAGGACCTGTTACTAAGATTTTATCAAAATTGAGCATGCGCATAATATAGCTGCCATTGAAGAGTATATAGTTTTCTGAAATTGCCAAAAAATTTCTCTATTTATATTTATCAAAATTGGTGTTATAATGTCTTTTGAGATCCTCCAATTCAATAAAGGTGTCAAAAGTTGAAAAAATAATGTCTTCAACACAGAGTAATTTTCCTTTGAGAAATGCCGATCTACCACTGCTACTCCTCTATTTCACTTACATGAAACGAATAAAAAAATTGTATCGCCAAGCCCATTAACAACTTCACAATTTTGGTGATGTATTTCTTTCAGGCCCTTCTAACAATTATCATCGAAAATATCGTCAAACTGGCTAACTTTTTTTATAAAAATACGAAAATGATTACGCTAAATTACACCAAATCATGTTAAATGTAAATGCAACTTCCAGTATTATATTGTAATTGAAAGTTGTGCGATTTTCCACAGCCTTAGTTATGTGATGCAATGAAAATTGCAGGAATCTTAATTTAAAAGGTTTTGAAACATGTCACATTAATTATTGAGAAAAGACCTTCACAATAAATAAAAAATAAATTTCATTTATAAAATTGTGTAGATTTAATATATCGCAAGGGATCGAACTTGATGTGTTTTTCGTAAACCATCAATTTTAAATCTCAAAAAAATTTAATACACTAATGTCCTATTAATTACAAGTAGTCAATAAATGGGTTTTATTACCAGCTTTTGCTACAGAGAGGAATGGCCCTTTCGGGATCTGTGGCTTTATTAAGTACACTTGCCTTACCGAAATTCCTTAAAACGAAAAGATTTAACTACATTTTGATAACCTTTTCGTACAAAATTTTTAAAGTTACTCCCCAAACACAAAACAGCACTAGTTTTAAAACGTTCCTTTAACGCTTAGCATTTACAACTATTTTTTCAGCTTAAAGCATTTAAAGCATCCAGGGAGAAAACGATACAAGTAAAAAAATATAATTTTGGGTCGTTTATTTGTTACTCAACCTGTATTTAAACTTTATGAGACAGCACTATGAAATCTGAGAAAGAATGATCCCAGTCCAGAAAAATACCTAATCATTACATACAGGATCAAAACTTAAAATTCTCGGAATGACAATGATATTATTTTATTACACATGAATAAAAACAAAAGTTATTTTAAGGTGACCCTCTAATTTTTTTTTTATTATTATTATGTATTATATTCGTCTGTCCGAAAAGCTGTTCGAATATTATTATAATATTTCCATACATTTACTGCCAATCGATACCGTAATCAAGCTCTACGCATGTATGGTTCAAAACACAATATATAAAGTTATTTTGTCGTGGATGCATTTTTAACATAATTTTTTCTATTCATCTTTTGTTTTCCTACGTTTTAAGTTCATCTATTTTTTTTTTTTTTTTACAATTTGTTTTGGCGTCAAAGATGTATTGTACTCAGTAGATATTGACATTTTTATTGTAATTAATAAACTACTTATGTTGAAAATTTCTGAGCCGTAGCCGTATTATAAATCGTTTTGTGAAATATTTGTTAATTAATTAAAAAAAGTCATTAAAATTTTATAATTCTGTCTGTCAGAAGTCCAATTAGTAGGCCTATGTTGAAAATTTCAGAGCTGTAGTCCTAATAGAAATTGTTTGTAAAAAATTCATTAATTAATTAAAAAAATTAATTTACAAAAGTCAATTAAATATTTAAAATCAGTTCTTCAAAAGTCAAATTAAAAAACCAAAACTACTTAAGTTGAAAATTTCAGAGCTGCAGCCCTAATAGAAATCGTTTTGTAAAATACTTGTTAATTAATAAAAAAATTAATTAAAAAAAATAATACCAGAAACCTTCGCGGGAGTATACTCAACAATTTCCAGAAATTTCATGGAAATCAGATAAATGGTGTACTAATGCACAATGTGCAAACACAAATACATTCGTTTTTATATATATATAGATTAAAATCCAATATTTTATGCGGAAAGAAGTGTACTTTTTGTTTCAGCAACTCATAAATAGTTAAAAAACATGTTTGTACATTGCAAAGGCTTTTTCTTGTATAGTATTTATGTTAATATTTTTCAATCGTTCCTTTTGTTTTTACAGAGAGTATCAAATAACACAATGAAGCTCTTTAAAGAATTGAGAAAACAGTTTGCTGACAAGGATAACAATTATGAAGGTCTTACAAATCAAATGAAGGATGCACATGCTGTCAACAACATATCCATTCCGTACTTAGGTTTGTGAAATAAACTTCATTATTTTCAAAGTTTTAAAATCCTAAAGGTAGGAAACTTATCAGAAAAACAAATAAGTAAAAAAAAAATGTATAAAAATCAGCTCAGGGCAGAAACTTTAAATCATTTTTAATTTATTTAAGTAAGAAAACTCAAATATTCATTAATTTGATTTAATGAAAAGTTTATTTTTCCCTGCCACTAGGTAGTATCCCATTTTTGGAGATTCATATGTATTTAAACAAGCCATTATCTATAAAAATAAAACAAATAGTTTATGTATATGTGTTTGTCTGCCTGTGACTAGATAGAAAGGGTAAAACTTTGAAATTTTAAGCATACGTATGGGTCTTCTAATTTTGCTTTTCATAAATATATATATATATATATATATATATATATATATATATATATATATATATATATATATATATATATATATATATATATATATATATATATATATATATATATATATATTAATTTTGTTTTTTATAAGTGACGGCCAATAACCCTGAAATTTTAAACGTACATAATATTGACTATTTATTTTTACTTTGTACAAACAGAATGTCAAAATTTTCATTAATTCTTTAGAAAAAGATTTTCAATAGACGTAGAAAGAAATTTTAAACATAAATAATTTAAACATTCTAATTTTGCTTTTTACAAACTAAATATTAAGATTTTAATTAGTTTTTTTAATTAAATTTTGCAATTTAAAATTAAAAACTTTGTTTAAAAGAGACTGCCAATACACGTAGAACCTTGAAACTTTAAACATAAGCAGTTTTTGTCTTCTAAGTCTGCTTATTAATAATGGATTATTAAAATTTTAATTGTTTTTTACTTAATTAATTATCAAAGTATAAAAAGAAAGGACCCATGCACATCGACGGTTCTCCGCAACGTGTGGTCACCCAGCTACTTATTTAATAACTAGTTGCTACGAATTTCATAATTTCTAATATTGCTTAGTTTGTTCTTAATATCAATTCAATTGCAGATCTTTTCCTCAAGGACTTCCATGCAGCTATGGTCCTCTTGTCGGATGTCAGAATAGAGACGCTTGCGAGAATTTCAGTTGTCCTGGCAGACTGTAGAAAACTTCCATTATATTATCATGGTATTGTATTTTTTACACTAACTTTGTATTCCCTTGTAGTTTCAAGTCTCTTCAACTCAAGTTAGGCCATTCATTGGCCTAATTTTTGAGAAATTTTTTTTTTTTTTAAATTGTAGTTTTTTCATACAATTGTTCTTTTTCATGGGTTCCAAAATTTAAAGATAATTTCCATATACTTATTAACTATGCTCAAGTTCTAAATATTTGAGGTTATGAAAGATTTGCCAGTTCTTTTCAGGCAAATTAAAAATTTTAAGAATAGTATTTTTCGGCTAAAATCTTATTTAAAAAATTAGTTAACGATACTATTTTCTTAAAAATAAGTGCAAGAGCGTTATTATTTATGTTGTGCGTGATTTCTAATCATCAAAAAAAAAAAAAAATGTGTCTATCTATTCTAAATTGTGTCTATTTATAAAAATATCTATTTAAACACAAACAAGCTGATTGAGACAGTCATCATCTCTAAAAACCCACTTCTAGACATGTTTCCATGTACATCAGTTCCAGATACCAATCATGTGAATTTTAGCAACATTTAATGAGATTGAGTGAAATCTTACTTTTAAGGATATAAACATCTGATGGCAAAAAATATGCCGCTTCGCATGATTTTTTCACAAAAAAATATTGCTAAGTTAATGAGTTTGATGACAATCATAGTGGGAAAATTTTCATCGAATATCCATATCCTATTTCACATATTTCAATATCCCTATTTTACAGAAAAGGTATCAAATTCCCGCATAGTTATTTTAGAAGCACTCTTCAAGTCAAATTTTAAAGCACTCTAGTTTCAAACTTTCAATTGAATTTTACGTAATTTTACTAATCATGTATAGCCCTTTAAACTGATGCATGACACATATTTGTAACATTTATAGATTATGGCAAAGTAATTGTAAATTGACTTATAGTTACCATTACCATTGCTTCCCATTCATTTTTCCAGTTAAATGTTGGAATGGTAACTCATTTGGTTGAGACCTTTCATTTGATGTATCACATTTATCTGTAGCATTTATAGTTTTGAATGGGAATCAGAAAGACTGACAGATATGAACAGACAGATGGCCATAGCCTTTGTATAAGCTTTATCACTTAGTGTAAGGCAGAAGCCAAATTTAAAAAGTATAATTCCACTAAGTGGCCGAATATTGGAGGTTTTACCTTAAACTTTGCAAAGTTCCTTTACTTACAAAATAAATTTCTTTTTCAGAAAATGAAGTGATAACAACAGATATTGATTACTTGAAAGGAATATCGGAGCATATGATGTCAATTATCAAGACAGAATCTGTGAAGTAAGTGAACCTTTAATTAACACACAATTCTTGGATTTACAATTTAAGTCTTGGATTTTCAGTTTACTATTTGAAATACTATCAATCACATGATAGAATATCAAGAATCCATTTAAAGGGAGAAAAATTTCCTTTCGGTAAAGTTCTCTCAAGCCGAACATTATCGCAGCTAACCTAGGCACAAAAATTTGATATTTAATGAGTAATGTATACAGATACTTGATAACTTTATCCCAAAGCATCAAATTCTTCAAACTGAGACCAAGTAGGTCATTCGCAATACGGGATTACAAAAATAGGAATTATGGAGTGGAAAAAATAAAACTTGCTCAATAAAACTGTGTTTACAAAAAAAATTATTGTAACGTCATTTGAAGGAAGGTTTTAATATTATTGTTTTGAAATTTAAATTTGACAAATATGAATATTCAAAGCTTAGTTAAAAAAATATATATATAATTTTCTATAAACTTATTTAATCATCAATTATTTTTATTTACTCTTTAGTTATATAACATTATTAAGAAAGATGTGTGTTCTTCTTTCTCAAACAAATACTTTCCATAACCAATTTCCACATTCATCAGATAATTCTTCGCACATGACTCGTGTTTCTTTTACCATCTAATGGTCAACAGACCAAACAGGGTATACAGAGGAGATCAAAAGTATTCAGTGATGTTACCAAGTTTTAAATACTAAAATTATAATTCCATGTTATAGTACTGATTAAAACGCATTTGAGATAATCACAAGGACATATCTTGTCATTCTTTTCCTCTGCATTTATAATGAAACCAAATTTAAGTCTGGAAAAACTCAAATAACTTTTAAATGCATAAACCTTCATTGCATTGGTTCAAGCATCCAATTGGCATATTTTTTCCTTTTCTAAAATATCACATTTAGCTTTGCAAAATCGTTAATTATTTACTCAGTTGATTCTTAATTCATTGACATATTTTTAGGACCCATATAAAGTAACATAATTACTGTAAGGGTTCATGAAGGGCTTTTATTTATTTTTTTATAAAAAAGGTTAGTTCAACTAATACATGTAAATTTGTACTTTCAATTACCCATATATATACATAGGGTGATGAAAGTATAGTATTCGGCCAACAACAAAAAAATTCTTGCATTTCTCCACATTTTAGATTATTCTGATTTAAAAAAAGTGACATAGAAATTATGTCTGTCTGAGTGTATGTGTGTACGTGGTCAGTATAACTCCCGTACAAATTGACTTACGATGTTCAAACTTGGTGAGCGGGTATAGTGGTACAGGGATCTACCATTAAGATTTTCGTCAAAATCGCTCATGCGCTTAAGGTAGCTGCCATTGAAAAAATCATGTTTTTCAGTAATTGCTAAAAAAGACTCTAACGCGCTCCCCCCCCCCCCTCCTTTTTTTTTCCAAATTGCTGTGGTAATACCTCTTAAGGTGTTCTAAACATCTCCACCTACGAAATCCCAGTAAAAATGCTTTAATAACGTAAAAAGTTAATTAACGAATACCTTTAACACAGATTTTTCTTTCCTTGAGCATACCTCATCATCGATCGTTTTTTCTTCTTTCCTCAGTTTCACTTACAAGAAACGATAATGTAAGAATTATCGAAAAGTATATTGCCCCATGCAAGAATTATCGCAAAAAATATTTTGCTAAAAGAATGATGAAAATATAAAAACCGTAAATGACAGAAATCCACGTCAATATCATAGTGTAATTGAATGTTGTGCGATATTCCACACCCATAGTTTTAATTATCTTATGACTCAGGGGATATGGTGTAGGGAAAGGTGTGGAAAGAGAAAGAGAAGTGAGTAGCAGCAAATGTATTTTTCAACCCGTAGTCCACAGTGACCATAATACTGGGATCCAATACCTGCAAATTGCGAGACTCTATTGCTATATAATAGCAATATTCTCATATGCAATTTAAATAATATAAATGCTTTTTTTTTTTTTTTTTTAGAAAAGTAGTAATCGTAAATCAATCACAACATTTAATAATCCTTTCATTTCAGGCGAAGCTATAATCTTCAACCACCGATTAAATCTTATAAAATCGTGAGCAATATGGATCATCGTACTATGTTTGATTTCCTATATGAAAATTATGATAAGAAATTTTAAAAAGCTCATTAAACAACTTTTACAGCAAAAACATCCCAAAATATATAAACATCAAACTCATTTGGCAATTTCAATGGGATTTTCTATCCAGTATCAAACTGAAACAGATATTTAGGCTTCCAACTACCACATATTATGTAAAAAAATTCCTTATTCAAGAATGCTGTACAACAATAGTTAATTTCTCTGCAGAACTTTTCGAATGAATTGGCTCAGCGAATTAACATCAAGCTCAGAAGATAAATTCAAAACTGGGGATCTTAATAATATCGATCTCTCTGTAGAACTTTTCAGATGAATTTTGCTCAAAGAGTTACACATCAAGCTCAATAGATGTTATTAAGTGGATCAATAATAAAAGGGAATTTCCAATATCGCAAAGGAAGGGATATTTAGCCATCTAACTATTTCATATTCCAGAGAAAAACCTTATTCATGAATTCTAAACAACAATGGTTAATCTCTCTGCAAAACTTTTCGTATGAATTGGGTCAGGGAATTAAAGCTCAAGCTCAAAAGATAAATTCAAAACTGGGGATCTTAATAATATGAATCTCTCTGTAGAACATTTCAGATGAAATTGGCTCAAAGAATTACACATCAAGCTCACATTATATTATTACAAAAGTGGATCAAGAGTAAAAAGGGATTTCCAATATTATAAAGGAAGGGATATTTAGCCATCTAATATATCATACTCCAGAGAAAATCCTTATTAAAGAATTCCAAACAACAATAGTTAAACTTTCTGCAGAACTTTTCGTATGAAATCGACTCAGGAAATTAAAGCTCAAGCTCACCCTACAATATAGTGAATGTAGATCAATAGTGAAAGGGAATTTTCAATATTGAAATAAAACAGATATTTAGTTATCCAACTACATCATATTCTATAGAAAATTCCATATTCAAGAATGTGAAATAACAATAGTTAATCTTACTGCAGAACTTTTCTAATGAAATTGGCTCAGGGAGTTTTCATGAAGCTCAGAAAATAATTTCAAAACTAGCGATCTTAATAATTGTGATCCCTCTGCAGAACTTTTCGGGTGGAATTGGCTCAGAGATAAAGCTCAAGCTCAATAGAGACAATATCAGAGCTGTGGATCACCATTCAAGGGGACTTCCTATCTATTTTCATAAACAAACGGATATTTAGCTAACCCAACACATCATATTCTATAAAAAAAAATCCTTTATTCAAGAATGCTGAATAACAATAGTTAATCTCTCTGCAGAGCTTTTCAGTTGAAATTGGCTCAGAGAGTTAAGCCTCAAGATCATTAAACAATATCAGGCTGTGGATCACCATTCAAGAAGACTTCCAATCCAATATCATAAATGAATGGATATTTAGCCATTCCATCACATCATATTCTTTAGAAAATTCCTTATTCAAGAATGTGAAACTACAGTAGTTGATCTCTCTACAGAGCTTTTCAGATGGAATTGGCTCAGAGAGTTACACATCAAACTCAAAATTTTATTTTCAAAACAGTGGACCATCATTCAAGGAAACTTTCTTTCCAATATCATAAAAGGAGGGATATTTAACCATCCAGCTACCTCATATTCTATACAAAACTTTATTCAAGAAAGCTGAATGACAAATAGTTGATCTCTCTGCAGAACTTTTCAGATGAAATTGGCTCAGAGAGTTGCACGGCAAGCTTAATAAATAATTTTCAAGATTGTGGATCATTATTCAAGGGGACTTTTTTTCAAATTTGAAAAAGGAACGGATACTTAACCATCCAACCACCTCATTTTCTATAGAAAATTCCTTATTCAAGAATATTCTGAACAATAGTTGATCTCTCTGCAGAACTTTTCGAACGGAAATGGCTCAGAGAGTTTCCCATCGAGCTCAATAGATAGTATCACCGCTGTGGAAAAGTGCTTTATTAGGTCCTAGGTGACAAAATCCGGAGGGAGATGTTATCCACCTCTTGATGGAATCAGTCGGCTCGACCGGGGACCCATCAGCCAGTGGGTTTAGTCGACGGAACCCGGGGCCATCAGGAGGTGGGAGCAAATCTCGATGAATCGAGGAGCCCAGTGACCTTAGAAAAACACTCCTCATAGAATTGCACTCTCTCCTCGTCAAACACTGCCTATCAACAAGCACAATATCTGGGCCTCATTTGCTCTATCAATATATAAAAGAAAAGTAACAGACTTGTCAACTGAAATCAACTCTTCAAATATCATGAATGGATCATTGGTCACCGGTATCTACATCGTAAACCAAATGCTCAACCTTCATAGTCAACAAAAAATATCCTCTTCAACTAGCATGGATAAATCATCGGTCACTTGAAAGTTCACCGGATACCATATCCTGCCTCACCACAGCTCAACAAAAATATCAACTTCAAATAGCTCGGTTCAATCATCTTTTCAGTGCAATCAAAATATCCCCTTCAAATAGCATGGATGCATCCTCTTCACAGTTCAAACAAGATATCGTCTTTAAATAGCTTGGATGAATCATTGGTCACCGGTATGTCCACCGGATACAATGACCTTCCCCTCCACAGCTCAACAAAAATATTCACTTCAAATAGAACGGCTGGATCCTCTTTACAGTTCAACCAAAATATCCCTTCAAATAGCATGGGCGAATCCTCTTCACAGTTCAAAAAAAAATGTCGTCTTTAAAAAGCTTGGATGAATCCTCTTCACATTTTTACCAAAATAACCCCTTCACAGAGCATGGATGAATCTTCTTCACAGTTCAAACAAAATCTCGTCTTCAAATAGCTTGGATGAATCTTTGGTCGCCGGTATGTCCACCGGATACCATGAACTTCCCCTCCACAGCTCAACAAAAATATCCACTTCAAATAGCATGGGCGTATTCTCTTTACAGTTCAACCAAAATATCCCTTCAAATAGCATGGGCAAATTCTCTTCACAGTTCAAACAAAAATTTCGTCTTTACATAGCTTGATTGAATCCTCTTCACAGTTCAACCAAAATATCCTCTTCAGATATCATGCATGAATCATTAGTCACAAACTCATCCATCATATTGATTGCTTCATCAGAAAGTGCATAGCTAGATTTCATTAGATATATCAAGAATTTACAGATGAAACCATTTATTTTTTAAATCCACTTTACAATTAATATCTTGAAGCTCAGAATCATAAATGGATCATATTGTTAACCTCATGTCTAAGATATCCTTTTCAAAATATTTAAATGAAGGTCATCCTAGCATTCTTTGAACCAAATTTTAAACAGAATAACTACATACTTAATAGTATAGTTGGATAAAAATTAACAGATGGCTAAATTATCCTCTTCAATTCCACTTAAAATGAATATCTCAAGCCACAAATAGATCATTGTTTACCATGGGGCTAAAATATCCAGTTCAAACTATTTAAGTGAGCGAAGTACCATTACTATTTGAACTCTAGTACAAAATGAATGTCACCAAGTTCAGTATTACAGTCGGATAATATTTTCAGATGTCTAGATAATTCTCTTCCTAACTTTTAAATGAGTTTCACTCGTGCATTGTTTCAACTTCAGAGTACTATATGAATGTCTAAAGTCTTATCAATTTTCAACTGATAGTAAAAAAAGGTCTTCATTATATTTCGGAAACAAACGTCTCCCACATGCACTATTTTAGTTACAGTTCAAAACAACTGTTTCTATATCCAATTTTTCGGGTGGTGCATCATAGTCTGCCAGATAAATCAACTAAAGATTTTTCAAATGATGGTCACCAGTACAATGATTTTACTCCTGTTTATTATTGATGGATGACAGTTTACCTGAAAAACAATTTCCTCATTTTGAAAATGGATAGCGTCCATGAACTTCAGATCAATATGAATGACTGGAAGTTCATTTGAAAATACTATGATGTGCACTACAACCATAGAGGATTAGTACGTAACCAATCTACAAGTTATCTCTACATCACAGTAACATTCTGGATAAAGAGTAACTATTTTGGTGTACTTCTCATTTATCACAAATTCTTAGAAAAAGTGTTTGTAGTTTTGTTTGATTAGTTGGTAAAATGGCGAGAAAAGGAAACAGAAAAGTGAAAAAGAAAGTGAAAAAAAAAAGACCAATTGATGAACTTATGTTTGATAAATATCTAAATTTCTGTATTTTGCCTACTTCTAAAAACAAATTTGTTATATTATTCATTATCAATATGTGCAAGATATTCTAAATTTTCACTTTGTTATCTGGGATTAAATAATTTATTTCACATCTACTGAGTTGTGTGTTTATTTTTTATATATTTGTTATTTATAGATCGTTTATTATTTATTTTTGGTAATTGAATTCAATATTGTTAATTGATATAGATACTAAAGTCAAGTTTAATAAAGTACTGATTTCGAACCTAAAAACTATTTAAATTCTAAAATTAAAGTAAGATTAAAAATTACCATTACAAATCGTTTGCCAAAAGAACTTTCAATAGCAATCAAAATTCAGTATATTTTAAAATGACAGTTTAGAATTAATACAGAACACTTCGCATGTATTTTTTTTTTTTTTTTTTCCTTCTTTTTTTTTCCCCCTTCTTTTTTTCTTCTGATTAAATTTTTTAAAAGCTATCCTTCGACATCTTTCATTTGACAAGAATATTCATTGATTCAATAAGCATTAGATAAGGTTTGCATAAATTACAGACTAATAACTTTTTAAAGATTTACATACTTTCGAATTTTCTATCACAGGTACAGTATTGTATTAAAAGTATTAGCAGGAAATTAAGAAAATTTTACAAAAATTAAAGTAAATTTTCATTAGTAAAAGGATAACGAACTTCTGTGGTCAGGTTTTTATTTTGGTATGTCTGGTCACAACTTATCCAATATTTGATTCATGAATAATTGTCAGTTGCTGTGGTTGCATGTAAAATTATTTGTTAGAAGTGGCCGCTACGATATCTGCAGCATTAGTAGTTTTAGGTGAAAGAGTTGCAAATGGATTTCCAGTCGCAACATCGGGTACTTTCTGTCGCAACTTCCGGTTGAATTTTGGGAAGAAAACTAGTCTGTCTAAACGAGAGATATTATTTGAAATATCACAAGTGACTAACATTTGTACTTTTGTCTCCGAATGTTGTCTTAAGACGGACGGATCAGGCTTTGTATAAGCTTCTCCTTTAGTGTAGAGGTAAAAACTAATTAATTAAACACTAATTTAAATAACTTACAAATTTGAAACTCATAGGTTAAATATAATTAAGTTAATTTAATTGCAAAACGATTTTCCAAAACCAGACTTGCAGAAAGAAAAAAACTTAAAAATTCAGTTAAGGGTATCGTTAGTTTCATCGCGTCATTCTATTTCGAAATCTGATAGGGTTTTTTTTTTTCCCCCGACCAGAAAAGTTGAAGTAAATACTCGCAAAATAAATAAGGGATATTCAATTCAAGTCAATATGATGAAAACCAATTTCCTCATTTTCTTTATATTTGAGAATTTGTCGTCTGCCTAATGTTAGTTTCAGTTGAAAATTAGAATTTAGTACAGGAAAGTGTGAACAAAATTCTCTAAAAGTTCTTGGAAAACATCCGAGATAAAAAAATAAATAAAAAAAATAAAAAAAGGCTATAATGATGTCTGTATTCAAATATCAAGGAGCTTAATTATTAAAAATTTGAAGGACAGCTAACTAGATAAGTGGCAACAATTTTCAGCTGGAATTTATCTAACCAAGATAAGACAAGGACGACTCCTCTGGATGAATCTGTCGAAGTGATGAGACTCCTGCCAGACAAAGTTCAAGAGCAGGGCAGAATCACGTCAATAAAATTAAATCACCACATCTGAAAAGGCACCCAGCACCTGTCCACCTATCTCCTTCACGATATACCAAAAACAAAAAAACCCGAATAAATTAATCTACTTCGGTATCAATTATGATCGGGAGAGAGGGAAAAAAAACTTCTAACAGAAGAGATGGCTTGATTTATATTTTGCCTTTGTTTCTCAAATCTTACGTTGCAAAAAAACAAAACAAAAATACCCATGATCGGGGGGGGGGGGAATGCGGTTGTTGCAATTTTGACCTGCCTTCCTATCAAAACGGGGCCAGCCCCTTCAGGGCCCGGGGCTATGACCCCTGCGAGGGCCCCTTTTTTTTCTTGGTTCGCAGCTGCATTTTTTAATCTGCTTCTCCCAGTAGGGAGCTTCTAAAGAGATGTCATTATTATTATAGGGTTATTACATCTTTTGGTTTGGACAGACATGCGCAGTATTAAAGAAGGGACCGCTTCTACAGCTTTTGCTGGTTAATTGCACTGTATACAGGTTTTCTGCGGAATGGTAGCACTAGGACACGAAGTGGGCTTAATTAATGGTGCTTCTACAGACCAAATAGCCGTGGGATAGTTTTTTTGGGGAATGTCGTATCACTCTCGGGTGATTATTATTATTACTTTTATTTTTTGTTATTGTCTATTTATAGGTAATGGTTCCTTGGAAGCTTTTAGAGCCTTCGGATGTGTGATGAAGAAATTAAGACGTACGGTTTTCTGTTTGGAAGCGTTGTTAGGAATACGTGTATTATAATATGGCCTTGTGGATCCAATTAGTAAAGTGATTAATTTTTTCAGATTGGTTTCTAATATGTACTAGCAGTATCACGACATATAGGATGTAGGTCAAACTGCATCCGTTTACTTTTTTAACAATGGCTCCTCAATATTTTAATATAAATCACTCAGAGACTTTTAAACACTTACTTCAAAGGTACTAAAAAATATTTATATTATGTAATATTTTGATAAATATAAAAGTAGCACATAAACATCAATTTACTTTTAATAGAAAAAACACATAGACATCAAGTTAATTTTAATATTTATGTTTTAGAAGCAAATTTGAATTAGTCAATTAATTTTTCTTTGAAGCTGAATTATTTTAAAAATAAATTATAGCTTATTTAATAAATTACAGAAAAAAAGCTGTAAAATTATTTTTAATATTATAAATTTGCAAGTAAATTATCAAAATATTGTTTCAAATGAAAGAGTTTGAGTTCAAAATTTACTATATAAATCAAAATATAGATATAGGAAGTTTCGGGTACTTGGAGTTGTCACTAAATTTTCAATATTTTCACAATAAGTACAAGGCATTACCTATCAAATTGAGTAATATTCCACCAGCCATTGAGAACACGTTATTAAATTTATGAATTAAATTTAACTATATTGTCATCATTTCTTCTAAAAAAAAATTCTATATTCAAGATATTTGTTCATACACATTAATGTGCCGAAACAAACCAACGCATACGACGTATTATAAGTGTGTGGGGGGGAGGGGTCAGTCACCACGCATATCGAATTCAATTCGACAGACGACACATAACAACTGGACTAACAACTGAACAAATCCCATTCGTGATCCAACTGGAACGTAACTTCCCAGTTATAAAATGGCTGAATAAAGATCGCCACTGAATTGGCGACAGCGTCAAATCAGTGGATGTTTGGGAGGGGGGAGGTTGAAGGGAAACGAGAAATCCCGGACAGATGGAGAAAAAACAGTCTCTTGAAGAATTACCACTCCTTGGAAAGTGTCATCTCTATGATGAGAGCCACCACTCCTTTCTACTTGAAATCCTCTCTTGACGAACAAAGCAAATCCTCGCCAACTCCTGCTGAAGTTTTTCTTCTCTTTGCTTATTTATTTATTTACTTGTTTCCTTCAACGTCAAAGCGATAAAAACCTCAAAGCTGGCCCGGGACATGAAGTCAGGCGGTTGACGGAGGATCATCAAAACTCTCATGGACAATATTCGAACTTGAGTATGAAATGAAAGCTCATCGAATGTTATTTCGGCTTGAATTCTGTGGGAAAATCGCCAAGGGAGTGGAGCGAACACCCTAGCATTAAATCAAGAGCCGCTTCCTTTGGAAATAGATTGATGTCTATATAATTGAAGTGTTATTTGTTAAATTTTGCTGATATAGGCATTTCAATGTCACAATAGCCTTACAGACTTTTGTGATTCTTACTAGTAGGAAGTTTTAAAAAAAAAACTCTATACCGTTGGCTTAGAGTGCATGGGCGCCCCCAGGAGGGTGCAAGGAGGTGCACTTGCACCCCCCTGGCTCTTGAAAAAAAAAAATTAGGGAAAAATTTAAATTCCAAGATTAAAAAAAGCACATATGCCGTTTATATACGTTATGTTACACTGAGTTTTTTTTTTTCCTTTTTCCCCTATTAATTTAGTCTTTTGTTTCTTTCTTATGTCGTTTTTTATAGCTACTATCCGCGTGACGATTTTCTGACGCTGGTTGTCTATGATCATTAGAGTCTGATGAGTAGAAGTATTTATTCCTCTTATTGTATAATCCATTTCCTGTGTAGTTCTCAAAATTCTAGGGAAATGTTTTGTTTTTTAAGTCATTAGATATACTATCTTGAAATCTATTTTTAGAATTCAATTGAACATATTCCAATAATGCTTTCGTGTTTCATTTTGATTTTTTTTTCCCATTATAATTGAAACTTAGAAGAAATAAAATGTTACTCTTCTGTATTTTTTAATCTTCGAGTTACTCTATTCTAAACACTGTCTCTTGAATGCCGTGACATGAGTTGGATGATAAAAAAAATTGTTAAAAATGTACATTTTAGTATTTTTACTATTTCGTATTTTTTTTCTCTTAACAAGGTTGCGCTTTCAAAAAATATATACCATGCATTCTAATTATTCTCAAAGAGTATAATTTATATAATTTATAATGCATAATTTTTAAATAACATTTATAAAAAAATTAATGATTTTGATAAAAAAAAATCTAGTCTTGCGACCCCTTGCAAATATTCCTGTGGGCGCCCATGTTAGAGTGAAAAGGTGTTGATTTCAATTTGTCAAGGTTTTCAGGAGAGCAAATAAAATATATACTTTTAAAGTGCTAATCCAACCACACAACACAGCTTGGAGCATTTGCGTATTATTTATTTACTTTTTTTTTTTTTTTTTTTTTTTCAGTGTTTAAGTTACAACTGTACTAATCGAAGAGTCTTCTGTTTTTCAAGTGTACCAAAAAGTGATTTGAAACCAAAGCCAAACCAAACCAAAATAGACTTTGCACCTTTTCATTTTGAGCCGGCGATATACTTTATAGTCGGAGATATACTCTCTATTCCTCAATTAAATTTCCACACCTTGAAAAATACTTACATGGTCCGATTTATTGTGAAAAAAATTGTGGCAAATATAAATAAGGTATAAAATTAAAAAACAAATCTTTTTATATGTAGTTTGAAGGAAAAAGGTTATGTGTGGCGTAACAAAATAAAGAAATGATTGAGAGCCAAATAATAGAGATCGATAATCAGATGATTACAGCACTTTAATTACATGTTTTAAGTAATAAATTAAAAGTGAAAATTAAAGATAAAAATTCCAATCAAAACCTTTAGCCTTTCAACTCCGGATGCCTTAAAACTACAGTCTCTGAAAATTAAGTGAACAATCCCAGTCATCGCATTAAACGCATCCAAACCACGAACAAAATAATACACTTCAAAGATCAGATGGTCATCAGTTTTATAACCGATGAAATACTACACGAAAAAGCCATTTTCAGATCTCGTATCAGAAAGAGATATGGAAAAGTACAGTTATAAAAATCAAGCTCTTCCTTCTAACGACACGTCCACTCATAACTGGCGTTATTTATGTTTATTTATGGGATAGTATAGAATTGCATCATTCTAAAACACAGCCGAATTGTTCATTATACGCTTATCTTGTGTTTTTATACGATATCTACTGAGAAGTCAAGAGAAATTAGGTCGGGAAGAAGGATGTCTCTGTGGGAAGAATTCCATCTAGAGGTCGGCGATAAATCGATACGACGATATTTTTGTCGATATTTCTAAAAAAATATCGATATTAAAAATATCGATAAAAGTCCTCGATATATCGATATTTTAAAACATTTTTAGTTTTTTGATAATCATTTTGTAGTTCCATGTGTTTTTTCGATTTTATTTACTCTCTTTTCAAAAACTTCAAAACTAATGTTTGAATTTGGCTGAGAGACAGTAAAACGGCACCAATATTCAATATTTTCCATACACTTAAAAGCTATTGAAAATTATCTAAATTTTTCTTGAAATCACTTCACCAATTAAGTAGAAATTTGCCCCGAAAAACTTTGTTTTTGACAAAATTGAAAATCAAATAAAAAAAATCATGTATCGATATATCGATATTTTTCTTCTATGCAACGATATGGTATCGATATTTATTTTGATCGATATTTCCGACCTCTAATTCCTTCACATTTTGAGATAATATCACAGCAAACTCACCATCGAGAGAACTGATCAATTATCGAAGAATATTTCTTTCGTTTCGGAAAAAAAGCTTATTTATCGATTTTTTTTTTTTTTTTGATTTTTTTTAAGTATATATGTATTATTGACGATTGAAACCATGACAGGTTTTATGTGACAATAACGTTTCATAACGTTTGTTCTAACGATATATATATATATCAAGTTTATGATATATAAATCTATTTATTATTCTGTCTTAAATGACAACTGTTTGAATAAACAATCAGTGACTATTTATCACTTGAAAATTTAGGACATAAAAAGTTAAAGATACATTTAAATCAGTGAGAGGTTCATTTTATTTTCTTGTTCCGTTTTTTTTTTTTTTTTTTTTTTTTTTTTTTAAATCAATGTCTAAGATTGCTGTTAAAACAATACGGTCCGATATATCGGTATTGTTTCTGTGGTGGTTTATTATCTGTATTAAAAGGATCAGTGTTATTCTTTCCAGTTCAACCTGATTTTATCTCCATTTGGAAGTATTTAAGCTCTACAAGTAGAGTTATAAATATTCCATGCATTTTTCTTGAAGTGATTGTTATCGTTCTGAGAATAAGTATCTACTTTAGTCAAAATCTCTTTGGTGAATTCCAAATGTAATTACAGAAAATGTTTTTACGGTACAGACATTAATATCCTTTTGCTTATAATACGTTGTTTTTATGAGACATTCCTTAAAAAAACTTGTGAAGGGAGAAAATAATTTCTGATAACTTAAACACAGTTGGATTGACTATACGTTTAACCTAAGATATCCGAATACCATAAAGACTATATGAGAAAGATATTGCAAAAGTTTTGAATGCAAAAGAAAAGCTTTTAATTTAAGGGCATGACCTTTTCCTGGAAATGCTTTATTAAATTTACATTTTATAATTTAGAAAAAATATCTACATTAATAATGTTATTATTTTTTAATAATTTTTTCCTGATATTTTACGAAAGGAAAGGACTAAGATTATCACACCATCTATTAATATCCAAAGATGTAGTTTCATTTTGGGAACTAAACTTGATCTTTTGATCAAGAGAAAATGGTAAGAAAACTTCTGCTGTTTGTGCTAAGCAAACTCGTTAACAGACCACTGTGGGAGAGAACCTCAGTTTTGAAAAATGCATGATATTGCCTCGTTCTCCTTATTACTTGGAAAGAATATCTCTATAATTGTAAAATTTCTGTATAATAATATTTGCTCATTTTAAAGATTAATTTTTTGGTTGATTTGCGATTCGATTTCGATTTAAATTATGGTTCCTCTTCATCTGTATTTCACATGAGAATTAATAAATACATTCAAAAAAAAAAAATTAGAAATTTTGCACTCTAAATACTTACCATAGTTGAGGATGTGGTGAATGTGTTTACATGTGATCAGAAAGTGGGAAAACAGATACTCATGGAAATAACTACTAAGTGGTGAATCGAGTACGTCAAATTTGTTAGCAGTATCATACAAAAGCATGAATGCATAATTTTTTTTAAGAAATGCCCTTTGGCTAGCGCTTCATTATTTGTCTTGTGATTTAGGAAACAAATTTCCGGTCTTTTCATGTTATGTACATTAATACCCCTCCCTCCCTTAAATCTGGCAATATAAGAACCCAAATTACTTTCTCATGCAAATATCACACTAGGTTTTTTTTTAATATTATTTCATTAGATTCTAAAAATATTCGTTATAGATAAGGATCTTATGTAATCTTTCCTTTTTTGTATTATGAAGTCTACTACGAACGAAAAATTATTTAGAATTATCTTATTAAAATCCCCAGTTGCACAAATTCACTGGCCAATATCGCTCAATACTGGCCAATCCCGATGTGGACAGTTGTAGATAAGTTTAGGTCAGTCTCGCCCAGTCCTGGGTTAAATATACTGGAAGTTTTAAAATGTCAGTACAGAGTTTTAAAATTCAAATACAGTGTTATAAAAAAGAACGGAGGGTGTATTTTGGAACGAACTCGAGTTTCGGCATGGATTGGATTGTATACGAAATTATAGGGTTTGTATAGGATTGTATAGGAAATTTATAGCCCTTACTCATAGCAATATTTATAAATTCAATTAGCTCTCAGACAGGACTGTATCCATACTTCCACCTTTATTCTTTTTTAGAGGTACTGTCAAACAATAAAATTCTATACATTGGGACAGGCTTACGAGCTCATTGAATGCGCTACAACGATGTGTGAACCGGTTTTACTACACCCTGATTGGACGATTGGAATGATGTGTGGCCAATTCGTTAAAACTCTTATAGTATCCGTGATTAGTAGAGTAAAATATTAATTACAATTTAAACTTAAAAGCGCTTATTCACTTTTTGTAATCAACATATATTTAAGTTGAATATAAAAATATGTGAGCAGGTCATCAATATTACTATAAAAGTTGCGATTTGTCCTGAACTATATCTTGACGCGGATGGATCCATCATACAGCGTATTCTCAGGGCTCAAGTAACGTTGTCCTGAGGTACAGTTGAGGGCGGCCAACGCCTCCTACATTTGGTGCTATCTTGGTATTGAGTTGAATGCTCCTACACAATTATGTCTTGAAATAAGAAAAGTTAGCATTTACCCTCTGAGTTTAATTTTTACCTTTCAAATATACTCCATCCCCTTCACCTTTATCTCAATCACTCTGTCGAGTAAAAGAAAAGCTGGGTTGGGAGACAAGCTGAACCCAATCTCCGTTTAAACTTCATTACCATCTACATTTTAATTTCGGCCAAATTCGTTTTCCTTCTTAACAGCGGGTCACGAACCCAATTTTCGTATAAAGCCGCTATTGCCATTCATGACTGAGCCATCTCATTGTGGCCGAGATGGGGCTCTTGTGGCAGCCACGCCTTGTCATCCGCATGCATTAATTTTCAATTTAGCAGTGGCAACACCGGAGTTCATTTTCGTGTTCGGAATGTGAGTGGTTTATGGTGATATATCGATGGTGGGTCCCTGTAATTGTGAAGTTAAGTGGAAGGAATAGATACATTGTTGTACCATTCGGGCTGGCGTTATTACGTTTCTGTTTAGTCTGATTGTCAATCTGTCTCTGTATTGTAAGCCGATCTTTTACCAAGTGGCGGATATTAAGGGCTAAGTAGGGGCAATTTCCATTTCATTTTTTTAAATTTCAAGGATATTGACAGCAAGAGTGAGGTAATTTTAAAGTTTACACCCTCATGTTTGGTGATTGAATTTTTACTTAAGGTATCCAATCGCAACTAACTGTCTATTTACAAAATACACAATCAAAATTGTCTTTGTTTGACGCCATTTATGAATGTTAATACAAAAGCAAAAACATTAACCCATAAAACAACGTTTTTACTATAAATCATTTACCCAGGCAGCACAGCGATACTGGGCAATGTCAAAAACAAGGATTTTGGGAAGATTGGTCCATGCCGAATCTCAAGTATCGTTTCAAAATACATGATTTTTTTTTTTTTTTAAATAAACATGCAAAAACCATCACAAATAATATTTTTTACCCCTACGCCTTCTCTTATAAAAAATATATTTCAATTTTAAAACTCTGCATAAACATTTCAAAACTTCTAGTATATTTTATCCAGCACTAGGCGAGATTGGCCAAGATCTGTAACAACGGCCAGTCTACACCGGTCCATGTAGGGATTGGTCAGTGTTGAGCGATATTGAGCGATGTAAACCATCGATTCCGAACAATAGAACTTTTGCTTGCCTCAAAAACTTAATAGAATGCATTATCATCGATTTTTCTCGATTTATGATCGACAAGTCGATTTACAAAGTTTCTGTTCGATTGGATGACAGCAAGTTTGTTAATTAGTCATACCACATTGATAGAACGCATTGTCATCAACAACAAATCCCTTTACAAAGGTTCAGTTCGATTGGATGGCAGCAAGTTTGTTAATTAGTCATACGAAGTGGCCATAAAAGTATGCGTAAAAGCGCCCTTTAAGTAACATCCCCCAAAACTTGACAGAATGCTTTTGTAATGGATAGAGACTTTATCTGCAGCCGAGTTTCGGTTTGGTTGAAAAGTGGGTTAATTAACCCTTCGCAGATTTTGCCGCCACACCAACTCAAACAAACAAAATCGAAGTTAATGAGTAACTGATTTTAAAAATTCAAGTTCGGATGCGCACACGTCAATTGATCAGTATCCCATCATTATGCATGATAACAATGGTGTTTGATTATTTCTGGAACTTCAACGAATTAAATGAAGGTTCATGAACAAATTGATTTCAGTTCTACACGAATGGTGCAGAACTCTTACTCACAACACTTGAATGGGTAACCATCATTAAACCAGTATGCCAATATGCAAGAAAATAATCTGCAGTTACACTTTTTGATATTGCATTTGCGACAAGCTTAAATGTTAAAGACATTTAAATTTTTTTCTTTAAAATCTAAGGTATTTTGATAACCAAAACTACTTCCATAAACAAAAATTATTTTTATAAATTTAATTTCACTATTTTTTTCTTCTTTTTTCTTTCTTTCTTTTTAAATTTTTGATCAATAAATTTCGCAGAGGGGTGGGCAAGAGGGTTGGACACTGTGCACCTCGAAGTTAGAAGCCGAGACCACATTTCATTCATGTCAAATTTAATATCACAATGCTAAGTTATTATTAGGAAACTTAGTAGCCCTGAATGTGTCATCCCTTACAATTTATCATCGAGATTTCATGGACTTGCAGAGTTTCAAACTTCTGTGCATGTGAATATTCAATAATTAGTACGTAAAAGGTTGTTCATTGGTGTTTGTGAAGGTAATTAAGGATTAAATGGTATATTCTGAAAATTAAAAGGAGGATAGAGAGAATCTCATGTGAGTAATGATTTCGAACTAAGTACTTTTATTGTGTTCCATTAATATTAAGAGCAGGCCTTTCAAATTGAATGACTGTTTATCCCAGACCCTGCGCGCTGGTGATGGATGGAGAGACGCAAAGGGAATCCGTCCAGAAGCATGTTTCTTCTTTAGAATTCCAATAGAAAACACATCAATTCCTCTTAAACCTCAGAGGGCAGGCCTGGCAGAGGGTAAACCTGGCAGACGGGACATCTTCCCAGGATCCACCTTTATTTAAAGAAAGATTATTTCCTTTTAACTTTTAATACTATTACCATTTCAGATTGAAATAATAATGATTTAATTCCTCAATTTTTATAAGTAAGCTATACAAGTAGTTTCAATTGTCTATTACTATTAAAGTAGTTCTGAATTGCTTAATACCATACTAATAGTATTTTGTTTTGCTTTTAAACAGTGGCTGTAACATGACTTAAGAAGATAATATTTTTTTTACTAGGCGGACAGGGAAGAATTAATTTCAGTCCTATTCCTAAGGGCCACAAAAATCCAAAGCGAATGTTTAAACTCATGAACGGGACCAATATTGTGAATCAGAAAACAGTACCTCTAGTCTATCGAAACAAATAAAGAGCACTGTTAATTTAAATGAGCATTTAAAAGAAGTCTAGCCTTGATATATCTCCTGAACCCTACATATCCCTTGCAAGTAACCTCATAATATATTCTGAAATGATTGAAACACAAAACAAGAACTTGCGGGGTGTCCTCACGAAATCAATCATCCCACTTTACATAACGTCTGCCGCCAACAAACGAAGATCTCCCCCCAAATAAGAACATGGGTCCTTTGTCCACAGTTCCAACCACGTGTTCATAATGATGATGGTAAAAAAAGAGCGGTCATTATTGTTATGATGATGCGTTGAGGAGGGGGCACAAAAAGATGGAGGAATGGACTTGAATGATCAAGTTGCTGGACCACGCGGGAGTTAATAAAGTGATTTTGGTTAAAGGTTGTGTGTGGAGCGGGTGCGTGTGGTGGAGTAGTACTGTTATCATCATTGAAGGTCATGGGCGGGAAATAAAGTTGTTGTTGGGGGCAGCGGGCGGAGATGGTGGTTGCCGGAAAGTCGCCAAGTTCGGTGGGTGCGATTCACGGGCAATTACCTAACAAAGGGGACGAAGAAAGGCCTTTGTTTTCTTATTATTCTTTTCTGAAGTTTTTATGGTTCTTGTTTCTTTGATTTAAGAAAGTTGTGAAAGAATGAAAAAAAAAATCAAGCATTCTTAGTGGTTATTATAGAAGGGCAAATACATCAGTACGAAATGTCATAAGCAAAACAATCTTTGAAAACCCAATAAAGTTGTAAATCTGGAATAGATTGGATGGTTGCTCGAACTCATTTAAAACAATAAACTCTACATTTTTCGTAAAACTTCAAAAAACAATCGATTTTATTAATTTTAAATTAAAAAATTTAAGATTTTAAATAAAGTGATAATGAAGTAAAAATACTCAACTCCAATTTAATACTATTCAATATATATTTAATAACAGAAGTGTCAACAAAGCAGACAAAAAAAATTGTAAAGATTTTTTTTTTTTTCTTTTTTTTTTCCCTGACTTTCAAACGTAAATCAGGAGATATTGTTTGCAATATACTCGAATAGGTATGCTTTATTTGACTAAAGAAACTTAAATTTGGATAAATTTTACCTCTTGAATTGATCCACTAACCATGTTATATTTCCTGTAATTATTTCATTACTATTCATTCCTTTAATTTAAAAAACACTCCTGTTTTCTTTTAATTTCTATGTTTAAAAATAGATCTTATCTCATATTATAGCTGACTTCAATTGTTTTTACAGGTTACACAGGTACAAGCAATAAAAAAGCAAAATGCTCGAGTGCAAATTTCGACTTGCCAAAGTTTTGAATGTTGAGCAGGAGCGTATCCAGGGGGAAGGATATGGGGATATATCCCCTCCCGAAATTTTTCTAATTGCTATTAGAAAACAAAAATGAAAGGATTTTTTTTTTTTTTTTTTGTTTAAAATGGTAAATTTAGTTAAATATTTTCAAATTTCTAAATTTACGTAAAAGTTATCTGTTACCTAGATTACTTAATACATATGTCATCAATAACAAAATAAATTGTTGGGATTTGTTGACTTATAATTTCATATCCCTCCCTCCCGAAACACATCTCTGGTTACGCCCTTGATATTGAGTATATAAGATGAACATAAATTAGTCGGAAAATGGGATCCCAGAGGAATTCTATAATCCTATTAACTGAGCATAGTAAACCCCTCTTTTAGCCCAAGTAAATTATATCCAATAATACAGAATTTAAAAAGAATGGCTGTTATAGGTAGTTAAATAGCCTTAAGTAGTTCTATTGGGACTTTTCTGTCCAACTAATTTGTGTCCACCATTGACAATTAAATATGCAAAATGAGAAATTTTTTTGCCAAATATGTAGCGTTATACTGCTCAATTTAAGCACTAATTGTCCAACTGATTTTTGCCCAGACACCTGTATGTTACCTTCACGATGGATATTCAATTTAAATACTTCTGCTTATCAAAGAGTTCAATGTTCCATACACACATTCTTCGCCCAAGTCATACATATTTTCGGGTATGCTATTTTTTTTTATACACAAAGGCAATTATCGTGCTCAACACTTAACCCTGAGTTAAATCTCTATAGTAATACGCGGCTATCCCTTAAGGATATTTGTATGTACATAATGCATGGAATTCCATTTAATTAAAGTGCTTAAAGGAGCAATTTCTTTTGAGAAATAATACAGTACACTTTAAGAAATCCTAATTTTGGGCAATTTTCATTCTATAAAGAGCTTCGGGTCATTGCTAAAATATTCAAGATGCATTTTGTACATTGACTAATTATCTACATTTATATTGATGCTACGAATATTTTCCCTTCAGACCTATAATTTTATCATTTGCATATAAAGGGTACTTAAAATACCGGAGGCTCTTTGAACTCTGCAACTAAGCTTTTTTTTTTAACTTGGTATTCTATTGATACCCGAGAATTGTGGTCATTTAAATAAATGTTCAACTACTTATCGCTGCAGGTCTTTGTTTGAAAAGAGGGCAGACCTAACATTGGAAAGAGATCGATGTTCTTGTGTTCTTCGGAAAACTAATTTAGTTTGGGGATTTCGAATGCTTATTATTATTTATAAAAAAGCAATTGTTTTCTCATATATGAGTTTTTAATCTCTATTCTAAGATATTCAACTCTTCTAATGGATTTTTTTTTTAGTGCTGCTTTCGTAAGAAAAGCATAAAGCATTGATCTTTCATGAATGATCAAATTTCAAATATTAGGTGTGTGTTTAGAGTAGTTGTCAATTTAAAAAAAAAGAATATTTTGATGCACCTACTCTTGAGAAGTGACGGCATGAGAAACTTTAACTTTTTTTTATATAACTGAAAGAAAGAAAGAAAAAAAGAAAAAAAAAAAAAACCAGAGAGTTAGAGGAATAGGGTCATCCGAGTAAGAAAATTCCGATTTTTTTTAGAAAAAGGCACTTTTAATAATAAAGTCAAACCCCGTTAATGCGAAGTCGAAATTGTTCGCGCTAACCAAATTTCATGTTAAACAAATAAATTAACATTAAGTTTTAAGTACGGAAAACTGCTTTTTCTTCTCGCGGATTTCATGTTAAGTCATTTCGCGTTAGCGGTGTTTGCCTGTATTCTGATTTATTGAGCTACTTTTAGTATTTTACTTAAACTAAATATTTAAAATACATTTAAATAACTTGAGTTAAGGTGCGTTTTGAAAGAGATTGGGAAATGAATTTAAGAACGAGTTGGCCATTGGCGGCTTCAAGGGGGGGGCCATGGGGGCCATGGCCCCCTCCTTGAAGGGTTCCTTCTTCCTTCCTAGCCCTTTCAAATATCCCAAAACTCTTTGAGAATTTCCAGTTTAAAAAACGGTTAAAATACAGATTTTTAAGCACAATTTCATTAACGTAAATTTTTTCTTTACAGTACAAAAAATTATAGCCCCCCCCCCCCCCCCTCAGAAAAAACCCTGGTTTTAAATGTATTTACGTACACAACACACGACACAATACCCGGTACACAACACAAGTACACAGGTAGTGACCATCCCCCTCCTAAACGACGATTTCCTTTTTCCCGGGTGCCTCTGCCCCTTTTTGGAACAACCATGCTCTTCTAAGCAACCATGGCGCCGAGGGTAATTTCAACACGTGATGTCTGGACTAGTGTGTGACTTTTGTCACTTGGGCATGGAATCGGTACTGTGTTATTGTTATAACTAGTTTAGACAGGCCATTTATTGTGAAAATATCTGTTGAACTAGCAAAACTTTTATTCGTTGTTTAAAGATTTCGTGATCATTTTACCTCGAGTAATTAGTGACGAATATCTACAATATGTCTTCAAAAAGAAAAAATGAGAGCATTTTTAAATACTTCTCTAAAAAGAAATACTCAAATACCAGAAGATTATTTTAGAATCTCGGTTTACATACCTTTATTGGATAATATAATTGAAGACCTAATAGGAAGATTTCCAAAAGAAAATTTGGATTGTTTTGGCTTTCGATTACTGATTCCAACCTCCGATATGGAAAAGTCAACAGAATCAGAAAGCAACGAGCTTTAAAACTTATTAAAGAAGTTCATACCAATTTTAGGACTGACACAAATGAGTGTTATTCTGATTGAAAGTGAGCTAGCACTATGGAGAGAGAAATGGAAAAAAGAAGAATAGCTCCCCACTTCTGCCATAGATACAATGAGAGCTTGTGACAAATATGTATATCCTACTATTTACGAGTTACTTAAAATTTTGGCAACACTACCAGTTAGCTTTGCCTCTGCTGAAGAAGCTTGATGAAGTTGCTGATGAAGTTTCTCTACCCTTCGACGCTTGAAAACGTGGCTAAGAGCTAGAATGGGGGAAGAAAGGTTAGCAGGACTTAGCTTGTTGCATACTCACAGAGACATAAACATTGATGTGAGCTGTGTCATAGGCAGATTTGCCAAAACAAAGCAGAGGAAATTGGATTTTGTTCTTTAGGCTTTCAAAGAGTAAAGAAGTGTGATTGTAAAACAATTATTAACTATTTTTATTTTTTGTAATTTCTTTGTTTTACTCTTTTCTTATTTTTCAGCAGAGCAATTCAAGCTTAAATTAACTTTTTTAATTCTGCATCAAATGAAAATTACTAATTTAGAAAATTCTACACTTATCATTGCAATCAAGCATTTAATCAGCAGTTAGTTTATTATAATTAGGTTACATAGTGCATACATTTTACGAACTTAAAGTTTAAAATGGCCCCCCCTGAAAAATGAACCTAGGGCCGCCTTTGGAGTTGGCATGGTAAGGTGATAGAAATATATCGATTTCTTCATCACTTTATATTTAATGTAATAATGAAAAAGAATATCACTAGATATTTGTTCTTTTAAGTACAAGAACTATACCTCCTATAGCATTTGAGTCAATTATATATATATCATATGTATCATAACTATGTATTTAATACCACTAAAAAAAGAAAACTTTACTTGAGTTGCGTTTGGAGTGAGCTTGAAAATGTAGCAAGAAGGTGATAAAAGAAATTGATTTCATTCTCACTTTACATGGAGTGTTAAATTGAAAAAAAGGATACCCGTACTTATTTAATCTATTTAGTGCAGCAGTAATATCTTAGTTTTGGGCTTTGACTTGAAAAATGATAGGATTAGGCCTGGAGGCGAATGGTCGTGGGAAGATTAGATGTTTGTTTACCATCTGCAATAACAACTGCAGCGTTGCATAATAGAGGGCTGGAGGCGTCTCAGAACACGTTTCGAATCGGAGTAGCTCCTTCAAACAGGAGAACAATGAAAAATGAACCGGAACATTAATTTGGAGATGCACATTTAACCTTCTAAAAAAAATTCTAACCCCTTATTTAGTCAAGTTAGCGCGCCGTGAATGCAGCCTAGATGCGTGATCACCATCGACTGGTATTAAATATTATTTACTCTTTTAAGATACTAAAGCTGTTACCGCATAAGATTACGTGGGAAACAAAGGGAGTATACTTTTTTTTCAGTTACATATTCCAATGGCGATTATTTTTCCTCTTTTATTGAACAGGATTTTTTCCCCTTCAAATAAATGACCCATGTAGTGTTTTATCTCATTGTAATATTCACTGTTAATTTTATCAGTTGGCTTACAAGAAAAGAAATGAATTCCGTAAAAAAAAAAATTTAGTATTCAGTCAGAAAAAAATTAACTTTCAACCTTTCGGTAGTTTCAATTTTATTTAAATAATCCATGAACATCGAATCCCAAAGGTAATTATCAATTTAAAAAATATAAAGGGGTATTATTTATTTATTTATTTATTTATTTATTTATTTATTTATTTATTTATTTATTTATTTATTTATTTATTTATTTATTTATTTATTCATTTATTTATTTATTTATTTATTTATTTATTTATTTATTTATTTATTTATTTATTTATTTATTTATTTATTTATTTATTTATTTATTTATTTATTTATTTATTTATTTATTTATTTATTTATTTATTATTTTTTTTCTTTTTCTTTTTTACTATCAGATAAAAGTATTGTAATCGTCCAAAAAACCAACCTCGATTTTTTTTAATGTATTTCAACCAAATATCATCGGCATATTCCAAAAATGTAAAAATCTCAAAACTTCTCCAGAGCCTGTTACAAATAAGGAGCTTTAACTTTTCAAAATTCTAATCATATATAAATTCATATATTTAACAGCGTAAAATGATGCATACATTAATGGGATAAAGCAGTTTCTCATGGCAAAACGTTTTCTGGCAAGAACTTCAAGTGTGTTGTATTCGTAATCATCCCATTGCGAATACCATTCGAACAGCGATAAATTCGCTGATAAAATTATTCGTATTATTTTCAGTAAAAATGTATCCTTCGGCTTAAAGCACTTTTGATACCACTACTTTTTCTTCTACGAAATATTTCTCGTGATTTTAGGGAATCGTCATAATCAAGCTTTTGTGGTTATTTATTTACCTTGATTAGTAATAATGATACCCTGATAATGACAAGCTACGTGAGTTCTATTATTATTCTGATGTAGTATAGATGTTTTTATTTGTAATTTTCTCCAGTAAAAATAATTTTTGGCAAAAACATTCTTTATTAGTTTCACCATTCGCTGTTGATGAAGACAGTAAGCAAGTTTGTTTTCTTATTTGACAAGTTTCCTATCTCACACCAACGTAACCACAGGGACTGTTAAACGGATAAAATGTGATGACCATTTTATTTTTCTAAAATTAAAACTTCAAATAGAAATTATATAGAATCTTTCCTGATAGAAAATACGTCAATACTGTAACCTAATTTAAATTGTTAAACTCTGTCCCAGGTGCTATGTGCAGTAATCGACACAAAAAGCAGGACGAAAATTAAAAACAAAATTTGATTAAACGTCCAAGTAATTTATATTTTTTGGTAGCTTATTAGCCATTATATATTGCAAAAATCGTTTTTGTAGATTACGACATCTTCTGTATTACCTAAAATAGTTCAAAACAAGTAAATATGTGAGTTGCTTATCTTAATCCCCGTAAACGCTGCTCATGTGTTGTGTTTGTTTGTAAAGCTCCGCCCTAATTTTTAAAAATATACGAACGAAGAAGTTCAGTAAAGTACACTTTGAATGTTTAAATTTTTGTCTTGTACTTCAAATGTTGCATTTTGTTTATGTTTATAAGTTGCCTCTGAATTCACCTATAAATTTGGCATTATTGAAAACTTCTAATCTTTGTGAATCTTTTTAAAGCAGCTTAAGCCATTACGCGGTTCGCGGGCTTTATCCTGTCCGCGACATTTTCTGTGGTCCTCCGGCAGTGCAGAACAAAAATAAAGCTTCACGATATGAATTTTACTAACTTAATCTTAATTTGTCCAAAATAGTACGTGTTTATTATTTTGAACAAAGTTCTCCACTACACGTGCCCGAAGACACTATTTGAAGAAACTTTCAGCAAGATGGTTTTCATCAAAAATTAATACAGGAATAACTTAACTGACGTTCATATGGGCGATTTATAAAGTTTAGCTGCAACAGACAGCGACGCTATTATAAAAAAAAATTAACTGAATGTTTTCGACCGTCATCTTCCCATAATTGATATCGACTAAAATGGAGAAATCTGGAGGTATGCTGTTTAAATACCTTTATCAAAAGTGAAGTCCAGTCTTATCACGTTGGAACAAAAGATTAAGTTTTTTCTACTTTGATTTACGTAATAATCAAGATATTTATTTTTTAATTATTCTTTTAAAAAATCAAATATCAACTGGATCATTATTAAAACCAAAAATATCAATATTTTTTAGTTTTTAGAAATACTATATACTGTTAAAGCGATAATAATTGAAGATAACATTAAATGGTGCATCCGGTGGAAAATGAAGCATGCGGCCCCCAAAAGTCTTCAATATAAGTCATATGGCCCGCTTCTAAAAGTTAGTGGCGAACGCTGGTTCAAAATAAAATCTCGTTCATACTAGTACCCTTTTCAATACATACAACTTGGATAAAAACACAGAACAAAAATTAATATTTATAATAATTTATAAATTTTTCAGTAGTTCCGAAGATTGTGTCTGGAAATGCCCAGATAATCACTTGTAAATTTTTAAATACCTTTTTTAGGGCATGAGAAAAAAAATTGAAAAAAATTGCATTTTTAAAAAAAATAAACTCCTTAAAATACCATATATATGAACAACGCTCACTTTAACAAGATCTAAAATAATTAAAGTTTCGTGGCAGTTCTAAAATATAAGTTAAGACGTTTTTAAAAAAACATGTCCTGTTATTTGCATCAAATTTTAAAATGACGGCGCTGTATTCAACTTTTAAACTAAACCGAGATAATCTTGATTGCCAACTTTCACATGACATCAGAAACTTTCATGTAAAACAACTTCATCAGAAAGGTCAAAATTAAAAAAAAAAAAAAAAAAAAAAATTAAAAGAGCTCAGAAAAGTAAAAATAGTAAATTATGCAGTCACATTCAAATTGGACATCAAGGCAAACTAACACGTCCATATTTTCTTATCTCAATCGAAAAATTTGAAAAAATTAAAGTAAAAAAAATTCAGTTGATGTGCATTTACCTTGAAATAAAGCATGGATATTCTAACTCCATAGAACTTGTCTGACATAAAATAATTGCGCTATTCGGGACATTTCATGGAATAAAAGTATAAATAACATATATCTTAACACCGAACGCCGAAAATCGCGAGAAAAAAGATAACAGATATAAAGAGGTAGCAATTTCTTTAATGATCATCCAAAAAAATTCTTCGAAAGCTGAGTTAACAAGATTATAAATAAGGTTTTTAAATTTCTTGGCGCCACAAAATTGCTATACTGAATAGAGTTGGCTAGCGCGCATAAAAATGGGGTTGCGTGTTGAAGATGTCATTACCTCACTAAAAAAATTAAGTTCAGAAACAGGAAAATATTTCTATTTTTTTTTTTTTTTTTTTTTTTTTTTTTATCTGAAATGAGAGGATAAATGTCAGAATACCTCGAATCGTAAAAAAAAACTAAGTTCTAATAACTGTCATGATTTTTTCCCCTCTAAGAAACCTGTCTTAAGATTTCTCTGGGATTTCATTCAAACACCTCAAGCATGCAATGTAGATAACACAAGCTCTTAAATTTTGGATTTTTTTTTTCTTCATCAATTCTCTTGCAATTAATGTGTTTTCGTCGTGGTTGCCCTGGACTCTGGCCAGGAGACTGGCTTTCTTGTTTTGCTTGAGCAGTTTTGTTTTGTGTTTACAGATAATGGCAGTTGTGATAAAAAGTTTAATGGTAGCAATAAAAATAACTGATAAGTAATTTAGGTAAATTGAGGTGAGGATGAAAGGCCGCGTAATATTGAGCAAAACTATTAACTAGAAGTGTAGAACATCGCACTCCATACATTCCATTAAACTACAGCTGTCATTAATTTAAAGGCTCTAAATCGAAAAAAAAATAAATTAAATGCATACATTGACACTTTCTGACCAATTTCTTACCAAAATATTTTTTTTTATTTGATTGAATAGGTCCAGTTTTAAGAACGTATACAAACCTGTTCAGCAATAAAAAAAATGTAATATCAAAAGACGAACTCAAAAGTATCAAAATACGCATTTGAATTTTTACTTTTAACTACTCATATGTATACATAAGAATCATTCCCCCCCCCCCCCATTTTTCCACATTTTGGAACTTCCTGATTTCAAAAAAGTGATCAAGAAAAATTTATATCTACGTGTACGTGGTGTCAACATAACTCCCGGACAAATTGACCTACAATATTCAAATCTTGTGTGCAGGTTGGTGGTGGCCATGGGACCTACCATTAAGGTTTTCGTCAAAATCGCAGTTGCGCATAAGGTTGCATTGAAGAAATCATATTTTTCAATGATCTCTTAAAAACGGCTCTAACGATTTCGATTAAAATTGCTGTGGTAATGCGTCTAAAGGTGTTCTAAACATCCCCACCTCCGAAATTCCCGTAAAAGTAAGATAAAAGCATAAAATGTTGAAACACCAGTGAGTACCTTCAACACAGCGTTCTGTGCCCTTGAGCATTACATATCAAAGGTTGATTTTTATGCGTCTTGCGCACAAGAAAGGACAATGTAATGGCCATTCGAATAAAATACCCAATTTCACTTTTTCGGTTTTTTCTCTCTTTTGTGTGTGTGTGTGTGTGTGTGTGTGTTTAATGTATATCTATTGCCAAGAATATCGCCAAACTGGCCATTTTTATTTAAATGAGTAAAATATGGAAACGGTAAGTAACGCCACATCAAATTTTAATCCAACGACCGATATTATAGTGTAATTGAAAGTTGTGCGCTGTTTCACTTCCCTGGTTTTTTCTGGATTTAGGGCTCTTTAGCAGGAGAATACTGATTACTTCTTTGAAATTTAAAATAGATTGTCATTACCTTTTGCGTATTTGTACTTTCAGTTAAATTTTATAAAACAATTCTACTTTAATGATATTATAAAGATAAATATTTCTACAAATCTAACCAGACTGGAAAACGTATAGAATTTTTTTTTTTTTTTTTTATGCTGGAAAGGTAATTTTCATTATCTACACTTTGATTAGGAAATTGACCCGTAGGAAATCATTGTTTTTGCTTTACCCTACAACGTAGGATAGAAACTAAAATGAAATATTTTTGCGATGATGTGAACTTTGTTAATTAGATTATTCTTTACAATGTATAAATTGCCACTTATTTTGGTCCCATAACATGACAATTTTATCTTTGAATAAAGACTTATGATTGTAGAAAAAGACGATTTTTATTTTTTGTAAGACTTCATTTCTCCTCTTTTTTGCACCTTTAACGCATATGCACATCAATTCCGGTGATGTGGATTTTTAGGAAACATGAATAGGCATTACCGTGAAATTTTTATCAAAATCATTAGAGCTATTTTATAGTAATTGCTGAAAAACTAAATTTTTTCAATTCCGTCTGCGTATAGGTGAATTTTGACGAAAACCATGTGTCGCTTTTCATGGTCATTACCGATTTGTAAACCAAATTTGAATGTCATAGTATGATCCAATATCTAGTTATGTTGTATAGGAACAGACAGGCTATTTTCCACACACAAAAAAACACTCTTTGTGACATATATTTTAACCCAAATGTTGACATCCTAATCCGATTCGCAGAAGCCAATCAGAAAATTTATTGTTTCTTAAATTATGATGCATTTACAACGGTGTATCAAAGTGGTTAATTATTGTTTCAAAATTTCGAGTTGCAGTTTGATACTTCTAAACGAATAACAGAGAGTATTTAAAGATTTCTTAGAAGCAGCATAAAATGATTTTAAATAATATGTTGATGATAAAAGTTTTTTATTTTTTTAAATGACTTGACAGTATGGCTCTTACTGATTTGTTTTATATGGCATGAGACAATGAAAAGCGACAATTGGGTTTTCGTAAAAATCGCGCATAAATGCAGAAGGACATTAAAAATTTTACATTTTTTCTCATTTGAACTTTGAAATAAACAAATCTAAAGAAAGAAAAAAAAATTAAAACAAATTCATTTTATTCTTCCTGTTAAAAATGGGAATATATTTGAAAAATTTAATGATATTTTAAATTCCGTTCTTGATCAGAGCTTGTTATCCACCGAGTTCTATTGAGTAGAGATGAAGATGGGACTAGCAAACGCATGGGTATGATTCATCTTTGAGAGAAATCGACGGGGTCACATGAAAGCAATTACTTAGCTAATAACAATACTAGCAAGTTTCGAGTTTATATAAATTTCAACAAAACCATTATCTATAGTTGATAATTCGCGTTATTTTGCCTCTTATATCAACTATAATTTTAGGAAAAATAATAATTACCCTTATTGTCTCTTCCAGTATTGGTAAGGGACTCAAATAGATGATAAATGCCACTAAGAATGGGCAAAATGGTGTATTAAGGCACTCCTCCCCCCCCCCCCTCCCCATCACCTTCCCACACAACTTTTGAAGATTAAAAATTAATTGAATTTATCAAGGAAAAATAAGTATAAAACAAGTTTGAATTTTGAACAAGAAATTACCCCAGTGGCACAAATACGCTAGCCAATATCACTCGACATCGGCTAATCCCATTGTTGACCGTTGGAGACTGGTCGTTATTATAGATATTGGCCAATCTCGCTCAATGCTGGAAAAATTATACAGGAAATTTTGAAATATTTATGCACAGTTTTAAAATTGAAATATATATTTTTTATAAGAAAACACTAAGGGCTAAAGATATATTTTGTGATGTCTGTGACGTACTTATTAAAAAAAAAGTGTGTATTTTGCAACGGCATTCGAGTTTCGGCCAGGAGTGATTAATCTTCTAAGTGCACCTGTTTTCTACATTGGCCAAATGGCCAATACTTCTGTGCTACCTGGGTAATGTTTAACCATTCATTATTATTTCATTAAGAAGTCCAAGTAACGTTTTTGAAAAATCAATGCATTGAACAAAGACTTTATCCGTCTTAATCAACTTTATAGACTTTATCAGATCATCTCCCTGCAACTATCCTTGTCGATGCTCAAAAGTAAAGTTTGTACTATTCGCAAAAAGAGAAAAAAAACTCTGTGTTGTCGCCATTTAACAATTCATTTTTAATTTAATGGAAGAGGAAACAAAACTTAATGAAGAGAGAACCCGCCAAATCTTGGTAACCCATCCCTCCGTGATCAAAGAAATATAATTGGTATGCGGTGTAGGTAGTAATCTAGGGCGCCGCCTAATGATAGGGCCCATGGGGCGGGAGAAGGAAAAGGGAAGGGGGCCCTTACGAAATCGGCGCCATGTGGGGCCCGGCCCCCCCATCTCGATTTGATATCTCCATCACTCAAGCCGTTGGCAGCTAGGATCATTTTTTACATGCCACGACTTGGCGGGTTTATCATTATGATTTCATTCATGCTGCTTTAATTCGCGGATAGTACACGATGGAGAAGGAGCCAAATGATCAAGATGAGGCTTTTGCAGATATGGGGATTCATTGTTGTGGGTTTTTTGAATCCGGGACGTGATAAGCCCAGCACTCCGCCCAGATGGCTTTGTCCCAAAGAGCCTAATTGAGCAATTCAGCCGCTGAATTCAATTCCAACAACCGCAATGATAACAGAAGTGGATAACGGCGGACAAGTTGCTTGTGTATGTGAAGCAGTCGATTTGCATTGAGGTGAAGGTTAGTTTGGTTATAAGCGTGGTTAGCAATATCATTTAAGCCTTCCTGCCTCGAGGCCCGGCCACGTACTTTAGGAGCTAATTTGTAGTTATTGACTGATGCCTTTTTAACCTTTATGTATGTACAATAATTAAAAAAAAAATCTGTTAGAAAAGAGTGGAAAGACATCTTTTCAATTTTAACTTCTTAATGTTGTTTGAGTAATTGACTGAGATTAATGTAGAGGTAAATTTTTTCTTACTTGCTACTTATAACAAATAGAAAATATGGCAATGGTACACGAAATAGGCCACAATTTGTTAAAGTTTATCAGCTAACAGGATATGGTGATTTCAAAAATGCAAAAATAGTGTTGTTGAACATCCGTCTATCCATCCGTTTGATCTCCGCTCCGTCTCAGTAGAAATCTCAAGAAAGTAGAAATGTTTAATATTTTATGCTTTTGTTAGTGTTTTCTATTTTTATAAGATCAATTTCATTGTACTCCTAATTGTTTAAAAAAATATTTTCAAATATTATATAATGAGCAGGGATGGTGAAGAGAGAAAAATTGGTGGTTCAAGACAAATATACCTTTGAAAATAGTGGTCGGAGGTCATCTAAAGATTAAGAAACATTGATACAAGCTTATAAATCAATGTAGAATGTTGTGCATAAGCAAAAATTCAAATTAATATGCTTACAAGAATTATTATTAATTTCTTTGTACAAGATATAGATTGTTGTGTAGATTTGTTATATAACTTACAACCGTTTACAAATCAACATTGCTCTCTTCCTATTAACTACATAATGGAAAGAGGCTCCCAAATCCATCGATATAGATAAACAACTGGATAGACTGATCCATTGTCAATGCAAAGAGAAAAACGCGCCGGGGATTGCGAAGCTGGTGGGATGATTAACCAATCACAGTTCACTTTTATTAGTTGGATGGGAATGCGAAAAACCTTGTAAAGTGTTTAAAGTATATATTTTTTTGCACATTATTACTAATTAAGGTCTACTATTGACATTTCTACTGCGTACAAGCCAAAATTTTATTTTCAATCCTTGGCAATCCGTATTTTTTATCCCACCAATTGCATCTGGCAACGGCTTCATTTTCCCAGCGTTAAGCAGTCTATCCAGTTGTTTATCTATATCGATGCTCAAATCAAGGGGAAAATGTCCAGGTTATGGAAAGACACATATCTTAAAATCTGCATTTTTTTTAAAAAAAGAGTAAGGTTCTGAGTTTCTCATAAATCAATACTGCCTATGAGAAGATTACAATAAAGTTTTCGTTATAATCGGTGCATGTACGAATGGTACCCTACCACTTTCATAATTTGCCGAAAAAGGGTTCAAACGATTTTGATTTTAAATAATATAAATTATAAAAACAAAGTTTTTAAAATAAATCTTTATATGCACTGAGAATTTTTATGTGCAGCTGCTACTTATTGAGCTCAGTTCGAGTTTTCATAGTGTTTGACCAATGCAAACAAAACATCCATTTTGAACTATTTGCTAACTTTTTTTGCCCCTAAAATTTTATTGAATACATTGATATCCACGACTAGTCTATGTGCCAAAAGATTCAACTTGATTGAATGACGGCTTAATTAGTCCTTTGAAGATTTTGCCTCCTTAATCTTAAGCGGAGAAGGTTTCAGATATTGAATATTGCCAAGTTGAACATGTTTGAATTAATCTTGGTATCTGGATAATAGAACGTGAGTAAAAGCTGATAAGTCTGACAAGTCGAAGTTTCTGCTCCATTGGATGACGGGAAGAAGGTTTATTAGTAATCCGAAACGCCAATTGAAGCGTGTGTAAAATCTGCTATTTAACAGTCCCAACAAAAACTCGATAGAATGCATTGTCAAAGACATCGAATCTATCTGCCAACTTTAAACTCGATTGTATAAAGTCATATCCGAAACTTCAATAGCAGCTTGCATAAAAGTGGTCTTTTATGACAGTAACAGATCCCAAAACTTGATACAATGTATTCTTATCGACAAAGAATCTAACTGCCAAATTTCAGAGCGATTGGATAAGAGCAAGGTGGTTAATTAGTATAACGAAAGAAGTTAGAAGCGTGTACAAAACCAGTCTTTTAGTGGCAGTGACAACTTTCACAATTTGATTGAATGCATAGTCATCGACATCCAGTCTATCCGTCAAGTTTAAACTCGATTGGATGTCGGAAAATGGGTTAATTAGCCATCCGCAAATTTTCACGGCACAAACAAACATATAAAATCGATGTTAATATAAAGGATTTAAAATTGGTCTGGTAGAAAGCCTGTTCATGCGTATAGTCTTTTTACACGTTCTCCTTAAACTGAGACTCACTTGTTACTTTGACAAATAAAAAAGTTGGTGTTGGTAACCAAACACTATGACCTGATGTTTCGTATAAAACGTCTGGGATACTTTTTGAGAAGCCAATAGGAAATAACGGTAAAGAAATAAATCAATATATTGTGAGAAAATATTCATTTGTTTACTCGATTTTTAATGAAGATGTAATATTGTGTTGGTAATATGCCTGATTTTGCCTTTTATGTTTTCGCGTTTCTTTGAAATACGATTTTTTAGACTTAATTTATTGAACAATTGTACACAGCAAAATCAAATCTTGTTCTCTAAAACACAGTCAGTTAAGAAGTTTTAAGAAATTTAAAATTTTATTTGATTATCTTAGGGAAAAATTCCTCATTCGAATAATTGTTTGCAGAAGAAGTGATTTGTGTGCTTTCTTGAACCCGCTTGTGATATCAATGTTTAATTTATTAGTTGTAAACCCTAACCTAAAAGTTGAAAGCACCAAGCTGTTCTGTCTGTCCATCTGATTACCATTCTCAGGCAAACTACGAATACTATCTACTATAGACACAAGCAATACTTCCAATAAAAGGTCTCGTCTAAAGACCTTACACTCAAATTCAACCACAAGTTATTTAAAATTCGATCAAAAAAGTGTTTCCATAGCAACTCCATGAGAATTTAAAATTTTGGGTACAAATGGAGATACATTGCTAAGTTTTCAAACCAGATTTGTTGCTAAACTCGTTAACTTGGGGAATTTTTTTATAAAAGAAAAATCTAAATTAGCATTGTTTTATTTATCCTGAACAGGAGAAAATAGAAAAAGAATTTAGTACAGAAAAAACACCAAGTTGAACAATAATTGAACCTTCTTTAAACCGGGGTCTTCATTGTAATACGCCCGGCTGATGCATGAAAACAATAATTTACCAAACAAAATCACTTAAAATCTTCATTGTTGTAAAAATGAACTACGTTTTACGAATTATTGAGAAAAAAAAAATTAAAGTATTAATATCAAGTCTTCTTTATCGCATTTTTTGGTTTTAGTCATCAAGTTTAAATCAATACTTCAGTGCAAGAGAGATACAACTCAAATTATACGCAAATAAATAAATGACTAAATAGGAATTGTAATCTCCAAGTAATTTAACCTGCATAAGTTCATAAATATACCAATTGAAGAGAACCAAAGAAAAGGAGACTCCCAAGAAAATCAAACGAGTAAATCCGTGCTTCAAAGACCTATTCAGTAGTCAGGCCCTGTGAACATCCTTGGTATATGACCTTGATTTAATGTAATATAAACATTTGTGGAAGAGGGCTTGTGTTGAGAATTACTGTCACAATGCCACTTTAGTACACTATCTTTACATTTTTACATAATTATTAAAATAAAACTAAAAGTCCTCATTGTAGAATACTTTTTCTTGACTGGATATTTATCATTTGATTATCTGGAAAATAAGTTAATTTATCATTTTACAAAAGCTATTGATTCTTTTATGAGTAGTGGTGTACTGAAATGGGGATATGAAGGGCCAAATGTATTGTTAAAATTCGAATTTGTTTTTAAACTTAACTGTGTTTTTTGATTAGTCACAAACATGTCACAGTGATTGTAGGTATAACCAAACGATGAAGCCAGACATAACGCCTGGCATAAAGTGCACTATTAATAATTTTTAATTAGTGTGAATGAATATTGTAATCTCATCGCGTTTTTTCAGAGCCAAACTGTCGACAAGCAAAAAAATACTTTTTTACTTTCAATTACCCATATGTATTACATAGCGTAATGAAAGTATAGTATTCGGTCAAAAAAAAATTATATTTTTTTTACATTTCTCCACGATTTGGAACATCCTGATTCAAAAAAGTGATCTAGAAAAAATGTGTGTGTGCGTGTGTGTGTGTGTGTGTGTGTGTGTGTGTGTGTGTGTGTGTGTGTGTGTGTGTGTGTGTGTGTGTGTGTGTGTGTGTGTGTGTGTGTGTGTGTGTGTGTGTGTGTGTGTGTGTGTGTGTGTGTCGGTCAGCATAACTCTCGGAAAAATCATGTTTTTCAATGATTGCTACAAAATGGCTCTCTAACGATTTTGATCAAAATCGCTGTGGTAACCTCTTAGGATGTTCTGAACATCTCCACCTACGAAATTTCAGTAAAAATGCTTCAACAGCGTAAAAAATTGAATAGAGAATGCCTTCAACACAGAGTTCTCTTTGCTTGAACATAGCTCATCAACGATCGTATTTTCTCCTCTCCTCAGTTTCACTTATAAGAAAGGAAGAAAGGATAATATAATAATTATCGAAAAGTATATCGGCAAAAACACCATTTTGGAGAAGGTCTTTTGCTGCTGCTTTTTTTTTTTTTTTTTTTTTTTTTTTTTTTTTTAAAGACTTTTTTTTTTTTTTATGTATTTATAAGAATTATCACAAAAAATATTGCCAAACTGTCCATTTATTCTAAGCGAATGATGAAAATATAAAAACGATAAAAGACACAAATCCACATCAGTAATATAGTGTAATTGAAAGTTGTGCGATGCTCCACACCCATAGTTTTGCAAGTGTTAACTTTAACATTCCACATTTAAGAATTTCGGAATTTAAAATAATCACAAATTGCCAAGAGAGCGATAAACTCATTTTTGCGGAGAAAGAATACACTCAAAATACGTAACATGACCCCCACAAATCAAGTCTCGTGATCTGAATATCCAATCAGATGCTACATCACAAATCCCCATTTTCCCCTCTCCAACCAAAAATACAGTTTTTTTCTTCTGCAGTTTTTTTTAATGGGTCTATCTGTTAACCTCTGACACAGTATGAGGATGTTTTTAGATGATTTTTTTTTTTTTCTTTTACCTTTTTACTCTGCTTTTTTTTTCTTTTTTTTTTCCTATTCTTTTTCTTATTTTTGATGGCGTTATTTTAACAGAGCGGATTTCACTTGACGTATTCTTACCTTCAAAGAGCCATACTACTGCAATTTTTTTAGGCGTGTGCTTTCTTTTAATTCTTTTTGTTTTTACGGGTTCTACGTCCTGCCAAATCTGAGACAGGAGTCTCGGTAAACATGCTGTGACATAATTTAGGGTAAACAGATTTTTTGTTTTTTGTTTTTGGTAAGCAGCATTTCGACCGATACATTAGCGGAGATTGGAGAAAGAAAGAGACAGGCACTAATCGCGTCTCTCCATTAGACGGTCCACTAAAACATGTGCGGATTTTTTTTTTCTCTCTTTCTTTTTTTATTCTACTGGTATTTATCTAGAGATTTTGTCGCGTCGCAATCCAAAAGAGGAAAATATATTAATTTGTTTTTATATTTGTGTGCTTATTGGTATCATTAACATATAAACGACAACGGGAACATTTAAATCAAAAATTTAAATGAAATTTTTAGCCACAAAGAAAGTATATAAAATCAACAACAAAGAAGAAAAAATAACTAAACTCTTATGCAAATTTTGACTCAATATTCATTCTTCACTTTTTGAAGAGGTACCCTCAAAAAATACTAATTTTCATATGCTTTGTGAAGTTTCGAAATAGCTGTGTATCGAAATTTATGACATCTGGATTATATTTTGTGAAGAACAATGCTGAATGACAGTTTAAAAAACAAAGGAGAGAAAAAAAAATTAAAAATCATCAGATCTGTTCAGCATTCTTCAGTAAAATCATTTTGTAAAGGGCTAACTTGTACCGACTAGGTAAATGAAATTTTTGAGTTTTAAAATATCATTTGTTAAAAATAAAAGTTATAAAATTCATCTATTACGATTCGCACTGAAAGCAACACTCATGTGGTATTTTATCAATTCTTGTGGTACTAATAACTTTCCGAATAATAATAATAATAATAAATATTTGTGAAACAGTTTTATCGAGTTTGTGAGAAGTTTTTAAAAAAGTGGATAGGTGTAGAATATAACAGGTAGAAAGAAAAATCTTTATATTTCGATATTTTATCCAGACTTCATACGAGCGAAAAAGTTTGTTGAACAATGCTTTTAAAAATTTCCTATCGTTTCGCCCACTTAAAACATTCGATAGAGTAATTGAAGCGTTTTTAAAATTTAAAACAATACCTATTAATAAAAATATCAACAGAATGTGTTATAGAACAAGATTGTATTCACTAACTTAATGAAAACATAAGTTTTGTTGAACAGTAAAAACGCAGCAACACTATCATTTATGTGGTGACACGTTGATTGAAAGTTAAAAGCTACTCTTTAGTTACATCCTTTTTTTTTTTTTTTTCTTTCTCTATCTACGATATTGATTGTATTTGGAGAACACTTTCAGTCAACATAGTCATTAAAATGATCTCGTATCAAAAATATATTTAATTATTTTGCTCATTTCTTATTTCCCCTGGCCAATATGACTTAATTACATATGGGGAAATAATTTATATTCCGAATCTTTGCACAAAAGAAATCCTCTGTCATTTCTGAACTATAGCTATCTTCATTGCTGGAGAAAAAAAAAAACTTGGAACTTCTCATCTTAATAAGCTCTTTTCAAAACAGACTAATATATATTTTTTCTAAAAAGATTAATTATACATATTCATGTAAAAGAAATCGATGGAACATATTGAACAATGAATACGACCACATACTTCAAGAGATTTCTTTTAATTAATACCATTGTCCACTTTGCACACAATGAGGAGCTAAAGAACACCTTTCAGTTCGGAGCATCTCATAATGATATTACGCATGAATATGAGACAGCTCCCAACACAATCAAACTTAATTTTATTATCTTTTGGACACAAAACGGATTAGATGACACCGCTTTTCTCGAATTTTGATGCTTCGAAAAGAATTTTGTACAATAGAATTAACAGCACAAAACTTCAGCCCAGCTTGCTTTATTTATTTTTTTATTAATCGTTCATCCCAAAGCTCACACCCGGATGTAAACGTCAGGTGGTTTTTATTTTATGTTTGGCGTCGGATTATTGGCGACATTTGCAAAAAAAGAAATCTGTATCACGTAGAGAAAAGGAGTCAAACCTGTCAAGGAGGCTGCAAAAGTAAAGACCTTTTGTTCAAAGACACGATGGAACTTCACTGTGCTCAACTCTTTATTGTATTTTTATGTGCATTGAAATACAAACTGGAGCTTTCTGTTTCAACGAAGAAAGTCAGTTCAAATGTTTTACTAAGTCAGACAAAATATCTACCAAATTTAAACCACAAAAATCCCTGTACAATAAATTATATTTGCTTATCTAGTTTACTAAAAAAAAAAAAAAAAAAAAAAAAAACTCTTATTGTGTGTTTAAAATTTATGTGGAAGATGATGGTGTTGTGCGTAAAAAGAAAATGGTTCGTGGTTTTGCTGAACCTCAATACAAACAGGACTATTTCTAATACAACAATGACTCATCGCAACATAAACAACATACTTCTAATACAATGGCACAATTGTTCTCTTTCCTTTTATGTAAAAAAAAAATATTATTTATTTATTACAGCATTCGATTGAGGAGAACAACGTCCTACAATTTCTTCATTTCAGTTCCAATCATCCCTAACAACCTCAGTTGCAGGTAGAGTGAAGAAGACACCAGGGGAACTACGCTAATCCTCCAAGGGGGGTTCTACAATTAACCGTGATTTATGGATTCTTCACATCCGGGAACTAACAAGGCCGTCTTACCCCCTTGTGTACAACATGTGTTAATCTCGGCGGGAAAGTGAGCGAACCTGTTAATCATCGGAAATGGATTTAGCAGCAGAGCATTTGAGGAATGCTACAGTTTGTGTGAAGGAAGATGTCTTGCTGTTGTACGTGGAAAAGGCTGTTTTTGGCCTTCTTAATTAAGCAGGTAGGGGCGTAATGCCCATAAGATTGGCTGGTGCAATCACCGAGCCGGTCTATGTCTGTAAAAAATGCATCGGTCCGGTACAGAAGTTCTTTTGTTTTCTTTCTATTTTTATTTAAATATAGGCAGTTGTCTTAACGGTTTTTTTTTTCCAAGCCCATTGCATTCAAATCTCAATCACTCCTAACAGAACTAATCACTTACCTTAGTTTGAGCGATAAAATATTTGCATTAAAAAAATACTAAAAATTTCGAATTATTTTAATCTTATAAATTTTATTGAACTTAGAAAATGGACAAACTAAGATTTATATACTATCGTTTAAAAACGTTTTACTTATTATTGAAACCCGTTAAGACAACTTAGATAATGGACAAACTAAGACTTATATACTATCGTTTAAAAACTTTTTTACTTATTATTGTAACTTAATAAGTAAAGTTACATAATAAGTAAAAAGTTTTTAAACGATAGTATATAAATCTTAATTTGTCCATTTTCTAAGTTGTCTTAACGGGTTTTTTTCCAAGCCCAATGTATTCAAATCCCAATCACTCCTAACAAAACTAATAACTTACCTTAGTTTAGTGCTAAAATTTGTGCATTAAAAAAAATTCTAAAAATTTCGAATTATTTTAATTTTATACATTTTATTGAACTTAGAAAATGGACAAACTAAGATTTATATTCTATCGTTTAAAAACTTTTTACTTATTATGTAACTTTTTATAAGGTTAAACATATACAGTCAAACCCCGTTAACGCGAAATCGCTTAACATGAAATCACTTTTAACGCGAATTAAAAGCAGTTATCCGTACTTAAAATTTAACGTTAATTTATTCGTTTAACATGAAATTCGGTTAACGCGAACAATTTCAGCGACCCCATCGACATCGCGTTAACGGGGTTTGACTGTATTATCATTTCAGATGTCATTTTCTGATAAACATACTAGTTATATACCTGGACATTCTTTATTTTGCAATTTAGATTTCTTTGTTTTAGTTTTGCAATTATTATTAATTTGTAGAAAACAATTTCACTCGAAAAAAGTATAAATAGTAGAGACAGAGAAAAGTTTATTCAATTAAACTAATTATCAAAACAAATAAATTATTAAAACTAATTAATAAAAATATTTAATTATTGAAGTACTAAAATATAATAATTATTCAAATCAATTAATAAAATTGTTAATTTTGAAATATTAAAATGTAATAATTATTCAAATTTATTATTTAATTAGTTATTGGAATTATTTTATTATTAACCCTTTGGGTACATTTGAAGGTTGAGATTCGTCATGCACTTGTTTTGCTTATTAATAATGACGAACCTATTTCGTCATTCAAACTAGGTTGATTGAATGGATTTTAATGTCACAAGAGCCATGATTGGTTAAGCCAAGCATCGGTTGGTTTACCTATACTTTAAAAAAATAATTTGTTTGGCTGTGTTCCTTTAAAGTTCCTTTATTGTTTTGAACCAACCGCTCAAAACACAAGAATTTTCCCAAATAAATATGTACCCAAGGGGTTAAAAATTATCATTACAATTTGATTAATCATTATATTGGAAAATTTGAAAAAATTTGAGCCGGCAGAAATCTAAAATGACCAGGTCGATTTTATATTCCAATACGCGCCTGTAAGCAAGGGTTCAAAATGTGTTGTAGATGTATCAATTGGAATGATGAGGGTATGAGGTTGCTAAATATGAGGTTGCTAAATTCCCTATCACTAATATTTCTATTAGATATTTCAAATTATTGGATTACTGTAGTGTTCTGTTACAAGTTTGAAAATCTGTTCGAGTTAAACTATCTCAAATGTCAATTTCGCAGTACAACAAAATAAATCTTATGTGTCGTTAGAGGACCCATAAGATTTATTTTAACAAAGGCACAATAATGTAGTATGATTTAAATATTTTAATTTTATATTTTATTGTTACGTTAAATGTTATTGTTTATCGTTGTGTTAAATGTTATTTTTTATTGTTAGGTTAGATGTTATATTATATTTTTTAGTGTTCTATTTTTTTTTTTTTTATAATAAAATTTAATGCTCATATTATCTCTTTCCATTTATTCCCCTATAGTATTTAACATAATCGGGCTCTTACGCATTCCAAATGAATCGCTAAATGTAAATAGGGATCATGGCCAATTGAAAACTTATTGACTTGTTCCCATTTTTTATATTTAACGATTTAAATAAAGATAAATCACACTTACTAAATTCCCTTGAATACTGATAGCAGTTACTTGGAAGAAAATAGGGAGATTTTTCAGTTAGGAGATACGAAGGCTAATGGTGTCTTATCAACGAGAAGGGGGGGGGGGGGGGTAAGCATATTTGTACATATATAAATAACAGAAGCGTGCGTGTTCAAAATTGTGTTAAATGCTTTTGTGTGTATGCTATATTTCTAGGTTTATTTTGAATAACATTCCTAATTTCTTCAATGATTGCTTTAGAATTTTATTTTAGTTTTACATCATTTAAAAAATGTGTAGCTTTCCATTGAATAAAGATGAAGTAACCGTGTCTATTTTGCTTTCTTTTACTTTTTCTTCAACTTTTTTTTTAACCTCATTTTTTTCAATCTCTGATGATAAGGGATGGGGTAGTGGCTCTAGGAGGGGGTTATCACCCCCTTCTGAATTCGCACCTGGGATACCTGGTACATAAATAAGAAAAGTGTTATAAGTTGATTTTGCGTACATGCCAGCGCGATTTCTAGTATTGAACATTCACATGGATGAGGCAGTTGAATTTTGTAAGGTTCTCAAAGTGATACTTATTTTGAATAACATTCCTAACTTCTTCAATGATTGCTTTAGAATTTAATTTTAGTTTTCACCATTTAAAAAATTTGTAGCTTTCCATTGAATAAAGAAGAAGTAACCGTGTCTATTTTGCTTTCTTTTACTTTTTCCTCAACTTTTTTTATTTTTTTAACCTCATTTTTTTCAATCTCTGACGATAAGGGATAGGGTAGTGGCTCTAGGAGGGGGTTATCACCCCCTTCTGAATTCGCACTTGGGTTCAGGAACAATTCTCAAAGTAACTTAAATTTGAACACAATAACACACAGCCTTACTAATATCATATAGATTCACAACCCCCTCCCCTAAAACTGAATTATAAGCTGGACCAAAACAGAACTTGTTCAAGAGAGATGTGACCGGATCTTGATAATCTCTGATGACAACGTTCCCAGCTCACTTCTTCTCATGATCCGAAACAATCTGAAACGTGGGATTCGCCTCAGAAAACTCCAAATTCCACATAAATACTTACCACTGTTCTTCTCTCGTCACTCGGTTGGAGTGCATCACAAACCCACGCTTTGTTTTCATTCCGTGGTAAAGGTGAGGACTGGAAGCTCCAACCCTGTTGCCAATCGAGGACAGCTGCTCTTCCGCCGGAACTGCAGACGATGGCAAAAAAAAAATGTGTTTGATAATTTTTGTTCTCGGCAGACGATAGGTACATGAAAAAAAAAAAGTATGCGGGGGTGTCTTTTTTCATCCACGACAACCCTCTTTTCAGCAGTTTGACGCTCGGAGGCGCTAGAAAGGTTAAGGGCACAGATTTGATCGCAGTTTGTCGGCAAGCTGGTGCAGATAGAATCGTCCTCGAAAACAGTTTGAAGGAGACATTTAAAAAAGACAGTACCATCCTTCTTCTGGAACAGCTTCTTGTTCCTAAATGGCCCTGCTTCTGAATTTGTTTCTATTCCATATTCTAAAAAGATCACAAATTTAGCTTATAAATATAGCTTCTTTTGATCCATTTGCAATCCTTTCTCCCTGGTAGACAACGATTAATATTTGCCCAGAAACTAATAAAAAAGTTTTAGCAAAAAAAAAATTGTTTTGGTGCATTTTAGTATGTTATTTAATTTATGAAACATAAGGCAGAAATAAACTATTAATATTGACTTGCATTTCTTAAATTTTGACAGCATGTTGGAAGGTAAAACACTTTACTTTAAATAGTTATTAATTTTTAGATTTTCTTTTTAATATGATGCTTATGCCTCGGATTAATCTAGAACAGATTTCTAGGATTGTGATATATCTAGGATTCATCTAGAAAAGATATAAAAAGCATGTACTACCCTGCATCTATTAAATAATACAACAAGGTATCCGAAGGAAAAACGGTGCTATTATTTTTTAAGGTATTATAACTAGTGAAAGTAATTCAACCACTTAACTTTTTTTTCTCAATGAATCCGTTTTTCCAAGTTTTACATCGCTTAATCAAAAAGTATAATGAAATATGTACTCAACTACACTATTTCTATGAACAAAACAGCTGTTCTTTTTTTTTTCTTTTTTTTTTTTTTCTTTTTTTCTTTTCTTCTTCTTCTTTCAAAAGAATCGAAAGTTAATTGAAGAATTCCAAAATAATCTCATTTAAATTTAAAAATTTTAGTGCAATCAAATGGTGGTGTAATTTCAAATTTCTACATAGTATCCCAATAAAATTGTTACGGGAGTGTTTAAAGTTCATATTCTAGTGGTTATTTCACTGTAGATAGGTTTCTGAAAATCTGTGGTTCATCTATGAACCACAAATTATTTGAAAAATTCACATATCATTGAAGGACGTTAAATGACACAACAGCAATTCAATAACGCATTTTATTTCTTCAATCCAATAAATATAGAATAAATTAATAAAATTGACCAGACCAAATTAACAATTGTTATTTTAGAAGCCAAGCATACACAGGGAACTTCGTCCATAAGTAAAATTAATCGGATATTGTATGCAACTAAATGATAATGACAGATTGATTCTTCTAAAGAAATTCGTTGTCCAAAATGACAATGTTCCTAAATTTGCTTGTTGCAAATTATATGTATGTTATTATTATTCCATTATATATTCCATTATTATATTCGATATGTATATTATTATTTATTATATGTATAATCTATGCATGTTAAATTATATTGTTGATATTCAAATCATTCATAGATACAGCTTCTTTTACTTTAACCTTCAACTGCTGTATGCGGTCTGACAGACCGCGAGTCATTTTTTGTTGAATGTTTCCATCCCCTAAAATATTTCATCTTTGATTTTAAAATTATTTTTCCCGATACTATGTTTCTTAAATTTTAATTTGATGTTAATTAATTTGTTTGGCTATGTATAGACCACATGTTGTCCTTGCGCCAAAGATATCAAACCACCCAACCACAGCAGTTAAGGGTTAAAATGGAATTGTTTTTACCCATGTAATTCTGTGACCCTTTAAGTGGCATGCTAACATTATAGTTAGAGTCATAATCTTCATAAAGCTTCTTTTAAGCAGGATATAATTAAAACCATTCACTCAAAGAAATTATCATTGGAATATGATTGATTTATAAATTAGTTTTTTATTCTAAATCTTCTATTGTCTTTTGAAATTATTATAATTTCGTTCAGTTGCAAGAATTGAAGTAGGATAATTGGTATTACAAATCGACAGTTTCCTGGTCTAGTGTATTTGTTTTAATGTAATGGCAAAAAATGCATCCATCTGAATCGATGTAACGTTATTTTTTCTATTTGTGCATATAAATGCTTTGCAAAGACAAATAAGAACATTTTATTATATCTGTAGTTATTTAAGGGACAAAATTTAAAAGTTGTATTTTCATCCAACTTCAATGTCTTATAAATTATTTATTTCTCAATGAATTTACAAACTTTTTTCACTCAAAGTGTTGTTAGATGTTTATAAACATAGTTACTGTGCAAAATTTATTTATAAAAAAATTAATACTTTGAGTTTACAAGCACTTTTTTAAAATTATCTCAAAACAGGGATTTTTAACAATTAGGTACACTTTCTAGACAAAATAGCCTATAAATATTTTTAAAAAAATTACTAATGATAATATAACATTTCGATTAACGATGATAACCTATTTTTAGACAATATTGCTTTTAACGTTCATGAAGAAAAAAAAAGGGAAAAAAAGATATTTTATATGAACTAGAAGAAATTTTTTTTTTCCATAAAATTCACATTAAAAAATATATATATACATATTTAAAATAAAAACTTTTAAGTCATCAATATAGAACTAACTTTTATATAATATTCTACACAAAAATTAAATTGAAATATGGAATAGATTTTTTTTAAAGTGTACCTAAGTGTTGAAAATCACTGTTTTGAGTTAATTGCAAAAAATTCTTACAAACTAAAAATATTCAATTTTTTTTTATTATTCTTGCCTTAATACTATATTTGCAAATTTCAAACTACAAATTCTATAAAAAGAAATTTGTAAATACGTTGAGAAATAAGTAATTTATAGGACATTGGAAGTTAGATGTAAATTCGGCTTTTAGCTTGTGTCGCTGACTGTCAAGTCCCCTTAAGACTCAACCATGCTAATTTTCAATTGTTATATTCCTAACTGCTTACAAAGTAAACGTTAATAAGAAATTAAATGTATATAAAAGGTAGCAGCAAAATTTACAAATGGCATATTTAGAGGCAACTTTGAACTACAACAAAATTAATATTTTGTTCTATTTCAAACAAAATATTAACTCGATAACTTAATAAAATGGTTTAGAAGAAAATATCAACAAAATTAATATTTTGTTCTGAAATTTTGTTCTGTTAAACTCGTTAATAAACGAAATTGCATTGCATTAAAGTCGTAAAAACTTCGATAGCATTGTAGAATGCCCTTACTACACAGAAGAAAACAATAATTTGAAAAAAGTTTGACAAGTTTTATGTTGTTATCTCTAGATGAAAAACATACAACAAACTTTGGAATATAAATACGAATTCACTATAAAATTTTTAGCATCAACTTTGCAGCATGAGCCCAATTTTGTAAAACCCATTTTTATACCTTAGAACTTAATGAATTTTTAGAAACTTTCGTGGAATGAAATATTTTGATGTATAGTATATAAATTCAGTAAACTTAACCCAAATTAATGGCATAAGGTGCAAAAATGTATGAAAAAGGCAACTTTCAGCAAATATTAATCAGAAAAAGTTCAAAAAAGCTTTGTGAAGGATAATTTAACTTTAAAACATAGATTGTTCGTGGCTAGAAGATTATTTTATCTCTAATGTCCACGCTGTAAAGGGATTGCTTATATCTGTTATACCTGGTAAAATTATTTTATTTATAATCTCAAAAACCCATTGAAGGGGGGGGGGGGGGAATGAACCAAAGTTAACGGTTTCTAATCTAATAGACCTGGACGCTCAGTATTGTTCGTTTTCCCTTTTAATTGACATGCCCATCCAGTTTAGACGTTGTTACGTGTTGGACGCTTTTAAGAAGCTACTTTTTATTAATTTACAAATCAGACTCTTGACACAGAGCTCCTCATGCTAAATTGTGAAAAGTATAACTTAGACAACCTCAACTATGTATTAGATACTGTGAGAGAGATGTAGCTGCGTACTTCCGAAAGCATATCACGAACATTTCCCCAATTCAAAATATAACATTCAAACATTCCTTTATTAAAAAAAAACTACTTATTTTCTATATTTAAGTTGTCCTAAACGTTGATACGTGGTCCCTGCTTGATTGACTCATTTGCTGACAAGCATTACAACATTTCACCATTTCTACCCCGCCTAGATCGTAAAAAGCAAAATTCAAAGCATAGTTGACTGTCCTCGATTCGGCGATGCCACTTCAAATAAAAAGACAGCTCTCAAAGTGTCTTCTTAAACCTCGAGCTATTAAAAGTCAAGTCAACCCACTTAACGCCACGGAACTTTTCATCTGGAATATTCCTCATCGCCAAGCAGGGGATAAACGGGTGAATAATGTGACTCTCTTTTTTGGAGGATGGAGAGGAAAGTATGACAGACGTTTGCACGTGTGAGGTGGGTTCTCAAAATAAGCGACGAAAGCTCATCCATGTCTCAGCCCCCTCCTGACTATAAATAACAACGACTATTTTTCTTTCCCCACTAAAGCAGATTCGTCGAAATAATACTTTTCTAGATGCGACGCAGCAACGATAAATATTTGCAGCAATTAATAATATAACTCGATTCATATGCCTCTCTCTACTCTATTGTAAATCTTAAATATATATGGCTTTCAGATTTGCATAATACATGCGTGTCTGATACCGAAACTCAGTAGAATTGATATGCGACTCCACAAGGATAGGAATCAGCATAAATTCCATGTAAAATACTTATTAATTAATTTTCTTCCTGACATAATTTTGTTGTAATGTCTCCAATAAACAAGAAAAATGCCACGCAGTGAAGTTTAATTTTAGTGATTAGTATTAAAATGTATTGATTCATCGCAAATTATTTAAGGTGCTGAAAACCGGGAAAGAAAAACAAATCAAATGCAACAAAATCCAGAACCACCTTTGGATGTAAAGTTAAATCTTTAAAATTAATCCAGCAAGATAGAAGTTAAGAGGAATTAAAATGCAATTTATGCTGAATTCTATTCTTGTGGTGTGGAGTCGCATATCAAATCTACTGAGATTTGGAACCATACGCCCATGTCTTATACAAATCAACACCATCTACATTTAAGAATTACAACACTATTTATTAACTAGTCGGTATCTAAATGAGATATACCTGGTTTTTAAACCGATGCATATTATGTTTATCAGATACTTCAATATAATACGAGCTTATACAGTCAGTCATATGAAGAGAGGTGATTGAAGTATGTAGCCATAACTTATTTTGTCGTTGTCAAAACAAAGCTGTACAAGTTTGGCCTTATACTTTTATTATATTACCTCTACTCAGTTGAAGGGGTAAGTGGATGAAGGAAATATGGGATATTTTCTTAAAATTCAGGTATTTGCAATGGATGGAGGTGGAAAGTAAAATTTGTGTCACTTACTCAGGATGTTAAAAATGCTTTTTAACAGATATTTCGAGCAGTGAAGGAGGCATCTTGTATAAAAAAAATGTAACAAGTTCAAGAGTTATATTTCAAAAGTTACTTTTTGATACCCGATCTCCTTAATTCAATAAGACCTTCTGTTGCTTCCCGTCCATACTTATGTTACACTTTTTTCTTTCATTCATTCTGTGAAATACCACGGTTACTTTAATCACGTTAGAGGGCCAATAATTGAAGTAAAATTTCCACACAATGTGGAAAACTACAAACATCATTTTGGTTCGGCAGTTGGTCGAAAAATGAGGCTATTAATATTTTCAACTACAATTCAGAAACTCAGATGCGGAATTCATTTACTATTACCATGCGTCAGGTGATAACAGAAATGAGAACTTTGTCGTTACAGCCATGCTTAAAACTTTTAACACATAAAATAACCTTTAATGACCAACTAAGAATTTTAAAACTAATAAACACTTTCAATCACGCTATGTGTTCTGAGTTATTATTTAAATTAGAAATCACAAAATTTAAATTTCTTCTCGCCGTCTCTTTTCACCGTTTAATAAAAAAGTATGTCCACTTTCTGATCTCTTACAAACCATTTTCATACTGTTTAGACAGTTCCTAAGAGATGAATTTAAAATGCCTTTAGATAGTTTTGCAAATTTAATACAGAGCATAATTACTTCTGGAGCTTTGTGTTTTTACCACTATGCAACAAAACAGGTTTACAATGTTCCATCAACTCTGTTAATAAAATTGCAGAAAGAACTGAAAATCGAAAAGTAACACAACGGTTTCTTGCGGCATTAGTCATGTTTGGCATTCTTCAGGAGGTTAACGTGCTGCCCATCCAAAGAAGGAAATATTAAAAGAACTTCGTAAACCTCTATCTATACTAAAACTAGGGGTGTGGAACAATGCACAACTTTCAATCACACAATATTGGACATTGCATTTCAATTTGATATGGTGTTAGTTACTGTTTTCATATTTTCACTCATTTAAAAAAGAAATGACCAGTTTGGCCATATTTTCGGCAATAATTTTTACATGGTAAAAAAAACAAACGCAAATTTGAGAAATTGGTTATGGTATTCGATAAACAATACATTGTCCTCTCTTGTGCGTGAAACAGAAAAAATCACTCGTTGATGGGCGATGCCCAAGAGTAGAGTGCTCTGTGTTAAAGTCACTCGTTTTTCAACTTTTTTCACCGCATTTTTACTGGAATTTCGAAGGTTCGGGACGATTAGAATACCTTAACAGGTTAGAACAACGATTAGAACACTTTAAAATTAGCACAGAGATTTTAATCAAAATCGTTAGAGCCGTTTTTTAGCAATTGCTGAAAAACATGATTTTATCATAATTTTTCATGATTTCAACCTTAAGCGAATGCACATTTCCACGAAAAATGGTAGGTCCCATGGCCACTACTAACCCGCACAGCCAAAATGTTAAAAACGCAGTTAGTTTTCTTTAAGAATGTTACGTATTATGTTTCCGATTTATGTATGTTTCCGATCTTTTTTATTTACTTAACATTTGAGTCGTTTCGATTTTCAGAAGAGTTCCTAAATATTCTGCCCAACAAACATAATTGCCAGCTGTTATTTTGCTTTAAATACTGTAATCTTTATTCTTTATCTTTTTATCGTAATATGCTATTTTTTTTATGTGAACAAGTTTCTTTCAAGGTTTGGGCAACAAATCGAACGGAGATTGGAGAGCTTGCGAGCAGGGGGAGAAATCCCTTAGTTTATGAAGAAAAAAAATGCAGTGTACCGCATGATTTTGAATTCAAAGCTCTTGCAGCAATCCCTTTGAATCCTTTTCAAAATCCTTTGTTGTGCAAGAGAGCTTAATAGAGCATCGTTGTTGAACATTTTAAACAAAACTCACTTAAATTTAGTGTAGAACGAAGTTACATAAAAGCATTAATGTAGAACAATTCAGATGTAATTGGATATAAATTGGGTGGTTGTATTCTATCTAGTTTTTCTGCCTTTTTTCTAGAACTTTTTTCCCAAAAGAAATTCAACGTTATGATGCTACGATTCGACATTCGCATGCCAGCTCTCTGAAATCCCTCTCGCAGCACGTGTGAAAATAACCTCAGGAGGTTCGAGAGACTTTTGTTCCCCCTTGAACTTTGCCGGTCCCGGAACTGTAAAAATCTTCGAAAACAAAGACATTCAGTGTGTGTTCCATTTTGCTCGTCTGTCATCCCTTCACTGCGAAGCAACGGATGAGAGGCGGAAGACGGAGATGGGGGAGGTGCGAAAAAAGTCTGTTAATGAGCTAAACATGGAATATTTCCAGATAGATTCTGCTGAAACTTAAAACAGGGAACGAACCAATCTCTCTTTGTTTGAAGAGACTATCTTTTCCTTGTTTCTTTCAGTAGTTGAACTTGCGAATGAGTCACCGCTCAAGCAGATCGTGTGGGTATGGCATGACTTCAGTCGGCCAGAATGTGAAAATGGTTCTGAGAAATGTTTACTATGCGTTTTCGATTAGGGAAGAGAATTTAAAATTTTCATCGAACAATGTTGATTTCAAATTTATTTATGAACTTTGTATTGCAAGAAATATGAGTAGCTCGACTTAGTTGTTCAAAATATGAAACCTTCCAATAGTTTTTACATCCTTCCTTGAACACAAAAGGACACTAGTGATTCTAATAACGTGCTTTGAGAGCTGCAGCTATTTTAGGGTTGTGATTGGAATAATTAAACTGCTTGAAAATATTTTTATATAGCTTGGTTAGGATTGCTGAAGCTGATTGTTTCTAAAAAATATTTTGATTGATGTCTTACCATCCTTAATCTTACTTAATTAAAATTCTAATTTGCCTTTCTATGTTATATATTCTTTTGCTTGATGAACTTATATTTTAAATTTTAAATTTTTTTATAAAAAAAAATGGTTATTGTTCTTTTCTGTATGAGAGCTTAAATATGGAGAAATGTCATTAAGATTCTCATACCTAATTCCTTATCAGTCCTTAATTCATTTATTTTTGATTATTTTATTGATTGACTTTTAATTACTCCCCATCAATATTTTAAGAAACTAACTTTACTTTTGAGTATATGAAATTTAATGTTAAGTATGATTTTTTTCCTCCTCCCCCCCTTTCCCATTTTAAAAACGTAGAAGCTACACAAAAACATTTATTTCGTTTATAAATTAAGCTTAAAATTAACTTTTGGTGTATTTATCTTAAGTTATGACTTATCATTCATAATTATTGATTTAAAAATTAAGGTAATGCAGCATTTATATAATTTCTGAATGATTTAGAATGGTAATGACACTTTCTGCCTAATTAACATCTTTAAACATAATAATCTTTAAAAAAAAATCGTATGTTCCACAAATCCTTCATAGTTTTACAAAGATGCAATTCTCAGCTTCCTAAAAATTGTTCAAATGTAAATGTAATCTTTAAAATTTTAAAATTTGTAATCCTAAAACGTCCACTTCGAGAGAATAACCCATACAAATTACTAGAACTGTGAGAGAATGATCATCTTATGATAAGGTTGAAAAACAATTACCAAATTTTAAATTTCTTACATTATTCAAAGGCATTTAACTTCTAAGTATACACTATTTAACGAAGTCTTTGTTGCATACCACACTAATACGAATTTGATTTCTAATTTTTAGGACTCAGGATCTTCCTAAACGTCGAGATCAAACAAAGCATGCATTTCTATTTATTGATCCAAATATGCAATACTTTCATTATCCTTTTATAAGTCAGATAATTTGAGCTGAAACACTTCGATGCTGCTTTCCTTCAAGCTATCGGTGAATAAATTTGATAACTATTTTCTAAAAATAATAACGTTGATTATGCATTCTAAATTAATTAAGACAACCTTATTGAACTGTTTATTAATCCATTAAAACTTTAATCACAAAGCGCAGCATAGTTCCAGTGATCTTCAAAGTGTTTTTTCCCTCCTTCAATTCTCTTTAGTGTTTTTCAGTTCTTTTCCTATCTCATATAATATAAATTCTAACAAGGCATATTGAAACTTTTATTGTTATATATCCCCTAACATGAGTGAAGCTTCGTGAGTAGGAATAATAATTTAACACGAAATAATTTTAAATAATTCATTGTATAATGAATTATTGTACAACGAAACGATATTGTATAACAAACGATTGCATAACGAAATAAAATTTAAAATCTTAAATTACCAATCCACTTCTAATTTTTTTTTTTTTTTTTAAATCTGTTCACATGAAACAAAAAGAGGCAAATTGCTAGATAAATGGCAGTACATTTCAATCAACAGGTTATTTAGGTATCGCAACATGTATTGACAATATCCCAATCAAATATAACAATGTTCCAATATCCCACAAAGAGTAAATCTCGAATAGAAAATAGTGTATCTTCAAACAATGCTTCCAATGAAGTTGTTGTGTATTTCTTGGCAACGTCACTCTGTTCAACAGAAGTGACAAATATTCAATTTGGAGGGGGGAAAAAAAGATGTCTTCTTTCACGGAATGCATTTAACACTAGCCTCTACAAAGTGTATTGTAAAAAAAGAGTATGAACCCCTAAATAACTCACTGACACCCACGTACGACATATCACACTATCCAGTTCACACTCATTTTGAACAAGAATAAAAAAAAAAATAAAGAACAGATAGGGAATTATTTTCTGTGTCAACTGCGGGACGTTTTCTAACACATCAGATTTATTTCCGCCATAATTCTCTTAAATGCGTTCGAATTCTAAACAAGATCTGTCTTCTTGATACTATCTGATCTGAGATATAAAGAAATGTGTTGCATCTAAGTAATTGATGGTAGTTTGTCTTGCGTGGGAGAAGGGTAGTAATATTATTTGCGATTTTCACTAAATTGACAATAGTCAATTATGTTTCACCAAGTGGACATAATTCAATTAGTTTTTTAAGGTTTTATAAAATCGCGTTCAGATGAAGAGGAGGCGATTAGAGGTGGGTCATTGTGGTGGGTCCTATATTTACATAATACAAGAAAATCGAAAATGTGCTCAATAACCCACAGTCATATTTTACTCATGCCATAGCAATCTGTATCTGCTTAGTCACGTCTTGATCCTGTTATACAAGAATTATATCAATAAAATTGTGCATAGATGCAATTTAAACCATGGGAAACAGGTATCGGAGGAACAAACAGACTATTCCCTATTTATACAGGGTTATTAAAAATAAAGTAGCCTATTTTAAATATTTAATTCCAATGAACGGCAATAAATGGCGCCACATATTGCACATCAATGGATAAAGGAAAGCTTAAAGTTAGTGTATGCATTCAACGTGAGCACCACTTGTTGTACTACAAAAGTCAAACTAGCACTTCATTTCTAGGCACACACATTTTTTTTTTTTTTTTTTTTTTTTGTAGATCTTATTTGAACATGGTCGCAATAGAAGGAATAAAAAACTTAATAATAAATTCCTTAGAACAAGCTTTATACTTCTCTTAACAAATACGCTTTAATAATAACCATTCTGTAGATAAAAAGTTATATTGAAAATAAGTTCATTACAACGTTATATTTAACAACAGAGATTGCCATCGACCATTGTTGCAAAAAAAATTACATTGATTACTTTGTCTTTTAATCTTGAGATAGGTCGAAACAAGTTGCATTGGGATTAGTCTCTATCACTAAAATATCTTCCCCACAGACGTTTGTATTGCGTTACATCAGATCCAGATAACAAGCATGTACAACAGTACAATTTTTGGTGACATTTAATGATTAAAACATTCCTGACTTAATGTCTGTAGGTAAATACTCTTTCATCTCTACTTCAAATTCTGTACTTGAAGTACGTCACGAACATCAGACAATTAGAATTCTAGAATCATCAATCATGTTCAGTTATTCCTAATGTTTTTGCAACGGTGAAGAAAAATACACAAAGAATAAGACACACAAAGAGTGCATTCGAATTGCGAATACCTCCAAAACAAAGGGTGCTTCTTTCACTTTTCTTTTTCTATTTAGACTTTGTCTTATAGCTATTCCCTTTAAAATACCATACATAATACGATATTAATGATAAAGTGCCTCAAAATTATAACCTGATCTTGAAACTAGAAAAGTTCCATTGAAATTAATTTTTGGCAGCTTGTGAGAGAGGACTAATGGAATTAATAGATTTTTCGAAGCAATTCAAACCTGTTCTTAGTTTAATTGTTTAGTTTTAGTTTGAATTTATAAGCACAATAGCAACTTTATAGAGCTTTACTGCGCAACATAACTTGGCCAACCTTTTAAAAATGTCATTAAATGTAGTGCATTTCTCTTCTCGCATTCAAATAACATTAGATAGATTTTAGAAGAATTTTTTTATCATTAATGGAACTGAGGTCTCGTTTTCAAATATTTTCATGAAACGTCACATAGGATTTTTTTATTTTATTTGAGAAGGCCAAATTGATATCTTGTTATATTAGGACAACGCAGAACCTCCTCGCGACAAATACTCGTTAAAAAAATGTTTAGTTATGTTTAGTGGCACAGATCTGAAACTCAAAGAGTGCCGATGGACTAGGTATAACTCAATCCTCAAGAAATCTAATTTGCCGTTGGGAACTCTTTAGAGAGAGCCACTCCACTTTCAGATCTCGCTCTAAAAGTCCCTGGAGCGAAGACGGAGCGCTTTTCACGCCTAGTTGGAGTTTCTTGAGCAAAAGGGACTTCATTCTGTTGCTATATTTAGTGTCTTCAGAAAGACGGACCGATGACGCGAGTGTGTCGCTTCAGCACAAGGAAGCCGTTGAAACGTAGCACTGACAGTCACTTTGTCACCAACGGAGAAGCCGCTTCATTTTGGCGAGACAAGGGATAGCTTTCTTCTTGGTCCTTTTTTCCACTAGCGCCTCATTAAGTTAAAGAAGTCCTTTTTATATATCTTTTTGCTGATGATAGCCACCCGATACTGGAGGATAGCTCGTTCTGAAAGGGTCGACGCCTTGCTTGATTTTAGAGAGGGGCTGAATATCGAGTATCGTCTCTTTAAGCTGCGCAGTTTCTAGTGACAGGCGTGCGTTTTGGTCTACTTTTAGTTTGCTGTGGGCTTCTTGTTTTTTTTTAGTTGGAGACGTGGTGTCTCCGGGTGGTAAATAAGACAGCAAGTGGTGGGGATATTATTTTGGTTGCGAGCCACCATTCATGTGAGGCTTGAAGATAGATATAAGTAGCATGACTATCAAGTGACAATCTTCCAATCAAGTTTGAATAGAGTCTAAATTCAGCTACTTCCGGTACTATTTTGTGTTATGTTGATAGATGACTGATAGCTTCCGAATCAGTTACCTTTCTATGTTGCTCAACAACACATGCAAGTATACTTGTGGAATTCCTCATTTCATGCCAAATAGTAATTAAACAGTGGCGTTCATTCCTTTATCTCTCGTTAAATCATATGACGTTTACTTGTAAAAATGGCATATTGTCACCTCATTCAACTGTGTACAAGTTATCTTCAGTCTTAGCCTGGCCTAATGCAGATATTGCTGAATTTTCGCGATTATAATATCTGCCAATGTTTCTGCGCAATAAATGCATATTTGTGTTTTATAACAAGGACACAAGTTGCCACTACTTAAGTAAGAAGTATTTTATTAGGTGAAGAATCACGAAAATCCTACTCTAATCAGACACTCAAACCAATTACGAAAATCCTTCAGTTACTCGATGATACATACCATATCTTACAGTTACAGTATAATTGTCAAGTTAAATACAGTTAAACAATATGTATGACAATTTTACACTTTTGACAATAAGAATGCATTTAATTTGGTAACATTACAGTCTAAAACAAAATTCAAATATGGTAAACTTTCAATGAGGGACACTATCATTTTAAGCAAATTGAAAAGGTGATAACATTTGTAACAATTAAGCCATTATTTGTTTTATTATTTAGGTTGAAATTGGTGCAGTCAAATCTGAAAAGCCTTATTCCAACAAATATTCTATTAAAAAAATTATAGCAATTAAGCTTAATCAGGAAAAACTGGAGATTACTCCAAAAGAATCGCTTCAATTTAGGGCAGAGTTAGAAGAGCACTATAAATTAAAAATAGAGATACCAAAGACATCCCTCTTTTGAATTGATAAAGAACGTGTTCAACTAGATTCTTTCCAAAAATTTGTAGCTTCTCTAAAATAAAACCACCCCACCACCCTCAATAAATTATCACTCATTATGAGCCTCCTTATATCAAAACTACTACAACAATGTTTCAAATGCGAAAAAGTAACAACCATCACTAACAGCACTCCAACCATCCAATTACGGCGAACTTCGCCAACAGCCCACGTACGAACAAAAACGTCAATTTCTTCATTAATATACATAGTCTTGTATCTAATCTTCGTTTAATAGAGGACAGCATACTAATCGCCCAAGAATTCTAATCAACCCAGGGCCCTAATTGATTTGTAAGACACATAATTACAGTCCCGTAGCAAGGAATTCTTTCGTGGGCCCCTCCTAGAGGTTGTCAGCCACACAATTTATGTCTTTCTCGACGGGCCAACCTTGGGACTTAAGTATACCTGCCTTAATTCCGAACAGCTTGCCCGCAAATTGTATAATAATGTAGCTTGAATATCGTAATCCAGATGGGGTTCCGATGGTTATCGGGGTCCAACTCGTTTTCTTGCCTTGTTGTGTTTCGGGAACAAATTGCTTTTCGTGTTTTTGATGCGCGTCCCAATAATTTGATCGATTAATTTTCCAGAGCGTCTGTTTGGGCAGAGCGAGTGGATGGGTTGGTTGGCGGAGGTTTGGTGAGGAAGGGAGTGAAATAAATGATGGTGGTGCCAATGAATGGATTTGTTGATTTTCTTGTTTTTTAGGGATTGAAGTCGGTTCCGGAGGGTTCAGTGAGATTGCTTTTAGAAAACAAAGTAATGGAGAAGTGAATTGATACGACGGCGTCATTAAAAATTACATCTTGTTTTAGAAATGTTTTGTTGCTTTTGACTGTAAGTTATCAAGTTTGTTCCGTATCCAATTCCTTGCCTCATAAGTAGTTAGTTTTCAGTCAACTTGCTTCCAGAATCTCCTGAGTGTATCCAGAAATCTCTCAAAACTTTTCAAAGATCAATAAAGATGTTCAGTTTTGCACACAAAATAAATTTATTTAAATCCAGGAACTTTTAATTTCATTACCCTTATGAGATTGGTCTTCTATTTTTAACAGTAAGTGGATGAATTATCATAAATTTAAAAATTGTAACAATGAGGAACTTTCACGTTTTTTGGTTTTAATTTTAAATAAAAGTAGAGAAAAAATCATGAAAAACAATACCATTCTTTCAAAAATTTGAGCTCGGATAGATAGTTAAAAAAAAAAAATTACTATTTCACTTTGCGATTTGGCGGGAAAAGCTACTTTTGCGTGTGACGTCAACGCGCAGATGATGAACCAGTCTAAAACCTGTTTTAGACCAGGTTCCTCCTCGGATTTTCGACGGAATCTATGCGTAACTACGACACGATTTTTTATGCGTTTTTGGTCACGTGACTTTTGCTTTTATTTCAAACTCGATTTTTGATTAATTGAAAGCATAAAGATAAAAAATAATTGCACTGTTCAAATATATTCGTTGGATAACACTAGAAAATACAAAAATTATTCATTTTCCTCACTTGTGCAAGTTCCTTATTGTGATGTTTTCAAATATATATATATATATATATATATTTGTTGCTTGCAACGCAATGTTTATTTGCATAGAAAATTAAAAAAAATATGTATATTACAGAGAAAGAGGCTTGCTATTAATGTTAACAAATTACGGTTACTTAATTCGGGTTTATTTTTAATGTCTTACATCCTTAAATTAAAGTTACTTTAAGTAACTGTACGTGTTGCCATAAAAATGTTTACAGTAGCATATATTTTTTTTTATTTTTTTCATTCAGTTTATTTTAATACAAAATTTAACTACTGCTTCGGCATTACAGCCTCAAGTTGGCCAGGACGGTAGAACAAGTTTTTGCCGTTGTGGTCTACTAGACTAATTGTTGAAGGATTCCTTTCAACGGACTACATCCATCTGGTAAGAAGGTAGCTCTTAGGAATTTAAAAACCTCAAAATCTTTACAAAAATGCCTAGAATTCTCAAGTATGTGTCAATTAAAAACCACAGACCTCTTTGCATAGTAACTGCAAGAGCAAAGTAGGATCAATGATGTCCAATATTTCCTCGCTTTTCTCCACATTTTGCACATTTCCAAAAGCTAAGGAAGTCCAAGTGCATCCCTTTCATCTTTCTGATGGTGCCCTATACTGGTAAAAATATTCAACTCATGCAACCAACCATGTATAGAGTCTTCGTGCTTACCAAACCAACACATCGGAGTGCTGATGAGGCAAGAAATAATTTCATAATGTTGATTGGTTAGAAGAATTATCTTTTTTTTTTTTTTTTTTTTTTTTTTTTTTTTTTTTTTTTAATTCTTCTTACAATTTCAAATACCACAATCTTAAATAATGAATTTTTAAGGAAATATTCTTCACCTTTACCATTAAAATCTCTAGGACATATTATTCTGTTCTGAATGATTTTCCTATATTAATATATATATATATGTTTTCTTAATAACTGTATACAAGTTCTTCCATGTATTGCAAGCTTTATTTTAGACTTATTTAAAATTAGCCACGAAACTATTTTCATTTAATGCAAAGTACAAATAAATTTTAAATTTATAATAATCCAAAAAGAAAAAAATTAATCGAAACAATTACTGTTTATTAAATTTTTTCAAATTTACTCAATTTTATTTCATCAATTAGTATTTTTTGGTATTCTAGAAAAAATGCAGGTTAAAATTTTTTAAACCAAAATTTTATATTTGGTTTTCGTCCAAACGAAAGAAAATAAAACCCGAAAATTACGTAAAATTCATCTGGTAGAAAAGGCACGACTTGGGATTTTCTAAAACTAAGGACTGCTGCTGCCATCTAGGAACAACCCAACATTGGGTTATTAAAATAACTGCTTTATTTTAAGTAAAATACCTTGTATTCTTAATACAGATATCAACTTTTTTTATCAAAATTTTTACTATATTTATTTAAAACAGGAAATTTTTAATTTTGTTAAGAGTAAATATTAATTGCTACATTTAACTTACAGCTGTAGTTTCGATGCAGGATAAACATGTATAAAGAAAACGAATATTTCGTTTACAGTTAATGACTATCACAAATCGATCTGGATCATTTAGTTAATACTAAATTAACTCAATTTTTCAAGTTCAACCATAAATTTAAAATTAAAAACTTAAAAGATAATTTGGATTCACACTTTTTCGAAATTGTCTATTATGTACTGTCGCCATCTATTGACACATTTTAAAATCAAATAGCCAAATGCACTATTTTCGAAGGATGAAGATCAGAATGAATTAAAAGAAAGACAGTTAGTTCTGTCCTTCAATAAACATTTCAAAAATATCTAATACTGTACATTAAAACCACTGTTAAGTTATAATTTTTATTTTTATTTAATTATATTTCTTTTAAATAAAATACATCGTTTTTTTTTATTAATAGGTTTTTACGTGCCGAATCAATAGCAAAACTTTCCTTCCAACATAAACCTCAACCCTTCCTAAATTAAATGTAATTCTCTCATTTGTTCATATGAAAAAGAGAGCTAAAAATCTAATATTAAATCTGGTTCTCATTTCCTTTTGTTTTGAAAACACACGATTGTGAGAACGGGAAATTGAAATCATTAAAAAATTCTTGATTTTCGCACTTTTATTTGATACATGTAAGGGATGCAATTTCCTTATTCCAAGTAAAACAATTTTTTTTTTTTTTTTTTTTTTTTTTTTTAATATTGCCCTTGGGTTGTCCGCTAATATATAAGCGTAAGTTATTTTTCCTTGGGATGTTCAGAGATTTAAAAAAGAGAAAGTAACCCGTTATTGCCGTAAAAAAAATCTCACACTTTTAATATATTACATTTCTTCTATAATGTATAAAACGTAAAGGATATATTTGAAGGTCAGTTCAAGCTCAAGCTGTTGCCAGTTCAGGAGCGGATCCAGAAATTTATTACGAGGGGGGCGGAAGCTGGTGAATAGCTTAGGTAAATGTTGTTGCTCTTAAGTTATATTACACTATACCATGGGATAACTTAACTTTAATTATACAGAAGGCAACACAGTGGTTGGCTACATGTGAATTTACGACAGTAAATTAGAGTTGTATACAACTATTTGATTCAGGATAAATTATTGTAAAATATGATAAGCAAAAAATCTAACAACGAATACATATTCACATTGAATATTTTCAAACTATAATTTGCTTTGTTGTCGTGCTTCGTCCTCGGCTTTTTCCTCTCCATTTTTTGGGATAAGAACATTTATACAAAAAATTTCAGAGCGGATTCATCAAATCTCGATTGATTTCGTCCAAATCCTGAGAGCAGCTCACGTTAAAACGTGAGTGGTCCATGAATAACGGAGGAGGCTATCACCCCCTCCACCCCTCGCTCAATAACAAACACTTTACAAGTTATGCTAAAATGAACTGTCTATAATAATAAGAAAGAAAACTGTGCTGCTGTTTGTTATGTAAGAAATGCCAAATCTGTCAGTTGTTTTTCATTTTAGCATAAGTGTATTCCACACACAAAAATGAGATTCAAACATCATATTTTCCCCCCCCCCCCCTTTTCTCTATATAATAATCAGGCATAGATGTAGTATAAGTAACTTTTTTTCGTGGTTTAAATAATTTCACAAAATGAAAGTTTTTTTTTATTATTTTTTTGTACTCGTAATATACTTTATAAACTAAAAAAAGGACCGTTTACTAAAAAACATAGATGGCCATATTTTGACACATTTCCCACACATTATTAATTATTTTTACTCACAACCATTTTGCGAATAAAAATTTAACTCTTCATTTCAATAACAAATTGGATTGAGAATTATTTTTTGTGGTGTTACCCCAACCAACATCGTTGTACCACTTGGAACAACTCTATTTATAATTTTATTTATTTGTACATGTATACAGCGATGAAAGAAATTAAATTCAAACCACAGTCTCTTTTGGTGTTCAACCACTTTTCTGTACAACAAATGGAAATAAATTAAGAACTTCAGGGAGAGTCTCTTGGGTGAGTCCATTGATTTCTTTAACGGACAATTCCTGCATTTTTTAGAAACGAGTGAAATTAGTTTATATTGTTGCGTGAATTGATTCGAAAGACTTGAAGCCAAAGCAGATCAAAACTTGCAGAAATTTATTCCGATATAACTCCAGAACTTCTCGTTCTAGTAGACTCAATACAGCTCTTTACACAACAATAGAGCACAAAATAGCAGTTAAAAACTTGATAACACAACTGCTAAAATCGCCGCAAAAGACAAAGCAATACAGTTCACTTTCGGAACTCTCTAAATGCTCGCTGCGAGACAGCTAACTCAGTAACTCCAGTCAATTAACTGACTCAACTAACTCAGTGACTCAACTAACTCCATCATCCGCTCTCTTGGGCTTATATAGGAAAGGAGAATCTTCGCAAAACTTCCAGAGATAGAAATTTGGAGAACTTTCCAGATCATAGTCGAAAAATCCTATACATGTACATGGAGACCGAAAATGTCGCCAAATGGTAGCCAAGTTTGGCGACATTTGGCAATTTATCGCCAAATTTGGCAACAAAAATTAGTCGCCAAAACCGTCGCCAACTTGGCTCTATCTCGCCAATTCGGTGAGATTGCCATTACCAAAATGTTAAATGGCCTGCTCTTTGTAAAACTTGCTTCCCAGCATGATCTCTGTAAAACCTGTTTTCAGGCATCAAGAGACGCATTGCAGGAAAGCGATGAAAAGACGAACTCATGCACTGCCTTATGCGAAATGTACATACATTTTCTTATTTACATAATCAATACTACGAAATATTTACAAATATACAGAAATTCGTAACAATATTTATAAAGAATTTCTTTCTGATTCCAAATATTCAAACAAAAGTTCTTTGAAAAAAAGTAGTTATTTAAATGTTAAGAAAAGAAAACCTCATCTGATTGCAGTCCGATAAAAACACTACATTTTAACTGTGACGTCAAAACTTCCTTCCGTTTCTATGGTTATCGAGAGGTTTCTGCCAAGGTGTGAGTTTTTTAGATAATTTCCATATCCCGTGCAGGTTGGAGTGATTTGCAAACTGGTTTCAGCTGCTGCGTTTCAAGTCAAGTTCGGAACAAGTGACGTCACATTAGCTTCGAGCTGAATGAGTACCTTTTCCCGCCTAAATAAAGTAGTGATTTTAAGTTGCAAATTAAAAAAAAAAAAAAAAAAAATAAGCGCGGTGAACAGACATTTTTGTGTTTATGGCCTTTTCGAAACATTTAGAATTGAATAATAAAAAATTAAATTCGGGAATTGTCCATTGGAATGTGCTTATATTACTTTTTTTAATAAACAAGAAAATTCATTGTTAAAGAGGACACTTCAATTATATATGATGGAAAAAAAACTGACTGTTTATCATTTTCTGACTCGTGATTTTTATAACAGATAGACAAGTGATCAACCAGAAACTGAACACAATTTAGAAACTGTTAAAGTTCTAAACTTTACTGAAATCTGAGTTCTAAATAAAACAAATTGTAAAATTCAACAGCTTTTAATATGAAATAATTCTCGGATCATGCCGTGACTAACAACACAATTGAGGACTAGAAATGGAAAAAATCGAAAATCTTTTTTTAAAGGGAAAAATTTCCTAAAGTCCAAGCTAAACAATAAAGAGCCCCCAAAGTGCAAACTCCAGTAGCAATAGTTCAAATTCAATCTGGTACTTAGTCATAGTCTTAAGTACTCTGGTACTTATTCATAGTCTTAAGTACTCTGATACTTACTCACAATCTTAAGTACCAGATGCGAGTGTTTTCATTTTTCGAATCTCCTGAATTTTTTTTCTCTTTTTTTTTTCTTTTTTTTTTTTTCTTTCTAGACTATAGTCATTTTCCATTTCTAGTCCTCCATTTATAAAATAGATTGAATACATTACGATTAAGTTAAATAAATTAAAGAGTATTTAGCCTTTTCGCGGTGAAAAAACTGATAAAACGCCGACCTCAATAACTTCCTGTATCTGTTTTCGTATTCGCTGTTCCCACACTCTTAACACATATTAAATACATGTGTGTATGTTTGTCGATGGTGGACAAATATGCGGAAATCTAATTAATCCCTTTGACATCATCCAATCTGGCTGAAACTTGGCAGATAGATTTGATGTCGATGACAATGCATTCTATCACATTTTGAGGCAATTACTCTCACTAAAAGGTCGCTTTTACATTATATTAATAAGCCAACTTGCCATCATCCAATTGCACTAAAATAGCTCTAACTGATCATTGTTGAAACTCTTTCCTGTCGCCGAATTTTTTTTAATAAATTGTAATAAAATTACTTTAATCAGAATAAATAAATGACATTTGGATGTGACTGCATAAATTCACAGTCATTTTTAATGAATAAATTTTGAAAAGTTGTTTACCGGATATTTTGCCGATAGAATTGGACGTCAACCCCAAGAACTCGCTGGCAATAGAAACGGCGCTTTTTTAACGAGTCTAAAACTTGCCGATACATATAAAGGATTTATATTAAAATCGGTTTTATGTGTTATAATATTTCAGTTAAGATTGAAGTTGTCCAAATCAAACTCTCAGATGTCAGAAATAATGTCAGATAATTACGTTTTTTTCTCAGTTTATTAGCTGGACAAATTTATGAATTTCATATAAAGTAAAATAAATAAATAAATAAATAAATAAATAAATAAATAAATAAATAAATAAATAAATAAATAAATAAATAAATAAATAAATAAATAAATAAATAAATAAATAAATAAATAAATAAATAAATAAATAAATAAATAAATAAATAAATAAATAAATAAATAAATAAATAAATAAATAAATAAATAAATAAATTCTTCCCATATAAAATAAGAGCTTTGAGCGGAGTTCTTTAATCTGGTGCTGCCATCTATTTTGAATGATGCAACAATCAAACTACACTAGTGGAATATGAGATCTTGTTAGATTTGCTTCTTTACTATACCAACTAATAGTAAATTGCAAAAGACATATAGTCCGGGAGCAAATGTAATCCCGTGGGCCACTTCATGATGCAAACATGTGGGTGGTGTCATTCGCTTCGTATGAATGCGTAAATAATGAAATCAGATGGTGGGTATCTGACATCCTGATATGAGCGGCGGCAGTGGCAAATCCAAAATGGCCACACTCTTACCACCTAACGTACGTTTTTGCCGAATAATGGCTTCCCAGCTCATTTTATCAACTTGTTGACTTATTGAAAACTTGTAGGAAATAAAATTTCCTTTCCAATGGTATGTAACACTTGTATGTTAGGTCAAATTACCAAATTCACAATGGCCGCCGCATCGCGATCTTAAGTACGTTTTTCAGGTTGTTTGGTTGGTTTATGCACTCAGCGACCTATACTTATACACAATAACGGATAATCAGGACTATATCGGCGGCTTAACGTGGATTCCAAACCACAAAGAACATCCCTGCCTAACCCGGGATTCGAACTCGGCACTCTTAGCATACGAAGTTAGAGCGCTAACCACACATCATCAAGTGGACAGCTCGTTTTTCAGAAGAATATCTTCTCAGTGCGCTTTATACACTTGTTGACTGTTGGGAAACTGTAGAAAATAAAATGACTTTCTTAATGATACATCTACTTAAGTCAAAATTCAAGATGGCCGCTGTATCACCATTGCCGGAACGTCTTTTTAGAATAATAGCTTTCCGTTGCACTATATGAACATGTTGGTTATTAGAAAACTTTTTGGAATTAAAAAAAAGCTTTCTGACCGTTGTAAAACTTTTACATTGTCAGTTCAAGAATTGAAATTCAAAAGGACACCATTATTGGGCATCTCTTTGGGACTCTAATAATAGTTTCCACGTTATATTGTAAGATAAATGAGCACCACAGATAGTTAATACTTGCAGATTGGACAGTAAAATAAAGCCTTGACATTTTTCACAAGAAAATAAACTACAACAGACTGATAATAAACTACGCCTGTTCAAAATTGATACGACAAAGCTTTTTAGTATTTGGAAGGTGAATGTTACAGAAGAGTGTAATAGTTTTTGTTATATGTAACAAATGGTGTAAACGATAATAAGATTTTTCACTATCATTAAGTTAAATCAAAAATCTTCATCCTCAATTTTCTCATTATCATTCATCATCAGGTCAACAATTGCAGTGTTGTCACATAAGTCATCATCTCCACCACATAAGCACATCTCTGAGCAATGCAGATTGTTGAGATTGCATAGGCAGGGACGTGCACATCGACGCTGCAGACAGGAGCACTTAGTCAACTCTAAAAGTCCCTGTGAAGCACAAGGTTCTGTACACGTAATAGGCTCAAACTCCTCATCCACAAGAAGCAACATGTATACTGTGCAAAATTATTTTAGTATCTGCTTCCTCATGCATGGTTTCAAGACACGACACGTCCATATGGCTTGCATTTGCATGATTTCTCCAACTGCAAACAAATTGTTTATATTATTCTTGAATGCATAGTCTATAATCTTTGATGCCATGTATTCTGTCAGTTCATCCTTAGTTATTTCGTGCAAAAGTGACTGGTTCATGGTTAATTTAAGGATGTTTGTTGTTGGGTGTACTTTGTATAAGATAGGGACCGATTTACCCTGACGTTAAACCCTTGTGAATGTCTTCAGCGAATTCTGTTTGTAGATGTGAAATATTATGTGAACCTCTTTGTACATACCAAACTTCTTTGACATTTGTCTGACAAAGTGATCAGCAAATTCTTCACAAGTCTTGCCAGTCTTAGGTTTATCAATGGAATGCAGCTCTACCATTCCATCAACTACTGCAACAATTTGAGACGCTTCATTTACTGAAAATGAATTGTGTAAGAATTCGTTTTTCTTATTAGATAAAGGATATAGATTTTGAGGAAGCTCCTCCAGGATACTCATAAGCTTGCATTTTTATGATCTGTAATGCATACATCCATATAAGGGAAACAAAGCAAATGGCAATAATGAGAATTCATAATGACAAAAAGTTGCCTTCAAATCTATATCACACCGACTTTTTGCTGCAATCACCAGTCAAGAAAATATACATAAATTTATAGAAAATATTGAAGAAAATACTTTTTCTTACATTAGCATTTAACTGTAGGCTTAAGTTTCACCTTTTACATTGGTGTCCAAAACTGTGCTGAAGGCTTTGATGGTATTGATTCTTCTGTTGGCTCTGTTGGTAGCTTGATCATTTTAATGAGTTCCTCAAGGAATTTGAAAAGACTCTCACCAGTGTCAGCAACTGTACACATGTCCTTTTGAATGTCATCGGGAAGAACTTGCTTAGTCACTCACCAGGTGTATAAGATGTTCTGTGTTGCATTTAAAAGGGTTGGTTGTAGGCCCGTGCTGGACCCCTTGTTAGGGCGGTGGACGGCCTTGGCCAGAGGGCGCCAGCACTATGCAAGGGGAGGACTACCGGGGGGTATGGAATATAATAACTAAAGCGTTAATCACACATGACGCTGGGTTCAATATGCTTTTCTGGCAGCAGGTCACGGTACGAACGGACCATCACGCTTACACATATCGTACAGGTATTTGTCAAACAAAATGACCGTGTATTGTTTGCTAAATTTTAATGTTCATTTGATCCATTTCAAATATTTTGCAATGTCTTAGGGTGAAATAAAAGACAAAGTAGTAATTGAAACATAATTAGTGTAATTTTGTTAAACTAACACACATATAAAATTAAGACGAGACAATTTAACATACATTTCAAAAAAAGTTACCAGCATTTACTACTTAATTTCTTAAGGAAAGTAACAAAAGCAAATATGTTCACAAATGTAATGTTCTTTGATTGAATTTACAAACTAAACCTGAAGAAGTCTTTTTAATTCGGAGCTGGAGTGGCAAAGATAATCAATAACAGTGTCTGGATCTGTGGAGTTTAAAATATCAGCTTCTGAGTGCATTAACAGTAAAGATTCTAAATTTTCGTTTGTCAAAGACGATCTTAATCTGGTTTTAATTAGTTTCAATTTAGAAAATGCTCGTTCACAAGAAACTTGAGTCAATGGGATGGTTAGAAGAAATTTATATACTTTTAGTGCGTCTGTGGGCGGGGTCAACGAAACGGAAGTGATTAGTAAATAATTATTACAAAATGGTCAATTTTGGCCAAAATATTGACGCACTAATTCTAGCAATTGAGGATTCTGAAAGCACTAATTGAGCACTAAAATTTGGCACCGGTCATACAATTAGTGCGTAATAATTAACATCGGTTTAAGGCTCGCGTACATTCGGCAATAAGCTAAAATTGGTGATTTTGGCCAAAATATTGACGCACTAATTTTGACAGTTGGTAATTCTGAAAGCACTAATTATGCCCAACATTTTAACATATAATGAATGATGATTGCTTTTGTGGGTGGGGTCAGCAGTTTGCCTGCCTACCCTCAATTAACCTTAAATTTTATGAAAAGTAAGGACGCACTAATTTTTTGGATGATGGATTCTGAAAGCACTAATTGAGCACTAAAATTTGGTATATTATTAAAAAAATTAGTGCGTTTGTGGGGGAGGGGGGCAACGAAACGCACCTGTCTATTCAGTAGTAGCCTACAGTTGCAACACTCAACCCGGCCGCTCGGCAATATTGACGATAAGCTTCGTCGTAAAACGTGTCAGTTTCGGAACAGGAGGGCGCCAAAATTTCCTGGCTGGAGGGCGCACCGGGATACGTCCCGGTATCCCGGCGGCCTAGCACGGGCCTGGTTGGTTGTCGATTTAAATCCTTCTCTCAACTTTTCATCGTTTCGATCCGGACACTTGTGAACCGATAGAAAATGTTCATGGTGACACTTTGCTTTGAGGGTGGCATTTATAATCATTGCTCTGGTTGCTGCAGCAATTATTGTGACCTCTCTCTGCCAGAAGGAATCTTCTCCGAGCATTCTCGTTTAGAGTGATGCCTGTAAGTCCACCTTGGACTTTAAGTCTTCTGTTCTGATGCTCCAGAGCTTCATCGGCTCCTAAAGCGCTAAACGGTATTTTGGTTTTAAAATTACCCACTTTCCTTGCCATATTTGTTGTTCGTTGTATGCTTGTTATTAAATCTTTACATATCCATGAAGTACAGTGGAATCATTCTTAAATAGTTTAGTCGATCAAAGGCAAAGGAATACTTTATGAAATCATGTGTGGCTGCCAAGTGCAAATCCCAGTCTGCATTTCTAACCGACCTGATGGCTGTGTAGTTAGCTCTCGGGTTTCTCATGATAAGGGTGGCGGGTTCGAATCTCGAGTTAGGCATTGATGTTCGTTGTAGTTCAGAATCCACGTTAAGTTGCAGATCCCAGACTGATTAACTATTATTCTGCACAGGTATATGTAACTGAACACACAAACCAACCAACCTGAAAAACGTACTTAAGATCGCGATGCGGCGGCCATTTTGAATTTTGTAATTTAACCTAACATACATGTGTTATATATCATTGGAAAGAAAATTTTATTTCCTACAAGTTTTCCTCTAGTCAGCAAGTTGATAAAATGAGCTGGGAAGCCATTATTCGGCAAAAACGTACGTTAGGTGGTATGGAGGCGGCCATTTTGGATTTGCGACTGCAGCGGGATGCCAGATAATGCTAACGGGATGCTAGATAATGCTAACGGGATGCCAGATAATGCTAACGGGATGCCAGATACCCACCATCGGATTTCATTTTCTACGCATTCATACGAAGCGAATGACACCACCCACATGTTTGCATCATGAACTGGTCCACGGGACCACTTTTTTCGACATTAGCGCCCAGACTAATAGGAGGTTAACAGAAATTTATATTTGGAGAATTTCGATCCTTTGTTGATTTTGCTGATTCTATAATTTTTTTTTTCAATTTTCGCAGCTATTTTTTATTTTTCAAGATCACGGCGAATATTTTATTTCAAATCTTTTTAAGAATGTTTGTTTTGCCTCAAATAATTAGTAAGAAAATCGAGATTTTTTTCGTCGTTATTCCTGCAGTCCTCTTTCATCTCTTGATGCATATAAATTTTTCAATGAAAGTGTTAGAAAAAAACGAATGTCACTAAGAAGTAAAAAAAAAAAAAAAAAAAAAAAAAAAAAAAAAAAAAAAAACCTGTTGTTGCATAAAACATATTTTATGCTTTACCTCACAAATATGTTACATTTTTACTTTCAATTATTCACATGGCAATATAGGGTAATAAAATTAAAGTATTCTGTAAAATCGTGTTACATACATAAATATATATGTATATATATATACTAGCTAAATGCCCGGGCTTCGCTACGAAATTTTAACATCCCTTACTAAAAAAAAAGGTATTTTAAAGGTATTTTTAAGGTTTAAACTAGGTATTCAAGGTTTTATTAGGTATTTTTGAGGTTTTAACTAAAAATACCTCATGGAAAAATACCTAACTCAAGGTATTTTAAGGTATTATTTTTAGAAACCTAAAGAAACCTGCGAAGCTTCAGGTATTTTTAAGGTTTTGGAAAGGTTTGTGATAAAAACCTCCAGATTCTAAAGGTTTTACTAAGGTATTCAGGTGAATACCTTTTAATACCATGACTAAGGAAGGTATTTTAAGGTTTTTTCTGTAGACCTAAAGAAACCTGTGAAGCTTTAGGTATTTTTAAGGTTTTGCAAGGTTTGTGATAAAAACGTCCAGATTCTAGAGGTTTTACTAAGGTATTCAGGTGAATACCTTTTAATACCATGACTAAAGGAATGTATTTTAAGGTTTTTCTTTAAAACCTAGAGAAACCTATGAAGCTTATAATGTATTTTTCAGGTTTTGCATGGATTCTGATAAAACCTCCAGATTTTAAACGTTTTACTAAGGTATTCAAGTGAATAAGTGAATACCTTTTAATAACATTACTAAAGGAATAATAATAATAATTAATAATAATAAATAATAATAATAAATAATAATAATAAATAATAATAATAATAAATAATAATAATAATAAATAATAATAATAATAATAATAATAATAATAAATAATAATAATAATAATAATAATAATAATAAATAATAATAATAATAATAATAATAATAATAATAATAATAATAATAAATAATAATAATAAATAAATAATAAATAAATAAATAATAATAAATAATAATAATAATAAATAATGATAATTAATAATAAATAATAATAAATTTAAAAAAAAAAAACTTTTAATTTCACACAAAATGCATATTGTTTTAAATTAGAACAGTAAATTGTAAAATGCATTCCACATTTAATTTTTTTTTTTTTTTTTTTTTTTTTTTTTAAAGTACATGATAACTTATAATTCGAAAAATGATTTAATTTTTTTTGCATGAGGAATGAAACAAAAGCAAAATCAGTATTCAAGTGCATAAGAAAAAAATCAAAACACTTAAATTAATTGGTTTAATTTTTAGAAACCTAAAAACACCTGTGAAGCTATTAAGTATTTTTAAGGTTTCGCGAGGTTTCTGATAAAAACCTCCAACGTTTTTAAGGATTTGCAAGATACTTTAGAGGATGACGTAAGGATTTTGATTGGTCACGTGCTATCACTATCCAATCAAAACACGAGTGTCCTCTGCCTTCAGCCTGTTCCAGACCAGACGTGTCGTGGTATGAAATATAAAATGGCGATACGAACATGACCACGTTGTTGTCATAATTATATGAAGCAACTTTCCATTACCCTGATACAAAGTAAGAAAAGTTTTGTAATTCGAAAATGTGTACTGTTGTATAAAATTTGCAGCGTACTGGTTTTTTTTTTGATTTTTGTTATTCATTTGATATACTTCATTGAAATGTAGTGTGTAGAGTTGAACGTAATGCAGATGAATGCTTTTTGTAAAATATAAGACATTAAATCATTTAGATTTCTCCTGTTATTTACTGGCTAATTTGAAGGCTAAAATTCAAAAAGTTGTGTATTTCAAAAAGTAATTTAAATGAAATTTGTTGTTAAACATTACGATATTTATCTGAAATGGAGTAGTTTAAATTCTGGTAATTGATGATTTAATTAGTTGCAAATTTTAAATTCCAACAATTTTTGCAGGATTGCATTGTATTTTTTTTTATTTTTTGGAGTTAAGTGCTTTTAATCCCTTTGACATCTTGTCCCTTCCTTGTTCAGTATCAACCATACAATGCTGTTTCAAGTACAGTTGTTATAAGTTTAGCATTAAAAACATTTATTTTATTTTGGAAAATTATGCTTTTGATGTACAATAAAGAAATTTAAATATATTTTTAGGCACTCTTTACTGACTCCCCTCTTGAAGGAACATCCTGACAGAATAGATTTTGTCCATCATCGATGTTGTCTTCAAAAACAGTGGTTAGTAAGGAAAGTTCAAATACTCGCCACTTCCTAATGACAGGGACGATTTAGTGCTCCAGAAAAATACTGTTCAAAGTCTGTTTCAAAGGTAAAATTTTTTCAAATTGAAATTTAACATTTTCAGAATTAAATTAATCGATGTGTCACAAACGTGCCTCCCCTTTTCCCAAAATGAAAAATGCACTCCCTCTCTCTGAAAAAAAAAAGCATTTTTAATTTTGGCTGAAAGGGAAAAGCTATACAATTTGTGGTTTCCCTTTCATAATTCCTATGCTAACTTCGTCCTCAGGTCAACACCACAGCTGCAGAATTAAACAGAACAGAAATTATAAATTTGTTTGGAATATTGGCATAATTTACATTTTAAGAATTCAAAGAAAAACCTGTGTCAATATATGGAGCTTGAGTTTCTTTTTTTAGCAAGGTTACAAATCAATTGTCCCGTTTGTACATATTGCAGTCAATTATTGTTTGCCCAGATGTTTATTTTTAAGAATGCAAAAATTAACTATTCTAGTTGCACCACTATTTGTAAAATATCGCTGGAACTTAAGAGAGGAGGTAGCTACTCCCCCTATAAAATTTTCAAAGGTAAGGCACAAAAGGGAAATTTCGATAATTAATCACTTATAACTCATTTTTTAATCAAAAAATAGTTTAATTCAGTGTTTATTATGGAGTTATTTAGATGCTTGATGACACTTGAAATATTTTAGTGGCACTTTATACGTAGAGAGGTTCCCATATGCACGATTTCTCCTCAGGGACTCATATTAACATATTTAGGGGTCCAAAAACTCAGTTGTAGAGAATCATTTATTACTATAGTTGTCAAATGATATTTAAGTGTTCAGGCACTGCACTTGACGGGGCCTTAAAACTTCAAAATTGTGTCTATAATCATCAACGTTGGAATAAATTTTGTAAGGCCCCTGCATGTAAAGATGTTTAACTTGAAAATTTTGAATTTATGTGAAATTTTTTTTGTATTACATTTTATAAATACTTTGCACTAATCTATTAATTAATCCTATTTAATTATTGAAATGATGAAGCATTTAGGGCCCACACACAATTCAAATATGTTCTATCACCCAAATTGTTATCAAGAACTGCTTATGACCCCTGGAAATATTTAAGTATAATAACTTATTACAAATCCAAATTGAAAAACTTGCTTTAAATTTAAAAAAAAAAAAAATGTATGTCGAGTATGGTGAAGATGCCAATTGTTTTTTCGTCCCTGTCTTAGCAGTTTTATACAGAGAAATACCATTTTCTCTCCAAATTTTAAATTCATTTATTCATTTTTTAACTTTTTTTTGGAAACCTTACAACTATAATTGGAAAAGAGGTTGTTGAATTAAGACTTTCGTATTACACATGACTTTGCAATAAATTAAAAAAGGATATCACGACTATCACATTAATATACAAAATAAAAAAAGAGGTCCCGGTAGCCTAATGAATTATGACTTCGAGTTTGTGATGGAAGACTCGCAAGTTCGGTCTGGCCTCACCGAATAACGGTGTGTATATTAATGAGGGCTAGTGAACATAAATCCATTGTAACCTCTATACTCTATTGCTGTTGTGTTGGGATTAAGGTGAGAAGTGCTCACTTAGATATTTACTTCATTATTTGATCAGAGGTCATTGTAGCAGAAATAGGTGACCGGAATAGATTTCCCAAATATTCAAACAAAAATATAAATATATATGATGCAATTGTCAAATTAAAGGTATTATCGTTGTTCTACAACTTGCAAGAATTTAATTAGAAATATTATATAACGAATACACCCTGAGCCTGATGCAAATACTCGTAAGAAATATGCTGATAAATCATTCAACGGAGGAAGGACTATTTATAAAAAAAAATTGTGATTGTGATAGACATACATTTGTTCTTTTTGTATTCCTTTTGTAATATTTTTTGTTACCTCGCAAATTCTGAAAACTAGATATCTGCTCTCTGACTGACAAAAAAATGTATATTAATAAATAAACATTCTATGTGGAACACTTCAAAATAACAATGAAAATCATTGCTCTTTAACTCGTGCCCTGTATCTGTACTTGTCTCTGGAGAAATCGGTGATGCAATTGCCCAGGCCACAGGAGACAAGTTTGGAATGTTTTATGTGCAGAAAAAATGGCAGCAAAGAAATTATCTGTTGATTATACTTGATTTCTTAAATTTAAATTTATTTGTATTCTGTTTTGCTTCTACTAAAATTATTGTTACATTATTGTGACATACCTAGTTTTATCATTGTACATTGTTGTCTCTGTATTATTCCGATTGTCTGTGGACCCAGACGAATGGTCCTTTTCAGGGCCAAAGTCTGACAACTCTCCTTGACTTACTGACTATTTAATGCTTGTTTTAAAAGAACATTTCCCTGCCCATTTATTTTTCAAGATATTATTTTGAATCTGTGATAATTTCATATCTTTTTGAATATTTTAGTTTTTCATGAGTACCTACTTGCTTGTTCTAAAAAATGTTTGGAGCACTTTAAATACCCTATTCCTATGCATTAATTTTAAGTATTTAGAGGATATGCAACTATTCCTTCCTCTCATTATTTTTAGGGATTTATTTGGACTTCACTCTCCAATTTTGTTATATTACTACCTGCATGAACTCCCATTGTCAGGGACAAGGTTGCAACCCCTTCTCCCATCGTTACATAAAACAATTTAATGTACCTTTTCCCCTGTTTATTCACATATCCAAAAATATTTATATATCCCGGACCCCCAATTCCCCATCGATATCACCCCTCCAAAATTAATTTCCGCATCAATACAGTCATTCCAAAATCCAATTTTCCTTTAATACTGCTATTCCAAAATCTATTTCCCTATCAATACCCTCCCTCCAAAATTCATTTTTCCTTCAATACTGCTATTCTAAAATTTATTTCCTTATTAATACCACCATTCCCAAATCTATCTGTGTAAGAAAACAATTGCATCTTATAATGCAGTGTTCCCAGGTGGTCACCATCCAAAGGACTGACCGCTCACGATGATGCTTGACTTCGGTGATAGAACAAGAACCGGTGTGTTCATCTCGGTATGAAACCATACAAACACAAATAAAGCTGAAGACCTCTCGCTACCCCAGTGGTGGCACCCTCCAAGATTTGAAAACTATGTTATAAGATGCAATGGTTTTCTTACACAGATAGATTTGGGAATGGTGGTATTGATGGGGAAATAAATTTTGGAGGGAGGGTAATAATAGGGAAATATATTTTGGAATAGCAGTATTGAAGGAAAAATGAATTTTGGAGGGAGGGTATTGATAGGGAAATAGATTTTGGAATAGCAGTATTAAAGGAAAATTGGATTTTGGAATGACTGTATTGATGGGGAAATTAATTTTGGAGGTTTGTTTTTTCGTCCCTGTCTTAGCAGTTTTATACAGAGAAATACCATTTCCTCTCCAAATTTTAAATTCATTTATTCATTTTTTAACTTTTTTTTGGAAACCTTACAACTATAATCGGAAAAGAGGTTGTTGAATTAAGACTTTCGTATTACACATGACTTTGCAATAAATTAAAAAAGGATATCACGACTATCACATAGTCTAAAAATAAATATTTTTAGATATGTGAATAAACAGGGAAAAAGGTATATTAAATTGTTTTATGTAACGATGGGGGGAAGAGGTTGCAACCTTGTCCCTGACATATAAATTTTCACACCGGAAATTGTATTATTATACTTAACCAATTATGAAGTGAAATGTAAAAGGCACATATTATTTTAAGAACTTTTGCTAGCTTCTCTTGATGGTGAGAAAGTAATCTTTCTTTATGAGTTCTTAGATAGGTTGGAATATTAGAAAAGTGTGACAGGGTTTTTGATTTTGAAAAAAAAATTATGATTTATCGTTTGTTTCTTATTTCGAAACAAATCACATATGCCCTGGCTAAAAATATCAAACTATTATTATGAGGATTTAAAATTGTTATTCATATTAAATAGAAATTTCAAATTGACGCTTTTATCTGGACGAGCGTAGTTGATTGTTTTCCCATAAAATATTTCTTTAGTGCAGGTCTTGGAGAAAATTGAGAATTCGTTCACATTATGTGTTTGATAATGCAAAAAAAGTCAATGTTTCAAGAACTGATCTCACTAATATCGAGGAACTACTTCCTCACTTAACTTATGTTACAAAATATTGCACACATTCTGCTATAAAAAAAATTAAATATTCAGTAGGTAAAATAAACACTTGAGTATATTTTAAAATCCAGAAATAGAAATGTAAGAATATACATATAGATACAATCATGATTTTCAATGGGTATTCAAGTTTTCAGAGTAATCTTTTAAATGTGTTCAGGGTTGTTTAAAAAATATAAAATTAAAGGCTAATATTAAAAATTAATTCTGATTATCGCTTATTTCTTTGTATTTTCTCAAATGAATTGTTAAATTAGTACCCTTCGTGTTGTTAAATTAGTAGCTATACTCTTCATAATTTGATTTACTACCTGTGTTAATATATGGGAAGCTGTTAAACAAATACGGACTTGACGCCTAGTTAGTTTCTTATAGAAATCAAAATAAGCATTATTTTGTACTACTTTTAGAGCCGCTTTGAAATGAAAATATTTCGGAGGCAAATAAAGACGGGTTGAATTTTGTAGCCTCCGAATAACTTGTTCTTTTGAATATGTATTGTATGCCTCATTTTATAGCAATTTTATATTTTTAGGGCTTTTTAACAAGTATCATCTGAAGTTTCTTGGGGTGACCGGTACAGTAAACCATGTCTATTCTTATGCAAGATACAGGTGGAAGATCCAGATAGGACAGCCTCAATCTGGAAATTCTTGCAAATTTATGCCGAAAACAAAGTTGCAGAGAAAAGAAGAAAAAAATTTAAAACAAACAGGCTCAAGGCCCAACAGGGTTGGTTGAGTAAAAAATACATATCCTAAAAATGATTATCCTAATGTAAAATAGTGTTAAGTACATAAATAAAAATTATTTGTATGATAATTGTGTCAAAGTTATTGGTTCTCTTTTATACACAGTAAAATAGAATGTAATACTTTTCCTAGGTTTTATTAGATTTCTAAAAATTCCTTTTGAGATCTATTAAAATACGTTTTTAAAAAATATTGTGGAAATTTTGTCAAAAAAAACTTCTACATATTTTAAAATTATTTGTGGTTTACCTTTTAGGTTTATTTTAATGTACTTCATTGACAGATGTTCGAGGAAACTGTTTAGGTAAATACCTTATTGAAAGGTATTCTAGAAAAAACCATTGAGGTAACCATTAAAAAGTATTCTAAAAAACCGTTTAGGTTTTTATAAAATACCTTATTAAAAGGTATTCTATTGAAACTGTTAAGGTTTTTATAAAATACCTTGTTGGAAGGTATTCTAGGAAACCGTTTAGGTTTATATAAAATACCTTGTTGAAAGGTATTCTAGGAAACCGTTTAGGTTTATATAAAATACCTTGTTGAAAGGTATTCTAGGAAACCGTTTAGGTTTATATAAAATACCTTGTTGGAAGGTATTCTAGGAAACCGTTTAGGTATATTTAAAATACCTTGTTGAAAGGTATTCTAGGAAACCGTTTAGGTTTACATAAAATACCTTGTTGAAAGGTATTCTAAGAAACCGTTTAGGTTTATATAAAATACCTTTGGACAGGTATTATGGAAAACCTGTTTAAGGTTTTAATCTGCACCATTTAGTAGGTAAAAATACCTTAATAAAATACCTTAAAAATACCTAATAAATACCTTGAAAAAAAAACCTAGAAAATACCTTAAAAATACCTTAGGATTTTAGTTAGGGATGTGCAATGTTTTAGCTAGCTGTGAGGCCTTCCGTTGCGGAAATCTGTCATTCGTGCATAGAACACAGTTTTTGGCGCTTCGTTCGCAGGAAGGTTCATTACTACGCAAAATCGAGCTCTCTTCGTTCGCTGAAAAGTTCATGGACACATAAAATCCAATTAGAAGGCCATAACTATTTATGTTGAAAATTTCAAAGCTGTAGCCCTGTTTGAAATCGTTTTGTAAAATGTATATTAATTATTAAATATTAATTAATTAAAATTAATTAATAAAGAACTAAACAAAAATTTTAAATTCTGTTTTTCTAAAGTCCATTTAGAAGGCCAAAACTAATTATGTTGAAAATTTTAGAGCTGTAGCCCTATTAGAAATCGTTTTGTAAAATATTAATTAATTAATTAATTAAAAAATAATTAAAAAGAAACTAAATAAAAATTTAAAATTCTGTTTTTCAAAAGTCCAATTAAAAGGCCAAAACTACTTATGTTAAAAATTTCAGAGCTGTAGCCCTATTAGTAGTCGTTTTGTAAAATGTTTATTAATTAATTAAAAAAGAACTAAGTAAAAATTTTAAATTCTGTTTATTAAAAGTCCGATTAAAAGGCCCAAACTACTTATGTTGAAAATTTCAGAGCTTTAGCCCTATTAGATATCGTTTTGTAACATATTTATTAATTAATTAAAAAAGAACTAATTAAAATTTTGAAATTCTGTTTATGATGCCTACAATTAGAAGGCCAAAACTACTTAAGCTGAAAATTTCAGAGCTCTACTGCAATTTTAAGTAGGTTTCTATAGATCCACAGAGCCACAGACAGACACACACACAGCTTGTTTTATTATTATTATTATATATATATATATACCCACCTCCGAAACTCCTGTAAAAATTCGATAAAGGCGGGGGAAAAAAACATTTTTCACACGGAGCTCATTTTATTTGGCATTTCCCATTAAACATTTTTTCTCCTATGTCTTATATAATAAATTTGTCTCTATATATTAAAACGAGGGCTGTTGAACATTCCACAACTTTCAGTTACAATTAATACTGGTCACTGCTTTTAAAATTGCTATGGATTGGAATAATTTACCTCTTGCGTTTTTATATATTTGTTATTTTAAAAAATGGCCAGATAAGTGATATTTTTGGCGAAAGTTATAGCATTGCCAAAAAAAAAAAAAAAAAAAAGGTGGGGGGGACGCCAAAATTGCGAAATTGACGATATGCTTTTCAATAATTTTTTTTTTTATCTTTTCTAGTGAGAACTTTGTGTTTTCACCTTTTTACGCCTTTATTATATTTCTACAGAAATTTCGGAGGTGGGGATGTTTAAAGGACCTTAAAAGGCTCACAGCGATTTTGATCAAAATCGTTCGAGCAGTTTCTTGGCAACTGCTGATAAACATAATTTTTTTATTGGCAACTATCTCATGCACGTGGGTAATTTTGACAAAAATCTTAATGACAGGTCAAATGGCCACCACTAACCCATAAGTCGAAGTTGAACATCGTAGATCAATCCATTAGGAAGTTATGCTGACCATAGCCACACGCATACACACACTTTTTTACTCAACTTTTTTTTAACTCAGCAAGTTCCAAAACGTGTAGAAAAGCAAAAAAAATTGAATTTATTTTTACATAATCCAATACTTTCATTACGCTGTGTTAACATATAGGTTGAAGAGATGCTGTTGGGAAGGTTGCGTTGGTGATAGTTGATCTGATTCCATAAGTAAATTAACATATTGTTGCGTCAATGGGTTTGAAAGATTTGAAGCCAAAGCAGATCAAAACTTGCAGAAATTTATTCCGATATAACTCTTCGCAGATTCTCTTACAACTCCAGAACTTCTCGTTCTAGTAGACTCTCTACAGCTCTTTTCACAACAATAGAGCACAAAGGCGAATCTTCTCGAAACTTCCAGAGATAGAAATTTGGAGAACTTTCCAGATCGTAGTCGAAAAGTCCTATACATGTACATGGGGACCGAAAGTGACGCCAAATGGTCGCCAAGTTTGGTGACATTTAGCGATTTCTCGCCAAATTATTCACCACTTTCACCACTTAAGCAGCCCAACTGGACTGGAAAAGGACAGAAGACCACGTTCCGATATCCGAAAAGCACCAGAAACTTCAGGAAGTTTCAACGCAATCAATACCTCGATTCGTGTTTACCCGCCAACCTTCCTGTCCCTGCTCGAGTTTAGCTGTGATAAAAACCGTTAACGCTCTTGGTTTAATAAATATAAATGCTTTCCTAAAAACCATCTTGTTTTAACTTTCTTCATCGAATGTCAAAGACTGCGTTATAGCCTTTGTTCCGGGCCATTCTCAAAACTCATAGTGACACTTCACTTTGTACAGCAAACTATTTGCTAAGAGAGACTCATAGGCACACCCTTTTTACTAATTATTTGATTGGCTTGCATAAGTCAGCTGACTTTAAGCTCCTTCCTTCATTTGCTATAAATGTTAAATGGAAATTCACACACCACCTTTCAATATTTAATGTGTCTGGAACAGGAAGATTTTAAATAACACTGATGATGAATGTGATTCATTTTAATTTCAAATAAATTATCTAGTGTTTGTGAGGTCATGTACTACTAGATTTCGGAATGTTTGACATGAAAAATTAAGATAAGAATTATGATTTGTTTAAAATGTGAATTTATAATTAAATCTGTAATGTGATTGGACAAAAGTGTTAGTAAGATTGCAAGGTAGCACAACTATCTTAAAATAACACCATGTATAAACAGTGCCTATTTCTTGACGTCAGAATTTACCTGTACACTTCTCTCGTTTTCTTTAACTGTATTAGCAAGTGAAGAGAAACTTTCATTTTAACACCGGATTTTGGTGGTACGGCTGGAAACGTCGTACTTGTGTTCCGCAGTTCTGCCGCCTCTGTTTTCACACTGTTGTCAAAATCATAACACTGTCAAACTTTACCGCTGAGCAACTGAAATCATTTCTGATATCAGAGAATTCAACTGATTAAAAAAATTCATCTGTCTTGTAGAAGTTGTGTCTGTATTGATTTCTTCATTTTTTATTTACCTTAAAGATGGTTGGAAAAACTGAATTCCCGTGAGTATATTTACCTTATTTTTCAACAATGTTCAATGAAATTTGTGATCACAATTAAAAAAAAACAAAAACTGAAGAGAATTTAAAACTTTTGCATTTTTTATAAAGGGGTATGTCTCTTTAGTAGGATTTTTTTTTATTTTCATGTAAATCAAATCCATTTAATTAATTATAACGGCTTGTTATTTTTTTAAAATTTATTATTCCTTTGTTCAGATTCGGTAGTTGAAATTTAACAAATCATGTAGCATACGTGAAAAACAGTTTACCAATCAATGTATTTTTTATGCAAATTATTATCTGTAATTGAAAGTCTAAGCTGTGAATGTAGTATGTATATATTCATGTTATTCCATATCTATATTTTTCCAAAATATTAATCAAGTTATTTTGAATTTTTACTCTTACCGAGCTGCAAGTTTCTTCAAACTTTCAACTCTGGTGTCTTGTTGACAAACAAATGCTGCTTCTACCATTTGTTTGTACCTATTAATTGCCTTGGCACATATCCTCAAAGGAGTTAGGAAGTTTTATCCTGTTTCATTAGGGATAAATATTAAGAATATAGTACTCATCATATTTGTGAATTAGTCTCTTTACTTACCATATTGGCAAATAAAATATTTGTGTTACTATTCTGATAAATGGATACCAGATGGCACAATTGTCGCCAAGCCAAAATGTTTAAATGTCACAGAAATATATCGCCAAATCTAAATGTATATGGTTATTAGAATTATAAATGTTTTAAATGTTGTTAGTTTGGCGTTTGAGTTATGCTGCAATTCGGCTGCTTTTATCTGGTATCCGTCTATCGGAAAAGTACTTATGGTTGTTTTGATATACTATTTGGACTGAATTCTCATTTTGTCCAAAATATTCTAAAACTAAACATACAAACTTTAAATAATAAAATATTTTTATAAAACCTTCCTTTTGAAATTTGCTTCATGTTAGATTTCAATTGCCAATTAGGCTCAACTGATAGCTGTAGGGCTAGCGCTTTGGGCTCTCAAGTCAGAGGGGCAGGGTTCGAATCCTAGGTTAGGCATGGATGTTTTGTTTTGTTTGGAATCCACTTACAGCCGCTATTGTACATAAAAATGGGTAATTGAGTACACAAACTAACCAATTTCAATTTGCTGAATTTTACGTTTTGAATTATTGCCTAGCAGTATTGTGTTTTTTTTTTAACCAAATTGTGCAATTTTCAGAGAGCAAACTCCTAAAGACATTTATTGCAAAATGTGAGCTAACTATGCAATTAATGTACTCTTCTATCAGGATATATATGTGCACATTTTTAGGATTCAATTTTGACATTTGAAAAGTCGAAAGGTTTATTCTAGTCTAACAGTTCCATGATTTTTGCATCGAAAACTGAATCCATTTCTTAAGTCATGCTATACCTCCCTAACCATAACTCCCTTATTTTCACTTTAATTTCCCTTTGTCACTTTTTTAACAACTGTGTTGTCTGATTTGTGATAATTGTATATTGTTTTGATAAATTAAATCTTTTTATGTACAGCTCATTTGTTTTCAGTGCAGCTTATTAAATCCCTCTAGTTTTTATTAGGAAGAAGCAAAATTTAATATTTTTAGTCAAATTTTAATACTATTATAGCAATTCATTATTTTTTCTATTTTACACCTTGTGTTTTCTATGCACATAATTTTCAGCCTTTTACTCGCCTTTTTTGCAATTTTCAGTGTATTAGCTATTGTTCCTTTTTCTAAGAATTTGTAGAAAAATTTCAAAGCCTGGATTATAGTTCAGCTATAACAAAAAAATTCAGAATGGAAAACAGGGTTAGAAAAATCTGAAAATTTCCACATGCACTGGTAGACAAAGCAAGTTATTTTATGTATTGAATTTTCACATCTGTTAAGGAATCGTAGAAGTTTAGTTATTTTAAAATTATCATTTTTAATTAAATTCCTTATTGCTGCCTTAGTCAGCATTAGATTATTTTTTAATTGATGATGATGTAACTTGCAACTGATTTTTAGCTTTATTTAATGATAGTTCCTCATCAATTCACTTGATGATGTATATGGAAGGAAAAAAAATTAATGTCAATTAAAATTTCTGCTTTTAAAAATAAATTGCAAAAAATTGTAAACTGTCTTAGCTCAACATTTAGTGACAAAACTATAAATGCTCGAAAGACTTGTGATATATCAAATCGAAGGTCTATAGTCCATACACACAGAGATAAGTTCCCGCACCAAAACTTGACTCAAACTATCTTTAATAGCAACTAAAAGTCAATTTGCAATTCGTTGAGCTTAAACTATAAGTGCTATAATTTGTATCATATCAGTTTGAAGGTCTCGATAAGATTAGGTCCACTCGACGGCTGTGAGGTAGCGCTCTGACCTCGCATGCCAAAGGTGCTAGGTTCAAATCCCGGGATATGCCTGGATGTTCGTTGTGGATCGGAATTCACGTTAAGCTGTAGGTCCCGCCCTGATTAGCTGTCATTTTGCATAAAAACAGGTCGTTGAGTGTACACACCAACCAATCGATAAGATTAGAAATTGCTGCCGGAAGTGCTTCAAATTTAAACAAAAGAGTGCTTTCATATTAATTCTATGAGAAGTTAAAATCTTATCTTAAATAGAGATACCATGATTGGAAGTTAGATATTCTGTGAAAAGTTTTCTCCCTAAGTTTACCATGAAACTCACCAACTTGGCTTCAGTTTTCTTAAGAAAAAACTAAATTGTGGGGAGTTTTACTGCATGCTGTTAGCCTTAACAGAAAAGATTTACTAATATCAGTCATTTCTAGAGCACCTTTAAAGACATTGATTAAAATCATTCTAGCCGTTTTTATCAATTGCTGAAAAACATAAATTTTTCAATGGCGGTTACCTTATGCGCAATTTTCACGAAAACCTTAATGACTGGTCCCATAACCATAGCCGCCAACTTTTCACTTTTGCCACATCGGCAAAACTCGTTGATGAACTCGATGGGGGGGGGAGGGGAGCCCAAATTCCTGCTATGCATTTTTCTCAAACTGTTTATGACTTATGTAGCAAAATTATAAGTTTAAATTTAGTCAGAAAGATTTTATAGAAAAAGTAGAGCAATAACTACTTCATTAACCAGTTCATTATAAAATAATTTATTTTAAAAGATATACTTTTATTATATATTGCACTAAAATAATGAAAATTAATTTTAATAATTTTGGATAATAATTTATTAAAAAAAAGAGTTTATCATTACAAAATTGCTTATTCTATACTAAACTTCAACTTAACTAGACATCACTTAGACGGTAGATCGTCACAGTGCTCATAGGTATTTAATCCATTTTGGCGGCGTGAAAGCATAATGTTCGCCAAACCACAACCCTATAGAGAACAAAAGGCTATAAGGTTTGGCGAGAATTATGTCTTCACTCCGCCAAAATGGATTAAATACCTATGAGCTCTGTGACGATCTACCGTCAAAGTGATGTCTAGTTAAGTTGAAGTTTAGTATAATAACAAACAATTGGCGCAGTTTGTCCAACCGTTAAATTTCAATCAACAAATAACATACAATACTTTATAACATGTACTTTTATGAAATTGCACAAAAATGATGACAGCACTTTTTAATAATTCTAAGTGATTTTCCAATATTTCTAAGAAATTGCATTTTATATTCAATATACTAGCCTTTAATTTTTCCTCTGTCACCCTGCAATGGTTTCAAAAGATCTGCTTTCTTGATTCTAATTTGGGAGAGATGGGTGGATAGTATTAGTGTGCTTACAAATACTATGTTTGCTTTCTATTTTATGGGATTTTTTTTCTTTAGAATTTTATAAAATGCCCTTTTTTTTACGCAATATTTTATATTGGAAAAATATATTTATAAATTTTTGGAGCGGGGGCAAAATAATTCATTTGCCCCCGCTGTTGGTGGAGCACGGGGCGATCGCCCCCTTTAGCGCCTGTGTATGTATTTAGGGTCTATGCCCATGGCCACCCTTAACCCGTATGCAAAATTGAACATTATAGGTCACACCTATGATGTCCGTTCCTGACTTATGCTCACCGCAGATAGACATTTTTTCTAAGATACTTTTTTTTTAACCAAATGCAATACTTTTATTTCTCAACGTATGATTAATTAAAAGTGTATATATATATATTTTCATTTCTCCACGTTTTGGAAGTACTGAGTTAAATAAAAGTCATCTAGAAAAAATGTGTATTAGTGGTCAGTATAACTCTTGTACGAATCGACCTACGATGTTCAACATTTGCATACAGGTTAGTGGTTGCCATGGGACCTCTCCTTAAGGTTTTCGTCAAAATTGCGCATGCCCATAAGGTAGCTGGAAAAAATCATGTTTTTCAGCAATTGCTAAAAAACGGCTCTAATGATTTCAATTAGAATTGTTGTGGTTATGCTTTTTAAAGTGCTCTAAACATCTCCACTTCCGAAATTCCCGTTGAAATGCGATAAAGGTGTAAAAAAGGGAAAAACTAATATCTTTAACCCAGAGTCTTCTTCCCTTGATCATTGGCCATCAATGACTTATTCTTCTCTGTTGCACTTACAAAGAAAGGATAATGGATCTACATCAAAAAACATTTCACTAATTTCACCATTTTTTTCTTTCTCCTACGGTAATAACTATCATCAAAAATATCGCCAAACTGGCCATTTTGTTTAAATAATAAAAGTATGAAAGCGAGAACTGCAAATTACACCAAACCTTGACAAATATAAATACAGTGACTAGTATTAAGTTTAATTGAAAGTTGTGTGATGTTCCTCGTCTCTAGTTTGAACTCTGTACATTTCAGATTTTGATTTTTTTTTTAAACCTAATGCAATACTTTGTGCTACCCTATGGTTAATTGAAAGCAAAATTCAATTTTTTTGGGTAATTACATTGTCTCCTACATCTAATAGATAAGAAAATAAAAATGTTCTTAAAACTTAATTCTACTTATAGAAAATAACCAAATATAAACGTCTATAAAATAGATTATTTCAGCTTTTTAAATAAAAAATTTTTGAATTACGATCCACTTACATAGTTTTTGTTTGAATATATTCTTTTCTAAAAAAATTTTCCTCTGCAACATTCCAAATTTTATTTTGAAGCACAGTGGTAAATGACATAATGACAAAGAAAAGTATGACCATTCATGGATTTGATTTTTATTTCGTATAATACCGGGGCCGCCGCGAGATGGCGCTTTCTTTCCCTAAGTGGGCCAGGAACAAGCTTAAACAAGATTTTGCTAAGCGATGGGATTTCGACTTCGTAACCGCCTGACTTGCTTAAATGATTACTTTGTTTTTTAAAGTTTTATACTTGAGCAAATTTGAGTTTGAGGATTTTTTTTTACAGTTTTTAAAATTCGTTAGATTTATAAATGAGTGTTTTCAGATTTGTATCACTTTGTAAAATACATAGGTTTTCTAAGAATTTTTTCCTTAAAACAAAATAAGCAATTCTATTAACAAAATGAAGCAAACCAATTTTCATCCGTAATTTTATTGAAATTAGACATATATTTAGAATTACACAGCAAGAAAGTTATATAAAAAATAGTATAATATAAAAAAGTAAATCTATAATGTTAAGATACTTATAAATTTATTATGGACTTTTCAATTCACTAGTACAAGTTAATTTACTTCTATTGATATGTTCCACTTGCACACAAACAAGACTTAAAAATAAAAGGAAGTTTTCACCAAAATTCATACACCACAGAAGAGAAATTTATTCAAAAAATTTTTTTCCTTTTATTGAAAAAAAAAAAAAAGTTACACATATCAGTAATTGATAGAAATTAGAATACAAAAGTAATAAAAATCCAATAAATTCTAAAATCTTTAAGATAAATTGATTTTAATAAAATTAAGTTTTAATATTTGTTTTATTTAGAAAATGTTTATATTTAATTCATTTTAATAGAACTAATGAATATAATTCACATACTTGAACACATATTTGGTATAAATTTAGCTAGCTCACCTCCTTAGCTGCATGCATTTTGAAAAAGAAGATTTCCTGCGCGACCCAGTCTTGTTCTTCGACTTCCTAAGGGTGGGTGGACTCATGGATCTGGTCTAGCTCCGCTAGACCAGTTGGGATAAGAAACAACAACAACATAAATTTAGCATCTTGTAAACATCCAGCAGTTTCCACAAGAAACTTTAAATAGAATTTCCACCTTAAACCAAAACAAGACACAAAACTCTTAACGATTGATTTAAATGTGACCAATATCAAAATAAAACTTGCTACCTATTCTAGGTTGGAAATATTTCAAACTAATTAAACAATAACAAATATGATTGCTTAACTAAAAGAAATGTTTAAAATCAAAAACGTCAAACTTGATTAGGAGGTGACCAAATAAATGTTAAATATTTGTTGTGCTCAGCTATTCAACGGTGTTAGAAAAGGATTTACCAGAAGAAATTTTTCTTAAATACCTAACATTAGACAGAATTAAAACTCTAGATTTTGACATTTCTTCATTAGCAGTAGGCGAATGTATGTAGATTGAAAATGCCCAGTACAGCATACTTGGGCTGTATCAAGATACAGTTTTATTCGCTAAAACCAACTGCTCATAAAGTTCAAGGCATCAAATTCGGAATCAATCAGTTCATGTTTCAAAAGATGAGATTCAAAAATATCGATAACTTCATCTAAAGATTTGAATGGTTTGGAAGAATTTTGGTTTATAAGTCAGGGAAGTCTTTTGGCATAATCTCAGTATCTTTAACGAATACATTTAGACAAATCTTTGCAAATGGCAATGCTGTGGGAAATTGCAATGGGATTTTATGATACATCAATTACATACAAATATAAGGATTTCTCCTCTAAACACCTCCAGTTACTTTTCTTATTTCGGGAAGTCTTTTAAATCTTCAAAAGACTATACTTTATCGTTTTCTAGAAAACAATTAATCCTCTCTTCTTTGTATACACATTTCATGTCGTTTATTACAACTAGTTCTAGTAAATTTATTTTCTTCAGAAAGATATTTTAGTAAAGATGGAATAATAGCAGGTTCTGTTTTTTCATGTAGTTTGAAATGCTTTTGATGCACAGTAACTCCAATTCCATTTGCTTGTCTGTAGATGTTTTTAATAACATCTTCTTCATGAAAATGAAGGATGCAAACAACAGTTCGAGGACTGGCTTCCAATCTTGTTGAGGTATTTTTCTCATCCATCTGTCGTACAGTCCTGTTCCTTCGATTGAAAATTTAAAAACTCTCACTGAGTCAGGAGCTTTGTAGTTGGATTTACATCAAGGAACACAGCAAGAAGATGGTATTTCCTGGAAAAAAAAGTGTAAGAAAAATGAATAATTATTTAAAACTGAGCAGTAATACGATATGGTTCAAGTTATTTGGCTTTTGAAGCAGGAGTGGAAATTAGGATTCTTGCTGCAATATATTATTGATGAATAATTAGGAAAGTCTGGGTCAAATAAAATGGATGTACACACATATAATGTACGCAGGAAATGAAATAGCGACTTTTTTTGTGATAATAAAAATAAACACTGGTACATATATAAAGAACTTTTGGTTAAGATTTATTGTACGGTCCCCCTTGGCAATTTAAAAAAAAAAAAAAAATCACCAAAGTGAAAATGGCGTCAAAAAGCTGCGTCACCAAATTGAAAATAGTGTCAAAACACGCTGTGTCGCCAAATCCAATCTGTCGTTAAAGTTATCGGAAAACCTTGGCGACGGGTTGCACATTCGGTGCCGAATCGCTAACTTTCATAAAATCGCCAAAGGGGACCATACAATAAATTTTAGCCAAACTTTTAAAACTGATGTTTTGCCTGTTATAAAATTTTAATTCTTCAAAGCAATATTCCAACAAAAGTTGTGGCTGAAAAAAAAAGGTGTCCAGAAGGTTTTGAATGAAATAACAGTAAATTCTCAAATAGTATAATTTGTTTAAATAATTTAACGTTCACACTAGCAGGAAATTTTTGGTAATGACATTTGTGTACACAGATTTGTGATGCAGATAAACTTAAAACAGAACAGGAAATTGGCCGAATAGGCAACTAGAATATTTTAAAATGTTAGCCAAAAAATTATGCTTTATCAAAAATTTAACTGGCATATTACTCAGCAAATGTTACTATATATCATAAAATATTTGAAACTTGCACTGCCATTTACACTAGTGTAAAAATTAAAATGAGCTAAATTGTACATGTTTAGCTTCAAAATTATCCACTGAAATGTTTCAATGAAATACGTAAAGTTGGAAATTGTAAACAAAGCTATAAACCTATGTTTGGTCAAAAAATTAATAGAATGTTACTGTAACTATATCATAAAATAATGGGAACTTGATGTTCAAACTATACAAAACTCCTAATCACAACATCTTATATTGAAAATGTTTCACTTCAAAGTTGTAAAATATAATATTTCAATAAAATGACTTATAAGTTGGAAACTGCAATCACAGTTGAATGTACTTCTGTAGCATTGCAAGTAAAGCTATTTAACGAAACGTAAAAGATGTTCAGCAAATTTTAGCAATATCTTTTTATTTCAATGACAAATAGTCCATTGAAATTAAGTAACCCAATGTTGAAAACAGTCAATGATCAGTAATTATCCTTCAAATATGAAAGCACTATAAGAACATCAGCTTCGCATTAGTAGGCTTAAGTGTTCAACAAATTACTAAAATAAGTAATAAAAGAAACTTACCTTAATTTTAAAAGAGTTATTCAATGACACACCAGCAGTTTCTCATCTGATGTCTTCAAAATTCACAGCCTTGAAATAAAAAAAATACTCCAAAACTAATCAAATTCACAACGTTTACATGCATCTACGAAAATTAAATCCCATCGCTTAGCAAACGTCTGGACCATAGACTAATCTATAGACTAAGTCTTTAATCTATGGTCTGGACATAAAGATTTCAGTTTGTTCCTGGCCCGCTTAGGGAAAGAAAGCGCCATCTCGCGGCGGCCCCGATAATACCATAAAGACCCATACCATAAAGACAGAGTTTTTAAAAAATCCTTTATATGCATTGTAAATTTTTATATTCATTCAAGGGAGTCGGGAGGCAAAATTTTTTTCTCAAGAATCCATTTTAAGGTTTTTAGCCCATCACAATATTGGATATATGTTATCTACAAAATGGTTTAACTTAGTGGACAATGCGTTCATCCAAATTTAAAATTTTTTTTTTTGAAAAAATAACATTAATGAAAAAATCGTCTGCTCTGTACTTCAAACACTGTTTTTTCAAAATGCTGTTTTTTCATACAAATGTACCTTTTTCTCGAGATCTACTCAATATTTTACGTTGAAATTTTTTTTCCTGGTACATATTGTATTTTTACTGAAATGTTTCGTTTTTTTTTTTTGTTTTTTCCCTAAATTTCTAACCATGTTTTTTTTTTTTTTTTTTTTTTTTTTTTTTTTTTTTTTTTTAAATTTAAAACATCATTTAAATTCTTAACCATGTTTGTTTTTTTTTAATTTTTTTTTTAAACATCATAAATCTTAAATAAAATTTTAATTTTACAAAAGCATATGTTAGTCTATGTAAAAGTGTTTTAACATTGGCTGTACAAAATTTTAAACCAATGCTACGAGTAATTTCTGAGAAAAAGGTTCATAAAAAAGGCCTTTTTGACATGGACTAGATAGAGCCTTCCGACCCCCCCCCCCCTTTTCCCCCTCTCCCTTAACACAGCGCTGATGTCAAAAACAATTATATCAGCAAAATGTGCGGCAAATTACGTTTCAAAATTTATTTATTAAAAGTGAACCTGAATTTATGCTCTCACGTCCAAATACCATTTATTTAATCTGATTAAAGTAATTTTATTATTTTTTTATCAAAAGAAAATTTGGCAACAGGAAAAAGTTTCAACAATGATCGGTTTAATGCTATTTTAACGCGATTGGACGACGGCCAGTTGGCTTATTAGTATTCTCTAAAAGTGACATTTGAGTGACAGTAACAGCACCAAACTTTGATAGAATGCATTGTTGAAACTATCTGCCAAGTTTCAGCCCGATTGGAGGACGGAAAGGGGGTTAATTAGACGTCCGCAGATTCCCCTCCCATCGACAAACATACATACACACAAAATCGAAGTTAATATAAAGGATTTAAAAAGACAGATATTTTTAATATATGTCATTATGATTGTTCTAAAGCAGCGTCAGCCACTACGTGGCCCGCGGGCCAGATATGGCCCGCGTTGGATTTTTCTGTGGCCCGCCGGCACCACCAAAAGACACACACAAAAAAAACAATAAAATTTCACGATATGGAATTTTTTTTTCACAATTGTAATCTATCCGAAATAATGTGCGTTAACTATGTAGAACAGAGTTCTCCACCACGTGTTCGAAAAAACCATATGAAGAAGCTTTTAGCGAGGTGGTTTTCATTAAGAATACATACAGGTATAACTTAACTGAATCTATCTCATTTGGACAATTTATTAAAATTAACTGCAACAAATACACCGACAGACATCGATTCTATAATAAAATAAACTAAACGATTTCGACTGTCATCGTCTCACAAATGATATCGACTAAAACGGCGTAATCTGGAAGTACATTTTAAATACTTTCATTAAAAGTTAGGTCATGTCGCATTGTCACATTATAAGAAAGATTCGCGTCTTTTTTAAACTGTTATTTACTAATACTGAATTTTTTTTTTTTAATTATTTAAAAAAAAAGGCAACATTAATTGTAATTTTATTAAGATAAAAAAAAATCAAAATTTTCTCCAGTTTTCAGAAATGCTATATATTATTGAATCGATAGTAACTAAATTTACATATTTTGGTGTATCTGGCCCTCAAAAAGCTCCAAAATAAGTCATACGGCCCGCCTTTAAAAGTTAGTGGAGAACCTGTTCTAAAGTAAAAATACGTGATTTTACAATCTTAAATGATTTTTTAATGTCAGCATTGTCGAAATTAACACATTCGGAAAAAAAAAAAAAAAAAAAAAAAAAAACATTTTGAAAAATATTCTTTTTGCCTTAAATACAAATACAAAAAACAGTGAACTACCGACTCAAGGCTAATCTAGGTTGTTTCTGCTTAAATATTTTTAATAAGTCAGGTATGGCTGTCTTTTTAAAACTATTTGCTCCAGTGTAATTTTAGATATGGTCTAGCATATTGATCAATTTTTCACTCACTGAATCGTGAAGTAAATGTTTCCTATTCTTTAATTGCAATTTATACAGCATTACTTGTTTGAATGGCCATTTATCATGCCTCCTGTATTACGTTCTGAATTACCTTGTTTGATGAATTTAAAAATCGTAAATCCCCTCTAAATCTTATTTCCAAACCAGTTTTTAACTTTTAACTTCAAAAAAAGCAAACATTTAGCCAATTTCTTGTTTACCCAATCACATCTCTGAATGTGTTCATTGTAAAATGGTGCTCATTAGTACCCAAAAAAGTGAAAAAACAACATTTTGACAAAGTCGACGTCAAAAAGTGTTAAAATGTGATGCAACATTCCAAACGTAGCATCCATATTTGCTGTTACTGCCGTTGTATGATTTTGTGGCGTTCAATTTTTACTTTCAATTGCTCATATGTTAGCGTAGGGCAATAAAAGTATTGAATTCGGTCAAAAAGAAAATCGACCCCCCCCCCCCATTTCCACCCATTTTGGAAAAAGTGTCTGTAGTCAGTATAACTCTCGAATGAATTGACCTACTAAGTTCGAATTTGGTGTACGGGTTAATGGGGAGTATGGGACCTGTCATTGAAGTTTTTCTCAAAATTGCGAATGAGCTTAAGGTAGCTGCTATGGAAAAATTTGTGTTTTTCAACAATTGCCAATAAACGACTCTAATTATTTTCATCAAAATCGCCGTTGTAAAGCTTTTTAAGGTACTCTAAACATCCCAACATATCATGTAGAAATGCGATAAAGGCGTAAAAGTTGAAAAACTAATGTCTTTAACACAGAGCTCTCTTTCCTTGAGCATCGCTCATCAGCGACTGTTTCCATGGGCGGTTGCAGAATAATATTCAGAGGGGTGCAGATGACGCACAAGGAAGTGCAAGGCGGTTAATTTATTGCTGAAAATTTTATTTTTTCGTCAGATATCTTAATGAAATTTTAATTAATCGTTATGTATTAAATTTCTTATCCTTTGAATATTTTAAAACCTCTATCGTGCTTCTATTATCATTGGATATTTTACTTATTTTGTCCACATTATATTTAATTTCTTAAATCTATTTTTGTTGCACCCCCTTGTACCTTCCTGGCGGTGCTCATGACCGTTTCTCTTCTGTTAACTTACAAGAAAGGAAAATGTAATATTTATTGAAAAACATATCGCCAATTTCCCGTTTTGGCGATTTTTTTCTTGCAAATGTAATAACTATAGCCATAAGTATTGCCAAACTGGCATTTTTTTTTAATAATGAACATATGAGAACGAAAACGATATATTTCACCAACCCATGCCACATTTAAATACAGTAATAACCCTTTGCACTCCAGACCTTTTTCGCGCTAAGGGACCAGCAACTCGAGACGTTTCCCGCCATTTTTGGTTGGTTCGCGGTTACAGATCCGCTTCAAAGAAACTACTAAACACAGTCAATGGCCTTGCATCGAATTTCCGCATCAAACCTAGTGGTTCTCTCGAGTTGTGGCATCAAATCATGTGGTGAGTGAGAGTCACCTCTGGAGTGCAAAGGGTTAAGTGTAATTGAAAGTTGTGCGATGATCCACACCTCTAGTTGAATTGCAAAGTACTTTATACAACAGGTTTTGTCCCATAACACTTAAATGCTTCGAATCACTTCCGTTCTACGTTAGATTTCAACAGACTGCTCTGTTTTAGTGCATATTTGTCAGAAGAAATTACTTGAAATAACCGCTAAAATTTTAATTTTACCTTAAGTTTTGCCCTGATAAAGCTGTAATTCCCATTCCCTTTTGCAACGTCTCTATATTCCTACTAACGCTTACGACTATTCTGAGTTTAATATTCTCTTACATTCTATATTAGATTATTTTATATTTTGCTGATACAAAACCTGAAATTCGATTGGACTCTTTTTTCCTTGAAATCAAAATTTTAGTCAATATAGACAACCTTCCACGACTCCTTTTTAAAATCGGGGCTGCGCTTAATCGCCATTTCAAGATGTCAACATAATCCTTTATCTCCTTGATACCTTATCACTTGCGAATTATTGCGAATGGTCCTTGCGATTTGCTAGTCACAAAACACCCATTAAACAACCTGAAAGATACAGCTATCTATAAATTTGCAAAATAAGATTATAAGATTAGATTGCTAAACTGTTATTTTATGCGACAGATCGCTGTCAAGAAAATTCTAATTCTTTTTCACTGGATAGCTGTCTAATCAATTTCAAGGAACTAACCTTAATTCAATTTTAACAGAAATAATACATTAGAGATATGGAACATTGCCTCCCCCCCCCCCCCTACATTTCAGTATTACATGTCGCTGCTTTGAAATTCGATATGGATAGACGTATTGAAGAAGCTTAAGTTAATTAGAAATTTGTTTGTTTCAATCTTTGGTTTCAACAGAAGAAATTAAATTAGATTTCAACAGAAGAAATTAAATTAGATTTCAACAGACGGCTCTGTTTTAGTACATATTTGTCTGTAGAAATTACCTGGAATAACTGCTATTTTAAAATTTTAATTTTATCTTAAGTTTTCTTCCTGGTAAAGTTTAAATTTATACCTTTTACAGGCAAAAATCCATAAAAAAAAATTTAACAGTACATGTAAATACATGCGCAGAAATTTCATTTAGTATACATAAAAGATACTGCTGGGGCAAATATTTTGAGCAGCGGTATTGTCCAGCTGATAAAGCAAATTTTTATGTTTAGTAAAGAGAATAAATCAGCGTCGGGCGGTCCATAGAAGCAATGGAAGCATTGTTTTCCTTAAATAAATGAGATTATGGGAAATGAACTCTCGAAACGCTCTGCATAGTAAAAGCTAAGGTAACTCGATTTTTTTTCCTAAGCCAAACAATTTTCATTTCAATGTTCATCTTATATCTGTTTCATTTTTCTGTAGTTTCTCATAATTTTTGAATAAATGTTTCGGTTTGTATTTCACTGGCATGAGTCTTTTGTTTAAGGTGATAAATTTAGCTATTAATAACGTTGCTTCCCTTATTAAAATTGTCGCCGCACACAGGGCCTGATCATGACAAGTTGGGGTCCAAGGCCCGGACACATTCGGGGCCCTTTTTTTAAAACGGGTGATTTATTGGAAATGGACTCGACGCAAAGTCAAATGAATTAACATGAAATATAGAAAAGGTTTATGAATTAATGTTAATATTATTTTCTAAAAGTTATTTTTTTTATCAGAAATAAAGAAACAAATTTCAAACAATCAAATTTATAAATCAAAAACGGAAAAACTTTGTTATATATAACATTGCATTTCACTATAACAATGCATATATCCGTGACGACAATATTCACAACTTTCAGAGTCGACATTTGCTGATCTCACTATAAATTCGTCTAGACTTCCTTTCAATTCCCCCCCCCCCCCATCTTTCAAAAAAGCTTGTGTTTCACGCTTTTAAACGGTTTATTTAAATAAATACACTCTGGGAAACTAAAGACTGTTCAATATCAATACGAAATATTTTTTCTGTAAAAATTATTTTATACAGGTTATAAAAGATATTCACATAGCTTTTGTGAAACAAAAATGGTTTACAGCCAATTTCGGGGCCTCCTAAAATCATGGGCCCAAGGCCCTTGCCTTGTGGGCCTAAGCGATGATCAGGCCCTGGCCGCACACCACTGCAATAAATTTATCAGATTCTTGTAGTTGTAATTCAAAACTCATGCTCTTTCAAGCATACTAACTTAAATGTAATATTTTATAAAATAACTTCTGTACAAAAAACCTAGGGTTCTGGAACATCGCACAACTTTCAATTACACTATATTAACTGATGTGGATTTGTGTCATTTACCATTTTTATATTTCCATTATTCGTTTAGAAAAAATTGCCAATTTCGCGATATTTTTTGCAATAATTCTCATATGGATCTTTAAAAAAAAAAAAAAAAAAACATCACCAAAATGATGATTTTGGCGATATGCTTTTCGATGATTTTTATATTGTCCTTTCTTATAAGTGACTCTGAGGAGCGGAGAAAAAATTATCGTGGATGAGCTATGTTCAAGCAAAGAGAACTCTGTGTTGAAGGCAATCGTCTTTCAACTTTTTACGCCATTAAAGCATTTTTACGGAAATTTCGGAAGTGAAAATGTTTAGAACACCTTAAGAGGCATTACCACAGCGATTTTGATCAAAATCGTTGTAGCCTTTTTTTTAGCAATCATTGAAAAACATGATTCTTTCAATGTCAGCTACTTTATGCGCTTGCGCGATTTTGACGAAAACCTTAATGATAGGTCCCATGGCCACCACCTACCCGTGCACCAAATTTGAACATCGTAGGTCAATTTGTTCGAGAGTTATGCTGACCACATACACTTTTTCTAGATCACTTTTTTGAAATCAGGATGTTCCATAACGTGGAGAAATGCGAAGAATTTTTTTTTAACCGAATCTATACTTTCATTACCCTATGTATACATATGGGTAATTGAAAGTAAGAAGCTACTGCCTGCGTATGAGCTGAACAAACATGTAGCGGTCTTAAACTTAGTGGGAAACACTGATCTAGAGCTTAAGTTTTTCTTTACTCATTGACAAAACCTATTAGTTCAAAGGTTCATTTATTCGCGCCAAGGAATTCACTATTTCTAGTCGTAACCCACTCCGTTCTTGAGATGTCTGAAAAAATAAGTGGAATGAACTTCGCTATATTTTCAACCCTTACTTTTTTTATTTAGCACGTCCTTGCAATAAGTAGATCAAAGAACTCTCTTTGCGGGTTGACTAGGAAGACAATCAACTGCCACAGATGGGGCACAATATTTTTGATCCCCCATGGAACAAGAAAATACGTATTTTGTCTAATTTAAAAAATAAGTTTTAAATTTTTTTGTACGATAAATCTTACGCCAATTTCTTAAAAATTATTTCGCTTACAAACTCATTTCATTCGCAAATACTTAAGTTTAAGTTACATTACAACATTTGTTTTGACGTGTACAAAAATGCGATTCATTTATTGCATTTAATTTTTGCTTAAATTTATCCTTTTATATCCATCTTTGCCAAACAGTGTTAGGTACTAATTTCAAAATGCATTACGAAATGCTGTGAATCTTGGCGACAAATGGTGTAAGTTTAAAATGTCAAATTTATTAAATCAATAATATGTTGCGTTAAAGTATATTTTTAAATAAACCGAAGAAAATGTGATAGTTACGGTGTGTGTTGTTTTTAACTTCTCTACAAAGCTGTTGGCCTTGACATATAGGTGATCCCCCTTTAACATGCAAACAGGTGCATATTTATAGTGATGCGTAGTTGACGCAAGCACGCTTTTAGCAAATGGAATTCATGTCTACGAATTACTCTAAGTTAGGGTCATTGCATTATAGTACGTTTTTAATGTGAAAGAATGCTTTTGACACTAATAAATAAATGGAACTTATCGTATAGTCTTCATATGTCCACAAGTTAGCCTTAGATTAATAATATTATGAAACCACGGCCGAAAGGTTTCACTCTGTCACCCCTTCATCATTCAGATCAAAGCGGCAGATATTATAATTTGGTTGGGAAAATCAACCAAGGAGATATATCATTCTCATTAAAAATTCGATTTATTTCATTGAATTTTGTTGTACTCTGTAACATCAGGATGTTGCGCTTAGCTCGTCTTGATTAAAAAAAATACTTGTACGATAAAATTTACTGTTTGCTTGGAGATAAGCGGTTTATTCTAATTGTAGAAGTTGAGACAAATCGCATATTTGCCTATTCGAGTGTAAACTTTAACATAAACACGAAGAGTTATAAAGTTTGAGGATTTTGTCTAATCATTGTTATCAATTCATTTAGATTAAATATTAGAAATGAGAGTGGTTAGTTACGTAATAGACTACGATCATGGAATATGTAATATCTATTCGCTGTATGAGATGGAGAAATATCTATGGGTGGCAATATCTATTGTTAATTTCACCAATTGTGCTAGCCAATAATAGAACGAAATGAAATTTGATATTTTTAATCAAATGGAATTACGATTAGTGAAGAACGTTATAATGGAGAATTGAAAAGATCTGCACGAAATATTCAATTAATACAAGAAATACAAATTATATTCGCCTAATACGAACTGAGAATCAAATAACAAAGCACAAACGAAGTGGAACCAATAGATTATTTCTCAAAATATATAAGAACGTGAGAAAAAACTGCAGGGTTTTCCTTCCCATTCCGAAATTTAAAAAAAAAAAAAAAAAAAAAAAAAAAAAATCTAAAGTTTTCGCATTTTTTTAGGAAACAGACCCGCTAAGTTTTATTTTCTCTGTCATGTCCATGAACCATTGAGGACTGGTATTCCTGACATACCTGCCTAGGTATTTTGGCCATCGCCCCTCACCTATTCTTTTTCCATGTCAGGAGGAAAGACTGTCGTCACCTACTGCGGAAATAGCTGCTCGAGTTGAAGACTCCTGACTTTTTCCTGCTTTCAAGTCTGGGCTCCAGACTGCTCACTTTGGGTCAAGATCGTATTCCAGAGTTAAAAATGTTTCAAGGAAGTGAGGGAAATTTGTTAGTCATTGTGGTCGTTCTTTAGAGTTGCCAGCTTCTGAACGATGCCAGTCTCGCAATTATAAGTAAAATATATCCATATAATGGAAATATTTATAATTAAAGTTTGTCCGTTTTAATAATTTGCTGAGTTCAGACAAATTTAGTTTTCATTTGTGCGCAATCATTCACTTCAGTTCGATATTTTTCATTCCAATTCAACTTATTCATATGACTTTTGAAACAAGCTACTGTAAAAATTAATAAAAAATAATTCAAAAATGTAATTTCTGAATTGCAGTTTATAATATTGGTAGCCGAAAGTGCCGTGGTAATATGTTGTGTTTTTCATTTACGCACTATAGTTAGCGTTGCCATAAAAAATGGGTCGAATTGTGTGTCAAGTAATGTACCGGTTTTAGAATTTTCTGCAAATGCTGTGATAGTTTAAATTAGCAAATTAAAGAAAAATGTATGTATTTGCCTTTATCGCAAAAATCTTGAAAGGCCTTTTGAATGTACTTGGAATTTTTCTGTTATCTGATTCGCCACCTTTTTCTGGGAACCTTTTTGTAGTTGCGGTGTTCAAAAATAGCAGGATCTCTTGCTTCAACTGTTCCTTAATGACCTACATAACGATTTGTTTGTTTTCGTCTCCTGTTCATATTAATTACAAATTCAATATGTAAGTATATTTTGGCGGAAAGCCGGTATTGTGTCACAAGGGCATTAAAAAGTACTTAGGGTTGATTAGATTTAAAATAAGTTAAGTTTGGGTAAAAGGAAGCTATTTTAACCCTGTCAGATAATTACTAAGGAAACAGTGAGGTTATACTTACATTCAGTATTGTCTCTTCTTTTCGCATCGAATCCAGAAACTTTTTGCGTAAAAGTCGGAATGAATGGTAGTGAAAATGGATGGAATTCACTTAGTCATTTTAGCAGTGTCATGAATGTTTGATTAAATGTACTTTTTCCTGAAATGTCACCTATTCCAATAAATTCAGCTAAATATTGTCTTATTATTTTCCCTTTGTGATCATTTTAAGCTGTAAAGCTCCATACACTCTTTCGCAGGTTAACCATTTACGGAACAAGATCAAAGTTCAGAGATTTATGCTCAGTATCTCCAAATCTGCTTGCTTACTCGTTTTTAGTATCTACATTTTTTATAGCTAAGTCTTGAAAACTTATTTTTTGTTTCTTTGTTGACAGAAACATTCATTTGCGCATACACCATTAGAGTAACTACAGAGAAACAATTTTTTTAACTTTTCCATTGTATTTGAAATTTTAAGATGAATTATAAATCCCTCTTGGGGAGGGAAGGGGGGGACCTCCTGAAATGCACCCCCTTCCCTTCTTCCCACTTTATCTCTCGGATGACTCTTATTCCAGATATTGCGCTTGTTCCAGCGTAGTATTGTCCTTAGCTTTTGTAGCATGAAATATACAATACAACCTGCAGGATTTTTATCTTTTTAAAAGACTGCGTAACAGTAGTTCTTTTCGCAATGAATCACACTGATGTTTTACTACTATTGGTGAAACATGTTCTCCATCTCCAAACATCGTAAATAAAATTACATACATCCTTTTCTTCGGAAGGTTGTAAGTTAATGTGCACGACGTTTTCGGAGTTAAACATGAAGCATGTGGAAATAACGATATCGATTTTATAGATTTTCGCATCCAAAGAAATAAATCTTTATTTTCCTCACTTTTATTCTGTTAAATATGTTTATTGTGTTGTATCTATTGGAAGAGGTTCAATCGAAAAATTTAGTCTTAAACCTATTTCAATCAGTGTAACTCTCAGTTCGTCTATGGAGAGTGTTTTTCCACCATCATGCTGTGTTAGCACTATAAAATAATAGCTATTGAAAAACTATGTTCTGTATATTTTCGAGCGCATTTGTTCTGATAGGCACATGCGATTTAGTCGTCTCGACCCGGCAACTAGTTGTGTTAAAAAAATTGTTTTTTGTTTGTCTTTTGAAAAACTTTTGTATTTTTTCGTCTTCTGACACTCCTTATAACAATGTTCATTACTTAGTAGTTGTATAAATGAACGTAATTATGCCTTTATTGTATTTTTATATATATTTAGGTAAGCACATTACGTCCTAACTCAGCGGTGAACATATTGCACCCTACGGAAAATTAAAACGATTGAATGCTAAATTATACGTATTTGTGTTGCATTAAGCAGTTTCTGTATTTATGTGTTAATGTTGAAATTGATCCAGATCTACCTTTTACTTGTCAAAATTTGCAATGCATCGTTACACAAATTTAAGCTAACAATATTGGTCTGAACATTTTATTAGCTTTCCAAAATGCATTGACATTTTCTGTCAAAGTTTCAGTGTATGTAACTAAATATTCCTTATTTTGACTGTCTTATCTAAAATGGATCTAGTCCGTAAGAGATCAGAATTTTTTACAAAACATTGTTAGTCTATTATGCATTTAGACTGGACCTCGCACTTAGAATGTTCAACAAAATAAGTGTGTAACCTTGTTGTAAAATGGTTTAATTCTATTTGTAAGCTCCTTGAAACAATAATTTTAACTACATTTAAATCTTATAAGGCGTTTGAAAGCAAAAGAACAGTTTTTGCTTCGACTTAACAGTTACCGAATGATTAGCAACTTTGGCTTTCGTATTAGGTCTGAAAGAGAAATCCTTTATAAAAAATTATTGGTGATCCTCGGATTCATTCAATATTTGTATTTGAGAAAAGCATAAGTATCCATTTTCCTTTGTTACTGGATTGAGTCAAATCAGCAGTAAGGAATACATACCTGAATTAAACTTGTCTTTAAAAAATATTACTGCTTTGGTGTTCTAGAATATCCGATCCATAAACTATTGGGAACATCGTTAAAAACCAAGTAAGTAGACCAAGAGTCAATTCCTAGAAATGCTCTAAACGCGTTTTTGTTGCAGAATATCGATACAGTCTAAAAATTTAACGTTACTGATCCTAGTAACAGTTGCCGAAACTTTAAATTTTTGTTGAATCTAAGGATATGCACAATAGTACTTGTGTTTATATAATAGAATATATGTTTAGAGCGTTTTTCAAGAATTAGCACTTTGACTTTAGTAATATATATCAATGGTTCCCAACTATTTTAGCTGTGCGGACCACCTATTTTGTTAAACAAAGCAACTTTAAGACCCACTTGCTAATAGAATATGTGCTTCCCCCTAGAGAATCAATATCTGGATTAAAATTGGATAGTTTATGGACCAGGGGCACTTATGGGCCCCGGTCCATGGGTTGGGAACCGCTGATGTATATCATTAAAAATTGAAATCTTCGACATTGTTTTGTAAATCTGAATGTTTAATATCGTTTGTAAATCATTGCCTTAAATGGTTTAAAAAGTAAGTGAGAACTGAATTCTCTGAAATGGATAGTAACAACTTCATATTCATTTGGATAATTTCTCAAAATGTGTCTGTTGACATGAATGCCAGACTTGATTTCTCCATCGAAAATGTCGGGACACTTAAAGGTTTGAAAAATGTATTCCGAGCTGATTCAGTAATAGTGTTGCGCAAGCTTCCTCCCTCCTACTCTTCCCAAACGTGAAAAGCAGTCTTCTGCATCAGTGGCGTAGTGAGGGGTTTTGACGAAAATGAGGCAGCTATTCTGGGCCTTGCACGTCATTAGGGTTGTCATAGTACAAATTGCGAGTAGTTGTGTGCATTGTGTCCTGTCCGGTTTTCCGTGGCGTAGTTGGCTTTGAAAACATTTCTTCTGTTACTGAATACTTTCCGAGTTCTTTTGAAATGCGTAGTTTATTTTAATATTCTCAACGACGATGAAAAATGCTATGATTCGAAAAAACAGTGCATCACATTTTTTTTTATGCTTTATATGTTTATACCTTTGGGCTACTTTTTGCGTATTTTGAACTGTGTCCCCTTAGTTTGTTTCCTATTTTTCACTCAGAGTAGTTAGGTTTCAGAAAGGTTTATTTAAAAACTGAGCTCAGAAAAAAAAAAAAAAAAAGTAATTTGCAAGCTTCATAAAAAAAAAAAAAAAAAAAAAAAAAAAAAAAAAAATGTTGCGTGTAATAAATCAAAGAGAATGGGCAATAATGTTGTGTATTAAGTAGTAACATTTATTCTTGGATCGGCAGCATTCGTAACTCTTTAAGTATTAATAAAGGAAGTTCCTTACACAAACGATCAATTAAATGTTATTATCCTTTGTCTTGTAAAAAGTATTTACTGCTAGTCATGCTAACCCAAGTTTAACTATGGCACTTAAGCTGTTTGTTTTGACATTATCTGTAAGATAAACAATCACGCATTACACTGCAGTAACAATTGCTAATTAAAAGTGTTAATTGCACAGGAAAAGATATTCGTGGACTTGGATCTTTTCGTGCCACAATTTTTAAATTTCGCACCTGGCGTAAAAATAACTTATTCCCGGACAATGAAGAGGTTAATTAATATTACTTGCGCAATCTAACCATAACAGATAAGTCTTAAGAAACATAAAAGGTTCTTTAAAGTTTTGGTTGTTGCCTGGGAGAAATGTGTGACACCTGAATCACCTTTGTACTTGGTCGATGGAGTTGGTTGTTTCTGGATATAGGATGGTGCAATCTGGATAGGAGGATAGAGGATGCTGCAATCAGTATGTTAAATTAAGTCATCCGTTCTACACTAAAGGTTCCTAAATGTTATCCTGGTACTTGCATGGACTATATAATGCTATTTTTAGCAATTTGTCTGTTTCTCTTCAATTTCGATTTTTTTTTTTCCTTCACCAACAATAATAATTTTCTTTCATTTCTTTTTAGTAAGTTTTCCTTCACATAAAAAACTGGAAATCTCTACTTAGGATTCTATCAGCTTGGGCTATTACGCAAAGAAAGCTATTGAGCTAAGGTCTCGGAAAATTACTATCAGAGATCAGCATTTTCTTATTACAGTCAAACTCCGGTAACGCGAAGTTCATTGTGCCGCCGAAATTTTTCGCGCTAACCGAATTTCGTGTCAACCGTCTAAAAAATTTTCATCTAATTAATGCAGATTTAAAATACTAGTTATACATATGTGTATTTAATACTGCTGTTCTTTAGACCATTTACATTGCATTTATTGAATACAATAGTTTAACAAGATATACACTAAGAATAAAAAAGAAGTAAATGTATATACCGTTAATTTATTATTTAAAGAAGTCTGTTGGTTTTTGCTTCAAATTTTTAATAAGACATTTTTTAAAGGTTTCTTACCTGTTCTAAATTATCTAAATCAAATGAGGCATTTTCCGGCTGCATTAGGAAACGGTGCAAAGTTTCATCTAAAAAGTGGTTTAAAAAGCAATTTTTTTTCGTCTTATGCGGGATTTTATTATGTGAGATTACGTGTTAAACGAATAAATTAACTTTAAGCTTAAAATTCATCGTGCCGACCAAACGGTATTGTGGTTAGCGTGCTAGCTTCTAGACCGTAAGGTTGCGGGTTCGAGTCCCGTGTTTGGCATGGGTGTTTGTAAATGTATGTTGGCTTGTCTAATGACGAATGTTTCGGCGCATTATAGCCCTCGTGTTGCTGACGGCGCCAGATAATCTGAAAACAACCAACCAACCAATAAGATTCATCGTACGGAGAACTGATTTTACTTCGCGTTAAACGGGATTTCGTGTTAAGTGATTTCGCATTAACTGGTTTTGACTGAAAAGTGATTATAACTCGGAGATTTTTAGCTTCTACCCTTTAAGTAAAACTTATAAAGAAAAGTCTTTGTCAATCTGTCCACGTGCTATATACACGTTCTATTTATCTAATGAAAGGTCTCGTCCTGGCGATTTCCTGTATTAAAATTCAACGGAAGTTTAAGTCTGAAAGTACTTGAAATAACGATCTGAAGTTATTTTGTATTTGTTAAGGGGCTTAAATTATTTGTTCTGCAGACATGTGTCATGCATCCATTTGAAGAACCCGATCTAATTAGGAGGATTATATGTAATTCAACTGGAAGAAAATCATGTTTTGCAATTTTATAATTAAAAAAAATTATTTCAAAAACATTGTGTTTAGTATCATATCTCTATATATATAAGGCAAAGCCCTCACTCACTCACTCACTCACTCACTCACTCACTCATCACTAATTCTCCCACTTCCCACATAGTCACAACTCTGAAAATCGGCACAAATATCAACAATGGTAAAAATAGAAAAAGTAAACTATTCCGATCTCGATTAACCCACTTTAAGGGGTCGAAAAGGGGTCAAACGTTCCAAACGGGGGACATTCGAAAATCCTACTTCCCACATAGTCACAACTCTGAAAATCGGCACAAATATCAACAATGGTAAAAATAGAAAAAGTAAACTATTCCGATCTCGATTAACACACTTTAAGGGGTCGAAAAGGGGTCAAACGTTCCAAACGGGGGACATTCGAAAATCCTACTTCCCACATAGTCACAACTCTGAAAATCGGCACAAATATCAACAATGGTAAAAATAGAAAAAGTAAACTATTCCGATCTCGATTAACCCACTTTAAGGGGTCGAAAAGGGGTTAAACGTTCCAAACGGGGGACATTCGAAAATCCTACTTCCCACATAGTCACAACTCTGAAAATCGGCACAAATATCAACAATGGTAAACATAGAAAAAGTAAGCTATTCCGATCTCGATTAACCCACTTTAAGAGGTCAAAAAGGGGTTAAACGTTCCAAACGAGCGATATATTCGAATGTCCTACTTCTCATATTTTCATAATTCTGAAAACTGGTGTGAATATCAATAAAGACAAACGCAGAAAAAGTAAACTATTCCGATCTCCGGTGGATCAAGGGGTGGAAAAGGGGTTAAACGTTCCAAACGAGGAATATTCGAATGTACCACTTCCCATATGGTCACAACTCGGAAATTTGGTACAAATGTCAAAAAAGATTAAACATAGAAAAAGTAAGCTATTCTGTTCTCGATTAACCAACTTTAAGGGGTCGAAAAGGGGTTAAATGTTCCAAACGAGGGATATCCGAATGTTCCTCTTCCAATGTAGTCATTTTTCTGATATTTTTTTGCAAATGTTAAAAAATAAGTCATTCCAATATCGATATTTTTAAGGGATGAAAAGACGACGCAACATTGAAACTATACGAGGATTAACTTAATGTCTAATTAACTTAATTCCAATACAGCTACTACTTTGAAATTTAGAACTAAGAGCAAACATAAACACAATAAACTATTCCAGTTTACTATTCACAATTATAAATTTCGTTTAAAATGTCAACAAAGGAAAGTTCCTATTTTGATAAATCAATTTGTCGGGATCGAAATGGGAGCAAACGTCTGAAGTGTAGAATACATGAATGTCTTTTGATCGCTAAAATGCTAATGGTAAAATTTCGTAGCGCAGCACGGGTATTCAGCTAGTTAAAAATATAAATGAGAAGATTTACAAAAAATTATATGCAGAGCTTTGAATGAAATTTAACACAGTATCGAATTAAATTTGAGAAAACTTTGCCTTATTTTAAAATTCATATTAAAAAAGTTTCATAAAAAAAACACAAGAAACTTTCAAAATTATCAATATTTTCCAGATAAACTTGGTTTAACTTCAAATATCCTCACTTGTATCGTAATTTTGAAGTGTGTCATCTAAAAAGTTAGCACTGCGTTAATTTCCGGGTGGTTGTTACAAAAGCTCAACTGTTAGTGTGATGGCTTATGATGTAGATGGCCTGTTTCAGTTCTTGTATTTGTGATTCTGGGCTGCAAATTATGCAATTTAAAAATATACTGCCTATTTAAAAAGTTATGTGCCATAAAATAACCTGAAAATTTATAAGTACTTACGAGTTTGGGTACAGAACACTCAACTCATTGCCCTCTTGCTTCAAAAGTGACACAACTCAAAGTTCTTTATTTTGGATTTTAAATATGTACAGAATTGCAGACTGCATCTACCTGAAGCTTGTGGAACAGCATAAGATCGTTTTTAAGTTGAAATTGATTTTTGTCGTTCTTCCAGCGTTAAGTTGGTGTAGTCTGGGATTCTGTACTCACACTTTAACTCAAAAATGCAGAAGTTGTGGTGTTTTGTAAGCAAGGGTGCGATATGAGTATTTATAATTCTTTTCTTTGGACATGAATATATTACTTTGTAAAGTCAGTTAATAATCTCATTGACTAAAAGAAATCATACCATTTAACAACTTGTTGTGTTTTAATCCTTTCATTCATGGTACATGGTGTTGATTCTGCATTTCATGTATAGATTCTGCATTTCTTTAATAGCATCATTACATTTATGTGTTTTTAAGTTTTTTTTTTTTTTTTTTTTTCCAATCTTAAAAATTGAAGTGAGTATTCACTTATATTTATTGCACATGATATGAAAAGGGAAAATTAATTATAAACATTCTTACCTATCTCATATACACTAAGAACAAATTTAAATGCATGCATTGCAGTGTTGATATTGGTTGAATTTGTCCTTTTTTTATTTTTTATTAGTTTATTACACTGTTCATGAATTAAATTAAATAGTATTTTTTGGGGCTTATTAACCCTTGCCTGTGGAATATATTTGAGAAAAACGTGCAAAAAATGAGAAGAAAAAATTATATTTATTTTTGTTCGTTATTGTCATCAAAATGTTAGAAATAGATTATTTTTGAAAAAAAAAAGTTTAAACGAAATAACTTTACTATATTCAACACTTTCACATATATGGGATATACAATGGATTACAGTAATTTTTTCTCAAATTATAGCAAAATAAATCAAATGACATAATTTTCAAGTTTAAATATAATAAAGTAATACAACAATATTTTATTTACATCAGCTGTCATGAATTCCATGTCTCTCAGATTCCTTTGAATCTCACAAATCCTTTGTTGGTTGGTCTAGCTTGGTTGGTTTGTTGAGGTTTAACGGCGCAAGGGCAACACGAGGGCCGTACTGCCTAACTGAATTCAGGCTTCACGTAATTGAAACACCGATTTTTCTCTTGCCGGAACTGAGTTCGGGTGTCACAGGCAAGGGGTTAATTTTACACACAAATAGTTAAATATATAAGATTTTGACACTTATCTTGACAAGGTTGTACTGACCATTAGTTTTTTTTTACATTTTTTTACACTACATTTTTTTACATTACATTTTTTTAGTTTTTACATTTTTTTTTCTAATATACAACTATTTGCCTTCCTTAAAATTTTTTTAAAGCCAATTGCCTTTAAATTTAATGTTGTATACAGAAAAAGATGCATTAATATTTATATACCACTAGCTGAATACTTGTGCTTCTCTACAAAATTTTACCATGGGCATTTTAGCAAATAAAAGCTATTCATACATTTCATATTTTGGACGTTTGCTCCCATTTCGATTAGTTTATCACAATCAAAATACCTTACTTTACTTACGCTTGCCCTTGTTGACATGTTTTCCAAATTTCATAATTGTGACTGTATTAGAAGTGGAATGTATATTATCATTTCGAATGTCATTTTCTAATAAACTTATTAGTTATACACCTGAACATTCTTTATTTTGTAATTTAGATTTCTTAGTTCGAGTTTTTGAAACTAGTTATTAATGGTTTATGGAATTTTCATTCGATGATATAAATAGTAGACAGAGAAAAGTTGGTTCCAGTCGAACAGAAACTTGGCAGATAAACTTGTTGTCAATAACATCCATCTGTGGTCAGCATAACTGCCGAACGGATTGACATACATCTCCATCTTTTGTATACAAGTTAGTGGAAGCCATCAGATCAGTCATTAAGGTTTTTGTTATAATTGTGCATGTGCATAAGCTAGCTGTCATTGAAAAATTTGTTTTTCAGCAATTATCAAGAAACGACTCTAACGATTTTGATCAAAATCACCGTGGTAATGCTTTTTAATGTATTTACAACATCCCCTCCTCCAAAATCCTGTAAAAATGTGATAAAGGCATGAGTTGAAAAACGCATGTCTTTAACTCAGAGTTCTCTTCCCTTGAGCATCAACCATAAACAAGCAATAGCTGTAAATAACTTCGATCCACATCAAATTTAAATGCGGTGAGCAGTAGTATACTATAATTGAAAAGTTGTGGAATGTTCCACATCCCTGTTTTATGTACTATTCTGATTAAAATTTTGAAACTAACTTTTGGGATTCTAATCCAATGTGGTCTCATTATTCTCTTATGGTTTGTGTTATTTGATAAATGCTTGGTTTTCTACATTTCAGATTAATTCCAAAAATCGTCAATGGAGGCATTGCCGGCATCATTGGTGTAACTTGTGTCTTTCCCATTGACCTTGTGAAAACGAGGCTGCAGAACCAACAAGTCGGACCACAAGGACAAAAAATGTACTCTTCCATGTAAGTGAGTTTTTTACATGTTGATGTAGTCTATTCCATGTTTTAATTCTACTCAATGTTTTGGAGAGTTGTACTGTATTTCGTTTTTTAGGTTGGACTGTTTCCGCAAAACCTACACAAGAGAAGGCTTCACTGGCATGTATAGAGGCAGGTGTTGTTTAATAGTTTTCTTTGAAAATATCCCCTTCCATTCACACTAATTCCTTCATAAAGCCTCTTCATTTTGTGTTTGCAATCACTTGTGGATTTTTGTAGCTAAAAATTATCAAATTGACAAACTCAAGAAATATGTTAGAAAAGTGTACTTGTATTTTTTTTTTATTAAAACCTAGCTGTTGTATAGTAATTTTCAGTGATAGAAAAAGAAAAATTATTTGATTTTTAAATTTTCTTCAAATTTCAGCTGTATTTGATATGAAACTTGCACTTTATATTTTAGTTTAATTCAATATTGTAATGTATGGTCTCGTTATAGGGTCTGCTGTAAACATCTTGCTGATCACACCAGAAAAAGCCATCAAGCTTGCAGCTAATGATTTCTTTCGTCATCATCTGTCCTCAGGTTCTGGGTAAACTAGGTTTTTATCTTTTAACTCTCATCTTTTTAAACAAATAATTTAATCCCTTTAGAAAAGTTTTTCCAGTAATTTAATGTTAAATTGCAGATATACATGCATTTTTTTCAGTTATTTCTGTACCTACAAATTTCTTTCATTACTTGACAATATAGTGTCAATAGCAATGTAATATTTGAAGTGTCTAAAACTGCAGATCTGTGCAGTTCACTAAGTTTAGTGAGGATGTTAATTTAATTGCTAACTGCCAAGGAATTTGTAAGTAATTTCACTTTTCTACACTTAGTAATTCAAACTCAATTAACATTGAAACCGACATAAAAATTTCATATATTCATAGCACACATAAGAGCAGAGTTAAAAATATGTTAAGTAAATAATATTATATTTAGGTATATGACCATTAAATAATATTTATTGAATTAAAATTTTGAAAAAAATTTATTGTCTTCTTTTTGGAATACAGTAAACTACCCTTGCAAAAAGAAATGATTGCTGGTGGTGCTGCTGGTTTTTGCCAAATTATTATTACAACACCAATGGAGCTCTTAAAGATACAGCTACAAGATGCTGGCAGAGTAGGTGAGTGTAATAAGTTTCTTGTAGTAGGAATTAAAATAAACATACAAGTAAAGAAACTATATGTATAATTATGTATGTATACCAATGATGTTGCCAATATTAAATAATAAAACATTTTTTATTCACTTGGTCTAAAATAAATATTTTTAATCAAATTGTTTTATGACTACTCCATTTCCACAATTCTGCAATAGTAGCAAACATGTTTTGAAAACCTTGCTAATTTAGCAATATTTTAAAACAAAAGCTCAGCCAAGTTGACTACTCTGCAATTAAAAAATATTTATTAAATATTAAAAAAACAACAACATATTTTTTAAATATTTTTAATAAAAAAATACTTTTTAAATATTTAATAAAAATACTTCTTAAGTATATGTTTAATGAAACATATTAAATATTTGTTTAATTAAAAAAAATATATGCTATTTTGAAAAAATGATAAATTCTTCAGTAAATTGGATATTTTGTTTAAGAATTTGAAGTTTGGAACTAGTGAACTGGTTGGGTTCGTACTACACTGGCTTAAAAATAAAATAGGATGATCCTTGATTTTTTATTATTTAAAATCTTTTTATCAACAATTACAATTGGGTAACACTACATTTTTATGTTTGTTAAAACTTAGTTCTGTATCTATGTACTCTTTTCTCCCCAGCTGCAAAAGGAACAGCTGAGAGCGGTGCTGTAGTTGCAACTTCTGCAACATCGATTGCGTTGAACCTTATCCGTACCAGGGGCATAGCAGGACTCTATAAAGGCACTGGGGCAACCATGCTTAGAGATGTAAACTTTTCTGTTGTGTACTTCCCCTTGTTTGCACATCTAAACGCACTAGGTCCGAGGAAGAAAGATGGTAGTGGGGAGGCTGTATTTTGGACTTCATTCCTAGCAGGCTGTGTAGCTGGTTCTACTGCAGCATTCACTGTGAATCCCTTTGATGGTAATTAGATTTCTTTTTGTAGGGATTTTAAATTTCAATAGAATTTATCATTGTTGGAATAAATTTAAGTGCAGTCAAACCCCATTAACGCAAAATTGATGGCATTAACCGAATTTCATGTTAAACGATTAAATTAATGTTAAGTTTTAAGTACTGAGAACGGCTTTTACTTCGCATTGATCGAGAATTTAATGTTAAGTGATTTTGCGTTAAAGGATTTTGACTGCATTTTATTCTATTGATCTTAGTGCTCATTTTGATTTGATGTGACATAGATCTTACTAAAACAGCTGCATTTACACCTTGCTTTAAAGTGCTTTATTATTAATCACATATATATTAAATAATTTATTGAAATTCAGCTTTAATTTTTACTTCTAGACCATTTTGAAAGTAATAACATTGTAAAATACTTTTACATCAATATAATTTGTTCAGGCTCTTTTTTGGTACTTTGATTTTAAATTTGGTTTGGTACATTATATGAAAAATTAATATAAATCTTTTTTACCCACATAAATTGTGAGACTTTCACAACACGTACCTACAATTTCTAGACTGTTTCATAAACTTTCATCTCAATGTATACATTGATGGTAGAGCCACTGTTATTTTTAAATCTGTTATATTAACTTAGATTTTGCTTGTGGGTTTGTTTGTGGCCGGCAAAATTTTCAATGGGCTAGGTATTCCATTTGCTGTCGCCGACCAAACGTTATAGTGGTTAGCGTGCTAGCTTCTAGACCACGAGGTTGCGGGTTCGAGTCCCGTGTTTGGCATGGATGTTTGTAAATGTATGTTGGCTTGTCTAATGACGAATGTTTCGGCGCATTATAGCCCTCGTGTTGCTGACGGCGCCAGATGGTCTGAAAACAACCAACCATTTGCTGTCATCTAATTAAATTGAAACATGGCAGATGAAAATGTCGATGACAATGCATTCTATCAATTTTTTTCGTGGGAAAGCTTAATCAATGGTTTCTTTGTAATAATCACTTACACCATAAAAACTCAATTCAAACTCAAAATCCCTTTAAAAAAGTTGCAATTGCGCATAAAAGAGCAATGCCTTTAAATGATTTATTGTACAAACTTTGTTTTTATAGGTTACTTTTTATTCCTTCTTTACAAAAAGAAAAACAGTTTGCAAAAAATTGTCCAGTTTGTTGTGTTATACATTCCCCCATTTGGGATTTTTAAACTTCCATGATAGAATTTTTAGCCTAAAATTCCTCTCCCAGGTAATGATTGCAAAATTTCCTTTCAGAATTTTTACTTAGGGAAAGATCATATTTAATTTCTGTTGTTTACAAATTCCCTGGTCTACCTTAGCTATACATTCAACTATTATCAGCCAGAACATTTATGTGATAAACCTGTGTTGTTCTAAACAAGGATGGCCAACTTCTTAAATGTCATTTACTCCCCTATACCATTCCCGAACAGAACATGAATATTTACATAACACAAAATACATAGATAAAAAATTACACTAAACTCACAATAATATCCACTATCCACACTACTAGATTTTACTTAATCACAAAACACAGCAACACAAATAATTAAGTCAACCACTAACCTTCGCATCACAATTCTAGGCAGGCAATATTCCATCTGAACAATATCGCATCTGAGCAATATCCATATATCGCAATGCCACCTAGCACAGTATTTAACTTAATAGTATATAATATATTTTATCTTTTTCTTCAATTAGAATATTACATTAAGACTTCAAGCCAACAATTTAAAATTTTTTTTTAAATGTTTGTCTGGCCTAATAGAATCTTAGTAAAAAATAGTTTGCAATATTCCATAGAAATCTAATATAGCATATAAAATTATTTTAAAACTAAGAAACAAATTTAAAAGGCCTGTAAAAGTGAGAGAAAAATTGTGAATAGTAATATAGAGCACTTTAAGCAGTATTTAAGTATGGCAGTTTTTAGATGTCTGCTTGTGGTAAATACTTTTAAAAACTTTTGTATGCATAATTTTAAATATTTAAATTACATCTATTGAATTGGTAATATTTCCATTGAATACTTTTGCCTGATTTTTATTTAAACATTATTTTTCAGTTGTAAAAACAAGACTGCAACTTCTTCATAAAGCTAGTGGTGAAATGACTTACAATGGAGTTGTAGATGCATTTACGTAAGTTGGGGCTCAATAACTGCATTATTTCAATGTATTCTTTGTAAATAACCAAATACAAATTTAAATATTTATAACTAATTAAAATTGCAGAAAAATTCTAAAAAATGAAGGTCCAACCGCATTTTTCAAAGGAGCTGGGTGCAGAATGATTGTTATTGCTCCTCTATTTGGAATTGCACAAACTGTTTATTTCTTAGGAGTAGCTGAATGGTTGATGGGTAAAAAGAGGAGGTAGGCTTTGTTTTTATAATTATTTTTAAGATTCAGTTGGTATACAACTAAAAATATACCTCATACCAGATGTTTTGTAAATTAATAATCTTTTAATTAAAATCTACTGATTTATGATTCTAAGCTTTTGTATTATGAGTGAAGTTTTGATAAATTGTCTTGCTATCTAATTTCTTATCTAATCATTAAAAGCATGTAATTATTAAATTTGAAATTGTATAATATGCATGATTCAATTCTAATTATCCTTTTTGTTAAAAAATTTTCTAAACTGGTATTTTTTAATATTTCACAAATTATGTCATTGATTTTCTTCTAATCATTTCTGATTTTATGAATGCTTAACCTAAATAACTGACTAAATACACATTTTTGGAGTATAGAAAATTTGCATTTTGAACTTCATATAGATACAAAAACAGAAATTAATTTAAAAAAAATAAAAGCTGAGCAAAGTAATTATTCCTCTTTTATGACATTATCACTTACAATTATTTCTGAATTCCTTCGATATATTACTATTGCCCTGATAATTCTTAAGTTTTTAATTACTTTTGTTTTAATAATTTTATCACTATTATTTATTCATGAAAAAAATTCAAAATAAAATATTTTTTATCGTTTGTCTTCTTTTACTGCATTTAGAAGATTTCAGCACAATTTTACTTTCTAAGCAATTAAAAAATTAAGTTATTCTATTTATGAATCAAGTGCGCATTTTATTTGCTCCTTAGAATCATTTGTCCTTTTTGCATGCTTAAATTTGTGTTATTTCTTAGTACTGATGTTTGAAATTTTTTGTACCTTTCCCTTGCATGCAGTGATGATTCAGGAAACTAATGGTAAGCATCCTGATTTTTTAATTTTTTCATCAATATTTCCTTTAAATATATTAAGGAATTCTGAATTCACTGATGTTTGAAATGTGATTGTTAACATTGTTCTATTAATTATTAATATTCTGTATATTTTTAATCTGCATGCTTCATAAAGCTTTTTTTTTTATCTAAACAATCTGCAATGCTTTACTTCCCTTAAACGGGAACATCAGATTGTCCCTGCCTCATAGACTTAATGCTTTATATTTCAGCCACAGTTTCTGTTGGAGTATTGTTTTGAAGCATATGAAATTTTATAACAGGCATAACATCTATAATAATAATGATACAAGAGTCTGTCTGTTTGTCCCTGTATAGAAAACTATTTAAAATGGGAGTAGAGCTCTGAAATTTTCAACATAAGTGGTTTTGACCTTCTAATTATACTTTTGACAAACAAAATATTAAAAATTAAATTAAACAAAATATTAAAATTTTTTTAATTATATCTTTTACAAAGCAACTTCTAATAGGTGTACAATTCTGCAATTTTCAATATAAGTAGTTTTGGCCATCTAATTGGACTTTTCACAAATTCAATGTTAAAATATTCTAAGATAGGTGGAAGGGGTTATCAGGGATGACAGTTTTCCTCCTTTTTGATTTTTTATATCACATTTCCCTTCTCTGTCCCTGTTTTGAGGATCTGCATTTTTCTGATCTGAACCAATTTTTCCCTCAAAAAGTATACTTTTCCTCATGTCTGAACAAAAGATTTTCCCTCTTAGCTCCCCTTTCTTCACAAATTACTTCACTAACTACTAATATTTGAAATGTAATTATTATATAGTATGAGAAATTTCCTTGTACAGTAGTACTTCGATATCTCGAACTTCAATATGTCGAAAAACTTGATATGTCGAAAAATAATTTTTTCGCTTGATATTGCATATTCATCTAATGTTAATTTCAATTCTTATGTCGAAGAGTTTTCACTCAAAACCTTGTTGTGTCGAAAAATGTTCGAAGTAAGAAATGAAGTTTTCCAGAAAAATCGCCATTCAGTTATGTTGAAGCAAATATTATAATCATTTATCAGAATCAGAACACACAATTCTTTTTCAAATAAAATACTCTCATTTGAGAAACAGATGTCCTTCACGATGCATCATGCAAAGCAAAACACAGTTCGAGTTATTTTTTTGGCAGAAAACCAACTGCATCGTATCTAAAAATCTTCGGTCAAAAAGCTTTCGTCCTCAACAAACGCCACAAGTCAAAATTCGAACCAAGATCACAAGAACTCATTTTTATTGGTTATTCCGATGAAGCAAAAGCCTATTAATAAAAGAACACACAAAATCGGCTGTTCTGCCATTCTTAAGAACAAAAAGAATACAATTACGAGATATAGCGATCACAAACAGAAGGGCGTAAACAGGGGGAAAGAGGGTCCTACAATGGAATGAGAACGAGCAATAGACAAAGTTCATATGCTTGTCCATATGCGTGGAAAACGTGGAAAAGGATGACTTCGCCGCTATTTTTGAAATAGAAAAATTGGTTGAAGAACAATTTCAAAAGAGATGTAGCCAGGCCACGATGCTGGACTTTTTTTAAGTAACTAGTAGTGAATAAATTCATCCTTGTACATTTTATTTAATATGTACATTACTATAGTGTAAGTACTAATTCTTTTCAATTTCATGTACTCATTTATTATTTTCGACTAAAAATTAAAATTGCTGTATTTAGACTTTTTCAACTATAATTACATATTTATACTTATTCTCATCTACCATGACTAATTTTTAGACAATTATTCAGTATATTGAATTTTTAACTGAATTGTTAAGTTTTGGTTACAACCTTGTTATCTCAAAAACTCGCTATCTCAAATTTTTTTTAGTGTCCCTTCGACTTTGAGATATCGAGGTAATACTGTATCTTAAAAATTATTGAATCGTCCTTCCTGCATACTTTTTTTGTTTAATTTTTGTGTATTCCTTCCACGAGCTTTTTTAACAAATTTTTGAATTTCTTTCTTTTTGCTCTCTGATCACTCTCATCCCTGGGTTATGTTATTGTATTTACATGGAAAATTTGTTTTTCAACATGGATGGGGATTCTAATATTAAGGGTTGAATTAATCTGTTAGCAAGTGAAGTGAGATAATGCTTGCACAGCTGAACCTTTCAGCGAACAAAACAAGCATGTACTTCCGTAGCAATGATTGTTTTAATCATCGAGCAAAGCAAGCTTGTGCTCGAGTTGTCTTTCAACGAACAAAGTGAGCATGTGCTTATGTTTTAATTAATTTTCCGGTGAGCAAAGTGAGCTGTGTTTGTGTTACAATAAACTTTTAGCGAGCTTGATATTGTGTGGCAGTGAATCTTTCAGTAAACAAACCTAACCTGTTCGTGAAGTGCTAAAAGCTGGGACCTATACACTAATGACGGGTCTTTCCACATGGTTCGTACGTTTTTAAAAAACCTTGAAAAGTGCTTGAAATAAAATCTTTCATTTTTTAGTGCTTGAATTCTGTAAAAATATGTTTAAAGTGCTTGAATATTATGTTATTTTCTAAAAATATAGCATCTTAAAATTTTTTTGTCAACAAAGTGAGCAAAATCTTTTGAATTTAGTTAAACCAATCAGCAACTAGGAAAACAGCATAGCCGAACATACAAAGATTTCGTCATTCCCCCCTTTGATGAGTACAGTGTTGTGCATTTGGCATATCCGATCAAGTCACATGATCTTCGTTTCATTTTTGTATTGTGTGTGCTAATTTTTGGCTCACTGTTTAAAAATGGCGGGGAAATGCATTTTCAATTAAAGCTGATTTGAAAAGCCAGAATATAATATCATGGTTTGAAGTCTATGTCTTGGATTAACACTTAGCACTATGTACTTTGTGTCCAAAAATGTCATGATGGGAGAAAGTGCTTTAAAAAGCCATGAGAAGAGCAAAAAGCATATTATGGATTTAGTTTCTACAAAAAATTTGATGAGGATTGTTCGAACTATTTCTAATAATAAAAAGTATCCCAAAATCGAATATTTTTCACAACAATCAACGTTGTCAGTCCGATGGAGGCACATGTAACTGAAAATGAAGTTTTAGAAATTGAAATACTATGGACAATGGATATTGAAAACCATAAAAAATCATGGCTCTCGTAAATTAAATGAAAACATTGATAAATTATGTAATTACATGTTTGCCGGTAGTGTGATTACATCTAAATTTTCATGTGGAGAAAAAAATGTATTTGGATTCCAGCCTTCAGAGTAAATTGGAAGACACTTTAATCAATTAGACTTTTTTTATTATTATTTGACGAAAGTCTCAATATGATGATAAAAGAAAATCAAATGGATGTTCACATCCGATATTGGATTAATTACCAAGTGAGTACTAGCTACTTAACTTCTAGGGTACTTTTTATGGAATATGGTACTGCTTCTAATAGATTGGAAGGTTTTTTTCCTATTATAATCTTAACATATTCTTTTATTAAAACTTAAAAAACATTTTTTTTGTATTTACTCGATTTAAATATGCACCCTTTGCCAATACACAACACAAAGCCACACAACTAGTCAGTAATAAAAGTTCATTAAAAAATTTGAAAGCAAAATAGCTAGCATTTTTTTTTATATTACAAATTAACTTTTATACTGATGATATGTCTGTCATAAAATGTCATATCCTTCAAAGCAATACACCTGAAGAAATTGTGGCTGAACATACAAAGCCTTAGATCTATGGAGCAGGGACAAATTGATGTTCCCTCTTAATAAAAGATTCTCATTGAATCATAGTAATTATTTCTATTTATTGGGAAATATTTTATTCTGTCCAGCTAATATTTTATTTCTTAAAATTACTTAAATTCACCTTGTCACTACAGTGTAGCATAGATTATCCAAAAACCAATCAACCAAACCTGTTCTATTCAACAGATTAAACGGGTTGAGTTGTAGAATTGAGCTTGCTTGTAAAATTTGTAGTTGAACAAACCTTTGTCAAGAGGACTAACATTCAAACAATAAAATAAAGTGTGGCTCTATCTATTAGGCTTTTTTATTTGTTTGAAGAGCTTGTTTATTCCTTCCCACTTTTCAAGCTCTGAGGTTGTGAAAAGTGTAACATAGTTGTTAGAGGAAAACTTATGACAAGGCTTTTATTAACTAAAATTGAATATAGTAGTAGCAACATTTGAAATAGAAGAAGATCTACAAGAGAAGGAGTGTAGCCACTCTTCAATATATATTTAGCGTGTTGCCATAAAGAGCCAAATATCAGCAGTACAACAATTAAGATTTATTTTTAGAGTCAAATTTCATTTCAAGAACCATGTTTTTCAGAATCAGTTTAAACTAACTACTAGCATTAAATAAAACCTGATATAATATTTGCCCACTTTATGGTTGTGTAGATAATGCCCTGGTCTTGCAAGCACATTGCACAATGTTCGGGGTTCAAGCTCTTTTCAAATCAACCATAATAATAATCTTATTTATTGACAAAATTTTTTTCTTTACATTAAAATAAAAATATGAAAAGACACACATTTAATGTGAATAATGACCTTGCATTTCCTTGGTAAGTTTGTATAAATCAGATTTACATGTTGTCGTTTTTAATTTCAAACTGGATTCTAGGTCCTCATTAAATAGGTGATTTCTTAATCTATTTTTGATAAGGTTTATGCTTGTCAAAGATTGTTCGATGGAATGTGTTAAGCCAAGGAGTGAAAGAACAGCAAATGATAGTGTTAGTAACTGATCATTTGAGTCAGGAGTACTATTCCACTTGTTGAAAGTCATCATATCTTCCATCACCAGATCTTTCAAAACATAAAACTTTTTTTGTGAACTGAGATCACACATACTTTTTCCTATTTTTTCATACCAGAATTAATTATTTTTCATATCAGAGCTAAAATTTGGAGCTTCATAATTCTTTGTTAATTGTTTGTTCTTCCAGTAATTGCATTTGAAAATCATCAATGTCAATATTAAAGTTAGAAAAATTCAATTCTGTTATATCTCAGCATTGAGAATTTTTTTAACAAAGGCTAACATCACTCTGCTCTTTCCGAATTCCTGAAACCTCCGTAGAAAAGCTTTCCTTATATTTAAAACTGTTATTTTGAAATAGTAATCAATTACCAAGTTAATTTCTTGGCAATGTTTCAACAGGCTTAGAACAGGAATTGATGTTTCTCTTTCAAAATCTTGAATAAAGCGAGATAATTTGTTTTTAGATGCACTGATAGTCCGTTCAGTTCAGGAATTTTTCCGCTGAGGCAATGATGGCACAGTTTTTAAAATAAAAACTAATATTTATTCTCTTCAGAAAACTCACAAAATTTATTCACAGATAACAGTGCAATCACTTTTAATCTGTAATACAAGCTTCAACAAGAACAGCTTCGAATATAGCGATCATACAAGTTCACTCCAGTAGGTCAACAAAGCGATCACGATCAGCTTTCAACGAAGTCCGAAGTTAATCTGAAAACTTTCCCAATCTTCCGGTCTTTAAATACTAGCGCGAGAGAATATTCGCGAAATTTCCAGCCAATTCATCGAAAAAGAAACATCTCGAAACTTCTCGATTGCTTTAGGTGTTGCCACCTTTTTCTAACCTGTATAATCGCTATTAATAAATAAAATAAGATAAAAATAAATTACAATAGAATTTTAAAATAACACGTCACTATTTACAATATATACAGACAATTTGTGCAACATTTCTCCCTTCTTAAAGACTGCACGTCCCGGGCAGTGAAGTCCTTAAGAGGAAAGGTCATACAATCACTTCTATCATAATATGGGGCTAGCCTATTGTCTAGGTTTACAGGAGGGTGTCCGTTGAATCCTTACCACGACGTCGTTGATCTTCTTAAGGACCACATATGGCCCTTCCCAGTTCTTCTAGAGCTTAGGAGAGAGTCCTTTCCGACGTTTAGGATTCCATAACCACACCTTATCACCTTCCTGGAATGAACGTTCCGTGGCCTTATCATCGTAGCGGACCTTCATGCGCTCCGTCATGATGTTGATTCTTTCTCTGGCGAACCGATGTACGGCTTCCAAACGTACCTGGAGATCATCTAGATACTGGACAGGCGAGGAAGGGGTGTCCGGTGGTCGTCCAAAGAGGAGGTCGCAGGGTAGTCTAAGGTCTCTTCCGAAAATCATTTGAGATGGTGTATATCCGGTGGTCTCGTGAGTAGCACTTCTGTAGGCCAAAAGGAACAGTGGAAGTTTCTGATCCCAATCTTGCTGGTTCTTGGAAACAAACAAGGAGAGATGATTCAGAATCGTTCTATTAAATCGTTCAACCATTCCATCGGATTGTGGGTGCAGGGGAGTTGTACGAGTCTTTTCCATGTCGAGCAAGTCACACAGCCCAGTGAAGACGGCACAGTTGAAGTTCGTCCCCTGATCGGAATGTATCAGCAGGGGTACGCCAAATCGGGAGATCCAATTCCGTACGAGGACTTCTACTACGGTTGTGGCTTCCTGGTCCGGAATCGCGTATGCTTCTGGCCACTTGCTAAAGTAGTCCATGACAACTAGGATGTATTTGTTGCCATTCGTTGTGTGAGGTAGGGGGCTTAAGACGTCCAAAGCAATTCTTTCGAATGGTGCTCCTACGTTGTAACGTTGCAACTTTCCACGAGTTTGGGTCTTCGGTCCCTTCCGCGAATTGCATGCATCACAGGACTTGCACCACTTTTCCACGTCGGATTTTGCTTTGTCCCAGAAGAATCTCTCCCTGACTTTCTGAAGAGTTTTCGTGACACCAAAATGTCCTCCAGTAGAACTGCTGTGAAGTTCTTCTAGAACGTTGGTAACTCTAGAACTTGGAAGGATTAATTGCCACCGGAAGCTTTTGCCATCATCGGACTCCCATCGACGGTAGAGTACTCCATTCTTCAAGTGCAAAGAGTCCCACATAGCCCAATATCTCTTCATTGTTGGGCTATAGCGTGCAATTTCCTGCCAACTGGGTTTTCCGGTAGCTGCTTCCATGAATTCAATGAAAGGTTTCAAGTCTTGATCTTCAACCTGACTCTTTCGAACATTCTGGTCACTCCAAGGGTCCACGTCTGAAGTAGTCGACTTGGTGGTTATTTTCCGAATGGCCGATGTGTTAACCCCAAACTTAGACTCGGCATTGGAACAAAATCGACAATTCTCCGGACATGGTCTTCTAGAAAGAGCGTCTGCAGGCACTGAATCCACCTTGCTATTTGTCCCTCTGTATTCTTGAAATTTAGCAACCAAGTCAGAGACGCATGATCAGTTCTTAAAAGGAATTTTCGGCCGTACAAGTAATGATGAAAGTGCTCCACGGCCTTTACTATTGCCAGTAACTCCTTTCTTGTGACGCAGTAGTTCCGCTCGGATTTTGACAGGCTCTTACTAAAATAAGCGATGACTTTCTCCTGTCCTTCAATTTCCTGGGAAAGAACGGCGCCCACTCCCTCATTACTGGCATCTGTATCCAGAATAAAGTCCTTGTTAACATCGGGAAAAGCCAAAACAGGCACGGATGTTAAAACGTTCTTCAGTTGATTGAAGGAGTCGTCACAGTCGGCAGTCCACAGGAACTTCTGCTTGCTCTCTGTTAGTCGATGCAAAGGTCTGGCGATCTTGGAGAATCCCTTCACAAATCTACGGTAATACGTGCACAGGCCTAGGAAGCTTCGCAATTAATGAACATCTTGCGGTCGAGACCAAATTTGCACAGCATGGATCTTGGCTGGATCGGTGCTCACTCCCTCGGATGAGATGATGTGTCCGAGATAACTAACTTTCCTCCTAAAGAGCTTACATTTTGATGAGCTAAGTTTCAAGTGGGCTTCCCTAAGCTTCAAGAACACGTTCTTCACGTTTTGCAAGTGGTGATCAAAACTCCGCCCGGTGATAATGATATCGTCCAAATATACCAGACAGGTCTCGTAGGAAAGTCCTCTAAGCACAGTCTCCATTAGTCGCTCGAACGTAGCTGGTGCATTACACAAGCCAAACGGCATAACTTGAAACTGCCATAATCCTTGGCCGGTAGTGAAGGCAGTCTTCTCACGATCGTCGGGATGTATCTCCACTTGCCAGTATCCACTCTTCAAATCCAAAGTCGAAAACCACTGGTTCCCCGATAGAGTGTCCAAAGTGTCATCAATTCTTGGCAGAGGGTAGCTGTCCTTTTTCGTAATTTCGTTCAGCTTCCGGTAATCCACACAAAACCTGGTGGAACCATCCTTCTTTCGAACGAGTACGATTGGAGAGGCCCATGGACTTGACGAGGGTTCGATAACTCTATTATCTTCCATTTCATGTAACAGTTTCCCGACCTCCTCTTGTTTTGCGAAAGGAAGACTTCGAGGATGTTGTTTAATAGGTAAATGGGTCCCAGTGTCGATTCGATGTTGAGTAAGCTTTGTTCTTCCCACATCTTTCGATGATACGGAGAAAATGTCTTGAAATTCTTTTATAAGGTTTCCGACAATCTTCTCTTGTCTTCTTTCCAACCGGAAGTCCTCGAGAAGCTGGTCCACTAAATCCGCGGATGGTGCGGTCGGAAGCTCCTTCGATCCTCGTTCGATGCTTGTAACAGGTGTACAAGTGGCAATTTCTTCTCCCTTCTTGATAACTCTTGTAGAATCACCGATGTTGGCCATTCTCACATGCACCACCTCTTGATAGAGATCCACAAGCGTCGCTCCTACTAGCACTCCTTTCGGCACACTATTCGATGATGGGAAGTCCGTTACTCCAAATCGGAAGGCCTTCGGGAGCTCTGCTGAACCCTTTACAACCAAATCTGTCATAGAGGGGATGGCGATGTCTTCAAGAGCTACTATTCGATATGCACATGGCTCTTCCGAGTCCAAACCGAACAATGGAACTTCTTCTTTCCCTGTTTGAAGCTTGCCTTTCTCGAAATTCAAAGTAATTCCATTTTTCTTTAAAAAAATCCAGTCCAAGAATACATGGGTCAATAATTTCAGCGACGTAAACGGTATGAGTGTAGGTGTGAAATCCAAAAGAGATGTTGACATTTAATTTCCCATGCACAAAAATGTTGTCACCAGTCACAGTTTGTAGTGAAACTGAAGGCGCTGTGTAAAGAGGTTGGCTGTCCAGGCGCCGGGCTACATCCGTCCGTAAGATGGTTACATTTGCCCCTGAGTCAACTATTAGACGACAGGGAGCTCCATTGATCTTGCCCTCCACGAATAAACCATGGTTTCCTCCTTGAAGGGATGAGATGTGATAGAGGCTGAGTGGGGCACCACCTGCTCTACACGGCGACCTCCGCCTCGCGAGATAGCCGCTCTTTAGTTTAACTGCTGAGACTCGGACGAGGGTTTGTCCCCTCTCCTGTCCAATTCAGGGCAATCACGTCTGAAATGTCCTTCACGGTTACAGAACCAACAAACCACTCTAGTTTTTCGATCCTTCGAGCCAGGATTACTTCTCATAATTCGCTCCACCTTGTTTTCCAGTTCTTGAAACTTCTTCGTGAAAAGTTCAGAGGAATCGTCTGCCAATGTTCCACGTACGAAACGCCGATCTTTTCTAGAAGCTTGTTGTGCTGCCTCTACTCTCATGGCATAGACGAGGGTGGATTTCAGATCTTTGCTGTCGGACATCCTGGTAGCTTGCTGTATGTCGGGATCTTTGATGGCATCCACGAAATACTGAAGAGACAGATTATCTCGTACGTCCGAGGGACAGTCTGGGAATTCGAGGAGCGACAGTCTTTCTATATCTGACGCCAATTCTTGAAGAGTTTTATTGGCCTTCTGCTGTCTCACTTTCAGTTGCAGTCTGTTGTAATCCTTAAGATGCTGCTCACCAAACCTTAGCTCCAACGCACTCGCCAGCGCCACGAATTCTCCCCGCTTCTCTTCAGGTAGTGTCTGTAAAATGTCAGCAGCTTCACCTCGAAGAGATGCTGCGAGATGGAATGCTTTCGAAGTATCGTCCCACCCATTCGCAGAAGCAATCATTTCAAATTGCGTTTGATAAACGCGCCAAGACGACTTCCCATCAAAAAGGGCCACTTTGATGTTAGAGCGCGGCGCCATAAAGGGGATGGAAGCGTTATCCCAATTAGGTGAAGCTATGGCCACAGCTTCACGCGTTTCCATTTTTCGCAGCCTTTCTTCAACAACGTCAATGAATCTGTTTTGCTCTTCCTTTAAGGTGGAAACTTTTTCTTGCACAGTGGAAACTTTTCCGTTAAACTCCTCAAACTTTTCATCAACTTCCTTTCTTACTGCATTGAATACTTCTTCTTTCACGGATAGCAGAACATTTGAGGTAGTTTCTATTATGGTTGATTCCACCATTGAGGCTAGCTCCATCTTCATTTCTTCTTTGATTTCATTCACTGCTGCAGATGTTGTTTCACACTTGGCGGCTAAAGCTTTAATGTCACCCGTAATCGCGGCAGCGAATTCAGCATTGGTAGCTTCTTGACGGGCTTGACCGGCGGCAATTGCAGCGGCGGACTCTTGGCCGGCTTTCATTTCGGCTACGGTGGTTTCTTGTTGGGCCTTCATTCCAGCAATCATTTCCATCAACTGCTTCATTTGGTCTTCCATCATTCCTCTAGTAATTGGCATTCGAAATTATGAGATCCCACTTCTGACACCACTGTTATGAATTTTTCCGCTGAGGCAATGATGGCACAGTTTTTAAAATAAAAACTAATATTTATTCTCTTCAGAAAACTCACAAAATTTATTCACAGATAACAGTGCAATCACTTTTAATCTTTAATACAAGCTTCAACAAGAACAGCTTCGAATATAGCGATCATACAAGTTCACTCCAGTAGGTCAACAAAGCGATCACGATCAGCTTTCAACGAAGTCCGAAGTTAATCTGAAAACTTTCCCGATCTTCCGGTCTTTAAATACTAGCGCGAGAGAATATTCGCGAAATTTCCAGCCAATTCATCGAAAAAGAAACATCTCGAAACTTCTCGATTGCTTTAGGTGTTGCCACCTTTTTCTAACCTGTATAATCGCTATTAATAAATAAAATAAGATAAAAATAAATTACAATAGAATTTTAAAATAACACGTCACTATTTACAATATATACAGACAATTTGTGCAACAGTATATATTGTCAACACCCTTCTCAAGGAGCTTTAATTTCAATGTGTCGTCCTGCATATTCGTCGGATCTGCATATTCAACACTATATTTTGCATTGCTTTGAAATAAATGAATTATTACACCAGGTATAATAACTATAATAAGAGGTCATTAACAAAATGTGGATGAATAATAAGTGAATTTTTTTTTAATACTTTAATATGTTTCTATTAACTTGCTTATGAAAACTTTAAAAAAATATAGTAAATGAGACGCCAATTATTTTTCCATCTTAATGTATATAAATTACGTGTCATGTTGTTTGTTCCCAATGCACTCATAAACTATTGAACCGATTTTAATCAAATTTGCACACCGTGTGCAGTTTGATCTAACTTAAGAGATAGGATAGCTTACATCTCAATTTATAGCCGCAATATTATTGCAAATTATTTGTTTATTATTATCTGTTAGCTCCAAACGATTCTAACAGATGGCGCTGTGTTGAAAGTACCAACGTTTCACATAAGCTACAATTTAATGGCATGTGATTTATTACCACAACTGATTTATTACGGCAGTACTGAAAAATTTATTTTTGTGAGCAAAAAATCAAGTGTCTTGCTAAATGCTCGGTTTCGCGAGCGGAGTGTAATTGCATCAGTCCCGAAACAATTTTCAACATAACAAGTTTTGGCTTTCGAATTTTATGTATGTCAAACAGAATGTTAAAATTTTAATTAGTTCTTTTTTGATTAATTAATAAACATTATACAAACGATTACTAATAGGGCTACAGCTCTGAAATTTTCAACATAAATAGTTTTGGCCTTTTAAAAAACAGAATTTTAAATTTTTATTTTGTTCTTTTTTAATTAATTTTTTTAATAAATTAATAAACATTTTACAAAACGGCTACTAATAGGGCTACCTCTCTGAAATTTTCAACGTAAGTAGTTTGGGCCTTCTAATTGGTCTTTTGAAAAACAGAATTTTAAATTTTTATTTAGTTCTTTTTTAATTAATTAATAAATATTTTACAAAACGATTTATAATAGGGCTACAGCTCTGAAATTTTCAACATAAGTAGTTTTAGCCTTCTAATTGGATTTTTGAAAAACAGAATTTAAAGTTTTTTTTAGTTCTTTTTTAATTAATAAATATTTTACAAAATGATTTCTAATAAGGCTACAGCTCTAAAATTTTCAACTCAAATAGTTTTGGCCTTCTAATTGGACTTTTGAAAAACAGAATTTTAAAATTTTATTTGTTTTTTAATTAATTAATTAATTAATTAATTAACAAATATTTTACAAAACGTTTTCTAATTGGGCTACATTTCTGAAATTTTCAACACAAATAGTTTTGGCCTTCTGATTGGACTTTTGGCAAAAAAAACATTATAATTTGGTTTTTTAATGAATTTTTAATTAATATTTTCACAAAAAGTGATTTCTAATAGGCCTAGAGCTCTGAAAGTTTCAACATAAGTAGTTTTGACCTTCTAATTTTGCTTTTTACAAACATCACGTGTTAAAATATTCTTAAAGGAGTGTTGTGTTTTAATTATTAAAGGGGGCCTTTTATTTTTATTATTGTTTTTTGCAAGAGAGGAGCTTCTAATATTAAGGCTTTCCTTACAATTAGTTTTTAGTCTGTGAAGTGACCGTACGCTTACGCAGCAATGAACCTTTCATCGAGCAATAGCATAGCCGGCTACGTGTTATTTAGACTGAAGTATAAATTCAATTCATATTATAGTAAAAGTAATACAGTGGAATTCTTTTTGCTTTTTCATTATTGCTTCATTGTTCAAAAATCTTTAATTAAAATATATACATGTAAGTATTATCACATAGTTAATACCTGGAATGCCACCACATAATCTTTGATTAAAGATTGGTTCACCTATTATTCTCCTGCGTAATTTGAATCCACCTCGATTATGCAACGGTACGCGTTTGGTCATTAAAAAGATCACCGGAAATATACTTGAAGCTACCATTTTAACTGAAAAGTTTAAAGGAGAAGTGGTCCTGTTGCCACTTATTCCGATGATACCATCAGAATCTACGATACCCTTCAAAAGGTTACAGTTTCCAATTCATTTAACTTTTGCCATGTCTATAAATAAGTCTCAAGGCCAAACAATGTCCATTTGTGGTTTAGATTTGGAAAATCCATGTTTTTCTCATAGGCAACTATATGTTGCATGTTCACGTGTAGGAAAACTGTGGAATCTATTTGCGTTAGCTAAAGACAGGTTAACCAAAAATATTGTGCACCAATTAGTGCTAAATTAAATTGAAATTAAAAGTATTTATAATTCAAAATAATAAACATTATTCTTAAAGATTTAAAACTATCTGCCCTACCTACCTCATTCATAAGTTTAAGTGTCATGTGTTATTTACTAACAACTTTGTAATGTATTCATTTGTTACAAACTGGAATACAAAAAATAAAAAAATTTAAATTTATTTCTTTTGTATTGATTTTTGCTCAATATCAACGGTAGTAGAAAATCAATCATGGAGGTCGCCATGTTATTTTACAAATGGCATCTGTGTAAAAAAGCATGGTGGTCCCCATGACTGGTGTTCTCCTACCGTTTCCCTTGAATAGTTTACTACTATGTAATATAACAAAAACCTTAGCCACAGCAAAGCGTGGCCGGGTCTGCTAGTCAAATTATATAAATGAACTCTTATTACAGTTTTCATGCCTGTTGTAAAATTTAATTTGTTTCATAACAGTACTATATGGGATATTCTGACAAATCGTCTTAAACCTAAACTTTCAAAAAAAGTTAATCATATCAATTCATTAATTTAAAAGTCTCGATAAGATAAGACTGCTTAAAATTCAACTGGAAGTGCTTTAAACTTCAACTAAAAGAATGTCTTCACAATACCTCTAAAGGAAGTCCATCTATTGGCTGCAAGTAATGACATCAAATTATTACTTGGATATTTGGTGACCTGAATTCACACCAAGTTTTTGGACAAACTTCCTAATTTTCCAGCATTTCTATTTATAAAAAAACATCGAAATTCACAGGGGTTTTTTATGTTATCAACCGTAACAAAAGAAAATTTTGATCATGAAACGTTAATTTGTACAGTATATATGCTTTTTATCTGGCTGAATGAAAACTTGTGTAGAAGCAGTCTTTTAGTGACAGTTACTGTTATAATAAAACTTTTTTATAATTGTTGTGCTAAATAATATAATTTAATTATATTTATATTTCAAAGGCTTGCTGAAGAGGCTAAGACATTGGAATTGTCTCCTATATCAAGCGTTTTCTGTGATGCACCAAATGCAAACTTCCAACACGAGGAAAAAGATATAAATTATTTACTAGAAAAAAACTCATTTGTTAGCAATGCTTTTAACAAAGTTTAGTACAAAAAGTTGTCACTGAAAACTGTATTATTTATTACCATTTTATCCTAGTAAAAAGGAATTGCAGAAAAATTACTATCAAGTTCTTATATCAGGTATCATGTGTCAATTCATTATAAATAAAGTCCACTTCAGATTTGCATGTATTTTTCTGTATTTGATAATTATCTATAGATTTTGGTAGGCAGAAACTCATTGTGTCGAGCTTAAATTAATTCAGAATACATTTTTAGGAAAAAGTTCTGCTTTGAACATAGAAATGGAAATAAAATTATTTATGACTATGGACAAATTTCTATTCAGCTTACTTGATGTAAGGGCATTGACTTGAGTATTTACAGTTTCAGCATTTATTAATGTTACCTTTTCTATAGAGGAGTATTTTATTTTACATATTTTTATTTTTACCACCTTTGTCTGCATTTTTATATTTGTAATTATTTTATGCAACTATTTAGTTTGTTAAACTTACTACTATTTATATAAAATATGTTGAGATTATCAAATCTTGTTATACTGTTACTTCAGCACTGTGCATGTGAATTTCTATGGCAGTAGAACAGTGGTTCTTAACCTTTTTTGTTTCACATACCCCTAGAAATACATGTTATTTGTATACCTACCTTACATATGCTAGTAAAATTAGCTATGAAACTATAGCTAGAAAAGGAAAAGAGATATTTAAAACTAATAAAATTGAGAGAAAAAAAAATGTAAGGTCTTTAAAAGTATTAATGTAATGAAACTAATATATTTTGCATTTGCAGAAAAAATTCATTTTTGATGAGAATTATCAAAAAAAAAACAAAAAAAAAAACTTTAATATCCCACCACCTCCAAGTCTGATGGAGTGTAAGGGGTATGTGCACCATAGATTGGGAACTGCTGAGGTAGACCATCTGATCTAGTCTTGGTCCACTAACAATAACATTTAGCTTTCTTTAACTATTTTGAGATCTAAATGTTCAATGAGTGTTAAATGTCATGTTAAGTGTGGTGTCTTTAATTGAACTATGGTAATTGTTTTAGTTGAACTATTGTCTACCAAATTGTTGATAAATTTATACATTAAAAATTCACATTGGACAAAATGAATACAAAAACAAAAGTTGCACAAATGGGATATTTTTTTTTATCTAATATTTAGCCAAAAACATTCTGAGTAGCTAAATGTTATATTTGATATAGGCTGCTACATTCCAATTGTGTTATTTGGCATCTATATTTGTTATGTATGATTGAATAAAATGAAGAAACTGTTGCAGAATATTGGCACAACAAAACATGTCAAGTACATCGTAATAATTTGTTATATTTTTCTTTCAAACTTAATTTGATGTGTCAATTCTGTCATGTTAAAATCCATAAAAATATATTTGTAAAATGTTCACAATGTGTAGATGAGTAGGTCTTCAGTCCAACAGAGGATGAGTCAGTGTTAGCCATTTTCAATTGTGATAAAAGAGCCAAAAGTGTTCTTAACTGTTACGTAAATTGTTGTATTAGTGTTGCATAGTTTTAAAAAATAAAATGGATCTTAATGTATGTTTATTGTGTTAACATATTGTCAGGACACTTGAATACATTTTTTTGATAGAACATATCACACCCAAACACAAGCTAATTTTTAAAATACTTTGTTTTTCTTTTTGATAGAAAGTTATGTTTTTTTTTACTAAGACTAAGTGAAACAAATCATGATTATTTTTGTAATTGACATTATTATTACATAATTTGTCAAAAAAAATAAATTATGTACATGATTTTTTTTGTGACGGTATGGCACAGCAAAGAAAAAAGTGCTCAATTGCATTTTTTTTATAGAAATCAAATGTAAAAAAAATCTTTTTCGTTCGTAGACAACAATTAAAATTGTAATGTAGGAGGTCTATTCAATAAATACGCAAACTGCATTGCTTGTGTGGCCCTGAGTTGAAATTCACTTGAGAGCACTTGTGGAATGGAAAGCAGAAGGTGAACCACGAACAAAAAAATTTCAAAAAAGCAGCTCAAAAATCAGTCATGCTGCTTTCTCTTTTTTTTTTTTTGGTGTTGTCCACCATGAATTTCTTCCTCAAGGGCAAACAGTGTATGCTGCCTTCTACGTGGAGGTTCTCAAGTGCTTGAGGGATCATGTGGGTCGAGTGAGACCTATTTATGTAATGATGATGGATAGTTGCTGCATCATTTCAAAATGCGCCTTCACATTCAGGACTGATGGTCCACCAGTTTCTGACTCGTAATGCACTCACCGTGATTGACCAACCTCACTTTTCACCAGATATAGTCCACTGCGACATTTTTTCCCCCCCAAAAGGTCAGGCACGGACTGAGCCTGGTTGTACCTGACAACATCAAGCCACAGCTATTTGAGCACGGGAAACTCCAGGAAATTCAGATAGTAGTAGTATAAATTTTTCAATGATTATTTTGTTGAAATAAATATGATAGGGCCTTCCAGTTTTCATGTGTGGGAATGCATTTTTAATATATGTAATATTAATCTCTTTTTAGAATCAATATTAATTTATTTCATCTTTTCAAAGAGCGTTAATCCTATTTTTAATTCAATAACTTCCCACGTGTTCGACGACCCATTCTTTTGCCACTTGTTGTTTTTGAATTGTGTCGGAGTATCCCATAAATATTCAGTTCTGCTCGTTCTTGCGTCGAAAGTTTATTATAACATAACACATCCTTGGTACTAGCTCGGCACGATTCTCGCGGTTTAATTACAATGCTCTCTTCGACGACGCAACATTCACTTTGTTTCCTATCTGCCATGTAATTAACTCTTAATTTCTCCTCTCTCATCGTGCGTTCAGATTATTAAATAAATGTGTATGGGAATATCAAGCGTAATCATTTGCATTGTATGAGATAATTGTTTTCATTTCCTTTTCAAATTTTAGCTAATTACTAACTCTGAATATAGATTATTATTTAAATGTCTATCCAAGATGAAAATTCTATTAAAGAATTCAAATTATTTGGAAACCTATCACCATATGTAGCAGAAATGACTTATTTTGAAAATGCACAACATGCGAGCAGTCGTAACTCGCCTTTGCCTCACCCCTCACCCCCATTATACTGTTTTAATTAAGAATATTTTTTATTTTCCCTATAAAATCCTGTTTTATTATGGCCGATCAAACGGTATAGTGGTTAGCGTGCTAGCTTCTAGACCGCGAGGTTGCGGGTTCGAGTCCCGTGTAAGGCATGGGTGTTTGTAAATGTATGTTGGCTTGTCAAATGACGAATGTTTCGGCGCATTATAGCCCTCGTGTTGTTGACGGCGCCAGATAATCTGAAAACAACCAACCCGTTTTATTATGTAAATAAGTATTAAATTTTTAAGTTTTACTTTTTTCGTCAAATAACTTTAAACGAAAGAGTTAAAAAAGTTAACGAAACTTATCCAAGTGTTCTTTTCTTGACGAAACCAAAACTCAACTACTCAGTTTCACTTTTAATAAAAAAAATTGGATGGTGACGTAATTGAAATGACGCAAAAATCGGGAACACAGTAAAGATACCGAATAAATAAAAGACAAGTCTAGTTTTTGCAGAAAAGTTTGTTTCATACTATTATAGAATATTCAGATTTAGTAATTAGCTAAAATTTGAAAAGGAAATGAAAACAATTATCTCATACAATGCAAATGATTACGCTTGATATTTGCCGGGGACAGTCACCGGATTGGACGTTTTTGAAGATCAAAATTATATTTTATTAAATTATTTGCATCCGGCCCCTATTTTTTATTTTTTTTATTAAGTTTCTTGTTAAAAAAAATCATTGAGTTTGCATATGTATATAACTGTATGAAGTTTATTAAGTTCTCCTGATTTAAATACGAGAGTATAATCTGTGGGATCATAATTAATATGAAGGCTGAGAAGCAGAGGTCGAAGTGACTTTTCTTAACTTTTGAGAAAATAAATGCACTTTAAAGTTTTTTATTAATATTAAATTCTATGAAAACTAGTGATATCTTCATCCTAGAGGTTAGTATTTGAACAACAAATAATTTTCATACAAATTTCTTATAAATAAGAAACTTTAAAGAATATTTCCTCAAAAGTTAAGAAGAGTCACTTTGATTACTTTGCCTCTCAAGCCCTCATATTGAGCTACTAAAACGTCACTTCTATAGACAATATCTAAAAACATGATATCTGAACTTTACTGCTTAACTTGTAACCGTAATTACAATTTGAAAATAAACATGGAGGTTTACAAACAGACACAAGCTTATATTTGAGTAGGTGGTGTTCTAATTTACATTTAATGATGTTGAGTTTATGTAGAATTTGTCATGTGATATAAATACATAATTACACCTTTTGTTAATAATTTGGCTAAGGACGCATGTGTTCGCAATGACACTTATGCTTTGTCATAGTCTGTATTATTATGTGTAAGGTCTAAGTTTCATGTGCTTTGGTAATTTTTTTATTTATTTTGGGAGGTATCCACCTACGTGCCAAATATTGTTTTTCAAAATAAATGATTTTTTTATTTTTTTTTTTACTCGGAGAGGCAACAGAACCTAGAAATGCCAGGAAGTTTAGAAATTCTGGAAAAAAATCAGTAACGAGACACTCCCTGTTTTCACCTTGCTGTCTCGCTGACCGAACGTCCCGTTAAATTGTCCTGCTTTTTCGTTTCACAATCCTACTGAAATCTTTCTAAGCAAAACCAAAATGTTCTTCAGATATTCATTAACTAAGAAAAACTTACAAAGAGGGTACTTACTGATGGTGATAAAGTTTTTGGAGATAAGCGTTGGGTGGAGGTTTTTACCCATTTCCGCCAGCACTCAATTGAAAATGCCAAAATTATGAAAATTGTGGAATTTGGCTTTAGTTTTCTGAAACAATTGCAGGGCATTTAGCATTGCCTTAAAGTACCTTTTTTTTATTTTGGTCCTTTTTGTTCCCTTTTTTTTAACATTTGGTCCCTTTAGTCTCTTTTTTTAAAATATATTTGTACCACACGACCAGCACGGGCCATTTCGCTTCTTTCCTAATTTGTCTTGCACAAGAGGGAAGAAAAGCAGATCAGAAATCCCTGTCGGGTCCAGTTACGATGAATTAGCTTTGAATGGTTGAATGCTGTTTACTGAACTGGTTTGGTTCTATATCGAATTGTCAAGGTCAAAGGTCATGTAATCGTTTGGTTGGTTGGTTTAGTTTTTTTCTGGCTCAAGAGCAACTTCAAGGCCCTACTGCGCCGAAACCAAGAAATCCTTAAAAATTATTTCAAAAAGAAAGGATTATAGCCAGTCTAGTCCAGACTCTACAAAATTTTGAAGATAGTGCATGCATACAAATTAAGTATTTTTAAAAATCAATAAATTATACGAGGTGATAAAAACCAATCGCTTGTAAAAATTTAAAAAGGTTAGTATGAGGTGGTGAATCTAACAGTGAAGACAATGAGGGATGACATGTTTTAAAAAGGTGTTGCCTTATTGCATTAAAAGATGGGCATTCTGTTAAAATATGATAAACTGAAAAATTAATATTACAAAAGGAACATGTGGGTGCACTTTCTGCCAGCAGAAGGTGAACATGGGTAAATCGGGTATGACTGATACAGAGTCTTGACAAAATAACTTCTCTCTTCCTATTTGATTGAGAGAAAGTGAATCCATATATAATTGGCTGCCAAGTGCCAGGGGCGGATTTAGAGGTCAATCAAGGGGGGTGCGATTATGAACGGGAGTGTTTACAGTGGCGGTGATAGTTTGTCAACTTGGGGAAGAGGGGGGGAGGGGTATCATCAATTAGTATGATACTATCAGGGTTCAATGAAAAATAAAAATTAGAGGGTTTGACAATCCTCTTTTGCACCCCATGTAACAAATTACCCCGAAAATGTAATAAAAAATTAAATTTTAAATATTTAGTATTTTTTATTAAACAAAAAATATTTAAGAGCACAAAAAAACATCTCATGCAGATTAGGTGAAGTGTAAAAAGCTCAGCAACCATGAAAATTCAACTTTTTTATACAAGTTAATTTACCAATACATTCAACATCATAAATCAATTGATGCAGAAAAAGGCGATAGATCTTTTAACAACTTTAGACAACATTGCAGGTACGTAAAACTCTATATTCATAAGGTTTTAATAATTTCCAAAGTTAAACAATTCTTTTCAACTCTGTTTGACATCACATTAGTAAATTAAAATATAAGTTACATAAACTTGAGACTGCACACTATAATATTGGTCACTGCATTCAAATTTGATATGGTATTATTTACTGTTTCCAAATTTTCCTTCATTTAAATGAAAATGGAGAGTTTGGCGATATTTTTGGCAATAATTTTTACGTGGGACAAGAAAAATAGTAATAATAATAAAAAAAAAACGCATAATCGACGAAATTGGTGAGGATATTCAATAGACATTACACTGTCCTTTTTTGAACGAAAAGCAGAAAGATATCAATAGTTGATGGGCGATGCACAAGGGCAGAGAGCTCTGCGTTAAAGACACACATTTTTCAACTTTTTACGCTTTTATCAGATTTCTACGGGAAATTCGGAGGTGGGGGCGATTAAAACACCTTAAGAGACATTAGATTCATGATTTCACCCTTATGTGAATGCTCAAACCTAATCGTAGGTCCCATGGCTACCACTAGCCCGCACGCCAAATTTGAATATCGTACGTCAATTCGTTTAGGAGCTATGCTGACCATGTACGCATAGACATTTTATCTAGACCATTTTATTGATATAAGTTGATATGGATAAGCCTTTATTGATAAGCCATATAAGCCCTTTTCATCTTAAAGTTTTATATTTTCCTTTAGTTGCAAAAATTCTCTAAAAAGACGGATTTTTATTGTACCCAACCTGTACTTTAATATAAATTTTGAGATTGGTTTAACATAACTGTATATTTTCTCTTATAAATATGATTTAAAAAGAACTTAAATTAGGAAAATGTACTCAAAGCCCATCTTAAACCGTCAACACACAAATCACCATAATAAAAAAATAAAAAAAAGCAGCAGGTTTTTCAAACAATAAACTTAACATTATCTGAAAATTAGTTTGTTTTAACTCTCTGCGTTTTATTCAAATAAAATTCCAAACTAAATTAGTTACAGCAGGTGAAATTGTAATAATAATAATTTTCATATAACCATAGGACCTGCTTTTTCATCACAAGTAGCATCTCTAATCGGTTACATATTGTGTCTCATATTAGATATATTACCATCTCATATTAGATATATATAGTCATATTACCATCAATTTTGAGTCACAAACACAAAAACACATTTAAAATTAAAAAAAAAAAAAAAAAAAAAAAAAAACATTTAAAAAGATTTTAACATTAAATGATTTAAATTATTTGTAAGTCATCGGTATTGTTCCAATATTTCAGTAATTTATACTTAAATAATCAACTCGCACAAAACAATTTTGGCTTTTATTTAACAGAGCAAATAAAAACTGTCAAAAGCTGCGAATGTGCAATATTTACAAATTTGCAATCTAAGCTGACCAGTTTTGAAATTACAATATGTTAAATTACTTGATATTCTAGTAGCAATAAATGTCGCTGTACCGGATATTTCCAGATATTGCACCGGAACAACGTTAAATTCTGATTAGTTTGTTTATCAAGCAGAGAACATCTACCAGATGGTCTTTCAAGGGAAAAATGGACTTCATCTTAAATAAGAGAAACCTCAGAAAACTATCAGGAAGTAGCTCAACAATCGACGCGAGATTACTAGTCAAAATTTGTAAAGTGTTTACTCAATTTGAAAACAGACTACAGAGAGCCAAATATTGCTCGATCCGGTGAATTTTCGCGAGGTGTGAGATTGGAGCATATAGCAATATTTAAAAACGTGTTTGGCTATGATCCTGAATATTTTGAAAAGAAGTTAAAAGGTAATATGGAACTCACTTTATACTGTTAAGGATAAATTAAATTTTATAATTTACGAAAGCAATTTTGTTTGACATTATCAAAGGGCTTTTATGATTTTGCATATGAAAGGGTGCAGATACAAGGGATTAATCCAGTAAAACCAGTTTATTTTTACAAGAATTACATATTTTATTATAATCTATTCATATACTGGTGGTATTGAATTGAGAGTTACGTTGATAATTGCATAAAATGCCAAATATGAGTGTATAGTATAAATCACTACTTCTAATTATTCTGTAAAAAATGAAATATTCAAACATATTTAGAAAAAAAAAGCAAACGTCTAAACTGAAACAAATTGTTAATGAAATATTACATTTTGTAAAATAAATAGTAACATTTAAAAAATCTTATCATGCTTATATATTACTGTCAATTATCTTGCACTGCCATACCAATTGAAGAAACAAAGTCTTGACATCGCACGCACACTCCAACTCAAGCAAAAATGACCATTCCATTCACTTGTCACTTCCACCCAGAGTAAAGGCATTTTAGTAATTTGCAACTCACAATGGTGCAATGTCACGTGCATGGGAGGGGACAGTATGCCCCACAAGTTTTATTGCTTTGTGTCCTTAGTTTCAAATTCAAGGTCAAGAAAGAAGGGGTCGTTTTTGTTGATCTTCTGGAGAGAACGAAGGGAAACTTTTCTTGGTCCTAATTTAGCGATAGCTTCTTCATCGGAACTTCTTACAACCTCTGTAGAATTGCAGTAATGCTATTGTACTGATTTGATCAAAGCTTTTTTTTAATTAGGAATTAGGCATTTTATTTTTCAATTATAATTAAAGGTTCTTGTTTTTTTGTTAAATATTTTTAGTGCATGATTTTTTGTACGTTTAGGGGGTGCGATGGCACCCCGATATTAAACCTGTATAATTAATTGCCCTCTGATCAAGAAGACAAGAAGTATACCTGCAGAATGCTAATTGGAATAAAAAACTTGCCAGTTATTGGTCCCATCTCCTACTCACAAATGAGAAAATCGTGCTGAAATTGAGAAATTTTTTAATGGTATTGTGAGAAATTTTTTAATTTGATAATCACACAAGGGATAAAGATTCGTTGACCGGTACATTGCATGTCATCACAATCGCGATCTACTCGTCCCCTCTCAAGCCTATTCCTTCTACGGATTTTGAAATAAGGAGCTCGGTTAGGTGGCTTAAGAATCTGTATTAATGAAACATGAAAAATGTCAGAAAAAGCTTAATTTTGTTTACCCCCTCTAAATCCATCGATATTGATATTAAATAAAAAATAGATCTTACAAATATTAAAGAAATGTAATTTTTTTTTTTTTTTTGAATTTGGAGGAAACGGCCATTCAAAAATTATTTTGACGAGATACATCATGGGGGGTGCGGTCGCACCCCCCGCACCCCCCCTAAATCCGCGCCTGCCAAGTGCATAGTTTGTTTGTGAGCTCTGCGTCCCACATGGCCTGCCATGTGCCGAAGAGAGCCTTTGCACATACTTTTAAAGCATCATCAAGACAAAGCACATGGGTCACAGTTCCGGATGCAGCTCGAGCAATAACATCGGAGTGCTCATTACTCATGATACCCACATGACCAGGGATCCAATAAAAGAAATGTGAAAACCTTTGTTTAAAAGTCGGGAATGATGGGTTAAAATTTCCATAATGAATGGATGATTTTGTGAAAAAGGATTGCCAAGAGCGTCTAGACAGCTCTTAGAATCCGTGTAAATAATCCACATTTTATATGAGTTTTTTTAAAAAATAATATCTAGAGCCAGCAGAATGGCACAGGATTCGGCTGAAAAAATTGAGCAGCTGGGATGTAGCTCTATCGACAAGGTAACATTGTCGTTAACAGCAGCCGAACCCACGTGGCCCTGGCTTTTTGAGTCATCAGTAAAAATAGATTTGAAATGAGAAAAATTATTACGATGATCATAAAAGATACTTTTAAAAACAGTAGTTTCAGACTTTTTAAAATTTGAGAAAGTGTTAAAAATTGTAATTTCATGATGATGCCAAGGTGAAATGGGGAAAGTTAGAGGACTAACTCTAAGGTTATCCACCTGATGGAATTAGAGAATGTTTTTAACTCTCAATGAAAAAGATTGTATCAAAGATGGTCGTGCATGTTTTTATGTTGCTCTCTTCTTAGTTTGAACGAATAAGCACTTTTTGGTGTTAAATATAGGTTTTCTGCAGATCCTAAGAATTCTAGTGTTGAATCATGTGTTGAAATAATCCAATGCAAAGGTGAAATTAGCACTCCAAAATTGTTATTTGCGTTCTGTTTACAATTTTAAAAATGTGGTAATCATAATTTTCAGTGTTTTTTTAGTTATATGCAGTCAATAATTCTTTTCTTTTTAATGTGCACTCCAGATGAATGTTTGGAGTGCAAAGTTTGCACTTGGGCAAATAATTTGTAATTCAACCCCTTAAATTGTATGTACTGAATGCTAGGCATTTTTTTCTATGCTATAAAAACAAATTTTGTTTAAAAGTCCTTTTTTTTTTTAATTCTTGGTCCCTTAGTCCCTTTTTTTGAAGTTCCAAGCTGCTAAACACCCTGCAATTGCTGCCGTTGAAAGGACGATTTCTATTGTTAATGAAATTTTGACTTCTGAGAAAACACAACTTTCTTTGGATACCCTGAAATCTTTGTTAATAACTAAAATTAACTTTTTATATTCTTTCAGAGAGTCTCTTGATTTTCTAAATTCAAATAAATATTCGTTAAACTCAATAGCAACAAATAAGAAGTAGTATATGTAAAGCATGGCTGAAAGTTAATAATAATAATAATATAGTATATTTTCAGAAAAAAACTCGGATCATTGGAAATTTTAGAATTGCGTGTTCCGAGCACCATAACTATATAAGAAAAAAAAAAGACCCCTTCACCATTGGCAGAGACGTGTCTTGAATTTTTTAGTCAAACAAATCTGGTTATACTTTAATCTTTCAAATATATTTTATCTGAATATTTTTTTTTTCAAGTTGAGTATATCATATTGGTGCAAAATATTGTGGTTCTTTAAGGAAGAAGAGCTAGGATACCATATTAAGTTGGACACAAAATTTCATTAAGTTGAAAAATTATTTTTGATAATTCTGCTTCAGAGAATGAATTGAAAATGCAGACTTTGGTTTGTACTTTTTAAATTTAAATAGAAAATAATTTATTAACCCTAATTTTTTCAATTAAAATATATTAATAATTTATATATATTTATTTCAGATGTGTGTATAATTTGCAGTCCCACCAAAACTAAAAAATGATAAGAGCACCCACTTCATACTGGTATCCTTACTTTATTAATAATCAATCATTACTCCATGGTTCTCTATTTAAAAAATGTATGTTATTTCAAACTAATAATTGTGGAGATACTTCCTTTTTTGTTTAAAAGACATTATAGTGCATCTGTACCTAGATTTAAGATGATTGGCTCATTTTAAAAAAGAAATTAACGATTTTATGCAAAACACTATTCTTACATGTCATGTAAAGAAGCTATTTATAAACTACTAGCTGAATACCCGTGCTGCGCTACGAAATTTTACCATTAGCATTTTAGCCATCAAAAGACCATTCACGTATTCTACATTTCAGACGTTTGCACCCATTTCGATCCCGACAAATTGATTTATCAAAATAGAAACTTTCCTTTGTTGACAATTTTAACGAAATTTATAATTGTGAATACTATATTGGAAAGAGGCATTTGAATATCCCTCGTTTAGAACGTTTAATTCCCTTCGGACCCTTTTAATTACGTAATCGAGATTGAAATAGTTTATTGTGTTTATGTTTGCTCTTTGTTCTAAATTTCGAAGTAGTAGCTGTATTGGAATTGAGACATTAAAATAATCCTCGTATAGTTTCAATGTTGCATCGACTTTTCATCCCTTAAAAATTCATTAATCGATATTGGAATAACTTTTTTTTTTTTTAAATTTGTCCTTTTAACATTTGCACCAAATATCAGAATAGGGTATTTGACACCATCAATAAATAATTACCGAATGCGGCCTATGAATAGTATTTAACGAGGTAATAATAATGCAAGCATTTTTTACTCGAAATAATTGCTCAAATTTTTATAAATCGAATTCTAAAAAATGGTTTTCTGGGCGCTTCGTCATGTGACCAGAAACGATCGCTTAAGCTCCTCCCAGAATGTGACGTCAATATTGTGGAGTGGAAGTTTGTGAACAAACAACTTCATACGTTTATTTTTTAGCTTGGTTCGTCTTTCTTCCTACTTTATGATTAATTATGACCATTAAAGGTGAATTTTAGGAAATATTTATTTAAAGAAACTTTATTGGAAAAATGTATGACAGTTTCGTAAAGGCAGACAGTTTAAATTTATCCAAAATAGACGCATTGATGGTGGGTTCTTTTTCAAATCCAGCGCAGTTTTTTTTTCTACTGTATTTAGAAATGTTAAAACATCTGTGTAGATAAATAAATCGCCGTTATTATAATTTGTAGAACGAGAACTACACACTATCACAGTTATAATAATTATAAAAACATAAGCAAAATTATAGCGTTTAAAATAATCGGCTGAACACTGAATCGGAAACCTTTTCAACTTTCAAAGTAAAAATCCGGTGTAATAATCTTGTTAACGAACTAATTTTTGACTTTGAAACTTGGATCATACCTTCTCATATGATGATCAAACCCAAAAATATTGAAAAAAACCTTACTTCAATTTATTTTGAATTTATTCATGGTGTACCACATCACCTAGCAGAAAGGGGAGAATCGGAACACTCGTTATAATTTATGTCTGATCTTATTTAAACATTTACAGGGTAAAAAACAAAACAAGTATTAATGCATTGAAGTGAATAGGAACACAAGATTACCATAAAAAAAAATGCTATAGTAAAAATCCGCCATAACTTGGAGCGGTTTTATGCAGACAATTCTAGGCGCAAAATCCTCCATATGTCAAAAATTGGAAGTTTTACCCAAATTAGTGTTCAGCTGTTAATTGAAGTACTTGTACAGTGGGGTACAACACAGTATCGGCAAGAAATTTCCTCAAACAAAATCAAAAGGAAAATAACCCATTACGGCTACAAAATCTCGCTTGAAACTCATTCGCGATGTTGTTTATGCAATGTTGACGTCACACAATCAGATGGATTTTTGAGCAGCGTTTTAGGGGCGGGGCTTCTGCTTGCATTTTAAAATGCGATTTTTGGCGCTTTGCGGCATTATTTTGGAAAAAGAAAAAATACGTATCTTTTATTTTGGGCATATGCTTTATTTAAAACATATTTTGAAAATTTGTCAAATACCCTATTATGACTACATTGGAAGAGGAACATTCGGATATCCCTCGTTTGGAACATTTAACCCCTTTTCGACTCCATAAAGTAGGTTAATCGAGAACGGAATAGCTTACTTTTTCTATGTTTATCTTTTTTGACATTTGTACCAATTTTCAAAGTTGTGACCAAATGGGAAGTGGGACATTCGAATATCTCTCTTTTGGAACGTTAAACGCCTTTTCCAACCCTTAAGTGAGTTAATCGAGATCGGAATGGCTTACTTTTCTATGTTTATCTTGATTGGCATTCATACCAATTTTAAGAATTGCGACGAAATGGGAAGTAGAATGTTCGAATATCCCTCGTTTGGAACGTTTAACCCCTTTTCGACCCCTAAGCGTGGATTAACCGAGATCGGAATAGCTTGCTTATTCTATGTTTATTTTTGTTGACATTTGCCCCAATTTTCAGAATTGTGACTATATGGGGAGTGGGATATTTGAGTTTGGAACGTTTAACTCCTTTTCCACCCCTTAAGTGGGTTAATCAAGCTCGGAATAGCTTAATTTTTCTATGTTTGTCTTTGTTGACATTTGTGCCTATTTTCATAGTTGTGACCAAATGGGAAGTTATACATTCGAATATCCCTCCTTTGGAACGTTTAATCCCTTTTCCACCCCTTCAAATGGGTTAACCTAGGTCGGAATATAATGCTTTTTCTATTTTTACCATTGTTGATATTTGTGCCGATTTTCAGAGTTGTGACCAAATGGAAAGTGGGATATTCGAATGTTCCCCGTTTGGAATGTTTAACCCCTTTTCGACCCCTTAAAGTGGGTTAATCGAGATCGGAGTAGCTTACTTTTTCTATTTTTACCATTGTTGATATTTGTGCCGATTTTCAGAGTTGTGACCAAATGGAAAGTGGGATATTCGAATGTCCCCGTTTGGAACGTTTAACCCCTTTTTCGACCCCTTAAAATGGGTTAATCGAGATCGGAGTAGCTTACTTTTTCTATTATTACCATTGTTGATATTTGTGCCGATTTTCAGAGTTGTGATCAAATGGGAAGTGGGATATTCGAATGTCCCCCGTTTGGAACGTTTAACCCCTTTTTGACCCCTTAAAGTGGGTTAATCGAGATCGGAGTAGCTTATTTTTTCTATTTTTATCATTGTTGATATTTGTGCGATTTTTAGAGTTGTGACCAAATGGGAAGTGGGTTATTCGAATGTCCCCCGTTTGGAACGTTTAACCCCTTTTTCGACACCTTAAAATGGGTTAATCGAGATCAAAGTAGCTTACTTTTTCTATTTTTACCATTGTTGATATTTGTGCCGATTTTCAGAATTGTGAGTATGTGGGAAGTGGGAGAATTAGTGATGAGTGAGTGAGTCAGTGAATGAGTGAGTGAGTGAGGGCTTTGCCTTATATATATAGAGATTTTTTTAATTGGTTTATTTTTAAATTAAAATTTAAATTTTATTGCATGGGCATTTTGCAAACAAAGTGCTCTTAAATGTCTAAGTTAAAAAAAATTCTATTTATAAGTAATGGAATAGTTATTCTGTGCTTAAGTTCTAGTTACCCATGAAAAGTGTTCTTTTTGTTAGTTTAAGCAAAATAGTTTAATGTGAATCTCAAAACAATGTTTTGCTAGTTAATATATGGGTCATTCTCTTTAAAATGTACAAAAGCTTGTCGCAGCAATATTTTTTGCCACTATATAAGTTTGATTTTTCTGTTAACCATGCACTGGCAGATACAGCAAGGGGTGGAGAGGGCAATCGCCAACTCCGTTATCCATAGTGGAATAGTAAACAAATAATAAAGGCGACAAAGAATATTTTATGTGTTGGTTATCATGTAATAAACAAAAGGCTAACACTGGTGTCCAAAAGTAACACAATTAATTTATACACATAATAAATGAATGAACATGTGAAAGATATGAATTAAAAATAAAACCAATGTGCTAGATGGTTTTTATCGATCACGTTTCATCACGCATTTCTCTCATGCTATGGATTTAGTCTATCAAGATTTGACAAATCCGTACTGAACATCCTAAAAATTGGAAATGAAAAAGCTGAGGACAAAGCATGATGCAGGGATGTATGAGCTGCTCCAATTGCGCCTAAGTGCGCCAAACTGACTACCCTGCTCCAAACTGCGCCAAAAATCTCTTTTCCTTCAAGATTGCGCCGAACTGCTAAAAAAAATCATTTTTTGGCTTCAAAATCTACTTGGCGAGAATTTTGGTTCGAAATTATACAAAATTATAATGGAATGTCGCCAACAAAGCGATAAAGAGTATTTTACACTTCAAGGCGTTTTTCGTCAGTTAATGTGCTGGAAAGGGTTCACACTTGAAAATACATAATACAATCTCTCAGTTTTGTATTAAGTTTTCAAACTATAAAGAAGTAGTTAATGAATCTGTGTGCATCTGATTTAAATCTGTTTTTTTTTTACTGGTTTTAGTTATAGAAAATTAATATTTTTCTTTATACTACTAGAATACCCAATTAATTATTATTTTTTTTTTTTACCGAGGCTCTTTGCTAAAATAGAACACAAGTATTGTATTTTTCACATAAGCTAATCTTTGTGCATCCGATTTAGATTTGCTCTCTTGCCTGGTTTTAATAGTAGAGAATGCATAATTTTCTTTAGAATTAAAAAAACGCAAATATTTTTTTAAATTTCTAAACTTCGTAATCCAATTGACAGTCCCCCTCCCGTCTCCGGGCTTGATTTCTAAGTCATTGGTAAAACGGAATTTGAATATTGGTGACCATTAATAAATGATTTTTTTGCAACCCTGGATGTTGGATCATGATTTTGACTTGGTAACAAATGGGAAAACACATATTACATTATTCTTTTGTTGTCACCAATTCCCAGAAAAAGCGCCAAGTTTTACCATAGGAATTTTAAGAAGAACTTAAATGGGAGAGGGGGGATTTAAGCTATGTCTGCATCTGGTTTAAATCTGTTTTCCTGACTGGTTATAGTTATAGAAAATTAATACTTTTCTTTATACTAATAGAATACATGATTATTTATATCTATATATATATTTTTTTTTCTAATGAGGCTCCTTGCTAAAAATAGAACATAAGCAATCTTTGTGCATCCAATTTAGATTTGCTCTCTTGCTTGGTTTTAATAGTAAAGAATATATAATTTTCTTCAGGTTTAAAGAAAACACAAATATTTTTTTAAAGTTCTAAACTTCTTAATCCATTTTCAATCTTTATGTGTCCAATTTGGATTTTTTTCTTACCTGTTTGTAACTGAAGAGAATACATATTTTTTTTAATACTTTAAGAGTACATGATTATTTTTAGCATATATTAAAAAAGGTATCCAAATCTGTCTTTTACTGTATGAATTGCACAGACTTATGACCTTTTTGTTTCCATTGACCTTGAGATTTAAAATGGCAACCATCTATAATCTATTTAGACAATGGAGAATGTTAGAAAACATACCATTACAAAAATTAATATTTTTCAACTTACCTTGTTTTAATTTATTATTTAATTACATTAGTTCTTTTTTTTATATAAATTAAATGCTAGTATATTTGTTAAATTTCAGTTAAAGGTTTTAATTTTTTTTCAATTTTTTTTTTTTTTTTTCAATTTTTTTTTTATCTTGCATTAAACAAATAGCCCTAAAAAAACCTGCTAAGTAAAGCTATCAGTTTGAACAAGTTATGAAATCTAATGCTTGCCGCTAAGCAGTCTTGTTTTACTTTTTTTTTAGGGGAGGGGGGGGGGGGTACTTTGCATAGAATTGAATTATTTAGGATTATTGGGAAGAACTTCTGTACGTAATTGATACTAGGCAGGCTTGAGTTTTTAAAGAAAAAATCTTAAGCTCAAACTGAGATTATTTTGTAAAACTTTCAGTGATGGACCGAACGTCATAAAATCATTGAAAACTTCCTAATATTTTAATTATTGGGAGAGAGGTTAATGATTAATTTTTTTATTACCTGAGCATTAATAAAAAAAAAAAAAAAAAACGTTAAATGCCTTGTTTGTAAATGAACGTCACCCTTTTAAATTTATTTTTTAAGCAATTTATTCAAATTAATTAAGGTAAATTTAGAATGCAAACATATTTATATAATGAATATGTTGCATCTTCTTTTTAACTTTAATTGAATTGAAGGTTAAGGAATATGAAGGTAGAAATATACACAAATATTTGGTGCATCATTAATTTAAATGTAATAATTAACTGCTCCAAATCCTCATTTAACTGCTCCAAAATCGTATTTTTACTGCTCCGACAGTGCTCCAAAATCACATTTTGGTACTTACATCACTACATGTCGACAAAGTGCTCTGCAAATATTTCGCACAAATTTGGTTTAATTCTTGATGATCATCAAACATGGAAGTAGAAATTTGTTTAGTAATGTACTTCAAGGAAAATATGAAGTTTGGTATGTGTATTAAAAAAACATTTTCATAATGAAACACGCACATAAGTCTTTGAATTCTTTTACTGTGCACTTCTTGTTTACAAAGTTGCTTGTTATATATATATAAAAAAATAATTGTAACATTTTAGTAGTTTAGATATACACTTGTTCATACATTGGAAATTATTGTTTTTGAATTACATTGTTTATGTCGCAGCTGATGTTACATTCTGAAACTTTAATATTGTCGCAGCTGATGCTAAAACTTTAATATTGCGCAGACGATTTAATTGTAGAACAGATGGATTTGGCATCAGGATAAAAATTTATTGTACGATTCTTACGTTTTCATGTTCCAAGTAAAACGGTGTATGTCTGTAGTAAATAAAAGGATTTAATCTCTCCCTCTAGACTATATATTGTGTATTAGGAGTCTTAAAATACATACACAATATAATGGTGCCGAAATAATCCGCTTTACTCAATAAGAAGATTTGGTAAATATTGTCTTTTGGATTTTTGTTCTAATATGGTGTTGAATGACAATTTAACTTTGCTGAAAAGAAAACGAAAAACTGTTCGTAGGAATATTACGCGTTTTAACAGTCGCTTAAAGAATCAATTAAATCTGAATTCAGAAGATATAGAGTTTACAAGTGTACCACTGGTAGAATGTCTAAAAGAAATGAAATCATTAGATAATGAAATTCACGATTTGCTTTCCGATGTAGAGTATGAAAAGGATATTATTCTTTGCACGCAATATACCGATAGCGCCAAACTATGCATTTTTAAAGCACAAAAAGTTTGAAACACAATTCTAATGATGTTTCTAATGTAATTCCAAGTGTTCAACCAGTTTATCAAATGGTAAAATTACCCACTAACAAATTAAAACCCTTTAGAGGAAATATTAAAGAATGGCAATGTTTCTGGGAATAATTTAAATCTTCTTTGACCAAAATCCGAATCTTTAGCATACTGACAAGCCTACATTCTTAAGCGGTTAACTAGAAGAAGGACCAAAACGACTAGTGGATGGAATAAGCATTACATCCGAAAATTATGAAACAGTTGAAAGTATTTTACACGCCAAATATGGAGATCAAAACAGAATAATTCAAGCTCATTTGGATTTCTTGGAAAACATTCCACCAATAAAAAATTCAACACCTACAGCTCTAAATGAAACTTATATCGAATGCAATAGAAGACTTCAAGCTTTAACGGCCTTGGGTGAAGAAATAAGTACATATGGTCGGATTTTAGTTCCAAAGGTTTTACGTGCTTTACCTGAAGATATGTGTTGTCGATGGATAATTTTAAACTTATTCAATTAGATTTGTGTATAAATGCCACTTATTTAAGTCCTAATACCATCTTATGCTGCGTCACAGAAAGATCCATGCAGATGTTAGACAATTGCTCACAAGTGTCATTTGCTTACAGACTCTTCCTAGGTCAGATAACTTTGCAAAACATAAGAAACTGGATGTGTCGAAACCCATTGGTTATTTCTTGGACACAATGAAATGTGTACTGTATAATTTAAAAATAAAGAAATTAAAAATGGAATTAAAAGAAAAATTAAAATTATTATTGATTAAACTATTTATTAGTCAAACCTCGTTAACGCAAAGTGGGTATGGCCGCCAAAATTGTTCACATTAACCGAATGTCATGTTAAACGAATAAATTAACGTTATGTTTTAAGTATGGAGAACCACTTCTACTTTGCATTATATGGGATTTCATGTTAAGCGATTTCTGGTTAACAGGGTTTGACACTGTACATTATTTATTAAAATTAATTATTATTATTAAACTTAAAAAAATGTATTTTAAAATTTCTTAAAATTTTTACATTCATGCATTTGTTACTTAAAAGATTGTTAATGTAAAAAACTAATGGATTTTTATCAAGAAGTTTCTATTCAAAATAATTTTTTTTTTCTTTTGGAGGTAAGTTCTTTAATTTAAAATTGATTAGTCGTCATGATTGTGTGTAATACTGAAATGCTGATAAAATGTTAAATGTCTATGTATGGGATAATTCAAGAAATTTAAATATTAAACTTCTTTCAAGTTTAAGAAAAATGACCAGTTTGGCTGATTATAATAGTGAAGTTTTAAGATTTTCTAGCAAATAAGCATTTCTGTATGTTTTAAATCCTATAAAATGTTTGAGCCATATTATCCCTTTCAGGTGTAGAAGAAAAATTTGTGTATGCAGGGATTTTTTTTAGACTTAAAATAACAAAATGTCGACTTTTCAAAATATTTTGATGATTAAACTGACATAAAATGGCTTTGAAAAGTCAATGATGTAAAAATTTCTTGTACATATTGTAATATAACTGATCTTTTGTTTGAAGAGTAGTTTCTAACTAATGCATATAAACTTAAAAATTGAAGTTGCTTTTTTTTTTAATTGGAAAAAATATTTTAGAAAATATCTTAAATAAGGATTCAATTGATTTAGTTTTATAAATTTGTAAGTTTTGTTGTTTGTAAATTTCTTGGCAAACTGTTAAATGAAAACTGGAAATTTTCCATTTGTTTGTAAATAAAATCTATTAATTACAGCACCAACTGTTAAATTAAATGTTTTACAAGTGAAATTAATCTTTTTCTTACATCTTGCTAGTAGTTGACAATTAGTAGTTAAAAATATTAGGGATCATTTAAAATATATTTCTATCCCTCTTTTATAATTTTATGCCTCTTTTATATATTAGAAATTTATAAAAAATTTTTGGTTTGGGATTATTTTACAGAATGTGAATGTAAAAGACTTTTGTTTTTCTACATTTTGTTGTAATGTGAAACAGCTTCTCACACTGATGCATATATTTATTTAAAAGAAAATATATCTAATATAATATATTTTTTAACTTTAACAGGCCAAATTAGACAACTTCCTTCTACTTTTTTCAAGTGTTCTATATGTCTTCGAAATTTTTCAAAAAAGAGCCATCTTAAACGCCATGAAGAAATACATAAAGATGTTACACAAGTGCATGTTTGCCATTTTTGCGGAAAAAGTTATGGACGCAAAGATAACCTGAGAAGACATTTAATACTACACAATCAAGTGTAAAAAGAAAATTTTGCAAATTTTTGCATTGTTTCAGTATGGATTTGGTAAAAATTAGAAATCTCAGTTATTAAAATGGCCTTTCCTATATTCAGAGTATCTTTTTTTCTTTCTAAGGTTTTGCATTTTTGAATATGTATAATAAATGTTGTTAAAGTTATTTGTATGCAATATTTATGCTACAAAAGATGTAAACTATTATTTGGATGTAATAGTAAAAATCGAAGACTTAGTTCATTTTGAACTTGTATGTGAAGTCTTAAATTTTAAAACTTATTAAGTTGAAAAATATAAAAATATGTACCATTGTAAATTATTTCCAGTATTATCAGTTAAGTTTTGGTACTTTCAACATCATAGTTTATATTCTTATTGCTGCTTAAATACTAAATAGTATTTAAGCCGTAAAAAGAGTTCTGAAATGTAGAAAGTTATATCTATTTATCTCTTGTACTTTTTTACATGAAAGTGTCTTAAAACTTAAGATAGTACTGCTAATATTTTTGATTAATAATGTGATGCAATAACCTTGCAGTGTAAAGTTTGTTTCAATTGCTTATTTCAGATGTGTAATATATATATATAAGCTATATTAAACAATTCAACATACTATATTGACAAAGAAAATATGGGTCATTCCATGTCAAATCAACACAAAAAAGTGACATTTTCAACCCGACCCCTTCAGAATTTAATAAATTTTACTCACTTGTTGGGTTTATAGAGAAAAGAAAAAATGGCCAATATTAGGTTTGAATATCGTTTGGTTTCTGAAATACGGAGCTTCAAAAATGGGCCAAAAGGTCAAAATTTCGCAATTCTTGCTTTATATATCTAGTTATAATTTTGTCCCTAATTATCATAAAACATTGATTTTGGTGTAAAAAAAAAGATAAAGATTTGATCTTTCTAATGATGTATTATTTATGGATATTTTTCTAAATTTTCATTTTAAGGTCAAACAATTTGACATTTGACCTTGAATATCTCAAAAAAGGGTATTTTTATTTTTTTCACAAAAATATATGTTATTCTTACATTAATTCTCAACACAAATACGTTAGTTTCATAATGGGACCGCAATGGGATGCCAAAATTTAAATTCAAATGTAAACTTTTGTCCTTAATTTCACGCAATAATCGTCATCCTCAAAGTCCTTTTGAAATAGAAGCAGGTGTGTCAAACTTAAATCTTACTTTAGAAACTATTAAAGAAACTCCAATAAAAAAGAAAAGGCTTTCCGAAGCGAAGTATTCAACAATTAAATTCAATAAAATAAGCACCGCTTTGAAAAATAAAGTAATGAAAATTGTGTATAGGGTGACTTGTCTTCCAACTCGGCTGAATTGGATATTATAAATCAATTGAAGGAAAAATTCCATAGCACCAAGGATAAAAGTTTACAAATACTAACAGTTTTAAAGAAGAACTGGTCAATCAAAAAAGTAGAAAAAGAATTTGGACCATCCAACTACTTGGTAAAAAAAGCAAAACTACTTGTTAAAGAAAAAGGAATTTTTGCATCCCCTAATCCCAGACCAGGGAAGATGTTACGTCCTGAAACAGCAAAATGTATAAAATCCTTTCATAATAGTGATCATATAAGTAGGATTATGCCAGGTAAAAAAGACTTCGTATCAATGAAAATTGATGGGATAAGGAAACATGTACAGAAAAGGCTGGTGTTGTGTAATCTCAAAGAAGCGTTTAAACAGTTCAAGGATGAGTTTCCACATTATAAAATTGGATTTTCTAAGTTTGCTGAGATGCGACCAAGAAACTGTGTTTCGGTAGGAGCAAGCGGAACACATACCGTCTGTGTTTGTCACATCCATGAAAATGGTAAACTAATGCTAATCGGATCTCATTTGAAAGAATTAAGTAAAGAAATTGAAACTCCGTTAGATTCCTATAAAACCTGTAAATCAAAAATTGTTTGTAATCCTCCCCAAACAATATGTTACTTGGGAGAGTGCAGCAATTGCCCAAAGTTCGAAGAATTTAAGAGGTGCATTGAAGACCATTTTGATGAAAATGGGATTACAAGAATTACGTACAAGCAGTGGATTAATGTTGACAGATCTACCCTTGAAACTTTGTTGAGCCCTTGTGATGACTTAATTGATTCGTTTCTGGATAAACTTACCAAACTTATACGGCATTCATTCATTGCTAAGGAACAATCACCTTTTTTTAGTGTTTGTAAACAAAATCTGAAATCAGGTGAATATGTAGTTGTTTGTGATTTTTCTGAAAATTACTCCTTTATTCTTCAAGATGCAGTTCAAGGATTCCACTGGAATAATTCGCAAGAGACACTGACCAAGTCGTAGACAACTTAAACTTCGTAGTAGTTTTTAACTGTCTCGACCATGACGCAACAGCAGTTCACTTATTCCATAGGCATTTGATCGAATTCAACGGAAAAAAAATTCAATTTGAAACCTAACAAACTTTTGTACTTTTCTGATGGTGCAGCTTCTCATTACAAAAATCGAAAGAAAAAAAAGTATAAACCTGTGTTTCCATTAAAAAGATTTTGGAATTCAAGCAGAATGGAATTATTTTGCCACTGCCCATGGTAAAGGAGTTTCAGATGGCAATGGAGGTACCATAAAAAGGCTAGCCACTCGTGCCAGTTTGCAGCGCCCATATAAAGATCAGATAATGACTTTTCGACAGTTATTTGAATGAGCAACTGCCAATATTGTAAAGGAATGCAGTTTGCATATGTAACTTCCTTACAGTATGAAAGAGAAAAAAATCTTCCTTCAGAAACGATTCTTAACAGCCCAAACTATTCCAGGTACTCAAAAATTTCATGCATTCAGACCCATTTCTATCAACCAACTTCTGTGCAAAATGTATTCTAATTCCATGGTAAAAAAAAAAGTCAAACAAAAAAAAAAAGAAATTATAAAATCAATAGTTACATATGCAATGAATCAAGTGAAAAAGAGTCACAATAATTAATCGAAGTTACATATGTTAGGAAGCTACTTATGCATCTGATAAATTGGTTTCAACAATAGTTTAAAGATAATGTATCAATAGAAAAATTGTAAGCATTTCTGTTTTCTAATTTCGAAATATGATTTTTTCCAAATAATTTGTATGAGCAAATGATTCTGATTGCATACAACATTCCTTTTAAATAATTATCTCAAAAGCTAAATATTACCAATTATCTATGCCATGTTTTTTAATTTGCATACTTAATGCAATGCCGAAAAATGCAATTTTTTCAATGTATAAGTAAGCAATTAGTTTTTGCTCTTAAAGTTAAAAAGTTATAACAAATCGAAGATAAATAATTATAATTTTTAGCTAATAATTAAGGCTAAAGTTTTATTTGCATTACATGTATATAAAGAGATTTTAAAAGGAAAAGCTATTTGCATATAAACAGTTTCTGTAGGATAAGAGTGCGACTACAGTTACGATTGAAATTTATAACTTGGCATCCCATTGCGGTCCCAAAATGAGACTAATATATTTGTGTAGAGAATTTATGTAAGAATAATATATATTTTTTTGAAAAAAATAAAAATAACCTTTTTTGAGATATTCAAGGTCAAATTGTGTGACATTAAATATAAATATAAAAAAATGCAAATAAATAATACATCATTAGAAAGATCAAATCTTTTTCTTTCTTTTGACACCAAAATCAATATTTTAGGATAATTAAGGAAAAAATTATACCCAAATATGTAAAGCAAGAAATACGAAATTTTGCCCTTTTGGTCCATTTTTGAAACTCTATATTTCGGAAACCAAACGAGATTGAAACCTAATATTTGGCATTTTTTCTTTTCTCTATGAATCTAATAAGTGAACCAAATTTTATGAAATTCTAAAGGTGTCGTGTTGTAAGCCGTGTTGATTTGACATGGAATGACCCATATTAAGTAAGAAAACTTGATATTACTTTCGTCAACATATAAACATTTCATAAGTTAAATTTTTCCATATATTTTGAAGAATAAAGTTAGTTATAAATTCTTAAATGAAGATTGAAGTTATTTATTTTCTGTATCTGAGGGAAATTTTTATATTTTTTACTGGAAGCTAACAAAAAGAATTCATATTCTTTTAAAATTATTTTTCTGCTTCATTTTGTCTTTTAAATTGCATTGGACCTTTTTAGTTAATATGTATATTTTATAAATATTTGGGGAAATCAAAATGTGCAAGATTAATAGCAATTGAAATTATATTTTGCATTTCTCTTTTGTGAATTAAAAATAATTCTGTGAATGTTACCTACATGCGGCAAATTGTTGTTTTAATTTTAGAATACTGACAACCTTGTAGTATATATATTTTGTATGATACTGCTGCTTTTTTGGCATATGTGTGTGTGATTTTTTACAGCCTTTAGTCCTTAGTAACAGTCATAAGTTTTCATATAAACATAAATAATACTTGCAGAGCATTTTTAAAAAAATGTAATATACCTTTCCCTTCATATGTAGAAGCACAATGTAGGTAATGTGATTGGAAAATTATCCTAATTTCATTGTATGAACTAACTTATAGAAAACTTATCTTTGAACAAAATTATCTTCATTTTAATCTGATCTTTTGTAACTATGCATCATATTCTGTGTTAACGTGAAATAGTCGCATTCATGGGGAAAAAGCTCTTATCTCCAAAAGTTTCCCGCATTCCCCTGATAATCAACTTTTTCTTATTTCAGATATGTATTTTACGAGCAACTCTTCCAATGTGGCAGGATTTCGAATCTACAAGTGTAACAAATGCAATCGTGAGTTTTCATATAAACACCACCTTAGGCGTCATGAAGAACAACACAAGGATGTTCGAGAATTGCACATATGTAGTTTTTGTTTTCATACTTTTACACGAAAAGATTCACTGAGGGTTCATGAGAGATTGATCCACAATATCAGTGCAAAGAAGCCAAACTGTTAACTGTTGTTTTTGTGTTCAGATTTTCTTTTGGAGGAATGATAAGTGTTGTATATTTGGATAGCGGTATGTAGAGGTAATTTATCTATTATCCAACTACATGTTATACGAGTCAAACTCTTAAATAACTTAATAATAGCATGTGTGTTTTATTCCACCATAAAGTAAAATTATGTATTGTTGGAAAAAATTCATTATTTTCTTTAAAAATTTATATTAGTGTTATCAAAGGCAAGTAGTATTTGAAAATAATTATTTTAGGGATTAAAAGTAAAACAGACATTGATGTTTATTTTTATTAGTCTTTGTCCTCATACAACTTTTAAAAAATTCTCCATTGTGAAACTAATTTACTTAATTTTATATGTAACGAATTTTGGTAATTGAGAAGTAATGCAACTATTTTTATGAAAGTCACCAAATTCTCTCAGCTTAATATCACTAATATGTGATTGTGCTTTGTTTGGCAAAATGGGAGGGGAGGGGGGGTTAAACTCTACTCTTAAGGGGTACAAACTTTATTTTGTGGTGTTTTGTAGCAGAAATAGTTAGTTTTTGTTTAAATCTGTGGAAAGCACTTTGTTAGCCCTACAATAGTATTTTCCAGCCGACCACCTAGGCAATTGTCATTTTTAATCAGCAAACATGATAATTTTCATGGATATTCAATGTTAAGGAACAGTTCGTTTATGATTGGAAACTTCTGTCCTTTAAAAATACTGACTGAAGTGTAAGGAATGACTATGTTTTATTTGTGTTTTTGATATTTCCATGCAATGGAAGAAAGTTATAGGTGGTTACAGAGTCTACAGCACATCCACATTCATACAGTTTTTTGACTTGATAACATTTTGCAAATATACTTTTTACTTCTCCTGTTAAACTAGTCACTTAAGTTCGCCAAATTACGTTAGTACTCAAGGAACCAAATTTGAATTGCTGAGAGTTTCAGCTTTTAATTGCAACATTTATTATTCATTGTAATATAACCTCTCTTATTTATTGAGTTTCAAACCAATTTTGTGATAAAAGATAAGATATTTTGCAATGTTGTATATATGTTTTTAACTTTAGTGTACAAATTTAACCTAAATAAAAATAACTAACCAAATAATTCCATAATAAATTCTAACAGAGTATTTTTAAATACCAAAAGTTTTATATACTTTGTACTTATATATTGTAGTCAAGTTGTATAGTATTAAAGAACAGTTTTAATGTGTTACATTTTGTCTTCTAAGTTGGAAAAAATCATTTAAAAAATATTAATATTGTATGTTAAAATTGATATCTTCTTTTAGATAACTATATTTTATGGATTATAAAAGTTTTAAATTCTGTGATAGTTAATTTTTGTTCAATAAAACTTTTATTGTATGTTGTGTTATATTCACTTTCTTTGCATACTGTTTTTATCTTCAATTTGTTGAATGCATATTTTATTTTTAGACTTAGTTAATTAAATGCTGCAGACATGATACTCTTCAGCAAAAACACAGATTTAAGTTTTTTGAATGACATTTTAGTACTTTGAAAGTAGCTTTAGAAATCCAAAAACTGGGGTTAATTAGTTTAACCTGTTTGTCATTATGGTATAATTGCTTAAAGTTGTTTGACTTATGAAACTGTTTTGAAAATATGTTTCTGCAAGTTTTCAATGCTTTTGTGTGTTCAGCTTTTTTTTTTTTTTTTTTTTTGCTTGGGGGCTGTACCATGTCTTCTGTTTACTTGAATGTATAAACTATCATGTTTTTATTAATAGAAAACAGTTTTAAATGTTATAAAAGTTGTATTCTATATATTTTAAGTAAATAATTCAGAATAGTTCTTAAACTTGAGATGAAAACTTGCATGCCTAAAGTTAACAACATTTATAGATTCAGTGGGTATGTTGTTTGAGTATGTAATGCTTCTAAATAATTGAAGCATTTCATTCTTTTTAGTAATTTTTTTCTGCACAATGCCTTATATTGATTGTTTAATGAACTGATGGTATCCATTAAGTACAAAGCAGAATTTGAGTTAACTAACAATAAGTTATAGTCATCTTATAGAATTGTTCTAGCAGATCAAAGAAATTTTGCAATTTACTCCTATTTTTTTCTTGTAAACATTTACATTTTAATGCTTCTTTTAAAACCTGCTCAACACTATCGAATGATTTTGTTCTTTTTCAGATCCATCCAGCTTCTTGAACATTTTATCTAATAGTCAAAGTCGTTTTTACAAGTGCAACAAATGTTCTCGGGAGTTCACTCGTAAGGACAGTCTTCACAGACATATTCAGAAGCACAACGACATCCGAGAAATTCACTGTTGCAACGTCTGCGCATCTACTTTTTCCCGCAAAGATAATTTACAAAAGCATGAAAAATTAGTACATGGTATTGTAATGCGGCACAAACTTTAAGAGAATTTGTTTTTGTGAATGCTTTGATTTTAATTGGAAGTTTTGAAATCTTATAAACTTGTTGGTGTTCTGTTGTCAAAAGCTTATATTGTGCAACATGTAGTGTAGGCTTCACTATGTTATAATACATAGAATGTTACATGTTGCCTTTTTAGCTAACATTGGTTACATTGACTGAATGAAATATCTTACAGTATATATTACAGTTGAAATATTCCGTCCATTATTATTATTGATATAACTATACATCTATTGTTCATGAGTATTAATATTTATTGAAATGTATTTATTTGTTTCGTTACTATTTTGGATAAAAGGAACTTGTTTTGTATATTGATTCAGTTCTGCTGTCAGAATATTAAGTATGTGATCAGATATTTGTCTTGCTAAATATTATATTTGCATATTCAATTTACCTTTTGGACAAAAACTGGAGTAGTTTGGAGATGGGCAATATCGATTACAATACGTTTTGCACTGTTTTTGTTGTTATTTGTATTTTCAAAGTTTAGATTGATAAAACTTTGCAATGAAAGTTATCTGTATTGTGTTTTTCCCTAACAAAATTTACAAGAGAGTTATTTATAAGTCATTTTTAAACTATGCGTATAACAAGTTCATATAAAAAGCTAAATTATGGTTGTCAGATAACTAACACAATCACATACTGTATTTATGCTATCAGTAAATGGTCTTAATTTACATTAAATTTGTTAGAACTAAATCAAATCTTTATTAAATTATTGTTTCTCATATTTTGAAGTAATACTCTTAACTTAGACTGTGATATTAACTTTTGGTTAGTAAGCCAACTTACTTTATTTGTTAAGTAGCTTTTATATCAAAATAAAAATTATATGAAATGATACTCTCAAATTATTATTTTTTGTACTTAATTTTCTCTTTCTTGTTCTTACACTTATATTAATATTGCAGTTAGTTTTTTAAGCTATTTTTTCAATTTTTAACTCTCCAGAATTGGATTCGATAAATATACAATTTATTGACATTAGCACTTCTAGATTGAAATGGACAGCTTTAAGCGAATAGAAGGTATGGAACAAACTATTCAAATTTGAATTTTTGGTATCGTTGGAGCTCATCTATATCTAATTCTATGAAGTAATTTTTACAGCAGTATTAATTATTTCATGTTTTATTGATAGAAGTGTATACATGGAAAAATATTTTGATCTCTCACCTGGTATTTGCATAAAGTCGTCTAAATAATATAGGTTAGAAAGTTTAGTGTAGACTTGGGTATGCTCACACCAGTTTTCCCTCTATACCAATAAATGAGAGCACTAGAATGCTCAATGATGCAGAAACCCATTCTCGGCTACATTACTATTAGTTCCATACATGTATACTGTTCTTTTCAATATCTGCATTTTTTATTTAGCAGTAAACCTACCGACATTTTATATATACCTATTTCTATCGATGGCGGTCAAATGACTGCTTTTCAAATAAACATTTTTTTTTTCAGTTGATTATAAATAATTCAGTATTTAGCATAGGCAATAAAACAAAATAATTGTGTAATTATTTAAAATGTTTTTTCTTTTTCGGACTATAGGTAGAAAAATGAAAACCTGGAATTTAACAATTTTGATTAAAGTTTCAAAAGAAGTTATTAAAGTATTCGGATTCTAGATTTTCAAGTTTTTAACAGTTATTGCTTGTGATTTGTGTTTTTGTAGAAAGGATCTATGTTTATAGTATAAAAAATTTTGGGGTTTATTATATCTTCAATAGGAGTCCTTTTTTGATAAGAATGGAAATATAAATATAAATCGCTTTTGCATTTATTTAGTTGATATTAAGAGCTCAATTATCTTCACAGAAAAAAAAGACTTATTTTGTCTATCAGTTGCCCCTAAACTTTTCTTTTAAAAATTGCAATGTGTTACAATTATTTTCAGAAATTAGTAATCAGTAATATCATTATCGAGTATTCACATTTATTAGGCATTATAAAAAAGTCTTGTAATTATTTGTAAGTTCTTGAAAAACTAAAAGCTATTTAAAAACACTATTCCAAAAATGATAAAACAAAAATGTTATTTTAAATAGGTTCAGATAATATTTGAGGAAATTTTCAATACTATTAAAATTATTTTAATTATACTGCCTCGTTTTTTAACTGTTTTAAAATTAATTTTTAATATATTTTAAATAATTCATTGCAATATTTTGTTTCCTGGATCAAATGTAGTTTTTCATGATTCTTATGCCTTAAAAAGTCCCTTGTACAAGTGCCACAAATGCTTCCATGACTTTACTCTTAAACATCACCTTTCACATAATTTAGAGAAACATAAAGATGTTAGAGAATTGTATGCTTGCAGTTTTTGTGTTTCAACTTTTACGTGTAAAGACAAGTTTAGATACCATAAAAAAACCTTTCATGATGTATTTGCTTAGTTGACAAGAAGTCTGCTCCAAAAAGAGAAGGATTTTGGTTCTTGATACGAATGTTTTTGATAATTTTGTTTGTGTTTTAGTGTGTATATAACATACAATAGAAATGTGTTATTGCCTTCTTCCAATTAGAAATTAAATGTTCTAGTTTTTGTGGTTTTTTTTTATCATCCTTTCATTTTTTTAGCTGTGTAATTCAATTTTATTCTGATTGTGTTTAATCATATTTGTTTTTCAGACTGTTTATAATTTGTTGCATCTGCACCTCTCTGATTTATCTGTGTGTATATTTAGAGTTAAATAACAAAAATATTTCAATTTACGGTTTTAAATGCTATGTATTTTGTGTAATTTTTAAAAAAAAATTGCTTAGTGCTTGAGTTAATGCTAATTTTGTTTTTTGCTTCGAAGAAACTGTATCAAGACAATGCTAGCATAACTAATGCGTACTGTGTGTAGAATAATGGTGACAGCTACTGTTTAAAACCTTCAAGATCATGATGTTCTCTCATTAATGTGATGTGGATGTGGAGAGATCGGTTCTACGTTAGGTGTTGGTGCCTCATCATGTGACTAATTAAAAAAAAATTACAAGGCTGAATTGAAAGCTGTCGAACTAAACCAGACTTGTCCACCTAATGGCTAATTTTTATAATTTTTTTTCCTGCCTCCTCAAACTCACTTATTTTCCTCCAAAATATTTTTAATTAAAAGCAACTCTGAACCCCTTAAAACCAAAATGCAATGCATATTCAGAATAATGCTGATTTTCTCTCTCCTGTAAGAATTTAACTTCAGGAAGAAAAGTTTGGGTTTGTTTGTCACCTCCTCATATAGATGTTTTTTGTATTTTAATGTTGTGCCACAGTATGCCTCTAATATAAGCCTTTGCTCTGAAATAACCAGCCAACTAAAACTGCTAAGATATTAGTTCTCGTGTTTTATTACTCGCTTTGTAAATCTATTCAAAAATAAATTAAATGTTGGGACGTGTTTTTCAGGGTCATCTATCTTAAATTTCAATGCTTCAAGGGTGCCAGCAGTTAACAATTACACATGCAGTCAATGTTTTTGCAAATTTTCAAGAAAGGATCATTTTCACCGACATTTAGAAAGCCATAAAGATGTTAGAGAAGTATATACATGTGACATCTGTGGAAAGACTCAATCACGTAAAGACCACTTAAGAAGACATTTGAAATTGATTCATAATATTGTGTTACCAAAGAAAAATACTTGGAAACCTACTTAGTTCTCTAGAAACACAAAACTTTTTTAGTTGACTAGCTCAGAAATCTGACTGGTTTGAAGTAAACTTATTTTTATTGATATAATATTTGTATTTAATGAAACTTTTGCTTCCTGTGTTTCTTGTTCCAGTTAGTATAAGTTATGATTCTAGTATATATATTTTTTAAATGTTTAACCGTGTATAATTTGTCATCTTATTTAATAAAAATAAATGTCTTACTTAGTGCTTGTTTAAAAACTTTGTTTTTGATAATCATTGCTTTGTGATTTGTATTGATTTTAGCAAAAATGGTCTATGTTTAAAATAGGAACAAATGCTGGGTTTTATTGTATCATCAATAATAGTTCTTTTTTTTAATAAGAATTATTCGAATGGCAATATAGATGTTAATATAAATAGCCTTACTATTTTTTATTGATATTAAAAGTTCACATAATTGTCTCCATAGAACAAAAAACGCTAAACTTTTCTTTTAAAAGTTGCAATATGTTACAATTATTTTCGGAAATTGTATTCAGTGATATCCTTATTGAGTATTGGCATTTTAATTTTAGTACCTTATTTTTTAACTAACTTTTAAAATGCATTTAAAATATTATTTAAATAATTCATTGCAATATTCTATTTTCAGGTTCAAATGTAACCTTACATGATTCTTATGTCTTAAGAAGTTCCTCTTACAAATGCAACAAATGCTTCCGTGACTTTACTCGTAAAGAAAACCTTTTACGTCATTTAGAGAAACATAAAGATGTTAGAGAATTGCATGCTTGTAGTTTTTGTGATTCAACTTTTACACGTAAAGATAAGTTAAGATATCATAAAAAAACCTTTCATGATTTCTTTGTGTAAATGGAATAGCCAAAAAGACGCCTGCTCCACCAAGTAAATGAATCTTCAAGCAAACATTTTTGATAGTTTTGTTTGTGTTTTGGTGTGTATATAATATGCGATAGAAATATATTATTGCTTTTTTGCAACTCAAAAATTAAATGTTCTTCTGTTTGTGATATATTAAACTTTCTTTCAGTTTTATTAGTTGTGTTATTCAGCTTTATTCTGGTTGTGTTTAATCATATTCGTTTTCCAAAATGGTTATAATTTATAGTATATTTAGTATCCTCAATTGCACTATGAAAAACCTATTACAATCACCTCTATTATATTTTTGTGTATTTTTAGAGAAGTAAATGTAAGAAACATGTAAAAATAGTTTTTTTTATTTGGAAAGGGTTTTAGTTTAAGTGGATCTTATTTTTTATTTCAAAGAAATTTTTAATCAATTTCCAAAAGAACACCTGAATGAACTAATTACGCTAGACAGACTCACTTGACGATTGAAGGTCAAATGTGTCTGGATGGCAGTGGTTGCTTGATGGTTTATTGCAAGCGGAACAACACTTACCTAATACCACGAAAAGAATATATCCTGCCTAGGAATACATTAATACAGGACTGTTAACTTAAAGAGTTGACTGAATTTGTAATAATTTAAATTTGTAACATATACAATCAAACAGGCTTAGTGCTAATTGAATTTTTAATCAATTTTTCTAAATACTAATGTTATTGTATGATAGTATCTTTGTGGTTGCATTTTATCTATTATAAAATTTACATTGTCATTTAAATGTATTGAGTTATGTATTTTTTTTTTTTTTTTTTTTTTTAATTTCAAGTTTTTTACATTAGTACTTGAAAACTTACTTATATAATTGCTTTATATTAAATTATAATTTTACCTGGAAATATAAGCTTACAATGAAGGTTTTTTGCCTTTTTTTTTTTCAGAAGCACCAGTTATTTTAAACAGTTCTTCTGTTTTCCAAGCATCTGGTTATTTTAAGTGTGCTAATTGTTCTAAAACATTTTCTCGCAAAGCCATCTTAAACGTCATCTAGAAAATCATAAAGATGTTAGAGAAGTTTATACATGTGATATCTGTGGAGTTACTCACAAACGCAAAGATCACTTAAGGACACATTTTAAATTGAAACATAATGTTATATTGCCAAAAAAGTCTAACAACTTCTAGAACTTAAATTTTCTGTTAAAAAATCTTTAATTTTTTCACTAAGCAAAAATGGAAAATCTCTAGGATTACTGTCTTAAAATTCTGCTATTTTGTAGTTGACTTTCTAACTGAGTTTGTTAGTAATCTAAGAATGTTATTGTTTCATGTTGAACAATTCAAATTCATTTATTTATGAACTTATTTCGGATTATGATTTTTTATGAAGCTTTTTTTTGTGTGTTTAACTCAACTTTGATCTTAAAATGTTTTTCATTAAAAAAATATGTACAATTTGCCTTTTTCTTATATGGTCATAGAATGCAAAATGCTATTCTTTATTATTTCATCTTTTTCTGATTGACACTTTATGCTTTATATTTTATATTAAGTTATGACAAGTATTTAATACATAATGTTTTTATTTGTTGTATCATTAGGAGTTATTTGATAATAGAAACTATAGTATGGAGCTCAATTGTGTAATATATTTTAAATAAGAAATTGGTATCTTGCATTGAAATTGAATTGTCATACATTCATTGTAATTATCAATGGTGAGATTTCCACCTGAACTAATGTAATGTCGCCCAAGAATTTCTGAATCTAGTATTTAATAACTAGAAACTCCTTTTGTCTTCTATCTACGAAGAAAAGTGCCTTATTCACCTATCAAGGTTTTTTCCAATAACATCTTAAAATTATAAATAATTGAACCTATATTTTAAAATATTCACCATTCTTTATATGCACTATTAAACTCTTTTAGTTTTAGGTAGCAACCACTGTTTGTATGTGTGTTACCACAACATATATGTTAAAAGTATATGAACTGGTATTAAATACTAATTTTGCAGATCAACAGTCTATGCTTGTTATTTGCACCTTTACTAATTTAAAGTTTAATTTAATTTATGTTTAGTACATGTTTTTTATATTTAAGTATATATGTATGTCTTTATTTTAATCATAATTTGTTTAATAAATACTAAAATTCTGAACCTTTCTTATATTTACTGTTTTGTACAATTTCCATATATGAACTAATAAGGAATTTGCTTATTGAAATATTAGCTAAAATGAATGCTTTTCTAATTACTTTTAGGAATGCCCATTATTTGTGATAGTTTTTCAACCTTCCTGCCCACCAGGTCTTTTAAATGCGGAAAATGTACAAAAGAATTTTCCCGCAACAGCCATCTCAAGCGCCACATAGAGAAGCATAAAGAAGTTAGAGAAGTTTATACGTGTGATGTCTGTGGAGTCAAACAATCGCGTAAAGATCACTTAAGGAGACATTTAAAATTAAAACACGATATTATATTGCCAAAGCAAAATGAATCTCAAGGACTTTATTATTAGTTTGAGTAAGGGTAATAATTGCTTGTTATATTTTTCATCCTCTGTTTTAATTCTGCTTCTTTAGTCCACTATGTTAAAAACGAAGAAAGAAGAACCTTTTTGTCTGTCTGTCTTTCTGTTCAAGTTTCTGTGATCCTAGATGTAAATCTTTAATACTATTTCAGATCTGTTGAATATCAAATTGATGATTGTTGTTTGAAAAGATAACTAAATTAAAAGGTTAAAATTTCTGTCAGGAAGTGCCTCCAAATTTGACTAAAAATTAAAAATAGTGATGCAGCATTCCCACAATCATTAAAAGTCATTGAAAGTGCTTAATATTTTTGAACTTGTTTTCTAGGCCTTGAAAGTACTTGAAAATGCTTAGAGGTCCTTAATTTTTGCGGATGTTGTGTGCCCAACTGCAAAATTTATATATTAATGTACAAATGATGTATTATTCGTTTGGGAAATTTTTTATATCGACTAAAGGATGGTCGGTTAACAGAGAGTTCCGGATAAAAGAGGGACGGTTAATCGAAATTCTACTGTATAAACGTGATGCTTGAAAAAAAATGTTCAAAGGTCACTAAAAACAGGTAATTAAATGGCAAAAAAACAGGTAATTTAGGTAGTTAAAAGTAATAACTTTCATTTGGTGATTTGAGTGGGAACACTGTGAAGTAAAATTCATATCTTTGATCCTTAATAATATATAGCCATTTGGAAGTTTTGGAAATTAAATTGGCTCTATCTTGTCATCTTGCTTGGAAGAACAGTGACAATTTTGAGGTCAGTTCAGTTGGTCTGTGTGTTTTACAAAAACAACTGTGTCACTACTTCATTCTAAACTTTAGCATCAAATGTAATATTGGGTGAGTTGTGAATGCAGAAAGTAAGGTGTTGGTTCAGGTGTCAAATGAATTAATCAATATAAATTCTTTGTAGTAGTTATATTAATTGTTTTGTGGGTTTCTTACTTGCCTGTATGATTCTGGTAGGTTGAGAATACTCAAAGAAATGAAAATTTTTAAATTTTATGAGTCTTTTAAATTATAAAATATACTGTTTTTGAATATTAATATGAAGTGACTGTTCTTGAAATTTGAGTGTGATTTCTACCAGTTAAACATTCTAGAATATGGAGTCATTAAATATTGAGGATAAAAATTGCTTTTCATTGACTATTAACAACTTCCTTCATTTTAAAAATTTGGTTGGGATTGGAAAAAAGCATTGCAAAGTAGTAGAATATAAAATATGTTCGAAGCAACAGTATTTTTTTTTACAACTTGCACTCGTATTTTTCTATGTTGATAAGTGTATAATATATTTTTTCAAAAGAATAGTCTTGTACGTAAATTCTAGGTGCAGTTTCCTTAAATGTTTCAAATTATTTTTAAACTCTCTCAACAATAGACTAATCTGAGAATTCATTTCCAGGTTTTGAAAGTTTTACTAGGAATTCTACTACTATTGCTCCAACTAGCAACTTCAAAATGCAAACATTCAAATGCTTTGAATGCTCGCGAGAATTTCATCGTAAAGATCACCTTCGACGTCATCTTGAGCAGCATAATGAAGTTAAAGTATTGCACAATTGTAGTGTTTGTGGTATCGTTTGCACACGTAAAGATAGTTTACGAGCACATTTATATAAACAACACAATATTATTTTACCAAAGGCAAATAAGTGGAAGCAGTAAAATTATATGAATATTGTACTTGTAATAAATTTACACTCTACAGTTAAAAATCTTTTTTGATGTGATGCAGCTTTTCTATGATTGATGTGGAATACTATTTTCTAAAAGTGTTTTTTTTTTCTCTTTTTTTTTTTTTTTTTTTTCTTCTTTTCTTTTCTTCTTTTCTTTATGAATGATAATTGTTCTGAATGCAAAGTTAAGCTTTTTCAAAATTAAATTTTTATACACTGAATATAATTTTCAAAAAGTGATGTTTAGAAGAAGCGTGGTTGACTTATTTCAAAATGTTTTTGCATGATTGGAATTATATTTTCTTGTAGTTTTGTCTAAGTAAATATGTCGAAGTTATTTATGCATTAACTATTAAGTTTGTAAAAGGATAATTTATGGGTTGTCTGACATAATTGTCATTGAGATCTGAGAAATATTTCCTTGATGTTGATCTTCCTCTTTCCGTGTAACTTTATTGCTCTTTCATTCTACTTATCTTTTTATTTTTAACCTGTGTTTGTCTGTTATATGTAACCTTTGTCCTTGTTATAAAATTGCTAGTTAAAAACAAGTGTTCTGATTTTTATATCTGTTTTGTTTGGGAAGGTGATGGTAATTTTTTTTTACATTGTGCCTTATGTACTATGTATTGCCTTATCAATGTAATTATTTGTTATAAATAAAATAACATGATCTATTTTACAGACATGTTAAATTTAATTAGTGTGTTTTATTTTACTTTGTTACAACACAGGATTTAGTCTTGTTTTATTATTTAAATCTATCTTTTGACCATTGTTTTTCCTCCAAAAAATTTAACATTCAATGTCATATTTCTATCAATCATCAAATTAGTAGTCATTAGAAATGTTGACTATTTTTACAGCTCTCGAACATGACAATTTACTATTCCAGCAATGAAATAGTTATGAATATTAGTTTGAAAATTTATAAACTAGTTGATAAATTCAAATTTGTTTATTTAAAAAATAGTTTTATAAAATTTATTTTATGTTGTGTATTTCTAAACTTGTTTGGAAAATATCAATGATGTAATCAAGATTATTAATGATAACTTTTTATTTTTAGATTCTTCGATTGGTTTTGTAGTTGTACCTGGAATTGGTGGCTGCAATTACAAATGCTTAAAATGTTCTCGAGAATTTACTCGTAAAGCCAACTTCCGACGTCACTTGAAGAATTACCACGGCAATGTCAGAGAAATATTTACTTGTGAACTCTGTGGGGCTACACATACTCGTAAAGATAACCTAAGAGCACATTTAAAATTAAAGCACAATTATACTTTAGTTTAAAAGTGTTAATGCCCAATAAATTTTAAAATGTATTTAAAAAAAAAAAATATTGCTTTTGTTGCATTTGGTTTCAAGTTTTATATGTTGTGCCTTATATATATAATTAAAATGTTGGAAGAGGGTAGTATGCAATATTTATTGTGTGGGTAGAGGAGGGTTTATAGTCAACTCTGCTTATTTGACTTATGGAAGAGCAGTTAGCAAGTCGAACTATACAATGATTCCATAGAATGTGATTCAGTTCTATACGGTACTATGCAATGATGTAGGTGATGGGTTACATAATGGTCTTTCATTAGTTTTTCACCTTGAAATGTGCTAAATATATTAAATAAGTGTGCCTTATATTCATGATTAAAGTATTGGAGTAGGTAACATGATAATTAAAGTGTAGAATGAGAGTAACATACACAAGTATGTACTCCATAGATAACACATTATCTTAATTTTTTTTTATTTATAGTCGCAATATTATGTTTATTTTGTGTTCTATAAAGAAGTATACAATATCTCATGCATTACTTAACAGAGATATTCATTTAGATGGGTATTAAGATAGCACAGAAAATAAGTTTTTTTACTTTAGTCTGTTTTATAAAACTTAGAAAAATGGAGTGCCTCTTTATCTTTGAAGTATATGATTTTATGTTTTGAATTGCATATGTATTTTTTTTGTGTTGGTATATTCGACGAAACGTTATCAGAATGCAGCTGCACAGATCAATTCAAAATAGTATGTTGGTATTGCCAATTATATTTTTGTTTTAATTAAGTTTTTGCTACAGATTTGTGATATTTTTAATTATGTGACATACTATTTGAAATGTAACGGCACTTGCGACCAATTTAAAATAGCATGTAGGCATTTCCAATTTATATTTTTGTTTTATTACATTTTTACTGCAGATATGTGATATTTTCTTAATGTGAAATTTGTGATTGAGTTTATTTCAAGTTGGTTGTGGGAAAAGATATTTTTGTACTATAATCCTGTACATTAAGTGGTATGCTGGATTGTAATATTTTAAAATTCAGAAAAGCAATTATTGTTACATACCAGAAAAAATTAAGAATGTGTAAAGCACTGTTATTTCACTTGACTATAACATTAAATGACTTGTTCGATAAATGACTATCCGCTAGTTAATTGAGATGATTTGACTTTTCAATTGTTTGCAAGTTTTTCACATTGTTTTACATGGCTGTAACTCTACAATGTTGATATATAAATAAACTTGGCACTAGCCACAGTTTAGTTTTAATTTTTCTTAAAATTCCTAGCTCATAAACTACAATCTAAATATATAAGCATGTACGAGTTTTGAAGCCTACTATAAAATCTGAGATTTTCTTGTTTATGTAAAACTGTTTGATACTGGAGGCCTTATGTATGGAAATAGGGTGAATCTTGCCACATTTTGTAACATGATGGTGTGTTTGTATTTGATCTTGTTTTCCTCTTTGGTGATAAAGTTTTGTTTTATTTACATTGTGTGCTTGCTTTTTTACTATACAAGTGACATAAATATCTTTATGTGAGGGGTATTAACCTTCATTTTAATATGAAATTTGAAACCTTTATTAAATAGTTAATAGGTAAGTTGTGCAAAAAATATCTAAAAGGTAGTTTTATCGTATTTTCTATTTGGTGTAATAAAAAAGTTCCGATTTGGACATTGAATTGAAAAAATTGTAAGTCCAAAGGAATTAAAACATTTCTTTGTCTTTACAACCTTCAATGTTTTCCAATATTGCACTTAGATCAAGTTCATTTTTGATGTTTTCAATAAACAATAGCAACATTTTGTATTTAGGCTGTGTGAATAAAGGTAAAAATTGGGTTCATACATTGTTACAAATATATGTATACAAATATATATTTACAAATTTTATAAACGTCAAACATATACTAAATAATCTTTTGTCCACTGTGATTTTGGACGAAACGGTACTTTGCTGTGCTTTAAATGAACATAGAACGATTGTTGTCCAGAGTGTTACTTTAACAATGTCATAGTTAGACTTGTCACAGTCAATCAAATTGCAGATTTAAAAAAAAAAAAAAAAAAAATATGTGCCTATATTGTTATTCTTGGCTTGTTTCTAAAAGCTGAATACATTGACATTGGTAGCACTTGTTTTATGGTATAAAATTATCGGTGGGAAAGTTCCAATGTAAGGTTTTCACAATTTCTTTTCCAAAACAACAATTTGCCAATGAAGGCTAGTCTCACTATCCCTTATGGTAGTTTGACTGGCTGTAGCTCCCAGGCACACATAAATGTAAAATTTTTTTGATGGCCTTGGATCTTGGTTCTTACTTTGTAGTTTGGACCATGGTGAAGCCTTAAATGAAGCTGTTTTACATAGTATGAAGTAAAATAAGGTTTTGTAATTTATTTAAGTTATCTTCTTAAAATTGTTTTTGTAACTGTCATTAACTTATTTTTCAATGAAAGGTTATTCAGCTATGGTACAGTTCAGCAGAAACACTGATTTCTGCTTTTTTTATTATTGAGATTTCATTACTTTGAATCTAGTTTACAAAATAGGAAACTGTGTTTAATTATGTGTCTTTTATTGTTTTCATTGGTTTTGCTTGCTCACAGCATTTTTTGCTTGAAAACCTTGCCATGTCTGAATTTTTGAAAAAAAAAATAGTTTTTAACTTTTTTATCCAATGAATTTAACACAAATAAAATTTGAGTTTTCTTACAAAAATTGGTTGTTAACTGCCTTCATTTAAATATTTTAGTATTGATGACTCACAATTAACAATGTTGAGGATTGTGATTTAAATGTGAAAATTTTGAAAAATCTTTTTATGTATTGTATGTCTTTTATTAATTACTAGCTGCATGGCCACACATTGCAAAATCTTGTCATTGTATAGAAGTATCAGCTGTTGAAGCTTTTTAAACCAGGCTCGCTTTGTTTGCTTAAAGGTTCATTGCTACACACACCTAAACTAACAAAAGTTTAAAATAAAATTTAATAATTTAATGTTTTGTTTGTGAAAAGCAACATTAAAGGACTAAACTACTTATGCTTTAAATTTCAGTTGTATGCTTATTGGAAGTCACTTTGTAGACAAACTTTAAGCAATTTTTAAAAAATTAATAGCAAAAAACTAAAATTTTTACATTCTGTTTGTGAAAATCAAAATTAGAAGACCAAAACTACATTTAGAGAAAATGTTAGAGCTCTATGCCTACTGAAAGTCACTTTCTATAAAAGGACAGACTATCTTTGTTTTATTATTATAGATTTGATATTTTATTTTAAATTGCGTTTAAAATTACAGTTTTAATTTTTGATTGCTTCCTTTATGAAAAGTGAATAGTTATAACGTTGGAAAATATTTAAAATAATTATCCGATAAGAAATTTATTAATTGCTTAATGTAGGTTAAAACTTCGAAATTTTTAGTATTACAGCTTTGTGTACAGTCTGAAAATCTATGAAGGTCATAACTTTATTTTAGATTTAAAATTATCTTATAACTTGTAAATGAATCATAATGATGGATTTTGTTTAATATTTAACAGATTTATAAATTCAGCAAGACTGAATTACTATAATTTTTTTTTTTTTGTCAATGTCTCAAGCTATGGTGTCTGTTCTTTATAGTAGTAAAACATTACCATGATCAAATGGGACATGTAGTTTTCAAATATATTTTCTATGAAATATTGAATAATATAACTGTTCTATTTTCATTGTATGTGCCAACAAATTATTATTATTACCTAGTTATACGCACATTTTTCACTGTTGAAAAAATTTATAAGTTGGGGCCAAAATTGTTTACCTATGTAAAAGTTTTTTTTGTCTCTTAGTTGTTGAAGAAGTTATTTTAAATGTTGATTTATGTCTATCTTTATGCTGTTAATTTATTTAAATTTTATTAATTTAATAATATTTTTTATTATTTGTCCAGCAATCTAAAATTCTGTATAAAATATATTCTGCAAATTTGCAATCATATAAGCTCTACTTAACAAGTTCTTCAAAAAGAATGCCTCATTGTGATTAAGATGGATAATTTTATTTACTTCCTTCCTAATCATAATTTAAAATAATTTTTTTGTCCTTTTAATCTTAATATGTTTTTTTATTTATAAAACAATTGTAATGGTAGAATTGGCCCATTAATTTTAACACATTCGCTGCCACCAAAATTTATATATCCATCCTCAGAAGCCGAATTTAAAAAAAGTGTTTTAATGATTAAAAACATACCTTATATTTTAATAGTAAAACCAGAAAAAAGGAAAAAAACCAAGCACTAAAAATATAAAAATAATGCTTCACTAACGTGCCTCAAAAACCTCATCGTTCAACCTCCAAATCCGAACTAAAAATAAAGCAGTTTACTTATCATACACGATCGTCGTCCCAGAGCGTCGCCGGCATGGGAGGTAGCGCCATGCTGACTCATCAGCGCGTCAGTGGCAGCGAATGTGTTAACTTCTGTGTTTGTTCAAAGTAAATATTTTGCTTTAACATAGTTGCTACTTTTGTAGTAAAATGTAAATCTAACCATTACTTGTTTTGTTTTCAGATTCTTAAAATTTTTATTGCCAATTCTTAGTCATCTGGAAGAAACTACTTCAAGAAGTTTATTCAAATTCAGTAGGACGTAGATTTTTTTAGATATTTATTTTTATATAAACTGAGTCTAGTAAAATTCTTTTTGATTTCAGGCTCATCACAGTTTTCCTGTAATAGTGCTGATTTCCTTGAGAGTCCAAGAATTTGTTACTACAAGTGTCATACCTGTTCTAGAAAATTTGCTCGCAAGCATCATCTAAAGCGCCATCTAGAAACACATACAGAAGTTAAAGAAGTCTACTCATGCAACATCTGTGGCAAAAATCTGTCATGTCGAGATTCTTTTCGGAGGCATTTTAAAATAATGCACAATATTATTTTGCCTAAAAAAACCAAGCAGAAACAATATTAATAACTTACCAGATAATGTATTGGTCATTATTTAAATATGATCTAGAATGTATTAATGGATTTAAAAAGGATTATTATTGTAATATGGGCTGATGAAAGACCTAAAAATGCAAGAAAGACAAATTTTTTAAATGCATAATATGTATATATGTATTCGTTATAATAAATAAATCAATTGCTTTTTCATAAACATTTGATTCTGAATATTTTGAAATTTACTGATATTTATTACATTATTTTTCTTAAATATGTAAGGGATTCAAAACATATTTTTTATTCTGCAGAATAGAATATGTACCAAATTCAAAGTAATTCTTGTAGTTTTATAATTATATTTCAATTGTAGAATTAACTTTTAGAAAGTGACATTGAAATCATGTTTTGTTGAAAATTAATAAAGTGCAAAAGTAGGCATACAACTTAATGTGTCAAGCTATGTAATTAAAATATTTTGTTTTCAGACTCGTCATGTTTTTTCGAACACAGACTTGGTTTCTTCGGCATCTCTGGGAAATGTGCCTACAAGTGCAATGAATGTTCTCGAAGATTCTCTCTCAAATACCACGTAAAGCGCCATCTAGAGACACATACAGAAATGATAGAAGAACATACATATGATATCAGTGGCTCTAGACTGGCATGTAGTGACAATGTAATCAAACATTTTAGGGAAAAAATAATATTATTTTGTCTAGAAAAAGCTTGAAGGGAAGTAACTTTTAATGCCTTTTTGTTACTATAATAATGGAACTCTTTAAATGCATGCAATACAATGGATGTATTTTTATATTTATATAGTTGATAATACTGTAGAATAAGACTTGTGGTTTTCAAAAAGGATATTTTGTAATATAGGATAATGAAATGGCAGGGCATAAAAATATCATTTAGAGACATTTATAACATATCTTAAAGTTATACTAAATGTGATGCTTAAAATTTTTCTTTTGTATTTTTATATGGTATATTTAACTGTTACAGTATTTCCTTTACTATTCGTTAAAATAAATCTCTTAGAAGTGTTTATTGTATCTGATATTTATATTAAATTGAATTGGAATAGATAGGGTCTATATAGATATATGAACTTGGATATTCATTATGTTTTCAAAGATGGCATGAAGGGACCCCATTGTTGGCCTGGAATGATTCACTTGTAAAGTTTCTATTGCAGTTTAAAAATATTTTATTTTATAAATGTAGAATCTTATTGTTAGTTGCAATTGTTGATGTGTAAATTATATTTGTTGGAATCAGGCTGCTTTACAATTCAATTCACTTGAAATTAAAATGTGCTTTTTACGCAAACTAGTGTTTTAACCTGAATAGATTTAAAACTCTTTTTCAAGTAGAATTTTAGAAAATTTCCGCAACTAGTATTTTGAAATATTTTTTCTTCATTTTAGTGTATAGAAGTAATTTCTGCCAAACCATAACTCTGCTTATCTGGTATACTTTTTAATATAATAGCATTTTATTTTATTACTTATTCAAATGGGACAAATAAAATTATGACTTCCACATTTTTTTTTAAATAAATGTATTGTTATAATAAATTACATTCTACATATATTATTTAAAAGTTTGTCATTAAAACAATAATTGTATGACATTTCATTTTCTTCACTCCTATGGATTTCTTGTAATGTTCGTTACCAGTGCATGTATAAAAAGTTGAAACATGTAATGTTAAAAAAAATAAACAGTATCTGTAAAATAGGGCTTTTATTTGAGAATCAGGTACAATTTGAATGGCAGCTTTTTATTTTCTTTCATTTTTTTTTTAATTCAAATGGAGAACATTAAAAAAAAAGAAAAAAAATATTTAGGAATATTTTATAACAAAGAAAAAAGAAGAAACCAAGTTTAAGTGTAGTAAAAAATCATGTAATTTTTCACATCATAATTTCCTTTTATTTTTTGGTGCTTTCTGAAAACTTTTAATTCTCAAATGAATTTTTAGACAATTGCGAGTGATTCAAAATTTCATTCATTTCGAGTAAATTTATTTTCTATGTATGTAGTATTTCCTTTCTGCATTATATTTGTTGCTTTGTGCAACAATGTTGTAATGTCAAAAGGTTTAAAAAAAAAATACTTTCTACTATTATTGTGAATAAAGTAACTTTCCTATTTACTATATTAACAATTTGTACTATATGCATTTTTCAAATAGTTGTATATTAATATGTCCTTTTTAGTATAGTAATCAATATTGTTTGTTTCTTTTAGGTTTAGCCCATTTTGACTTTCATTCAAACATGCGTGTGCCCCAGATTTTTAAATGTTCAGAGTGCTCGAAAGAATTCTTCACAAAACAGCATCTTTTACGACACGAGGCAGTACATAGAGATGTCAGAGAAGTATATTCGTGTGAAATTTGTGGAGTTACACGAACACGTAAAGATCATTTACGAAATCATTTGAAGACAAAACACAACGTTATTTTAACAAGAGAAAGCAAACTGAAGTAGCATTGGAGAATGTGCTTATTAAAATACATATTATATTCCAGCACTTTAGGCATACCAGAGAGATTTAACTTTTAATGAAAAACCCTGTATTATATTCTATATATTCAAGTTGCTTTGAGTTACATGTTGTAAATATTCCACTATTATGTACAGCGTTTTCAGATGCATTGAATGTGCCATGCCATTAACAATTCAATAAATTTTTATACTTATATTAAAGATAGTTAACTAAATAAAAATTAATTTTAGTTTTTGATTGAGCAATATTTTTTTCTGGAAAATTATGCATTTGACTACTTCTCTAAAATGGCTTACTAATTTGAATAAAGATTATGTACTGGGATAGCCATATACAGAAAACTTGTGCTTTTTGACCAATCCCAAATTCACTGCCCACCATCCACTCTGTGTATTCCTACTTGTTACTTGTAATAATGATTTTTGCCTGCCTTTGACCACTCTTAGTGGGAAATTATGTCATTCCAATCGCTTGACTTCTCATTGTATGTATTATGGTTTCCCACCAGATATGTAATTCATATATTGCACTTCTTTTGTAATAAGTTTTCCTTATATTTGTCTCTGCATTGTACTTTTACATTGAGTATACATGGCAGTGATTGTGTGATAGATGGCTTAGAGCCAGTTGTCTGGTGCGAGTCTATAGGTTTTTTCCTAATAAGGATGGACACACTTTCTCTTTAAAAGATTCCCTGGAAGACCTTTCCTCCAGACTACTCTTAGTAGACCAGATCTTGATTTAACTGTGTTCCATGACGGTATAGTGTGACGGTTTATGTGTTCCATGACGGCTTACATTGATAACTGATGAGTATAGCGATTGCTTTAATATTTAATATACACAAAATATTTATTAAAAATTCAATTTCTTATAACATTGTGCAAATGAAAATTTCATTCAATACCTATCCTTTCTATGGATTCAATTCATTATACAACTTCACTTGACTTGCAACTCTTGATCGTGACAAAGCCTGTGTAAAAAATAGTATGGTCTCCAAAATGATGCCAACGTGATCAAATGACTCTCCTTGTTTTAGAGTATGCAAGAAGTATTGGAAATTGGCTTCATTTTAATATGCAAGATAATGTGTCGGTTGCAGCGAGTTCAATCCTGGGAGTTAAAATCGTATCGCTGTGATTGCATGTTGAAATGGTCCAAGCACTTATTATTTAAAAATCGTATCGCTGTGATTGCATGTTGAAATGGTCCAAGCACTTATTATTATTTATTGAATTTTGTTAATAAATTATTTATTAATTTTTGTTAATAAATTATTTACTAAATTTCATTAATAAATTACTAATAAGATTTCGTCCAGGCTCTCCCACAATCAATGTAAAATTTATGCGATGCTAGCGCCAACTTACAGCGTTACAAATTCAGTCTGATGACATTAGTTTCTATTCTGATAATATGATTTTTGCTGAAATTTTGAAGTGATAGGAAATAACATATTAGGGAAATTTATATAAATGGAGTTGGTAAACCTTCCGAAACTTTATGTTTGAAATCTAATTTTTTTCAGTGGCTGAGTTTTGGAATGTTACTTTTTATTATCAATTACTTTAAACTTTATATCCTTATTTTTTTCTTTAAGTACACATTGGTTTTCACTTAAACATTCTATTCCTGCTTGCTGTAAAAGCAATTAGTAAAGGTTGAATTTCAATCTATATTCCTTTTGTTAATATATACAATACTAGAAAGGAAACAAAAGCAATTTTGTATGTTTGATTACTCAATGTATGTCTAAAAAGTCTAAAATATACCAGTTATTTATTGCTGTACTGATCTTGTATCTAAATGAAAACTAATACTGTACTCAGTAACGTGTTCCTATATTTAAACTCGACAATTTCTTCTACGAGAGACATGATAAAGTGGTTATGCTCGTGCCAAATATTTTATGGGTAAATCTGTACTATTAACTTTTTTATTTGTTTTTTGATCTTTCATATCTATTTACAAGAAAAGTTTTGCAAAGGCAAGCATTAAATATTGTTCTAAATTGCATTTCAGTTTGATACATATTGTAATTTTAAAAACTGTACTAAATTGTCTGTGTTTAACATGCAAATAATTAAAAAAAAAAATAATAATAACTTTTGATTTTATGCACATGTATTCCTCTCTGTATTAATTGTTTTTAATTGTTGTGTTAAAAGATGTTATAATCGAAATTTTTACTGTAATCATTAATCTTTCTTCATTAAAATTTGACATTTTTAAAACCAGTCATAGGTGTTATAAATGTAATATTGCCTAAGCAAATTCAGTAAACAGTTTTCATGATATATCACATACAACATTTTGTTATCGTAACATTCTATAGGTTAACATATCTCTTAAGTTTTTCTGTTGGTTAACAAAAAGATACAGTAAATACAACGAACGGAAAGTTGTCTGTCATCGATGACTCATATATTATTCTTATATAAATTCTTATTGTGTTAAATTGAAAAATTAACTGCCAGCCGAACTGAATAATGCTGAATAACTGAATTGTTAACATTTTTAGATCCTTATGATGTCATAAGTCTTTTTTCTACAGGACGATCAACTTTTAGCTTCATGTGCTACCAATGTAATAGGGAATTTTCGCGAAAGGATAACCTTTTGCGACATGAACAAAAGCACTATGAAGTTACAGAAATGCATTCGTGTGACATTTGTTCAAGTACCTTTACTCGGAAAGACAACTTGAGAATACACAGGCGGCTGCTACATAATACCAACAATTAATCTCCTTTTATTCTTAGAAATATTTCTTTAGTATATCAGCTAAATATTTAAGAAAATGTGTTTGCCTTTATATCTTCGTCTATTATGATGTAATCTTGGTCTATTTTTTAATCTGTAATTCAGGCATTTTTTGTTATGTTATCCTGGAAGTATATAGCAACAAATAGATTTTTTTCCATATATATATTAACCCTGTTGAGCCTTTTGTTTGTCTTCAAATTTGTATTTATGTATTAAACTTATGATTGGAAGAAATTAGTATTACTGTAAGATAGGAAAATTTTTTGTGCAATGCTTGAAAAAATCTATTTGTATTTGGTACCTCTGAATCTGAAGGTAAATCTTAATACTGTAAAATGTTTTCTCGCTTACATTTTTTATGCAAGTTGAACTTAACCTGTATATACATTGACACCTCTCCCCTTTTTGATGTCATTTACAGTTATTTCAATAACTTATTGAATGTTAACAAAATATGTAATTTTTCTATTTTATGTTGTATATCTTCCATTAAATGTTACTATGTAAGTTACTAATTAAGTCAATTTAAATATTAATAAAATTTTATGATGTTCGATTGAAATATCAAGTTTTACTTTGTGGTGACTTCGTTAAATGAATAACAAAATTCTACTATTTGAATTTTGGAAAGGATTTCAAGTGACCAAGATGTTTTTATTGTAGAAAAGCTATAATGTCTATAAAAAATTATTTCTTCTAGCTTCATCACTTTTTATCTTTCAAGCATGTCTCCATTGAGATTTTAGATTTGCTCAAAATGCTCTCCAGATTTAAACCACACACAACAAGTATTTTAACATGACGTTATATGTACAATGAAATCATAGAAGTCTTCGCATGCCACTTTATCTGAGCAACTCAAACACATAAAGATAAAAGTATTTAAATATAATGTTTGTTAGTTTGTAGGTATTTTGAATTATATGTTCTTATTAATCATTTAATAGGTTATAAATTTATAAATTTATTTAATTTGTATAAAAACTTATTTAAAGTAGATCAAGCACATTTATTTAATTTCAAATATTTTTTCTTGTGATTTAATAGAACATTTAAATATATTACACTACAAACAAACATTATTTATGCAACCAAATATTACATATATGTGTGTGTGTGATATTTGTACAATTCATCAAAAAGTTAAATATAAATAATAAGATTTTGCCATCCATGTTGCATTAAATTGATTTATCTTGTATTTATATTGACTGTGGAAACTATCACTGATTTTATATAAGGATACATTTGATGATACAATAAATTTAAAGCACTGTTTTTTCTTATTTGTTGTATCAAAGAATAGTATAGCATTGCTGTTAATACTAGAGGTTTAAAGAGCATTTTTACTATTATTGTGTGCTTTTAAATTTACACAAAAATGAGAGAGTCCTATAATTAACTACTTTGGTAATTACTTTAAAACCTTCTGATAGTTTATTATTAAGCAAAATGTTATGTTCACACATTTAAAAATATTTATCTTGCATATAATTGTGAATCTTGTTTTCCTTCAACAATTATAAATAAAGTTGGTTATGTTCCATGATCTGTTGCATTGTTGATTTGTTATTTGAATTATTTTGTAATTGAAAATCAATGTTGTCAGCAAGATGCTTTGTAGAAGCATTTCTTTTATGCTATTTTTAGTAGTACTGATTGCATAATTCTTTTTTTTAATACTGTAAAACAAAGATGTTAATGACTAGTAGCTGTTGATATTACTTACATAAATTATTTTTTCCAGGTTCACAGTTATTACTTCCTTATTTACCTACGAAGCGAATTTTCAAGTGTTCTGTATGTTCTCGAGAATTTAACCACAAGCATGTCCTTACTCGTCATAAAGCAGTGCATAGCAATGTCAGAGAAGTGTTTAAATGTGAAATCTGTGGAATTACTCATACACGTAAAGATAACTTAAGAGATCATATGAAGATAAAGCATAATGTTGTTTTGCCAAGAAAAAATGCACGGAAATATTAAGCACAAACTTTTATGCAATGAATTTGGTATTGTTATATTTTACTAAATTAAATGTCTTGATTTTAAAGCTGTAATAAAGTTTTATGTGTATTGCATGATTCATTGTATTCTGCATTTAAGTTTAACATTATTTTGGAATTTATCATCATCAAAATTATTTGCAAGGTATTTTGTTGCAATGTTACATTTGTAGTGCTCTTTTTAGTAGTATGTAATGCTGTATTTCCACTTATTAATACTATTATTATGCAAAAAGGCTGATGATTTTTGGCAATGCACTTAATTGACTTTTTTTAATAAAGGTTATTTTGTTTTCAGGTTCACAGTTCTTTGATCCAAATTTGGACTTGCCTCCAATTCGAATTTTCAAATGTTCCGAGTGTTCCCGAGAATTTAACCTAAAACACCACCTTATTCGTCATCAAGCTGTACATAAAGATGTTAGAGAAGTGTTCCAATGTGAAATCTGTGGAATTACACAAACACGTAAAGATCACTTGAAAGACCATATGAAGATAAAACATAATGTTTTCTTGCCAAGGAAAAAAACATGGAAAATCAAATAGAGAACTTTTACATTATAACTGTGGTTAGGTTTACATTTTATGCACAATTAGGCTGCCTTTCTTATGTGAAAGCTGTATACTTTTAAGGACATCTTGAGAGACTACTTTGATTCTTTTCTGGATGTTTTGAACAACATTACAAGGTTTAGTAACATAAAGTTAACATTTATTTAAATTTATCCCTTGAAAGTTTAGGATTTATCCCAATGGTAAAATTTATATTTTTAGAAATTGTTAGATAGTAAAATAAATTTATTGACAGGTTTTTACTTATGTTATGAATTGCTACTTTTATAAAAAAGTAAAAAAACAAACAAAATAAGTAACTTAAATGTGTATTTTCTGATTTGCTTAGGTTACTTAAAGTGATTCGTCTTATATCTTTTGTACTATTTCCCCAAATCTGCCTTTAATGCTAGATGAAGATACATTTGATGATGCCATGATTTATAAGTAAAGCTTTTTCAGTTTTGTGTTAAACACAGTAGAATAACCAGAGTACTGTAAGTTCTTGCCATCGATATAGATAAGCAACTGGATAGACTGCTCCGATGGCAACGCAAGGCGAAAAACGCGCCGGCAGAAATATTTGCTTTCTTGCCACTGGTGGGACGATTTCCTGAATCATGGTTAATTACTGTGCTGCATATAATTGCAACAACAGCTCAAATCAAAAAAATATAAACAATACTCTTCACCTGCAAGTAAAAAATAGTCATTCAAATATGTGAATGTATTTTTTTTATTTATTTTTGAAAAATATCTAAAATGACCCTTTTAACATTGATTGCTCGTGGTTAATGTTTGATCTCTTATATCGCAATTCATACCATAAATAATATATTTTAAATTCGGGACAAATAGAATTACGATCTAGAATAAAACACTTGATTTATATTTATTTAATCCTTGTTTTTATTCTTTTCATTTGTCAAAGAAAGGGAAATTAAAACTCTACTTGTTCACTCATTTAAAAATTTAAATAATTACTCTGTTTATTTATAACTGGATAATTTGTTTTAGATATGTTTTATTTAATCTGTATTTTTATACGTTTTCATAAACATTTAGTTAAAAAAAAAAGGTTGGAATAGAAATTGAAACAATAACTCAAAATGCTAGTGTTCTGTTCTAAATTTATTTAATAATGAAACTGCGGACTGCAAACGGCAAAGTTTATCAATTTCTTTATTACTTACGTATTTATTCTAAAAACTAAGTCTTTTTTAACTGTTTGTTGGAATTCGAAGTCCCACCAAACTGTCGAAAGTAATTTGTATTTCAGTTTTATTTCTGTTTATAAATGTAACCCTTGAATTTTAGAGAGAAATTGTCTCTCCTTTTGCAATCATTTACAAATGCTTGTACTAAATTAAAGAAGTTTATTTTAATTTATTTGAATGTTTTTATTAAATTAGGAGAAAGTGAAGTGTTTATGTGTCAGGAAGGCACGAGTTTCTTCATAGTTTTCTAACTCTCAAATTTTATCTCTTAGAATACACTTTATTATTTATAGTGTAACGCTATACTTAATTAAATGAATTGTTGTATATTAGACGGATTTATTGAGTAAATGTTATGCTGATTAAATTTGTTTGATAGGCAAATAATTTTGATTAAGTTTTTAAGCTAAAATAGTACCAAAAGTAATCCAGTTGGTCAATTTTATTTTACAAGAAACCCCAATTTTTATTAATTAATGTACTACAATCAAGATTTTTTCAGAGACCCACTTCAGAATTAATGGATCAAATGTATGTCTTTGACTTGCAATAAACAAGTTTCAAAACCTGTATTTTTAAATTCATAAGTTATATAATAATACTGAGTATGAAAAATTAATATAATATAGTTTGCCTTTGAAACTTAAAACTGTTTCTTGTATTACATTAGTTATACAGTAAGTTCCCGATACAACGGAAAATCCTGTTATTACGAAAGTTATAGAAGTCACCATCTGAAAAGCAATTAAAACAATGTTAAGTGAATCTCAATATAACTAAATAATCGATTTTTTAAAATCCTGATACAACAAACTATTTGTACAGGTAAAAAATATGTTTTCCTTTTACTGTTCACTCACTCAACTGATAACAAGAATGCAATTTCTTTAGATTCCATGCATTCCGTAGTATTATTCGGGCAGGCACATGCAAACTTATAATGCATTAGAAATGTTTAGAAACGTTTCACATTTTATGCTCTTTATCTTTGTACGTGATGGGTCCTCCAGTTAAGAGAAAGTAATTTTCGTTAGAAGAGAAGAAAAGCATAATTTCTGAAGTAGATAAAGGATTGAAAAAAGGCGAGGTGGCAAAAAAGTATGGCATATCTCCATCCACATTGTCAACCTTTTTGAACGATCAAGAAAGCATTTTGAAACAACTGCAGACTTCTGTTCTTGGATCAAGCAGGAAAAGAATGTGCAAGGCACAATTTGAAGACGTTAATACGGCGGTTTTCAAATGGTTTCAAGATGTTCATTCCAGAAACGTTCCTCTGACCGGTCCTTTAATTCGAGAAAAAGCTTTAGAATTAGCTGAGATGCTGGAAGTTGAGAATTTCCAAGCGAGTGTCGGATAGTTGAATCGTTTCCAAGAGCGGTATGGTGTGGTGGCGAAATGCATTTCTGGAGAGGCGAGTGACGTGCCAATGGAATCAGTTATTATCCAATCCATTAAAGACAGCAAAGATGAGGCCGATGAAAGTAGTGAAGATGAAGAGGCTGTGGGGGGAGATGGTGTGCGTAATGTCACTGCATCAGAAGTCTTAGCAAGTTTGGAGACAATGCGGGCATTTATTTCATCACAAGTAATGTGCCGGATTTCATCTTTACAAACATTCACCAGCTGCAAAATTTTTCAAGTACTACAGCAAACCTTGTTCAAAAGAAAATTGTAGATTTTCTGCAATAAAGTTTTGTTTGCCCGAATTTTGTTAATTTATGATTAATGATTTCCAAATGAGGTAAGTCAATTTTCTTTCAGGTTTTCCAAAATGCTACTATAACAATGAATTCACGTAGTTTGAAAAAAAAAAAAATATCTAGCTGATTTCAATGACTTGCAATCCACTTTCTAATCGCAGTAGCTAATACAATTTTATTATATGTACTATATTAGTACTATATGTAGTCTTCCTTTAAAACAAATGCCGAAATTGCTTATTTAATTTTTTATTTGAATTAGCGAAATTTCGTTACAACGAAATTTCCGTTATAACGGAAGAAAATTACTGTCCCGTGAGGTTCGTTGTAACGGGAACTTACTGTAGTATAAATGAATTTGTATTTTTCAATCTTATTATTACTTATTTTCAACTGGTTTACTGTATTTCTTCAATTATCTTTAATTTCTACTTCTAAAATAAATATACTTTTAAAGTCAATTTTCATTTATTTACTGTATTCTCATAACTTGTAGATAATAATTTATTTTTAAAACATTTAATATATGTTACTTAAAATTTAAAGAATGAAATTCAAATCAATAAAGATAAAACACATTTACAGATATCGACAGTAACTAATCTCAAATGTTTGTTCCAAATATACAAATCCTATAGAATTATTTTGTTCAGTTTTATTTATTGGTTAAACAATTTTCTTCAAATGTGTTTTCTTCTTCATCTTTTTTGCTTGCCAAATATCAAAAGTAATGCGAAGATACCATAAAGATCGAAGAAGATCCACATCCGCTGTACAAATTCCTCCATCTAAGCATCTCACTTCCGCGGTGGCAACGGCTCGTTTCCTCAACGTTAAGCAGTCTATCCAGTTGTTTATCTATATCGATGGTTCTTGCAGCTTTTCAATACCTACTTGCAAACTTATCAAAAATCATGATTCTTAAGTAGATAATTAAAGCTCTTCAGCCAATTTTGTACTAAGGTGACTATTATAGTCTATGGCTCTTCTACACACTTATAAAGCTTTCTCGCACATAGTATAATTTAAGATTTATTGGTATTCATTAAAAAACTTATGAGTCAAAAGTGATGTATCACTTATAAAATACATTGTTATTAGCAGTTTATTTAGTTTTATTAACTATATGAACATAGTTTTTATCCATAAGCAAGAGTTCTTCCATGATTTATTGCATTCTATATTAATTTTTATTATTTTTAACTTGGAATGTCATTAAAGTTGTCTACAAGATGTTTTCATGCTATGTAACTTTTATGGTATTACTTTTTATTGTAATTCCATTATTCTTCCTTTTAAATCCTTTATATAACTTTGATATTTTTTTTTCTTTTGTGGTAGGCAAAATCTTCGGAAGGCTACTTAACACATTTGCCTTTATTAAAATAATCTGAAATCCAGCAGATACTCGTTGTCAATGACAATGTTTTGATGTTTGCTTCATAGTGGTCAAACACTATAATCTTAATCTGAGTTCAAATTCATTTAAATAAGTTGCAATTGCACATAAAAAGTCTTTTTGAAAGATTTATATTAAAAACTTTGTTTTTATGGGTTAGTTCTTTAATACTGTGAAAACAGACGCAGATGTATGATTACACATAAATTTTTTTTAATGAAGATTGTTTCTTCCAGGTACACTTCTGTTAGATCACTATTTGCGTCCAAAGCAGATTTTCAAATGCTCGGAGTGTTTTCGAGAATTTAATCACAAGCATGTCCTTATTCGTCATAAAGCAGTGCATAGCAGTGTTAGGGAAGTGTTTAAATGTGACATCTGTGGAATTGCAAAAACACGTAAAGATCACTTGAGAGAGCATTTGAAGACGAAACATAATATTGTTTTTCCAAGGAAACGAACGAAGAAGAATCAATCAGGAACTTCTATCTTTTGAATGTTTTTATTTTTTATTGAAATCAAACTAAGCTATATTTTTTGTTTGAAGGCTGTTTTACATTTTAAAAGTAGTATAACAATTGTTTATATTTTAAGAGCACTCATTATGTTGATTTATTCTTATATTTTGAAATAAGTTACAAGGTGTGGAATTATATAACATTAGTTTAAAGTTATTATTTAAGAATCCTATGCACTGTTTTATGCTGACGGTATTGGTGGTATTTTTAGAAAGTGTAACTAATAGAATAAGTTTGTTTTTATAGATAATTATCTTACATTTATGAATGACAAATATAGAAAAATTTGCAATACACATTGGTGCATTTAATGAAGTGTTACATTCTACATTTGTTGATTGTTGCAAAGCTGTTTACTGTTATAAAACTGTATAAAAAGTTATTACAATTTATGATTTATCTCATTTAACATTTATTAAAATAGCTATTGACTGTGTATTTTATTAAAATGTTATTTGTAAAGTTGTTGTTTGTAGAAAGTCTTTTATTATTTTAAGTTGCATATTTGTATATGTAATGGTCACTAATTAAATTGACTAATTTAAGTTCTCTACAAAAAAAAAAAAAAAAAAAAAAGTGTGGTTAATTATTAGTTAATGCTTCAAGTTGAATTTATTATATTTAGTTTAACTTGAATATCATTTATTGTAACATTGAGTATTAACAAAGTGTTATGAAAACTGTTGTGAACAATATTTTTTAATAGTTGGCTTTTCTTGTATTTATGTTTAAAAGTTTAAGCTTTTTAAAACTTTTACTTGAAAATATTTGTTTTTGCAATTTTCATGTGCAATGTTTTATACTAAAAATTTTGGTGTTGAAATAAAAATTTGTAAAATTGTTATTGACAATTAGTTACATTTAAGAATGAGTGCAAAAACATTATTTATATAGCAAAGCAATGGTTTCTTTTTATTTTAATACATGACCACAATATTATTCTGCCGTGTAAAATTGTAATTTTAAACATGTTTTATATAAAAATACATACATTAATATATATGCTTTCTGTTATTACAACTAAAACACCAAAATAACAATAGTTTCATTTTAAATATAAAATGAATAAATTTATTGAAAATAAAATAAATAACTTTATTGACAATTAAAGTACATAAATTTACAAAAATGTAAAGCAAAAGGCACTTTTTTATGCTTTTGTATGTGTTTCATTTTTATTGAATACCTACCTGGGGGTAGACTTAACTGTTGTACTGGAACAACTACAGATCTAGATCTACAGATCTAGATAAAAATTAGATTACTAATTTTTTAATAATGCAGTGAATTCGCGACTCAAAGTCTCATAAGTCAAATATTTGTTTATCTCGAAGTTTTCATTAGGTCTCGAGACAAATTAATGCAATAGAAAATTACTTCCGATGACTCGAACTTCGGATAACTCGAAGAATTTGGCCAGTCCCTTGAACTTCGAGCTATCGCAAGTTGATTGTATAGAACTTTTATAAATTATTCATAAATACTTGTAAGTGTATAAATAAAAGTACTTGTTTTAAGATTAAAAGTATATAATACGTTGCAGTGAAATAAGTAAAATTATACGAATTCAAACATTTTTAAGAAACTTTGAAGAACTTGCTTATAACTTCGAAAAGTTTTTTGTGAAAATTGAAAATGGGATTTGTATAGCGAGATTTTAATTGAATAGATGCTAGGTTAATTAAATTTACACTATGTAAAGGTCACCCTAATTTAATTATTTTATCAATGATTAACAATTAATACAATAAATCTTGATACTTAGGTTCTGAGCCACAAGGATTGTTAATTAGACTTAAAATAATACTGATCTTAATGCAAATTAATGTTCTTGTCTATTATCAAGTTGCATGCATGATCCAATTTGCTTATTTCTTTAATTTTATGATCTTCCGAGTTATTTTTGTGCTTTGATGTAATTTTATTCGATCATTGCTTATATTTCTTTTACTCCTTATTTTAGTACTATAAGAAAAAGAATCTGCTAACTTGATTAATGTATACTTTCTAAAGAATATTGTTTTTTCTAGGTATACCACACTTAGAATCTTCGGATTTTCTTTTGAACTTGCCTCCATTGCGAATTTTCAAGTGTTCTCAATGCTCTCGGGAATTTAATCTTAAGCATCACCTCATTCGTCATGAAGCTGTACATAAAGATATCAGAGAAGTATATACATGTGAAGTATGTGGCAAAACACATACTCGCAAAGATAACCTTAGAGATCATTTACGGACACAACACAATATAGTTTTACCAAAGAAAACCAAATGGAAACAGTTTTAAGTATTTTTATGTCATATTTCACAAGTAGTGCTTATTTACGAATGTATGGCTGTACATTTAGTTCAGAAATATTATTTTAAGATAGTTAATGAAGTGTATTAAATAACTGTAATAATTAATTTTTTAAAATGTCATTATTTCTCAAGTTGCTTTTTCCATTTTCTAAGTTGCAGCATTTAAAAAAAATTAAAATTAATAATTTAAGTAATAATAATTTAATTTAGATAATAATGGCGAAATTCTGTTGATTGGTTGTAGATGTGATTATAAAAGTATACACTAGTTAAGTTTTTGGTTTTAATAATGTGATGATGATATATTTTAGTTGTGATATCTCTGACAATATGTATAAATAGCTGATTAAGTAATTTTTATGTGCAAGTTACACATTTACTTTTCCTTTTAAATACTTTTGTTTTTAAAATATGTCAATTATAAGGAATTGATTGAAATGAAAATTAATAAACTATGAAAACTTGTCTTAGCTCAGATGAATCATCGCATGTGCAAATTATGGCTTGTGCTCTCAGCCATTTTTGTTAAATATTCTCTGTTTCAGTTTTGAATTGCATTATAATTTCTGATTAATTGTTTTGATGCATTGGTAGTTATACCAGCTTCAACTTTTCCTACATTGAAATAAGTATAAGGATTCAGTGGTAGGCAACTAAAAGTAAACCATTTTGAAATTATTGTTGAGGTATTGCTATTGATAGCAAAACTTGTATGTTGACATTTTTGTGGTAATGTTAAGGCAAAATTTAATGTTACTTTTTGAAACTGCTTTTTAAACTTTTACACTCAGTTTGTATACTTTTACTGCTATTTATGTTGTTGTTATATTATTTGTGTTAAAAAATATTATAATATATCAGAATAAAAGATCGGTTACTCTATTAAAAATATTCTTCTTAACCATTTTGAACTTGACATGCAGAGAATAAGTGTTTTTATAAACTTATTAGACCTAGAATTAAGCTTATTCTTTATGTTGTAAATTCAATTTCTTAAATAGTGAAGTTCAAAACTCATGGCGGAGTAACAAGTTCAACTTGTTAATTTAACACCTTTAAAATGAATCTCTGTTAAAAAACAAATCACTGTTAAGACAAATTAAATTTGTGATCCCTCCCTTCTCCCCTCCCCCCATATGTACAAATAACTATATTTTTTTGTTTTGTTTGAGCCAAACATGCATATTTCGAATCATCAAATAAGTCAAACTTCTATTTGAAGTCCCAAAGAGGAGAGACATACTTACGGCGATGGCACAACAGTGGTGAAAACATGTTAATTTGATAAATGCCGAAAGGGGAGCCAATGCACTGAAATCGTAAGGTAGGTGGGATTTGTAAGTGTCGAGATAACTATCACAATTAAGGGAACAATTTTCCCAACATCTTACAAATCACCCTCACCTTAAAGTGGAGACACACTTACGTCAATGGCATGGCAGCTGCGAAAACAGGATCATTTGATAAATGTCGAAAGGAGAACAAATGTACTGAAATCTTAAGGAGTGTGGCATTTGTAAGGGGTTGAAATAACTATCACCTTAATTGGTGACAGTTATCTCTCCCCTTACAAATCTCACCCTCCTTTAGATTTCAGTGCATTTTCTCCTCTTGCTATACATTCATCAAATTATCAGGTTTTAGCCGCTGCTTTACCGTCGCCGCTCTTAGGTTGGGCACACACTAAACGGCACAGCTCCCTTTTGATGAATGTCGAAAGGGGAGAAAATACACTGAAATCTTAAGTTGGGTGAGATTTGTTAGGGGGACTGATAGCTGTCCCAATTAAGGTGACTGTTTTTCCAACCCACCCTCTTTAAGATTTCAGTGCATTTTCTCCTCTTTTGACATCCATCAAATGGGAGGCTAGTAGTCGTGCCGTTTTGGTGTGTCTGCGGCCTTAAAGTTTCAGTGCACCTTCTCCGTTTTCGACATTTATCAAATTATCATGTTTTTGTCGCTACCGTGCCGTCGCCGAAAGTGTGTCTCTGCTCTAAAATTTGAACTTCCATTCACTAAAACGAATAAGTAATTTTCACTTGTCACCAACTTTGTCCAGTTCATGGCTGATCTCAAGTTAGGAAAATACTTCAATGGAGCAGGGTATAGTGATCGGTAGGGCAGGTCTGAACTTTGTGTGTGTGTGGGGGGGGGGGGGATGCGTAACATTGAGTACGCAGATGCTTCTTTGGTATCAGATTCTCTAATTACCAGTTTTTAACTGGTTGAGAACTCCAGGGCTTCAAGAAGGGGTTCACAGGCGACGTTATGCAGAATCAGTCATGCCTTTTTTTTTCTTGTTGAAATGCTGTTTCCTCCTTTGTTACATTTCGTGTTCGAATTCGTGAAAGCACTTGAAATCATGAAAGATAATCATGCAACATTTTTAACGCCAGCGAAACCGGATTTTTTCTTTAATTATCAAAATTGCTACCCCCTGCAGGATTCATTTTAAAAGATGTAACTGTGGAAGAATTTGCAGTGTAAGAAAATGACGATATTCCCCGAGAAGTTGAATCAGCACAACAACGCAAGCTTGCCCGAGGATGGTGTAAGTATCAAAGATTATTTTTTAATGGATAATGGGGCATTTTTACATCAGGAAGTTTGATGAATTTCAAATTGTGTATGCAGTGCTGAAGAAAAGAAGAGCAAACGAACAAAAAAGTGATTTGATAAACAAAAACGAAGTGAAACAGCTGAAGTGATGGCGCCATCTTTAGAAGAACCGCCCGTTGGCCACAACACTTTGGGCCGGCTTCTCTAATGAAAAGATAAATCTGAATACCTGAAAAATTTCGATATAATTGAAGACTCTTGGAATAATTGTTCAGAAAAGAATAGGAAGCAATTAGAATCTGTCATCTTTGAGTACTTTAAGAAACCATGAAGTATGTAATTTATTCTGTTTAATTTATATTTTTTCAAGTAATTTCTTATGCGATGTAATTTCAATTAATAAATTTTTGTAGCTTTTACTTTTAAAACTTTTTATTAGAGAAATAGAAATCGTATTTTTGCTATGACAAATTCGAAATTTATGGCATTCACTTAAATACACTTTAGGAACTTAATCGAATATTGTGTTTCAGAAAATCGTGCGAGATTCCTTTTTTGCTTTTTAAAAAATGATTTTATTGTTTTTTGGATAAATCAAACTACAGTTAAGATGAATTATTTTTTAAAGGTCTCTTGGAGTTCGTTTTAACGAGGTTCGATGTACTGCTCGCCTTACTTAAATGACTCCCATTTCAAGTTTATAAAATGCATATTTTAAAATATTCTAATTTGTCATTGGAAAATAATTTTATGTCAGGAAAAGTCATAAATCCAACACCATTAATCAAACCTGTGTCATTAAAAGATGTATTTCTGTAGATGAATGTATGAAAGAAAAATATGGATTTCAAAAAACTTGGATTTAAGGCTTTAAGTAATGAGGTCAGCAACATCCTCTCCCCCTCTTTCAAATATCTGCTAGGAAATTGATTGGCTTTTCTTCAATTAGTCAGGTACTAAATGTAATGAATAACCAAATCGGAAACCAAACCAATTATTAAATGTGGTCCAAAATTTGAAAGTAAAAAAAAAAAAAAACGAGTTTCTAGGATAGTTATCAACATTGTAAGCAACTAATTCCATGTATTACCTTCACATACCTGTCAACGTAAAGGAAGTAGCCGTTGTAATATACCTATTTCAGCCTTTTTATTCAGTTTCGCGATTGTCGCACTAAATTGTGCGAATTTGAGGTTTTATTTCAGGGGGGGGGGGGGGCATATGATAAAACCTTTCCTTCATGTAAAACTTTTCACTAGTTAAAATTATTGATTCGATGAATAGGAGAAATTTTATTTTAACTTTGGGGGGGGGGGGGGCCTGGATGTTCACCAGACAAACTTTTTTGACAGGTTTGATGGGAAATTGTCTATTTTGCACGATTCTTTTTCCACTTCGAAGAAGAAAATTCCGATATTTTTGCCGATTTTACGACATTTCTAGCCTGCATATTTCTATAGGACTCACATATGGATAATAACATAGCTTTGTATGAGGGATTTGGCAAAAAAAAATTACTTTATGTTTACTGTTTTTCCTATTTTGAAGATGAAAGTATATTGAGTTTTTCACTTGTGTATTTTGATAAGTTTTTATGTCTGCTGCATTTCTCTTTAAGTTGTGATCCCATTTATAAAAGGTTCATCAATCATCGGCCAATTGATTTCGATAGATTTTAAAAAAGATAGCCACTTCGGAAGGCTTTTTAATGTTTCAAGTTTTGGATTTATTCGGTACCTCATTTTTAATGTCAGATTTTATATGCGTGCTATCTCCGCTTCTAATTAACAATTTCGCATAGAAATGAAAAAGAAAAATCCTCAATTGAAGTAGAATTTATTTCTGGGTTAAGTAATGGAGAAATGATGATTTGATATACCTGGATGAAAACGTGTGAAACGTGTCTCTTTTAGTGATGAATATCATATTGCAACTTGTTTGTAATTGATGCAGTAGTTTGCCACTTTATCTATTAAGCCGGTTCTGGGTTGTACCATCCAGATTAAACGTATCTACCGGGCGAAAAGATGCGCAAAAACAAATGCAGAATAAAAATCTAGCCAACATTTTAACAATTTGAGTTTGTAGGAAAAGTAAAAAATTTGGGAAAGGAAATTCCGCAGCCAGGAGTAAACAAATAATAAAATATCAAGTTTTTACACTCAATCACCTCAAATGTTTCCCAAGTCTGTTCCACGTGTCCCAGTGGTATATCTTTCAATACTATTCTTGCGTGATTTCGCTGAACCTTAACAAGTGTCATTATGACTTTTTTGGTTTGAAAGATTTTATGCTGTTTGAAAATGGACTTCGAATGAGTTAAGGTACTTGATCACCTTATTTTTTTCCTTTGCATTTTTTTTTTTTTTTTTTTTTTTTTTTTTTTTGCATTTTCTCAATCCTTTCCAGGGTTTTACGGTCCAGGGACAGCAGATTAACAAATTGTAAGTGAAAAAACTTGATTTTTTAAAAATTATTTAAAAAAAATAGCAAGTAAAAACATGTTAGTACATGGAAAGAAATCGATGGTTTTTCGTAGTATTCGAACATTATGAAAGTCCATATGAACTAAAAATCGGTTAAATGAATTATACTGGCACATAAAAGTTGTCAGTACATATAAAGGATTTATACTAAAAATTTTGTTTTTATGGATTAATTTTTTTCTTTCTTTGTCTGGTAAACCTATCTCTCATTAATTTCCAATGAGGTAAGGAATAAACGGTTTTATTCTTGTGGTGCCAAATAATTGCCTTTTTTATATTGGCAACTTGGCTACATTTTTAATACATGTACTAAATTTTCATTAAATTGCTCATGATTTTTCAGATTGGAGGTTGGATATGCAAGATTTCTCTCAAGAGCATTTTAAAGAAGCTGTATGTCCTGTATGTAAGAAATCCTTCTTCGATGTCCCCACAATGAAGCGTCATCTGAAGTGCCACCAAGAATTAAGAGAACTGTTTGCATGTAAAGTGTGTTCCAAAAGTTTTACGCGTAAAGATAACCTTAGAGTTCACATGAAAATAATTCACTTTTCTACATAATGAAAAATTGTATTCGAAGTATTACCATTCAAATATCATTTGACATACTTAATGGTGTTCGTTAGTTTTATCCTACTCTATAGACCCAATGAAACATTTCCCACTAAAAATTACTTGCCGAAAAATTTCTTTCAAAACAAATTTTTTTTTTATCACATATAATATTGATTAAATCTTAGAAACAAAATTTAAAGAAATATCAGCGTCTTTATGCAAAAGCAAGTATGCGACAAAAATTATAAAATTGAGTTATTACTATCGTAAGATTCATCTTGTTAATATTCAATTATCTGATGTAGTTTTACTCCAATGTATTAATTACTCCAGGCTATATTAATTATTTCAGGAATTATTTAAAGAATAGTTAAGCTACTCTCCGTAGAAGTGTATACTCCTGGAAAAAACATATTTTTCCGAATATCAGACGATTATAAATTATTTGTGTAATTTTTATGTTTTTTTTTTTTTAAATCACCACAGCTGAGATTCTAGTATTTATTAGGCAAGTGCAACACGCAAAATAATTCAAAATAAATTACAAAATAATTCAAACTAAATACTACATCACACACGAATTCATGATTTCTTTATTTTTTTTAATCAATACAACATTGCACGAGTATGCACGAAGATATATTTATATCATGTCCAAAAACATTTTCACAAAAAGTGGTGTTCTTTCAATTGAGGATTTCTGTTTGGAATTAAGTGGGAATTAAATTATTTGTGCAATTTGATAAAAGGTAATTTTTATTTTAAAATTTAATTCGAAATAAAATTCTGAAAAACGAGTAAAATAAAATTGCCAATTGTAGTATTAGAAACACGATAAAATATAATCCTTTTTTTTCTGATTTTATGTAATGTATTCGTTTTGTGTTATGTAAAAAATCAACAAAAAAACACGTGGTGTCATGTGTATGTTTGGAAGCTGTTTCAAATTATTAATAAAAATTAACTTGGTTTTGTATATGTTTTCTAATACTTAAGTAGTATAAAGTTTAAGGGTTCTGTCTACTTTGGATGCATGAAAAAAACGCTACTTTTTTTTTTTTAAGAATACTGCATATTTATTGATATAAAACTTATTAGGCTTAACAAAAATATTCGTAAATTAAAATAAAAAAAAGAACAAAAAAAAAAGTTGTTCTCAAAAAGTAGATAGGTGTGCGCTGTTGAAAAAATCTGAACAGCGGTCCATCTGAAACAAATACATTGAATGGTTTTATCTATATCCTGTACATATAATAATAATTTACTTGCAAAAATTAAAAAATAGCAAACAAAAAAAAAAAATTAAAAAACGTCTTTTTTTGCATGTTTTTTGTCAAAAAAAAATAGTAAAATTTAAAATTTTGCTATAGTTCTGGTACGGTATATAGCGATAAATGTACAGAATATGTGGTTAAAATTTCATAAGGATCATTCAGTAGTTTCTGAGATTTTTTCAACAGAGCATACCTACCCACTTTTTGATGACAGTTTACCTGCCATTTTCACATTAAAAAAGTGGTTAAAATCCATACTTTTTTTTTTTTTTGTAATTTACGAATATTTTTGCTAAGCCTAACAAGTTTTATATCAATAAACATAACATATCAGTATTCTTAAAAAAATAAATAATAAAAATAGCGTTTTTTTTTTTTTTTTTTTTTTTTTTTTTTCATGCATCCAAAGTAGACAGAGCCCTTAAAATAAGTTTAAGTTTTAGTATTTTGGCAAAAAAAAATGTCGATACTTAATTGGTGAATACTAAATATGTATTTCCATCTTGAAAATGTATGTAGAGAGAGTGAAAAATGCAGAGCATTCCTTATATAAATATTAATTTGCATTTTTGCCATTCGTATACGTGGCCGAAGACTTTTCATGTTACAAAAACCTGTCAACTCTCCTCTTGGGAACAATTTATATCCTTGTTTCTGAAGGAAAAAAAATTCTAAGCACTATTACAAGGATAATTAGGACAACACATCTTGAGTGCTTTAATTCACTACTGGTGCTTAGTCTGTTTTATAATTGACAAGAAAAAAGCACTTGCAACATTTTGACATAAGATGCTAGTTGTCTGAAACGTTGAAAATGCTAATTTGCTTCCTTCGGACTTTTTAAAGAATTATCTTGCATGATATTTCTTTGATTGCAATAATTTTAGAACAATTTCTGAAATATCCAAAAAATATTAAAAATGTATAGTGTATTCATTTTGCTTTGTGCACAGATGGCTAATGAACGTGTATCGTCTTATAAATTTGTTCCCTACTTTATCATGATCTAAGAACCCGGCAGTGTTCCGCCGCCAAGTCCGATAACAAAGCGGCAGACATGCAAGTATGTATTATTATGTTGACAGAGCTTAGGCCCGTTTTCGACCCCTCACGGCTCAGCTTCTATTATAGCTAGAACTCTGATTTTTTTGTCCTTGTGTTGCCCCGGGTGAGTAGACGAAAAATAACATAATTGTTAACATTGAACAAGGGAACATGGTAAAAAAATCCATTGAAAATCGCAGAAGTCACTGAAATTTTTGTTTTACTGGTTCTGACTAGGGCTACAGTCAAAACTATTTGATCAATTTTGAATTTTTTTTATTCTTTTAGCTTGATTAGAGGAAGTGCCTTTTGTATGTTTTGAAGAAGGGTAGGAGGTTTTGTCCCCCCCCCCCCCCTGGAAATGATCCCGATGCTTGAGAATTTTAGCCTGGCCTACAGCTTAAGCGCTTTGATATATTCAGACCATTATTTTTTTTATTCCTTTCAGATTGATTACAAGAAGTGCCTTTTGTATGAATTAAAGTGTAAGACGGTCTGTACCCCCCCCCCCCTCCCCCAGAAATGATCCCTGAAATTGGGAATTTTAGCCCGGATAATGACTGATTAAAACTGGTCAGTGAATATCAGATATTCATCTTGTGCTCAATTTCTAGAAGTGATTTTGATACCTTAAGCTAAACTATTCAAACAGTGTAATTAGAAAAAGTAAAAATTACTTATTGTTTATTACCGGAAAACATATTGCCAATTTCGCAATTTTGGCAGTGTTTTTTTTTTTTTTTTTTTTTTTTTTGTCTTTTTTGTCAAAATGTAATAATTATTACCAAAAATGTCGCTAAACAGGCATTTTTTTTTTTTTTTAAGTATTGAAAATAAGAAAACAAAAATAGTAAATTACACTAATCCATGTCAAATTTAAATGCTGTGACAGTAATATAATTAAAAGTTGTGCGATGTTCCGCACTCCTAGTCTTTGAATTTTTATGATCAACAGGGTTCCCACGGTCCTTGAAAGTCCTTGAATTTTTTTTGATGAAATTTAGTCCTTGAAAAAAGGTTAAGGTTCTTGAAAGTCCTTGAATTTTTAAGTAACCAACAACAGTGGTGTAGTGTAAAATAAAAAGGTGTGGGAATGCTATGTTGCGTCGTTACAAACGTATATATCTTTTTCTGTGTGTGTGTGTGGGGAGGGGGGGGGGGGGGAAGAGTGTGAAAATGAGACAACTTTAAATAGTTTTGTTAATATTACTTTAATATTCTCAAAATAGCTCACCAGCACCTCCAAAAATTAAAATAATAATAATTGTGTGTTTCGACTTATTCTTTTATACAAATAATTTTTTTAAACTATTAAGTTATATGGATTTTAAATAATTTGCTTTGCACAACCCATTTTAAAAGATTGTTTAACACTTTATAAAGGATTATAACACATTTTCAAACATATTATTGACACAAACTTTTAAACATTTTTTCCGAAATGTCAGAGATGCCTTACATGCAATGGGTTCAGATAAATTCCCAGATTCTGTAGCTCCTCGAAATCTGTTTTCAAAATGAATGAAAAAGATTGTGATTGTTGCAGAAGTTGATTGAAAGTTTTATGGCTTTTCTCCTTTTCAAAAAGAAAATCTAGAGAAGTTCCTCTTTCTTGATAGATCCTTTTTTTCCTTTTCCAAATTTGCTCCATTAATAAAATAATTGGAAAATTCAAATCCATTAGTCGATTTAAAATTTCTTGATAAAATATTAATTTGTGTACCATCTCAATCATCTCTAATTTTAAGCAGGATGTTTCAATGTAAACTCATTACTTGCCAGATTTGTTTGGGACTTCCTGTTTTTTATCTTATCCAGTTCGATTTTGTCCTCTCGACAGTGGTGACGATTAGGTGACAATAATAGTCAAAAATGGGTATAAATCAGAGGAGAAAGCAAACTGCAAAATATATATGATATTGCCATCAAAATCACTAGATTTTAAAAAAGATCGGTGAAATTTCCCCCCCCCCCCTTATTGCCGCCACTGTATGATTTTTTTTTAAGAACTGCTGCTACATTTTTGGAATAAATTCTGAAATAACTGTAAGTGTAAAACTTTCCCATTCTCAAACCGAAAAGAAATTTAATTTTGCATTTTAAAGTACATCCTAATTGTTTCCCTACTTCTTCGCAGCCCAATTTCAATGTATTATACCCATTTGCAAATCCATTAGCACTTTTATATTAAGGAAAATCAAATATACAGGACCAGCCTAGGAGTAAAATCTATGTGTGCAAGAATGAGGTTTGGTGCCCTTACAATGAAAATGGATATAGAAAATACTCCAAAAATGGTGAGAGTGCTCTATATGGTATGGGTGCAAATTATTAAAATCATAGCGTTTTCTGCTCTAATCAACATTATTTTAAGTCAGCTTTTATTACGGAACCCATGGATACATTTTTTTTTTTTATAAAAAATTGTAATAAAATTATTTTCATAAGATTTTAATAAAATACATGTTATTAAAATTACTGATTTTTGCTACGTATTACTTTTTTTAGTAGTCCTCTGCTCTTAGCGCAAGCCTTGGAACTCCTTTGCAACCCTGGGTTGTGAAGGGCTGCAATTCGGCTAATGTAGCATTATCAGTACTGCCAAGTTAAAGTGAAACAAAGTTAACAAACGTTCTGTCACAACAACGTAGCGGAGCGCTTGAAGCAAGTCTCTTTACTGTACATTCAAGCAACATTTTATGTGTTGAACTAAACATATTCAAATTCATAAACATTCAAAAGCGAAGTTAATATAAAGGATTTAAAAATCAATACTATTTTGAACATATTTTTTCATGTTCAAACAAGTTATCAGTTTGATTTTCCCAATATCTGGGAATAAAATAAATATTTCCCAATATCTGACAAAATATAAATACATAATTTCGTGATCTCAAAACACCTTAAAAGCTAATACAAAATATCAACATTCTGCTCTTACCTATCTGGATTTTTAGCACTAACCAGTTTATTCCGTCAGAACCGCAGGTTTGCTTAACTTTTTTGGATTGTAAAAAACCCCATCTTTTATTGTCATTTGTTTTTCCTCTTGAACGAATTCATTTTTAGGTACGTTGAGAGGTTTACAAATAATTTATTAAATCTTTGATATAAAAATTTTTAAAAAAAAGTTACATAACTTTTGTTGATAAATCGGTTAGCGTTCCCGTTAAAATTAGAGGATGCGAAATATTCTTCAAGAAAAAGGCGCAAAGAACTGAATGTGCTAAATCACAGTTTTGTTCTTTAAAAATGTAGATATTTGGCGTGAATTTGTGTATGGAAGTTTTAGACTGTATATACGACGAACCATACAAATTTGATGTCTGGAATTCTTCCACAAATACAGATCATTCGTTGAAGAGGATAATTGCTATTGAATGAATCATAGCTAGATGTAAACATACATGTCAGTTAATTTCTAATGAAGGAGAAATGGCCATGTGTGGGTTGCCGCGCCTTTTTCAAGTGTTTTACAAAAACTAGAGCTTGCCTGCTCAGCTCTGAAGTTGTGGATCCCAGACGAAAGCAAGTTCCCACGAAATGACTTTTTAGTTTGTTTACTTGGCTTTGAGTTCAGTATTACGTATAGAGAATTTTTTTTTTTTAGATGAGGGAATGTCGTTCCGCCTTCTAAAAAGGTAAAGGATCGCCGTTGCCTCATGTTCCCACTCCACTACACCCCTGACCACCAATAATCTCCTTTTTGTAGTTTTATTTCTAATGTATTTAAAATTATGGTCCTTAAATTTTTCTAAAAAGGTTCTTGAATTTTCTTAAAAAGGTCCTTGAAAGTCCTTGAATTTTTTTCTTCAATAAGAGTGGGAACCCTGGATCAAGTGTGACGTTATTGCGTATAAAATATTGTTAGGAATTTCTGTATATTTGTAAATATGTCGTTGTATTAATTATGAAAATAGAAAAATTTATGCAAAATTAGCAAGAATTCGTTTTTCTTCGCTTTCCTGCAATGTGTCTCCTAATGCTTGGAAACGAGTTCTACAGGGATCATGCTGGAAAACGAGTTTTACAGGGGGCAGGCTATTTAACATTATGGTTAAGGGCAATCTCGTAAAGTTGGTATCATTTGGCGACATTTTCGGTCCCCATGTACATGTATAGGGCTTTTCGACTACGATCTGGGAAGTTCTCCAAATTTCTATCTCTAGAAGATTCACGTAGGTTTAACTTTTCTTTATAAGGCCGACCAAGAGTTAGTTGTCTCTCAGTGAGCATTCAGAGTAGTTCTAAAAGCGAACTGTATTGCATTGTCTTTTGCGGCGATTTTAGCAGTTGTGTATCAAGTTTTTAACTGTTGTGTGTGCTCTATTGTTGTGTATAGAGCTGTATTGAGTCTATTAGAACGAGAAGTTTTGGAGTTGTAAGAGAATCTGTGAAGAGTGATATTGGAATAAATATCTGCAAGTTTTGATCTGCTTTGGCTTCAAGTCTTTCGAACCCATCCACACAACAATATGTTGCGCAGAGAATATTCAAAGGCATCAGTCATGTGATGGCAATGTGGTAAGATTATATTGACGTATTTGATGATGGTTAAAACCAAATTTATGTGAATAAAATGCAGTTAAGTAGTTTGGAAAAATGTATTTTTACTTAACTAGGGAGCTCCGTCCCCTGGATTGCTGTGCAATCCCCTTGGTTCGCTTATGCATAAAGTACATTTAGAAGATTTGTGATTGGTTGTTTGAAGTCGTTGCCATTCTGCTCACAGAAATATAGCTGAATTTGGGCTGCAAGTAAGAGAATTATATATATAGATATGTGAGAGAGTAATTGAAAACCTCGGCAAATTTTTAAGGGATGGTCATTTAATAAGAAATATCCATGTAAAGCAGGGCTCGACTGCAGTTAAGTTAGCAAACTCTACAAAAAGAATTGATATCTTCCCTCCCCCCCCACCCAAAAAAAAAAAAACGTAAAAAAAACTTAAAAAAACTAGGCGTTATAAAAAGAATGACCCAGTCAGAAAAAGTTATGAAATCTAATGTTTGCCTCCAAGCGGCTGCGTTTAGTTTCTTTGGGGTACTTGTACATAGACAATCAGTACTTGGCAAGGTAGAGTTTTTATAAAATTAATCTCAATTCAGTGCAATGAGTGCAAAGTAGCTGAAGCAAATGAAATGAGATTAATCCGAAATAACTCTAGCCTGCCAAGTACTGATTGCCTATGTACAGTACCCCCCCCCCCCCCAAAAAAAAACAGAATGATGGCTATATCTTCGGTTCTAATTATCGTAGAATCTTACGGTTTGCACCAAAATGTTTTGCTTACGATTTTCTATATATCTGATGCAATTTTTTTCCTTGAGGGACTGCTTACTAATTAAAAGTAACGCTATCTTCGAAAATTTCAATACGAACCCTTATTTTTTATCATTTCATTCGATTCAGAATACATCATTTACCCTATATACCAAATTTCAAAGCATTATGTTGAAAAACACGTCACTTATGAGCGAAAATATTTCGACCATTTTTTGACCGATCTTCAGGGAGAATTTCCATAAAACGAAAGGTATTTAAGATTCTTCTTCACAGCGGGAGAAATAGAACGGTCAATGTGGCGCGTTTCACGAAGATTAAAAAATACAAGTATTAGTCTAAAATTGCATAGAAAGTACTTGGATTTATAGTGTCATGTTTAAGATTAATACAAAAATAGCAAGTAAATGCAAAAGTAACATAATTTATTTACAACATTAAAGATGTGCATTCTTCACACGAAATAAATAAAATATCGAATACTGTAATTGCAGAAATATAACGAATACTACTGATAATTAGAAAATTAATAAATATTAAATGTAGGCATTAGTAAACAGTATTTAGCAAAGCATGAATATTTTACAGAAATATTTCACTATAAACACAAATGTAACTAGATCGTTGAAATTATTTATAAAATGAAAAAGTCACATGATTCAGTAAAATTTTTAAAGGATAACTTATTGAAATTGCTTAAAAAATGTTGTTTTAAATAAATCGAATTTAAGAAAGCAAATTAAAAAAAAAATTGATAGTTTACAGAAAAAATAATTAATAATTTAAAAAACTAAAAAACACGCTTTAATAGAAAATCAAACTAAAAAGTAGAAAATAATCAATAGATTAAAAAACTAAGAAACACGCTTTAATAGAAAAGTGAACTAAAAAGTAGAAGATAATTTTAAATAAGTTTGAAATAAGAATAGAGTGATTAGCAAGAAATATTTATTTTATCGTAAAAAAGCGTGGGGTGCTTGATGTCAATTTTTGTAAATATTTAATGACAGATATTGGTAAAAGTAGAGCCATTATGAAAATATCTTAAAAAGCACCCCACGCTTTTTTACGATAAAATAAATATTTCTTGTTAATCACTCTATTCTTATTTCAAACTTATTTAAAATTATCTTCTACTTTTTGGTTCACTTTCCTATTAAAGCGTGTTTCTTAGTTTTTAAACTATTGGTTATACGATAATTGAACGTTATGCGATTTTCCACACCTCTAGTTTACCTTGAATTAATCTTTGATAGTTTCAAAAGTCGTGTACTATACGGTCCCTTAAAGTGAGCGTCTTTTACATTTTCTCTAAAAAATCGAGAACTAATAGTCAAAATGGAAAGAAAAAAAATTATGGGGGGTGGGTTTAGACGATGGTAAATCTAATGAAAGCAAAAAAAAATATATGTTTCTATTCAAATTTTTTTTTAATTGCTTTATTAATTAATAATTAATTATTAAAAACGAAATTGAATCAAAAGCTGATTGCTATTTATGTTTGGCCATTTACAAACTACCTTTTGAAAAAACATTACTGAAATATATTAATTATTTAAGTATTTATTGCCAAAAAACCAACTTTTTTATTTAACATTAATTTATCATTTTCTTTTTATCATTTAAATTACAAACCATTCATTAGAAAATTACGAATTTTTGTATTTCGCATTCTTTTTTAATGCTGAATCCAAATATGGAATAATATTATGAGGTTGCTATTGAACTTTTTAAAGTTTGGTTCTGTTTTAATATGTAGATGACCCTTCATGATAAAAAAAAAACTACATACAATTATTAAAAACCTTTCACGATTTACAACGGTACCTTTTGTTTGTTATTTCAACAATTAGAACAAAAGATATAGCCATCGTTCTGTTTTTTTTGGGTACTGTACAAGTACCCCATTTGTATATATTATGTACAAGTACTTCATTCGTATATATTATGTACAAGTACCCCGAAGAAACTAAATGCGGCCGCTTGGCGGCAAGCATTAGATTTCATAACTTTTTCTAGCTGACTTTGCGTTTTTTTTTTTTTTTTTTTTTTTTTTTTATAACGTCTAGTGATTCCCCCCCCCCCCCCCCCTTCTTTTGGAAGATTATGTTTATGCAGAAATGTAAAAAAAGATATATTTTCTTCGCATAAAGAAAAAAGGTTTCTTTTTCCGATTGATACTTACCCCAAAAGCTTGTGGATTTGTATTCACAACTATTTAAATAACACGGTATTGCTAAAATATAACCTATAGAGAAAGCTATTGTTAAATAAACAATTTAGTTATTTGTTTTGTAGGAAGAAACACGATTTAGTTTTTAAATATTTCTACAAAAACCTCAACTCCTACTATCAGTTGCTCAAAAATTATTTATTTCTGAAATTTTCTGTTACTTTTGGCCTACTTTGTAATTTAGTAACGAATTCTTTCTATTTTATTTTTTGCATATGATGTAAAAAGTAAATCTATAGGCATCTCTTCCGAATGTGTGTGTGTATTACCTTTGATATTTTTCTAGAATTTTTGTCAATAAAGAATTTCAAGAGGTATTCTATAATAGAGAATTTCAAGAGAATTGCTGGATTTCAGAACAATAACCGATTTTAATTTCTTTATTGGTTAACAGGAGATATATTTGATTTTTTTTTTTGTTTGAGAGTGTGTATTGGTCATCGAAGGAAACGACATCTTATTAAAATATTTCATTATTCAGAAGTGGCAGGACGCTCGCCTCCCCCACGCTAATACAATAATGAAAATAATAACGATCTATTTCAATGATTTTCTATGTATATATAGAGAGAAGGCAACTCTCAAATGTTAATTTGACTGAGGATGAGAATGTTTTATTATATATCGAGTATTTATTAAACTAAATATTTTACATTTTAGAAAAGTATTAGAACCTCCTTAAATTGTACTTTAAACCATGGGCGCCTGCAGAAATATTTGCAGGGGGGTGCAAGATAAGATTTTTATCAAACTCATTAATTTTTTAGAAATTTTAATTAATAGTTATGCATTTTAAATTATACTCTTTGAGAATAGTTTAAACAAATTCACGGTATATATTTTTGAAAGCGTAACCGTGTTAAAAAGAAAAAATAGTAAGAATATTAAAAAAAAAAAATATTTTTAACGATTTTTTGTCATCCAACTAGATCTCACGGCATTCAAGAGACAGTGTTTAGAACAGAGGAACAAGAAGATGCAAAAGTACAGAAAAGAGTATATTTCTTCCAAGTTTTGGAAATAATTAAAAAAAAAAAATACAAAGGCAGTATTAGTTATGTTTAATTGAATTCTAAAAATAGATTTCAAGTTAGTATATCTGATGACTTAAAAAGCAAAATATTTGTCCCAGAATTTCGAGAACCACACAGGAAATGATTATACAATAAAAGAAATAAATACTTCAACTCAGCCTCCAATAATCCTTGACAATAGTCGCCAGTAGCTATAAAAAATTACATAGAAAAGAAACAAAAGACTAAACTAATAGAAAAACAAATGCTTATTGTAACATAAAAACCAAAACAGCATATGTGCTTTTCTTTTTATCTTGGAATTTACACCTTTTCTCTCATATATACATTTTTTTAATTTTCAAGAGCTGGGGGGGGGGGGTGCAAGTGCACCTCCTTGCACCCTCCTGGGAGCACCCATGCTTTAAACTAGCACAATAATAAACTTTCTACTACAGAATTTCAAAATTAGTAATTTTTTTGTTCGTAGGACTAATAAGGAACTTGCACAAGAGTGGAAAATTAATACTTTTTGTATTTTCTAGTGTTATCCAACGATAATTTTTGAGCAGTGCAATAATTTTTTATCTTTATGCTTTCAATTAATCAAAAATCGAGTTTGAAATCAAAGCAAAAGTCATGTGACCAAAAACGCATAAAAAAACCGTGACGTAGTTACGCATAGATTCCGTCGAAAATCCAAGGAGGAAAATCACTCCCTCCTCGTCTAAAACAGGTTTTAGACTGGTTCATCATCGGAGCATTGACGTCACACGCAAAAGTTGCTTTTTCCCGCCAAACGCCCAAAGGGAAAAACTAAATATGTTTTTAACTATCTATCCGAACTCAAATTTTTGAAAGAATGGTATTGTTTTTCATGATTTTTTTCTCTACTTTTATTTGAAAATAAAACAAAAAAATGTGAAAGTTCCTCATTTGTTATTCAGATAAATAGTAATCTAACTTATTTTGAAATTGCAATTCTAATAAATTTAGGGTTATATTATAAATTAACAAAAAAATCGATATTATATATACCAACAACTAGCGAAACAATACCCAATTGAATTGTTCAATGAAGTACATTGTCAGCTATTTCATTCATAGAAAAAAAGAGATCCTAAATGTAGAAATAATGCGTTTCGATTCAATTGCTTTCAATCACATTTTCTTCAGACTTTCAGATACATCAAACACCTCTTCATATTGATCGAAATCATCAGTCTTCGTCCCTGAACTGAAATATACATAAACTGATTGTGAATATTAAGGATAAAATAGCATTTGCATATTTATTTGACACACATTTGAATATTCACAAGCAAATTATTGGTAATATAATCACATTCAAAAAGCTTTTTCAAAATTTCAAATTTCAGCCTCAAACACGAATGCTTATTTAAACACATTTAGGTTTTTAAAAAGATGTCCCTTAAGTATAAGAAAGAAATGTTTTTTTAATTTCAAATGCGTATTTTGATCTGGAGACAAAGACGAAGGATTTATATCACTATTTAAATATGACCCACCTAGTCAAACACTAATTTACACTTTACCAGTCTACATGACAATTAGGGTCCCCAGTCATAGATACCAGACACTTGTATCATGTAAACGCTTCAATCCAACAACCGGAGTAACTATAGTTTGTCACTTGACAGGTTCAGTTGATTAATCATTTTATATTTGTTGGTGCGGAATTCCTATTACCCGTGATTCCGCGTGATCACCGACTGGCAGCGCTATGTTCGCTCAATAGCTGGATTGCTCCAGTTACTGGCGCTGTGCAAACACAAAACTAGCATTCGAATCAACTTACCAGCTGGCATTCTAACTTGTGACAACGTGTAATTTAGCTTTAATTTACACACACATAGAAAATTAGAATATTAAAAGCAAACAAGCTAGGAATTAGTTATCACATCCATAACGGGCCATCAGAGGATTTCTTGGTAAGGATCATTCGATTTGTTGTAATCTTCTGATCCAGTTCATTTAGAAATTACTTTGTATAAAAAAATTGAAATCTGGTGCGTTACGTACGAAAATGATCACTTAATGAAATGACACTAATTAAAAACTCGAAAATATAGTCTAATACATTTTAAATTAGAAATTCTTACGTCAATGCCCTTATGCAGTGGTTCCACCTGCAAATAGTTTTTGCTTTTTATTTTTCCTGCATAAAGTACATTCGACTCTATTTTCGAGGTTTTCATTTATGTCATTTCATTAAATGATCATTTTTGTACTTACTTACTCGCCAAATTTCAAGGTTTTATGCAAAGTAGTCTTTAATGAACTGATGGGTCAGATGAGTGTAACAAAGCGAGTATAGGGTTGGTTGTTTTCAGATTATCTGGCGCCGTCAGCAACACGAGTGCTATAATGCGCTGAAACATTCGTCATTTGACAAGCCAACATACATTTACAAGCACCCATGCCTTACACGGGACTCGAACCTCGCGGTCTAGAGGCTAGTATGCTAACCACTATACCGTTTGGTTCACGCTAGTATATCTTTATTAAGACTACCACTTCAGCCTTATCTTACATATAAAAAGTTAAGAGTATTTAAAGTAAACAATCAAAGAATTTGCTGTCACTCCCACAACTTTTATCAAAGGTTTTTATTTTCCCCCAAAGGGAAGATGGTGTGGGGTTTTATTTTTTCAAAGTTGTTTTGCGGATTTATCCTACACTAGCAATATCTCAGCCATTTTCCGATGGCCGTCCAAGTATGAGATGCGTCAAATTGGTTATGTTCTGCGTTATTTTCATAATTATTGCTTATGATTCTAATGAATTAAGTTTCTTTTCCGGCATTGACTACTTATTGGTGGCAAAAGAATGAGCTATTTTTAGAGCTCAGTTATGATATCCAGATGTTCCCGATAGCTTTCGTTTCAGAACATTCTTTACAAGCAGAACGTTATTGAACCTGTCAGGCGATTTGTTCGACGAAGAAATTGATTGCAGCGTTTTCTTTCTAATGAAATAATAGTTCTGTAATCCGATTGCGGCACAAATGATGATTTGATTGAAAGAATCGGGCTAAGTGGTTAAAGATATTAATTGAGATCGGATGGTGTATCATGCCAAGCGTATCCGAGTGTTTAACAAGTTAAATCAATCATTAATGCATTTAATATTTTTTTAATCTTCGTTAAAAATGTCCAGAGCATTTTTAATGTTTTTCGCTGAGTGATAAAAAGACACCTTTCCCCTTTTATTGATCGATGCAATTTGCGGGTTTTGTTTTTCTTTGATAGAAATAAATCTCTGTGTAAAATATTTTTTGAGAAATAATAGTTAACTATTGCATTGACTTTTTTTTTTTTATGATACGAGAGAAGAAACCAGGGGTGAGGAGCATCACACTGCTTTCAATTACTTTTGTTACTAGGTAATGCATTTAAATTTGCTTTCGATTGGTAAGATTTACAGTTTTCGTTTTCATACATACATTAGTTTTAAAAAAATGGCCAGTTTCGCTGTATACTTTTAACCATAATTATTTAATTGCATAAAATTACCAAAATGGCCAAATTGGCGACATGCTTTTCGATAACTATTACAGCATCCTTTTATGTAAGTAAAACTGAGGATAAACAGTCGATGCTTAAGAAAAAATAACTGTGATATAGACATTCGTTTTTCAACTTTCTACACTTTGCTCCGGGAATTTCGGAGGTGGGGATGGTTAGAACATCTTAGACGTCATTGTCACAATGATTTTGATCAAAATCGTTTGAGCCGATCTTTGTTAAATGGTAATAAATAAATTTTTTTCAGTGATAGCTACCTTATGTGCAATTTTTACGAAAACCTTTATGACAAGTCCTATAACATTCACTAATCAATATGCAAAGTTGAATATCGTAGGTGAATTCGTTCGGAAGTCATGCTGACCACGGATATACCACTTTTTTGAACTCAACACTAAAATGTGTAAAAATGCAAAAAGATAGTGTTTTTTTTTTTTTTTTTTTAATTTTTTTTTTACCTAATGCAATACTTTCATAACCCTATATGTTAACAAATGAGTAAGAGGTCCAGGTGGGCTTTTTAGAGTAACTGTTCCTTATTAAGATTTGTTTAAATGAAGTATACATTTTTTATTTTCAGGCAATTTTTAATATTGCCTTTCAGGCAATAGGTATTTATTTTCAGGCAATTACTATTTATTTTCAGGCAATTTTAGTATTCCTTTGTGTGGATGTGATTGGATCGCATGTATCGCTTGTGATTGGAAATACTTAAAAAAAAAAAAAAAAAAAAAAAAAAAACTTAATACCTTAGTGACTGGATTTTTATTTTAACCAGGCAAAATACTTTTGTCACTGATGAGTGACAAATATAGCATAGTCTGTATTTTTAAAAATGCACTCCCACAACCTTAAGAAATTAAACAATGCATGAATTGCTTAACTAGATGTTTTGTCAATGTCAGAAATACACTTGAGTCTTAGCTTCTGAAGATTATCGAAAGCCATTGTCATACATCTCACTGCTAGACAGTGTTTTTCAAATGGTTAAAATTCTCTATGAATGATTGGATACAATTAAATTTAAAAATAAATTAATGGGTAAGACCCACGTGCCCTCTTTTTGGCGCTGTCCATCGTTTCCAGAAATAAAATATTTGGTAATTAATTAAAAAAAAAAAAAATCTGTTTTTCAAAAATCCAATTAAAAGGTCACACCTATTTATGTTGAAAATTTCAAAGCTGTAGCCCTATTTGAAATCGTTTTGTAATATACATATTAATTAATTAAAAAAGTTAATTAATAGTGCACTGAACAAAAATTTGAAATTCTGTTTTTCTAAAGTCCAATTAGAAGGCCAAAACTACTTATGTTGAAAATTTTAGAGCTGTAGCCCTATTAGAAATCGTTTTGTAAAATATTAATTAATTAATTAATTAAAAATAAACTAAATAAAATTTAAAATTCTGTTTTTTAAAAGTCCAATTAAAAGGCCACAACTACTTACGTTGAAAATTTTAGAGCTATATCCCTATTAGATATCGTTTTGTAAAATGTTTATTAATTAATTAAAAAAATTAATTAAAAAAGAACAAAATAAAAATTTAAAATTCTGCTTTTTAAAAGTCCAATTAAAAGGCCAAAACTACTCATGTTGAAAATTTCAGAGCTGTAGCCCTATTAGTAATCGTTTTGTAAAATGTTTATTAATTAATTAAAAAAATTAATTAAAAAAATTAATTAAAAAAGAACAAAATAAAAATTTAAAATCCTGTATTTTAAAAGTTCGATTAAAAGGCCAAAACTACTTATGTTGAAAATTTCAGAGCTATTGCCCTATTAGATATCGTTTTGTAACATATTTATTAATTAAATAAAAAAATTTTTAAAAAAGAACTAATTAAAATTTTAACATTCTGTTTGTGATGTATACAATTAGAAGGCCAAAAATACTTATGCTGAAAATTTCAGAGCTCTACTCCAATTTTAAGTAGGTTTCTATAGATCCACAGAGCCACAGACAGACAGACAGAGAGACAGACACACAGCCTGTTTTATTATTATTTACTATCTTCGTTTATCTGGAATGCAAGTAGACAACATTCATAGCTAAGACTAGAAATAAACAACTATTTTATCATCAATTTGGCGAAACTTTTTGCAATTAAATTATGCCAAAAATATCCCACAAAACGTTAAATTGAAACGATTAATTGTTTTTATACTATCAATATATCTCCTGTGCAAGCTCAGATTTTATTTTAAAAGTTAATTTTTTTTCTTAGGAATTTAAAAAGAAATCTAGTAAACTAGAAATACATATTTTTTTAAACAGAATGGAAAATTCTGAATGAAAAGATTGTTTAGAATTTAGAAACTGTCTAGGAATATATATTTAATCATTGAACATGTTTTTCTTAAATGTAGTAATTGTCCGGGACTGATAATTTGTTTAGAGTTCAAATTATCTAATGATAAGTTACTGTTATAAATACATCTGGAGTTGTCCAAAAGTTTTGTTGGATCTGTAAAAGATTAAATTCATGATTAAAAAAAATCTTAACTCTTTGAAAAGTGTCAGTATCAATTTGTATACGCATGTTAACTACCCTTTCAATATTAAATTATTCTATATTTAATAGAAAATGTCCGGATGGGGTGCGGAGGATATTAAAACAAATTATAATCTTTTCCACTAGAGCAGTCGATATTAAGAAAAAAATCTTAATTGGTTTTTAAGGTGCTTTTTGCAGGAAGTTTGAAATCATAATCCCACCATATTTAATTTGAGATTTGTTTTTATCATACTGTTTTGAATTTGTACATCAAAAATTACAAAATCAAGCCGAATAAAAAATTAAATAGGTTTCAACAAAAATTAAAACTTAAACTATTCACTCCTCGTAAAATTTTTGAAGATACCAGTTTAAGAATGTACTCTTTTTAACAACATTTTTGTAAAATTAAACAATATTTTTCATGATTAATTATTTCTTTTAAACTGTCCCGATTAGTTTTGAAGAACGTTTCACTGTGTGGGCCCTTAATTTTCATATAAATGTGATGTGTCGTTAAAAAATTTATATATTCGGGAACTTTTTGTTAGTTTTTAGCATATTTTCTAAGTGGGTTTTTATTTGTTGCAGAATTTTTTATTGACAGTAACTTCATAACTATAAGTTATTTCTATTTTTAATAATTTATTCTTTACTATTTTACATTAACCTGGCTCGACCATTCCACGAAATGGCCAAATTTTACGCTTTTACTTAAACATTTTGCTATCAGCCTTTACTGCCCCACATGTGAAGATAATGTATTTTAGAATGTATTTTTAAATCCTTTATATTAACTTCGATTTGGTGTGTGGTTGGGGGCGGAATCTGCCGAAGCCTAATTAACCCTTGCCGTCATCCAATAGGGCTGGAACTTGGCAGATAGATTCAAAGTCGATAGCAATACATTCTAACAAATTTTAGGGCTGTAACCGTCACTAAAAGGTAGCTTTTACGGAAGACTAATAAATCAACTTGCCGTCATCCAATCGCGCTAAAATAGTATTCAACTGACAATTTTTATTTTTTTTAATAAATAAATAATAAAATTGTTTTAATCAGAATTAATAAATGACATTTGGATGTGAGTGCATAATTTCAGGTTCATTTTTAATAAACAAATTTTGAAACGTAGTTTTTCGCACATTTTGCTGATAGAGATGTTTTTGATATTTAAAATTAGATTCAAATACCAAGCACACGCTGTTTACAGAATTGGCGCTTTGTTAAGAATTGACAGTGTATATAAAGGATTTATATTACAAACTTTGCTTTTATGGCTTAAATTATTCTATAAATAAAATCACCTTACCTCAAACATACAAACATTTCTATACAGATCATTAACCTTATTCTGTAAAATTTTCCCTCGATAAAGGAGAAATCATGTATACCCTGTGTTTTCATCTTTTCATTGAAAATACAATGTTTTAGGAAACAGTGAATACATTGAAGCATATGCACACTGTTGCCTCGAGGTCAGAGGAATAGTAGAGAACTTTTTTTTTTGTTTGTTCCTAACAATAAGCTCCCTGCATTTAGGATGGGTGCATTAGATACGGATTATTAAATCTCGTTTTAGCGCATGGCTGCTTTGTAATGATTACTGGAATGCTGGGAGGGATTTCATTCAATATTGTTGCATCAAGCGTTTTTCGCAGTTGCCATAATAATACGAAGTTCTTTTATTTAATTAAAATACTTTTTTTTTTTTTTGGTAGCCGTTGTTGATGATACTAAGGATTCATGAGGAGGTCATTCACATTTATGTTGTATAACATTAATTTGAGTTGTTAGTAAGGGATGCAGAGTGACGTAAGTCAGGAGACCTAGGAAAAATGGCGTATTTTAGATGAGATGTTGTTAACAACTCCTGCTTAGATGAGTATATGAGGTCTTTTTAATGATAAGAAATCTCAAGTGTTTCAAATTGTATTATTCAGAGTTTCCCAAACTCTGTTTAGGTTGCAACTACTGACTACTGATGGAAAATTTTGTGGATCGCGAAGAATTCTTCATTGCATGTGTTTTATGCTTATTTCAAATGTAAAAATTAAAAGCTGTTCTAAATTGCAAAAATTATGTCAAACGCACGCCCCCACAACCAACTTATTAATGAATTAATGAAGTTTACATGGCAAGTGGGCAGAAATCATTCCTAATGATTATAAGCTAACAAAAAGTAATTTTTCGACTGCCAGAAATTTTTTTGTAAGATAAACAAAAAATTAATTTTGTTAAATCTTTTAATATGAGTTTTCAATGCTTTAACATCTGTCTCGTATACATATTGCAGCAACATAGGAAAAGAATAACTGTTTTAAAAATATTGATATTAAGACCTCATAATATAGAATAGTTTATCGATGTATCTTGTTATAAATAGTGTTAGGATGGTGAAAAGACTGGCAGCATTATGCAATCAAACCCTTCGAAGATCTTTTGAGGAGCAAAATTTAATAATTAAGCTTTCAACTTCAAGTTTGCAAAGTGGATGACAATACCCCCACTTCCACCTTCCGGATCCTGGTCGTGAAAAAACATTTCACAGAAAGTGAGTCCCAAAATCTGGATGTTTGTGAACCTTTTGTGCAATTGATAAGTAGCCACAAACAGAGGAACAGAGTCTTTGCAAAAGCTTCTCGCATCCCAGTAGCACATATCCACAGGCCAACATCGGCTCGAAACTGACCAATCGCGATGTCGTAGACTGGTAGTTGCTACGGATTTTGGCCGATTTGGCTTTTCGCGTTTCCTGGAAATTCCACTTTTCGCAATAGCGTCGTTGTTCCACCATAGCGGCAATACAAAATGTAATGTAACTTTCCCAAAATCTAATACTTGTGATTTAATTGGGCTATAATTCTGGACTTAAAATATGTATGTTAGAATCTCATAAAAGATTCTCTATAACACCGAATGATTTTTTTTTATATCTTGATAATTATAAATAACAGATTATCCTTAAAAATACAATAAAATTTTATCCATGCTATTCTTCCAAACTATTCTTTTACTTCAAAATGATCTTAACCAAAAAATTTGTCTTGGCTACATGCAGAGTTGTGATATTGCCTCTTTAAAATGTAAGTAGAAATTATACTTTTTAGAGACTTTTTTCATAAAACAGGAGCAATTAATTTCATAATTTCATTCACTAAACTTCTATAAATGATTCATTGTAATTATTATTATTCTATTAAGAATTCCGTCAAAATTCATGGTTTTTTTTTTAAACTCATTTTGTTTTGAATCCAAAAAGATATCAATCTGTGCTGTTTGGATTTATCCAAATAGGAAAAAACTTTTCATTATCATTTCAATTATTCGCTATCCATAAAGAAATATCATCCTATACCAAATCTTCACTTACAAGAAAATCCTGAAAAAATGACCGATATTAAACATCGTATAAATGTTTACTACTTATTTTGAAAACATAGATCACATTTCTTCTGCATTCCGCTTAACACACACGGAATATTACAAAGGAAATACTAATGGAGGCAATTTATTGATAAGCAAGTAATTTTGATTGATTTTTTCCAATGGTAACTTTCACTGGTTTCTCGTGCAATATTGAGCATCATGCTAACATGCAGGACGTGTTGTTGCTTCCTTAGGTGAAACAAAATTAATTCGATACATCAGGGTCCAGGGTTATTTCTATGGCAACAAATATCAACATATTAAACTCCATCTAATGGAACTATTTGAAAGAGCCTTGATAGGCTATTTGTAAGTTCTTTAAATCTAAAAATAGACGATATTTCTATTGAAATAAACGAAATTATTTGAAATTTTATTGAAACTGCTCCACTTTAACTTTTTAAATCGGTTTCATTTTAATGAACGAAATATTTTGTCATTACTTATTTCATTAAGTAGAATGTTGTACCATGTGCTAGATATAGTTTAATATCCTCGTGACTTTTCCATTGTCTTAGCTTTCACATTTTGAATCTTAAGTGACAATTTGAAAATATTCTTGAAACCCAGATCGTTAGTTCTCTTATCTTCAGGAAGCAAAAAAAAAAAAAATAATTGCGTTAGAAAGGAGAAGGGTTGAGGATCAAGCGAAGGCTATTTGGGAGGATACAAATTAATGAACCAAGTTTCAGTCAGAAATGAAACATTTAGTGAAATTATTGGATTTTAGGAAGGTTATTTTATTAGGTTTGCTTGTAATACTCAAATCATATTTCAAGTGAATATAAGTGGTAAACATCCTTTATTTACAGGAAATTCTAGTTGAATTCTCAAATGGTTAAATAAAATGCTTAAACCTCTTTGCAGGAGATCAACGTGAGGAAAAAATAAAAAAAATGTGAGTTATAAAATTGTAAAATTCAACTTTTAAATTGTGTTATGAAATTAAATCGGTGTTCTGTGAACTAAATTTCCTGGCTCTCCTTGACCTGCCTTGACGTGTACTAAGAAACAAAATGGTTTCGGGGTGGAGCATCCTATACATTGCACTATTATTAGAAAAACGATGACAGTCAATTAAAATATTTGTCAATTGACTCAATGTGAGCCATAAAAGTCTTTCGAGAATAACAATAAAAAGTTTAAATAATTAACTACTTAGTGTTTACTGGGGCGACTTTGTGCAACAGCCTCTTTTGAGAAGTATGTACACTCTGTTTCTAGAACAAACTATCTGGTACATGAACTTTTTTTCCCAGCTGTCTGAGTTTTAATAGTTCTTATTTGTGCAGTGTGTAGCATTACCACGAAATCTATAATGCAATATTTTTTTTGGGTGTAAGCCTCTTCTGGGCCCCCTGTTAAATTTGTTTGTGAACAAACGGTAAAAGCTCTGTTTTCGTTTGCTATAATATTGAATCATGTATATATGTAAGCAATTATAAATGTTTTTACATTACTGATTCAAAAGTATTTTTTAGGCCGTCTTAGAAAACTCTCCTTTTCCCCCCTTGCAAATAAAAAGTATTTTTCCAGTTCGTATCTTTCAAGTATTAACCTGTAAAAACGAATAAACTAAGATGCAATTCGATGTAGTGTTTTTAAGATATAGTTTGAAAAAAATTATACCACAGCATCATCTCCCCCCCTCCCCCACTCTTCTTCTACCCTTCCGCCCAACTCCTAAATTTTTTGCGGGAATCTACTGTTCCATATGAATATCCCCTGTGGAAAACCATCTAAGAAACATTTTTTTTTTTCTTCTTTTTTTTACAATACGAAACAATTTTCGAAATATGGATGAGAAAACATTGACGTCACTAATAATCATTGAAATAAAAAATAAAGATATATTCCAAAATATCAAAGAATAAGTAACATGCAAAAAAAAAAAAAAAACGTTTGAGACTTAATAGCTAAGACTTGTATTTTATAGCTATCCTTTTTTCTCCATGGTTAAAATTGTAAGAGCTTTTTTAACAATAATCGGAAGTTTAACACATAGGAAATAATGTTACTGATGCATACAAATAATTTCTGGATGGAGTATTTTACTTATTTTTTCTTAATCAGTGAAAATAATAATAATTATTTTTACAACAATTTGTATTGTAATTTTATCTTATGTTGTAAAGAAGAACCCGTTGTCAATAATAATAAATAAATTAAAAAAAAAAAAAAATAAAAAAAAAAATAAAAAAAAAATGGAAAATGTAGGTTATCATTTATAAAAAGCAACACTTCAAAAATAGCATAAATCGTATCTATTTAATCCCACTTCACCCTATATATTACAATTCCACTTTCTATAGTTGTTATCTTAGAAGTTTTAGGACCTCACTGATCAAACAAAGTATAAAGACGAAAGGTGTGCTAGTACTACTCACGTGATCTACCTTTGAACAAGTCCTGATCAACATACTTGGAAGTCGTGGTTTCGTAGTGTAGTGGTTATCACGTTCGCTTTACACGCGAAAGGTCCCCGGTTCGATCCCGGGCGGAACCAGTAACGACCCACTTTTTAAAAAAAAAATGTGGGTTAATAAACCATTTATTTTTTTATTATAAAAAAAATATCAAATTTTACAAACATGGAATTCTAGCGCACACACATAACTATCTACATTTTTGGATTAATGTCTGAAAATAATTGTTTGTTAACGGATTTTTTTTCTAGTATATAAAAGCCGATTTTCTGTACTGGTAAGTTACCTAGTGAAGCTGTTATCATATTTACTAAAAGTGTGGAAGTTAGTGGTGAAACATATTTGTTGAACAGATATTTCTTTTAAATTTACGGATGCTAATGTAAATTTACCAAGGATCTCGATACACCGCTTGGCGTTATGCACCGCCATATCAAAATTGCCCATCAGTGTCAATACGGGGACGTATATAAATTACATTGCATAAATTGAATTGCAGTAGTTGCATTTTCCCTCTCCCTTTATCGAGAAACAAAAACATTTCCCCATTAATAGAAAAACCTTACCCATCCCCCTTTCCTCTTCTGCTATCCGATATTTTTTTAAAAACCTTTTTTTTTTTTTTTTTTTTTTTTTTTTTTTTGTGCAAAAGTAACTTTGATGTTATAACTGCATTAATTAGGTATTTGAGATTATAGGACTGCCATCTGGTGGGAATTTGGGGAACTGAGGCCAAAAATAGTTGTTTTTCCTGCATTAACCCAAAAAACAAAAAATATCAAAAACTCTAATTAAAATTTTAACATTCTGACTATAAGAAGCAAAATTAAAGGTAAATACTGCTTATGTATAAAATTTCAGAGTACTCCGAATACTGGAAATTACTTTCTATTGACATACCGAAAGACAGAGTCTGTTTTATTAGTGTAGATGAAAATAACCGTCCTTACTGGATAGAAAGATTTAACTACTTAGTAGAAATTTTGTATTGGGAGCATCGCATCGCACAAGTCTCTGAATGTGTTTAACATTTTTCTTGATATTTAATAGTTATGGTTAGTAACGGGGAGTTCGCTCTAAGTAACTGTCTCTTCCTCATTACATAAAGATGTCAAGCAAATAATAATTCAGAATTAATGATTAGAAAAGACTAATCACTATTTATCCCTCCACTTTGCTTTACCAAGCTATCGAACCAAATCTGTGATGAAAATTAACCCGGCTTTTAATTGCAATATGAAAATGAAGAGTGTTTTTGTGAACCTTTATTTATGTTTAGGGAATTGTACATATTTTTGTAATTAGAGGTATATATCTGAGTATTATTCAGTACAATAGACAATAGTCGCGGTGCTGGTACTCAATAGAGTCACCCCCATTCATAAGTCATGTGTGTATTAAATTCATCCTGATGTAACGGAAATAGAGTAAATCTCCTGCCAACAGATTAAATATTTTAACGATTCATATACTTCTTAGTCAGCGGTCATTTCTTTAAGGATAAAGTAGTTAATCATTAAATACCTTTGTAATTTACCATTAAATACTTTTTAGCATGCCTAATAAGAGAACAATGTTAATAATTGACTTGTGCAGCGAGCTGTATTTTAGAGACGAAGCCCCTAGCGTTCGGAGCGGGCGAGCTTTAGCAAGCAGTGACCTTGTCCTCAAGTAACAATTATCCCTTTCTGTGTCATTACTCGTTTGAGTAAGTCAAGATTGATGTGGAATCTAACAATTTCATGATGCCTGATCCTAAGAGCATTTTGTGATTTCTATTAATTATTTATCTGTAATATGTAAATTAATTGAATCGCATACACCATTGTAGTCCTATAGACACATACATTGATCAAAACTATTTCTCAATAATGATAAGAGCCAAAATCTTAATTGAGAAATCGTTAATGAGATAAATTAATCCTCTGCAATGCAAATTCCATTTTAGATTCGCAAAACTTTAATCTTATTTGCATAAGTGATTGACGATTTTACGGATCCTTTAAATGTAATACTGAATCAAAACTCAAAGCCGCAGAAAAGTAATTAAATTTAAATATCATTGTGAGGCCACATTTGGGAGAGAATGGAAATGGAAACCAAATGCTTGTTTTAGCGTTAAAAAAAATTGCTAACATTTACATAAAATTGCATTTGGTGCTCTATTTCGAATAGAATTACATAATATAAAACCGAAAGATCGGACCAATTCACTCTAATAGTTACTCATCACTAACTTTCCAACTTCACTAACAGCCACAACTCGGAAATTTAATAAAAATGTCAATAACAGAAAAGTAAGCTTTTGCGAACTTTATTAACCACTTTTAAGGGGTTTTAAATGTGGAAAATCTTATGTCCTACATACCAAAGAGTCAGTACTCTGAAAATAGGTAGGCATATTTTCGAGTTAAATTTTGATCGAAATTCCTGTGGTAATGCCTCTTAACATGTTCTAAACATCCGCACCTGCGAAATTCCCCCGCCCCCCCCCCCCCCCAAAAAAAAATGCTTTAATGGTATGAAAAGTTAAAAAACGAATTATAGAAAGATATATCGCGTTTTTTTTTTTTTTTTAAAGACCCATAGAAGGATTATCGCCTAACTGGCCATTTATTCTAATTAAATGACACAAATCCGCGTCAGTAATATAGTGTAATTGAAAGCTGTGTGGTGTTTCATACCCCTATTTTTTATTGTTTTACAAAATAATAGATATAGATTTGAGTTTAATGAAATGATAAATTAAATTCTACCTGAAATACTATTAATATTGAGTAATTAGCACCATTCTTAACCATGCTATTCCAAAACTTTTAGGTCCTATTTTCTTGGTGATGATATTTTCCCGTCTTTTGCAGCTTGAATCAATATAACTCTAGAACTGTATGTAATAAATTCATGAAAATTTTTCCAGGAATTTTCTAAAAATATGTCTTATTAATATGTTAATTTTAAAAATTTCTCTCTCTTTTTAAAAAAATTTGTTAAATATTATTCTAAGTCTTGGAATAAAAAAAAAAATCTAGTGATGGTTAAGAAAAATAATTAAAAAGACATTTTTTACGGCTTTTTATGAGTAATTTAGTATAAAAAAATTGTAAATTGAACCGAAAGAATTTATGTCAAAAACAAAAATAGTCCACATTTTACACAAATTTAAATTTTCAAACGAACTAAAAAGTGCTATTTTGAATTAAAATAGTTTATTCAATTCATTTAACTAAAATACGTCAACCCAAAAAATTCATAACAATCACTTTAAAATTGGAGGTATTTAATTTTTGTATTCTATGCACCCTTTAAAGCTAAATTCTCGTTGAGATTGCTATCAAGATCCAGAACAATGTATGAAATTCTCATATATTTTCTATTGAATCCTTTCAGTTAAAATTAGGTAAAAGAAAAATTAGTTATGCTTTGAAGTACTTTTTAATCTCAACAATAACTTCCCTTTGATGAGAACTACACAAATGTAGAATTTGTAGTTTGAAATTTGTATGAATAGTTTTGTTTACAAACTAATAAAATTGGCGTTTTAAGGTTTCTCAAAATCAAAACATTCATTTACAAGAAGAACAATTTCATAAAAAATTTTATTTTTGAGAACTAAATTACAGCCAAGTTCACCCAACTTGATAATAATTATTGTTCAAAAATTTATGTTAACTATTATAGAACAAAACTTAGCACAGATTTTCGTAATGATGCTTCAGGGCAATTACTTATATAGTCAAATTCTCATCCTTAGAGTTACTCAATATCCCGAAACTCTGCAGAATTGTTAATACACTTCTAGCGAACAATAGACAATTCCCGCATTTTTTTATTATTTTTTTATTCAGTTCTAAATGTTTCGAAAAGGCCATAAACACAAAAATTTCTGCTCAATGAGCTTTTTTTTCTTCTTTTTTTTAAAAAAATTTGCTATCAAAGTTACCTGGTTAGACGTTGGCGAGAAAACGATTCATTCCGCTGGCATTGAATGTGACGTCACGGCTTCTCAAACATTTTGGCTTGAAATGCAGCAGCGGAAACCAGATTTACAAGTTTCTCGCAAATCACGCCAACCTATACGGAATATGGCAATGGTCTATCAACGCCAACTATTTGGCAGAAACCTCACGATAACCATAGAAACTGTAGGAATCCTTGACGTAAAGGATTTTGCAGAATGTTTTGATCGTACTGGTTTTGGCTCGGTTTTGAGGCATTTTCTTTTCTTAATATTTGAATAACGATTTTTTTTTAAAGAAATTTTGTTTAAATATTTGGAATTAGAAAGAAATTCCTCATAAATATAAACTAATTTCACTCGTTTAAAAAAAAAAAAAAAAAAGAAGGGAAAAAAAAGGGAATTGTCCAATGTAGACGCTCAAAAGATACTCATAAAACTTTTCAAAATTAAAAATAATGTAGTTTTTATATATATATACTAGCTGAATCCCCGTGCTTCGCTACGAAATTTTAAAATGTACAATATTTTAGTTAGCTGTGAGGCCTCGCGTTGCGGAAATCCGTCATTGGTGTATAGGTCCCAGTTTTTGACACTTCACTAGCAGGAAGGATCATTGCTACGTAAGAAGACCAAAACTACTTATGTTGAAACTTTCAGAGCTCTAGGCCTATAAGAAGTAACTTTTTGTGAAAAAAATAATTAAAAATTTAATTAAAAAACAAATAAAAATTTAGAAATTCTTTTTGTCAAAAGTCCAATTAGATGACCAAAACTACTTGTGTTGAAAATTTCAGAACTGCAGCCCAATTAGAAATCGTTTTGTAAAATATATGTTAATTAATTTAGAAAAATTAATTACAAACACAATCAAAATTTTAAAATTCTGTTTTTCAAAAGTCCAATTAGAAGGCCCCAACTACTTATGTTAAAAATTTCAGAGCTGTAGCCCTAGACGAAATCGTTTTGTAAAATATATATTAATTAATTAAAAAAATTAATTAAAAAAGAACTAAATAAAAATTTTAAATTCTGTGTTTCAAAAGACCAATTAGAAGGCTAAAACTACATACGTTGAAAATTTCAGAGTTGTATCTTAGTTTGAAGGCACTTTGTAAAAAAAAAAAATTAATTAAAAAAGAACTAATTAAAATTTTACATTTTGTTTGTGACGTATATAATTAGAAGGTCAAAACTACTCATGCTGAAAATTTCAGAGCTCTACTCCAATTTTAAGTAGGTTTCTATAGATCCACTGAGCCACAGACAGACAGACATACACACAGCTTGTTTTATTATTATAGATTAAACACCAAACTTTAGCCAGAACTTCTGTTTCATGTGCCACGAGTTAATCTTCTGTAGAGGAGTTTATTTAGTGACAAATTGTTTTACACTAAAAATGTGTTTTTTTTTTTGTTTTTTTTTGTTTTTGTTTTTTTTACTATTTGTTCTTATTTATCCAAAATTAAGCACACTTAAAAAAAACTGTACATCATTTCATAAAAAATAAATAAAAACACCAATACAATAGCGAATTTAAAATGTTCTCAACATTTATTTCAAGTAAGCAGGAAAACTAAAAGATTACCTTTGTTTCTTAAATAAACTACAAAATTGACCCATGAAAAATCAGATTGTTGAGAAACACAACTTTTTTTTTTTTTAACTCCATCATTTTTTTTTCAACTCCATCATTTTTTTTTTTTTTTTTTTTTTTCTTTCTTTTTTTTCAAACCTTTAAGAGAGATATTGGTCTAAAGCGAATGCCATCAATAATTTGTGATACTCGAAAGAGAAGTTAAAAACTTGTAAAAATACATTAAAATACATTAAAAAATACATTAACAAACATGTTTTTTTTTTTTTTTTTCCAATTTATAAGACGAACGAACAGTTAATACGAACAATAACGAATTATAAATTTAGTTTTCTGCAACAAAAGATTTATTGAAGTATTTTAAAATACTATAAGAAGTTTTAAAATGCTATAAGTCCTTCAAAGAATGTCTAGGATTTGAATATATTTTAGGATTTTTTACAAAATAAATGTGGAGGAGAGGACATTTTTAAAATAAATACCTAAAACAATAACTTCTAAATTACAAATGATATCGTATGATGAAGATTTTAGGTAATTTTCAGTTTTTAATTAACTGTACTTCTGCGTTATGGTACTCTCCTCCCCAAATTATTTAAATATAATTCTTAGGACAATTTTCTATTTATAACTTCGTTTTATGTTTTTGCAAATATTTCTGATGAAAAGCTGTCATTATGATATTTCATTTTAAATTGTAATTTTTTATGCATATATTGGATATTACGGATAATTTGTTCAGTACAAAGTATTTAAAAATGACAATTGTATTCGAAACTTTCAACAGAAATTAAGGCAATTAAAGGGAATTTTATCAGAAAAAAGTTCTTTAATAGAATCATACCAAACTCAAAAGTAATTTTTTTAAATATAATAGATTCAAGATCAATGATCTTGATTATATTTCTGTGGTAAAAAAGAATATACATTTGTGGTGAAATAATCATAAGCGTTACTACTTATTTAAAAATCCAATTATGACAATCCCTCAACTTTTCACCCGTAACTTCATTTCTTTTGTTTCTAGAAATTCTCTTTAACCTTTAGAAATCAATAACACACATATAAAGGTCCCTTGCGTCCTATAAATTATTTTTTTAATAAAGAAATTACGAACCTAATTCCGAAAGAATTAATTCAGACCACCTTTAATTCAAGCCCTACGAAAACTGTACCCCTTTTGTCTGCGTCCATTGTTTCCATTCGAACGCTTTTTAAATTGACTAATGCCACTTTTTCGAATCAAAGTTTCTTCTGAAACCTTAATAGGATTTCTCTTCTTTAAAAAACAATCCCTATATTTCTCATTCCAGGTCTTTCATTCTTCATAACGAGACAGCGATTTTTTATTATTTTTATTTAAAAAAAAAAAAACCATTGTTAAGGATGTAGAGGCTTAAACCTCTGGATTTTATTTATTCTTCGCTACTTATAGTCAGTTAGAATTTTAAAGATCATTTGAAATCTCGCTAAATTGTGGAATAAAACTCTTTTCTTATTATTTTGATGTCATTATTTTGAAACCTTGCTTTGATACACAATATATCAAGATTAATGGTACTTCTGTGAAATTGTAATGTTTAGAGTTCCGATGGTCATGGACAATACGATTAGGCTTTTTTTAGGTAATAACTAGGTGCATAGAAAATCGCCAAACTTTCGATTACACTTAATACTGGTAAATGGATTTAAATTTGTCATGGAATTGGGCAATTTACCGTTTATGTTATCATATTTTCATCATTTAAAAAAATGGCTAGTTAGGCGATATTTTTAGTGATAATTATTACATTGGGAAAAAATACTCTGCCAACATGGAGAAATTGGCGATATGTTTTGCAACAAATATAACATTTCAATAAATATAACATTATCGTATTTCTATGAGAATTTCGGTAGTGGGAATGTTTAAAACACCTTAAAAGGCATTAGCGTCATCGGAGCTGTTTTTTAGAAATTTTTGAAAAACATAAATTTTTCAATGGCAGCTACTTTATTTGCATGCACAATTTTGACGAGAACCTCAATGACAGGTTCTATGGCCACCATAAACCAGTACACAAAATTTTTATATCGCAAGTTAGTCATTCCGGGAGTTATTCTGACCACAGACAGACAGAAATTTTTTAGAACACTTTTTTGAACTCAACACGTTCCAAAATGCGTAAAAATGCAAAAAAAAAGTTTTAGTCAAGTTCATAATTGTTGAACAGAAAGATAGTGAGTCTTTTTACTCAGAGGCTATGCAAATGGACTCTTACCTAGTCACTAAATACATGAAATATCGCAATTTAAAAAAACTAAACTATTGAAATCATTTTTATCAAAACTCTAACTTTTTCATGAATTTACCATTACAAAATATATAAACTATAATATAATAATTTAATGAATTTTCTCATGAGGGTATTTGAAAAATTTATCGCATGTGGGGATTATCGAGAATTAGCTGAAAATTTTTCTTAACTTCAAAGCTTATTGGCAAAATAATGTAAAAAATCAATGACGTTGAAAACGACTATTATATTTTAAAAAGTAATTTTTGTCCAGTAAAATATGAAATATGTTAGTCTATGGTATCGATTTAAATAGCCTGAACTTTCGCAAATGGACAGCAGGTGATATTACTATCGAAAAGGTGTCTAAAAGTGCGAGTATTCCTAAATGAACTGCTTCTGAATTATGTTTAAGCTAAGAATAGGGTCCTTTTGAGATTTGTCCTGTCGCTTATCTAAAAATAATACATAGCTTAACTATTTACCCATTATTTTATTATACCAGTTAACTTATGCATATTTTTTAATACAACTCTTCTGTTTAATAATTTTATATTTTTAAGTAGTATTATATTGTGCAACTCTTATACTTATATTAAGCGATGCAAGTCTTTAGAACATGCGTTTTATAAAAATGTGCAGAGGTAAAGAAAACTTTTCATTTCTATTAAGTCTTGTTTGTTGAGAAGATAATGACTTATAAAATTGAACTTTGACAAATCCTGATTGATATTTTCTATAAAATTCTTTCAAAATTTTTTCATTGAAACTAATTTCAATTTAACTACAATTTGCTTTAGGATAGTTATGACACTGAAACTCTCTATAAAAAATACCACAGTGTCATTACATAACATAATCTGTATGTCTGTCTCCATAATGAAATGTTATACGGCATTTAAATTTGATATATAGCTCGATAATTCCCTTTTTATACGAAAATGAAATTTTTGTCATAATCACGCACGTTCAAAATGTCATTGAAAATTGTCAATCTTTTTTCTGTGATTGCAAAAAACATAAAACTATTTTGATGAAAATCTTTCTGGTGATGCCCTTTCAGTTTTTCTAAACATCTTCACCATCTATTTTCCCGTAAAAATGCGCTAAAAGTATAAAAAGTTAAAAATCGAATGTCTTTCAACAACAAAAATCGTCTTTTGCAACAGTTGATCGTCTTTACATAACAATCTTCTTTAACATTACATGAAATTTTCAGGTGCATCAAAATAAGAGATAAACGCACGTCAATAAATTTATCTATAACTAGCTAAATACCCGCGCTTCGCTACGAAGTTTTAACATGTGCAATATTTTAGCTACCTGTGAGACCTCGCGTAACGGAAATCTGTCATTCGTGTATAGGTCCCAGGTTTTGGCGCTTCGCTCGCAGAGAGGCTCATCGCTACGCAAAATCGAGCTCTCTTCGTTCGCTGAAAAATTCATTGATACATAAACACAGGCTTACTTCATTCGTTGAAAGGTTAATTGCTATGCAAGTATAGGCTCGCTTCGCTCGCTGAAAGGTTCATTGCTGAATAAGCATAAGCTCGCTTCACTCACTAAAATCTAATTGCTACGTAAAACCTTAGTAATGGAAACCTCTCCCTTGTGAAGAAAAAAAAAATCCCCGTTATTATAATAATACAATACCCCTTTAAGATTATTTTAACACGTATTTGTGGAAAGCAAAATTAGAGGCTAAAACTACTTATCTTGAAACTTTCAGATATCTAGGCCTAGCTTGTTTTATTATTATAGATAATAAAACAAGCTGTGTGTGTGTCTGTTTGTGGCTCTGTGGATTTATAGAAACCTACTTAAAATTAGAGTAGAGCTCTGAAATTTTCAGCATCAGTAGTTTTGCCTTCTAATTGTATACATCACAAACACAATGTTAAAATTTTAATGAGTTATTTTTAAATTTTTTTTTTAATAAGCGACTTCAAACAGAGATACAGCTCCAAAATTTTCCACATCAGTAGTTTTAGCCTCCTAATTGTAGTTTTAAAAATTAAAACTTCAAAATTTTGATTAGTATTTTTTTAATTAGTTTTCTTAATTAATTAACGAATTTTTTTACGAAACGACTTCTATAGGGCTACAGTTCTGAAATATTCAACATAAGTAGTTTTGGCCTTCTGATTTGACTTTTGAAAAACAGAATTATAAATTTGTATTCAGTTTATTATTATTTTTTTTAATTTTTATTTTTATTAATTAATAAATATGTTACAAAACGATTTCTAATAGAGCTAAAGATCTGAAATTTTCAACATAAGTACTTTTGGCCTTTTAATTGGACTTTTGAAAAACGGAAATTAAATTTTTATTTTGCTCTTGATTATTTTGTTTGATTAATTAATAAACACTTTACAAAACAACTACTAATAAGGCTACAGCTCTGAAATTTTCAAGTAATTTTGGCCTTTTAATTGGACTTTTGAAGAACAGAATTTTAAATTTTTATTTTTTCCTTTTTTAATTAATTTTTTAATTAATTAATAAACATTTTACAAAACGACTAATAATAGGGCTACCAGCTCTGAAATTTTCAACATAAGTAGTTTTGGCCTTCTAATTGGACTTTAGAAAAACAGAATTTAAAATTTTTGTTTAGTTCATTATTAATTATTTTTTTAATTAATTAATATATATTTTACAAAGCTATTTCAAATAAGAATACGGCTTTGAAATTTTCAACATAAGTAGATGTGGCCTTCTAATTGGATTTTTGAAAAACAGAATTTCACAAAAAGCGACTTTTAATAGGCCTAGAGCTCTGAAAGTTTCAACATAAGTAGTTTTGACCTTTAATTTTGCTTTCCACAAACACGTGTAAAAATAATCTTAAAGATGTGTTGTATTATTGTTTTTACGGGGAATTTTTTTTTTTTTTCATCGACAAGGGAGAAGGCTTCCAATATTAAGGCTTTAAGTAGCAATTCGATTTTTTTAAGAGAAGCGAGCTTATGCTTACGCAGCAATGAGCCTTTCAGGGAGTGGAGCGAACCTATGCTTGCATAGCAATGAATCTTTCAACGAGTGAAGTTAGCCTGTGTTTATATGTCAATGAACTTTTCAGCGAACGAAGCGAGCTCGATTTTGCGATGAATCTCTCTGCGAGCGAAGCGCCAAAAACTGGGACCTGTACACGAATGACATATTTCCGCAACGCGAGACCTCACAGCTAGCTAAAATATTGCACATGTTAAAATTTCGTAACGAAGCACTGGTATTCACTTAGTATTGTCATAAATTAATATATTTTAGCTTTGCCACTACATTGTAGCAATAAGTTTATACAAGAGTCACAAGTCTATTTACGAGGAGTTCATTTTCATAGCCAAAACCAGTTTGTAAAATAATTATTGACAAACAAATCACGAAATTTGGTGAATTTATAAAAAATTTAAATGGAAATATGAAAATAAGCAAAGGTTATTTTACATTTCCATATCAAATTTCCAAGAACCAACCAGTTTTGTAGTGTAATTGATAGTTGTGCGATGTTACGCAGAACTGGTTTTTGAATAAAAAAAATTTCGGGTACAAAAGGGCAAATTTGGACTAATACATCAAAAATTTATTTTCTGAGTAATAACTAAGATTGTAATTTTGCTATATTTCCAACCTTATAGCATTTCTTATTAGGAAGGAATACGATATTCTTATTTCATTTAAAATACTCCCAATAAGAAATTTTAAAAATGTTTGTTTGTAGAGGCTGTTTCAAATTATATTTATGACATACTGTATACATTGCCAAGAAAAAAAAATTAGTTAGTGAAATTTGAATTCTAATGTAAATTAACAACTATGAATGCTGAAAATCATAATAATAGAATCATAAAAAATCATCCCAGTTAATATCGGACTTAAATTTCTGTAGTAGTATCGGAATTATGTGACAATGATATTATTGACAATTTTTCTTAACCATACGTATCTAAATTCCTTAGGTAACAAGTTACTAATGACTTTAACGGAAGGAAGAGCTTCATGTCAATAGAAAAGTACCACTTAGTCTTTGTCTGATTAACAGCAGATGCAGCAAAAAGCTTTGTTTACTTCCCGTCTTTTCATGCATGCAAAAAAGAGCATTGTTGAATATCTTCATCATTTAGCAGAGACTATTATGACATGCATTGAGATAAATAAACACAAAGTTGACTGTTGACTGACAACTCATTTCTGGATCTATTTTGATTGATCGTAAGGCCATAATTCCATAACTTGAGTACAAATCACTCGTATCCAATCAAAGAAGAGTTCCATTCAAAAATCGCTGTGACGTATTTTCCTACGTCATAAAAGCGGTGGGCGAATGGCGAGAAGTCTTTATAAGACAGCACTGAAGTTGGTGAGGATCGCAACTTTTCCCAGTTTTGCGGACGTAGATATCCTAGACTGTTGTTATCAACATCGTTTTCTCAGTTTCCAGTTACATTTATTCACAGTTCGGTAAGTAATATTTCGTTCCATTTATGTCACATTTTGCATTCAGCGAATTTTATTTTTCTGCAAAAATTTGTCGTTGATAGCGAACCAAATAGCGTACTGTATTATTTTGTATAGATTTAATTGATGAACCATAAATAATATAACCTCAAAAAACAAAGTTTTTAATAAAAATCCTTTATATGCATTGCCCATTTTTATATTCATTAACACAGGCCCGATTCTTTAAACAGCGTGTGCTTGGTGTTGGCATCTAATTTTAAATATTAAAAACATTTCTATCAGTAAAATGTGCGGCAAACTTTGTTTCAAATTTTTTTTATTAAAAATGAAAGTGAATTTATGCACTCACATACAAATACCTTTTATTTATTCTGATTAAAATATTTTTATTATTTATTTATTAAACAAAAATTGGCAACAGGAAAAATCGCTGAAACATTCTTCAATGATCGGTAAAATTCTATTTCAATGCGATTGGATGACGGCATGTTAGGTTTATTAGTATTCCATAAAAGCGACTTTTTAGTGACAGTTACTGCCCCAAAATTTGATAGAATGCATTGTCGTCAACATCGAATCTATCTGCCAAGTTTCAGGTCGATTGGATGACGGCAAGGAGATTAATCTACGAGATTTGCACGTCATTGACAAACATAAAAGATCGAAGTTAATATAAAGGATTTAAAAAGAGATACCATGTTGATTTTTTGGTATGACTGTCACAAACGATAAATAATAGTTTAAAAATGAACAAAGATTTTAGTTATTTTTAAAACGCCTGATATATATTTTTAATAAAAAATATTTTCTGTCAGTAAACTGGAATATATACCACAGTTAATTGTATTTTACATAAATAGAGTTTTATATTTTAGAATTTTATTTTTGTAAAACCTGTGAAGTAGAAGTTATCTGATGGTTTTGAAGTTTTGAGATTACCAACAACGATACAAAAAAGTTAATATTTAAAAATTGACTGTTATATTGTTTAAAATTATGTTTTATGCTATTTTGGATTGAATAAAAATTGTTGACATCTCCTTAAATTTAAATTTTTAAAGCATGTAAGAATCTTATAACTTTTTCCTCATTAAAGCTGAAAACGTATGTTTAGCAGGATGAAGTAAAATACTTAAAATTTAACTCATTTTTGGATTTTACACTCGCATTTGTTTTCTGTTTTAAATTTTGCCCTAATTCACAAGGGTTTTGATAAGAAAGTGGCAAAATATTTATTACTTTTGCATTTATAAAAATACAGTATATTTTACATAAATAAATTTTGAATTTGATTTCAGTTTCGCGTAGTAATGATAATAATACTAATAATAATAATAATACTTACATTTTCACAAATAACATACTTTAACAATTAAGAAAGTTTTAAATTGCTTTGATTGTAAATGACGCAAGTATTCTGTTAATATTATCTTTCTTCGGCAAGTAGCGAAAAAGTTAAAATGCCGTGCCGAATACAAGCAAAAAAAAAGTTTTTTTTTTTTTCAGCTTAAATTTTATTTATTTTGCTTTTTAAATTTATTCAAAATCATTCCCTAAATAAAATGGTGAAAATATTGATGTTAAAATATTTTCTGGATGCTATTCATTTTAAATTTAGCCTAACTAACGAAAAGGGCCATTTCTCATTTTGTTCAATTTTGAATCTGAACATTTTATAATGTATATAGTTTACTTAAACGAAATATTTGTATATGTTACACCTGTGAACTTTCATTATCTGAGAGTTGCAGCTTTTTCAATATTAATCATTTGAACTCCCGTATCATTTTAATAAATTAGCTTCAGATCAGGAAGTATTCATTCAGCCCCGAAGTCTACCGTTTAATATTAACAATTCATCATGTATTTATTCAAAGTTGATCAATTATCATGAATTTCATCATATGTAGGATTTCCGCGTGGATGCGCTTATCATTTTTCTACCATTAACTATGTCACTGAACTTAATCAAATACACTGTAACATAATTTTTTGATACTTAATTAGGCACAAGTTGTTATACATCAGAATGTTACGGCAAGATTAGCGTGTGGTTTTCAGTGAGTTGAATCAATAGTATATTTGATACTTACGTATTATTTCGTTGACCTTTGGCGAACTTTTTGTTAGCGACAAAATGTTCGAACCACCTGGGCTCTTGAGAAATCCGGTTCGTCTCAGGCCAATATCGGGTCCTTCTCGTGGAATGCCTCAGTTGCATCGACTGAGGCATTCCACGGCATTGAGGCATTGCCTCAATGTTGATCGTTTTGATGGACTAAGAGAATTCATCTGGCGAATTTTTCGTCTCGCCAACGGTAGATTGGATAATACATAAGCAATTTGAATTTCAATAATTCTAAGCAAATAAATCATATCGATGTTCCGTTGAAAGAAAACTTAATTTTATGCATGGTAGTTTGTATTTTATTTAAAACAAAGCAATTTCACTCTTAAGTTGAAATTATTATTTCTCATTTAAAACAAAGTAAGGCATTTCTTGCGTAAAAGATAGAAACCTCATTGACTCAGCAATTAAATTTTCTAAATAAATTATTTTGGCATGAGGGAAAAAAGAAAGAAAAACCTTTGCAATATTTTTTTTCTATCAAATTATCTATTCTCGACATTTAGAAAATTTTTGCTTAAAATTCTACCTTGCATCCCCAAATAAGGAAATAAAGCGTTTTTCAAGCCTTTTCATCTATTATTGTTTTGATAGTAAAAATATCACATAAGCTGAAACATTTATGTATTGTACAAGAACCTCTAATGCCAGCGGTATTGAAAAACTGGTTCATCTTAACTTAACAGTGGTGATTTAGAATTTGTAAAGATAATAAGCATATAGTTAGCTTACGATTAAAAGTTAAAAGCTCGATAGATAAACTATTCAGAAGTAAGATACTATAAATTCATTATTTGGTAGTCTCCTAACATTCCCAATGAAACAACGACGGAGCCGAGTGCACCAGTGCCAAGAATTCATGTTCCCTACGTTAGTTACAATTCGTTTCGCTTACTAGAATGAACTAACATTAACATTTTTAAATACTTATGCTAAAAATAGAAGATATTTTATTAAAGAATAGAAGATATTTTGTTAAAGAATAGAAGATATTTTATTAAAGAATAGAAGATATTTTATTAAAGAATAGAAGATATTTTATTAAAGAATAGAAGATATTTTATTAAAGAATAGAATATATTTACTTTATTCTAGGTGAATTAAAAGTAAAAATAATCTATCTTTTAATAATATTACTGCAATAGAATTTTAAGCTTGTTATATAAATTTACTACATTTTTAAAGCAAAAATATAACTACCAATTTTCAACTTCTCTTTATCGACATATTAAAATGGTCTAAATTTCAAGTAGGTAATAAATTGAAAATAACAAATTGAAACTGCGACGCTTTTGTCGAACCTTTATTTATTGCTACTTTAGTGGAGCAAATTCAAGATGCAAAGTGAGTTAAAATAAAAACAGACAGAAGAAATACTTCAAATTTAAGACAACTCTTAGATAAATCTGTTACGTGTCTCAATGCGGAATTTTTTCTGCCTTTTACTTTGACAAGACCACAACCAGGTGTTTTTAGATGGCGGAACTCTTTCCTTGAACACGGTTCGAAAAGATTTTTTTTTTTTTTTTTAAAAGAGCTGAATACAAACTTTTAGAAGATTTTAAATAATCAATGTCAATTTTGAGGATCATTGTTGTTTGATATGGAAAAACAATCTGGCATTTTCCAATGTAAAATAAATAAAGACACCTTTTTTGAACTTGAAAATCGAAATTCATACCCTATAAATTATTTGGAGAGAAATAAAGGATCTGAGGTTTATTTTTCAAATATATATATTCTTATATTTAAAATCAATATGTATTACTTCTGTACGTTATATTTGTAAAAATAAGCGTTGATTTTACATAGTTTTTTTTAATAAGCATCTAATTTTTTTTAATATTTTGTGGAAGATTTATTTTACACATTTTTCAATAAATAATACTGGGTTAAAAAAATATGCATGTCTCTACTTTAGGATGAATTGCAGAGAATTTTATTTGATAGTAATATTTTATTGTAGCGTTTTTTTTATTTTTTTATTTTTTTATTGTTGTAATAAAGAATTAAAGTACTTTGGCAATCTCTCTTTAAATCGATGATTAATTACCGAATATCTTAGGATAATTTAATGTTATATTCAAATATAAATAGAAGTTGAGTATGAGCATTGAGTTCTAATTTATTATGGGGCTTTATAATAATAATAATAATTAATAATAATAATAATAATAATACGACTCAATGATTAGTTTCTAAATATAATATGAGAAATTAATATTATAAGCAAGAATAAATTGAAGAGGATTATGTGTATTAGGTTCGCATGGGCGTTGCCAGGTAGGTACAAGGAGGTGTACTTACACCCCCTGACTTTTGAAAATTACAAAGCATTGGATAAAGTAACACAATTTACAGAAATAAATAAGTGTAGTGCAGGTTTAAATTATTCATTCAAATAGAAAATAATTAAATAGCTTTTAATTGTCGTATCATTAGGAAATCAAATTTACAGTTTTGAAAAATCAAAGTTTGAACACAATTTATTTTACCACATTGCACTCCCTTGCAAACTCTTTGCATCTCCCTCTAAATAATCCTGCCGGTGCTCATGTTGAGTTGTAATTTAAAACGGACTAAGTAATATACATGTCCATACTTTACGATGAATATAAGACTATGTCCATTAATAGTAATATTTTACTATAGTTAATTTTTATGAAGTATTAAAGTGCTTTGATAATTTCTAATAATATCGATGATTAGTGTCTAAATATAATAAATAAAATGATATATTTCAGTATAAATACAAGCTGTGTATATGCATCGAATTCTTATTTAATAATGATAGTTGAATCTACAATACCGATTAAACCACACTAATTTAACGATAAAATTATTGGTAAATGTATTTTACGTATTACATATAAATAATAATTGCATCTACCAATAATAATATAAATATAAGGGTATGCTTATTTATTTAAAATCGAAAGCGTTTCAGTTAGTTGATCGAAAATTCGATCACTTGGCTGCACTGGAAGATAAATCAATAAATTTTGAAATAAAAATAACACTTACAATTGTAAATTGCTTCACAACAATTTGACTAACCTCTTTCCTATAATATCCCTCAGCTGTAGCAATTTAAAACAAAACAAAACGACGCTATTATTTATAAATTATTCGAGGGTAATTCTGATTTCCCTGCCGAATTTATCTGTAAAAGTTCTTTCCTATCTATAGAACGCTGATTGCAGCGAAACAAACAAAACGGTTAGTCTGATTGATAACTTGAAATTCACATTTTGCTCTAACTCAATCTTACGTCTCTACTATTTTTTTTAATTTACTACTTTGCGATGCTATGAAAGAGTGTGAAAATATGATATTGGTGTATAGTATAGTGTTTTATTTAACCAAATTCAATGTTGAAAAAATTAATTTACCCAATAACAATTCAGCAATAATGGATATTTGCTTACGATTTCGAAAAAGAAAATAAAGTTCAATTTAAAAATTATTTAATTCTTGATGAATGCCTGAAAGATTCTGCATGGACCATCAGCATCCTGGTGGTAAAAGGCACCGAACTCATGAACGGTAGATCTTGAGTTCGGTCCTGACTTGCCGAATATTGGAATGCATAATAATGGGGGCTGGTAAATATTAAATAGACCGTGGCTTAAATATTTTCTCGTTAGTGGTGTGTGTGTGTGGGGGGGGGGGGAGGTTGGGGGAGGTATACACGGTAAGGTTTTGACTTCGTATTCTTATCTTAGTTCAAAAGTACGACGCTTATTTGCCTGTAATAAGCATTTCATAGTGACTTTTATGCGTAATATCGTGAAACAATAAAATTGTTATTAGATTTTAGTGTGCTTTCGTAGATTTTGGAATGGTATGTGTAAGTACTTCAAGAACGTTTCTAATTTGATTTGACAGTCTTCAGATACGACAGATGCTGAAGTGAAAAAGAGAAAATATGCCTAATAGTCAACTGATTAGATTGATTCCTTGATTATTGAATCAGAGAATAATAATATAAACGATTGTTTAGCGTGACCTATTTGACTCAATTAGTTTCATTCTCAAAATTATACGGGCTTGATAGGGATATGTGTAACTTTCAATGTAAGGTTTCTAACCATTACCCACACGTAGCTTGAAAAAATTTAAACCATACAAACAAAGTTTTCAATCCTTTATATTTTTACCTTTTTGAGCAATTGCAGCTTATTTATGTGATTTTTTTTTTAGCTCAAATCGACATTTCATAGTGTTTGACCACTATAAAAAAACCCCCATCGATTCCGGGACAGAAATAACTCTTCTTTGCCGCAAAATTTGATAGAGTACATCGCCATAGACATTAAGTCTATTTGCTACGTTTCAACTCGATTGGATGATGAAAAGGGTTAATTAGGCCCCCGTAGCGGTAATAGCGTTTAAAAGCGGCTTTTTAGTTAGCACCCAAAACTTGATAAAATGCATTGTCATAGACAAAAAAAAAGTATTTACAAAAAGTTTCAGCTTGATTGGATGACGGCAAGTAGGTTAATTAGCCCTTCGAAGATTTTTCCGCCACAAATCCACGCACAAACAAAAATCGAAGATAATATAAATTTTTTAAAAACTGGTACTGTTTCCCTTCTAAATTACTTAACTGCAGTGTTGATTAATAAATCATGTTGTGCTTACAGTGAATGGCGTTATTTCCTTAGAAATGGTTTTAGAAAGAAGTTCAAAATCTTAGCTCACTGTTTCACTCAACACACTTCACACACAGATTTAATAAGATGAGTTACATTTTGTTGGATAAGATTTGACAAAATTTTTCTCTGGAAGTCTTCACTTCTATTTCTGTAGTTATTTTCCCCTCATTTCTGCTGTTCTACAGCATGTTTTATTGCCATATGAAACTATTTCACATTAAAAAGTACTTTTTTTTTAACTATTTGTTTGCTAGGACTTATATTTAACAAAGAGTAAGTAACGACCAGCATGTTTATGTATTTATATTAAAACTATTTCTAAAAAACACAGTCTATAAATACAATTTTAATGATGTACTTGCAATTAAAATTGAGAAGTTATGCGTGTGGTCTAATTTTTTCATTTATTTTTATTTGCTGGTTTGTCTTAAAAGAAAACATATTTAAATCTGCTTATTTTTCTTCAATAATGGATTTCGAGTTCATTCATATAATTAGTGCAGATTCCAACATAATTTTTGAAAATTATGTAAACAAAACCTAAAGAAATCATTTATTCGACTAATATTTGTTTGGTATTTTACTTCTTTTTGTTATACCGTTGGAACTATTTAAAACCTTGATTGACGTTTTGCACAGAGAGAACTTTTGTAAATACTTATATCTACTATTTTATCAGTGAAGTACCTATGGTTTTATCAGTGAATTTTTATGAATACATATGTTTACGGTTTTATCGTAGTATATTAATAATTTAAGCATAAAAAAGCTGTAATACACCATTAATGACATATAATTCCTAAAAAACAAAATTCATTTTGATGGAAAAGGAATGAAATAAATATTTTTTAGGTCTTTATTTTTGATAAATTTTTACAACTATATAATGAAAATTTAATAAAACATGTGCAACTCGTAAGAGGCTGTATTATTGATGCGCAACTTTAACTGTAAATAAATTTTATTTTTAATACTTCAATGAATCAATGTAAAAAATAGTCAACCTTAAAAATAAAGTAATATTTTTTTTAAATAATTTAATTCATTGTTATGCAAAACAAGCTCTCTTTATCAAATTAATAATTTTTAACAGTAAATTTCTTATATTAGTCTTTATAAGGTTAAAATTATTTTGCTTTGATGTACATTACACTACCTTATATATTTCTTTAGTTCAACGTTTCTGTAGTTAAAATTCAGAGAAAAAAGAGATAGGAAAAGAGCTATGGGAAAAAGCACTTCATATTTAACAAAACAATAAAAATAATCTGATCAAGGAGAGTGCACTTTAGAAAAAAAACTGTTTAAAACGCCACTCTTAAATATAATAAAGGTTTAAAAATGGAGAAGTAGTCTTAATGATCTTAAAATCCATTAATAACCGTTTCGTAATTATTTTAGAATACTTTGTTCTTTAATTATTATTTAATTTTCAATATTTCCAACTCATAAAAGGGTATCATGAAGATTATTAATTCTAAAAAAGATTTGGTATTAAAGCTAAACTCATCAATAAAAACATCACAAAATTGCGATATATTTTAAAGGTAATTCAATTATTTTAAATTAGCATTGTTATTCTGAAAAATGAGGTACAAAGTGTAAAAAGAGATTGTATACATTTTTTATACTCTCTTTCTTAGCGAGAGAGTCGATATCTTGTTTCTTTAATTTTTTCTTTAAAAATTAGATAATAAACAGAATAATAAAACACTTTATTTATATGTATGATACATTTAAAAATTAACAAATGTGTCAAATATAATGAATTTTTTTTGCATTTACAGTTCATGGCTTGTTCAACATTGAATCAAAAGGAATTGTTACACTTATAAACATAATGATTATTAAATCTTATTAGTAGCATTTTTATGATCGCTATAAATTAAACAACGAAAATTATGAATACTATGAAATACTGAATGAATAATTAGGCATAAAAACGCGCAATTATGATATCAAAATATCACAAAGATAATTTTTTTTTACTTAAATCTACCGTTTACTTATTTCTCTTCTAATTTGTTTCCTAGTATGCATGTTACCAGAAATGTATGAAACACTGGTATTCTATAAAATACCAAGACATTTTTTAGAATGCCGGGTGTTTTTAGGCTTAAGTACGAAATGTGAGAATTAGTATATACTTTCCCTATGCATTGTGTAGAATGCCTAAGCAATCAATGGAATGATACCCATCTGATGGCTGTGTGGTTAGCGCTCTGGCTTCGCATGCCAAAAGGTGCTGGGTTTGAACCCCGGGTTTGGAGATGAATGCTCGCTGTGGTTCAGAATACACGTTAAGCTGTTGGCTCCGGCCTAATTAGCCATTTTTGTGCAAACAAATAGATCACTGAGCGCATAAACCAATCAACTAACCAAACTGATGATTGATTCAAAACTTCTGCAACAGCAGTTTTCTAGTTGTTCCTTAGAAATGAAACAAAACTCAGAATTGGATTTCAGCTGGTGTTTAAATGTAATGGAAAAATGAACGATCAGATAGGATTTTAGACCTCTATAGAAGGGAGAATATATAGGTGTGCGAATACAAATATGGATCTTATCCATAGTGACTCCTAAAACGCCAAGTATTTTGTAAAATGCAAAGATGTTTTTTTTTTTTTTTTTTTTTTTTTTTGTTTTTTTGTTTTTTTTTTATAGAACGGCCTCATCATATATTGCAGGTGACATACATACTAATAATTATTAAGTTTATTTTTATTTTCATCCTCCTTTGACAATCTTTTTTACAAACTGTTCAAATGAACTATTAACCATAAATATGAAATGATCAAATCATTTGAAAAAGTTATGCCATGTGAGGTGTGTAAGGAAAAATTCTTTTAAGTTGCAGTGATGGAAATTATTTATGTAGTTACTTAGGAGAGAGGTACATATTACGAGCACAGCAGATAGCGATGGAATGAATGAATCGTCGTCTCGTGATAACTCTGGAAACAATCTATAAAACGTGGGTGTTTGTGCCTAGCTCAGTAAAAATTAAAATAGCAAGGTTGTGGAAAGATAAATTTGTCTGACGCAATGACGAGCAATAGTATGAGTTTCAAATGCGCAGTTCATATTCTTGAATATCAATTAACTTAGAAAACTGCCTAAAGTGGGAAAGTTATTGAATGAAAGTGATGACCGGAAAAGAGGATTAGAAAAAAATACAATTACTACTAAAACAAATTGATAAAAATAAGTTATATTAAATTTCTTACAAGATTTAAACATGAATAGAGCATAAATCATCATGGTAGCTTTCTTTGAGAATAAGTACTTTATTCATTTTGTAAATCTAAATGTAGGTTAGGCCTACAGGAACTCTAACACAGCTCGTTTCAAAAATATTTACATTAAAATTCATTTCAAAAATCAAGAACATAGTACGATAAAAATATTCATCACTTCCAAAATAAATATTAAACTTATTCATGTGTAAATTAAAAAAAAAAAAAATTAATGAAACGCGCGCAAAAAAAAAAAAAAAAAAAAAAACTGTTACTCTCAACCGAAGTACACAAGTACGAAATTTTTAACTTAAAAATATTTCAAATCAATTTCTTTATAACTAAAGAAATATATTTAATTATTTCTCTTAAAAAATGAGGAAAAGTAAATGATTTTTATTGGAGTTGAATTTTATTATCTTGTTATTAAAACTTGTTAACTACTTCAAATATTAGCTTGATTTCTTATAATAAACTTAATTTTTGCCACTGGATTTGGCCTTTATGGAACATAAATATTTTGTTTAAGAACTAGACTTAGTTAAAAGGAGAAATTAAGACCAATTAAAAGAAAATATAATTTTTTTTTTTTTTTTTTTTTTTTTTTTTTTAGTAATAGATCCATTTCAGTTGAAAAAGTAGTCACCTTACAAAAAAGCAATCATGAAAAGTAGAAATTTTCCCCAAAAAACATTGTTTCTGGCAAAATTGAAATTCAAATAAAAAAAATTAAAAAATCATGTATCGATATATCGATATTTTATCGATATTTTTCTCTATGCAACGATATAGTATCGATATTTATTTTGATCGATATTTCCGACCTCTAGATTCAATAGGATTGAGATCAAGTGACTGACTCGGCCAGTCCAAACCTTTAATTTTTTTAGCTGTACACTAAATGGTCACCATTTTAGAGGTGTGATTGGGATCATTTCTTCTAAAATGTTTTTATAAACATCTTGATCCATAATCCCATCGATGAGTACGAGGGAGACGACACCATCATAATGGAAAGCTCTCCAGACCATTACTGATCAATTTCCGTGCTTTGCTGTTAAATTTTGGTACCGGGGATCCATTCTGGTGCCTTTTGGGCGACGAATGTAACGTCGGCCATTATTTTCAAACAAATGGAATATGGATTCATTACTTCAAAAGGCCTTCTTCCAATCTTTGGTTGCCAACGTTTCGTGCTCCTTAGTGAATTTCAATCGGATTAAATAAAAATATTTTGCAGTTTTAAGCTGTATTTATTTTATTACCAAATTAAAAATTGTATTTTTTTTTTTGGTGAAAAAGGCAGCACAAACTATGTGTGGAGGAAAATGTTTAGAAATTTGATCATAATTCTAAATTTCACCTATTGAATTGAAACTTTTAGAAATGTAAAGATTTTAGTTTTTAAATAAAAATATTTTTCAGTTTTAAGCTGTATTTATTTAATTATCAAACCAAACATTGTATTTTTATATTAAAAGAAAAATTCAACGGATGACTGACTATATGTGGAGGAAAAAGAACAGAAATTTTATGATTATTTTATATTTTACCTATTTAATTAAAACCTTTAGAAGTTAAAGGCTTTTTTTTTTTTTTTTTTTTTTTTTTTTTTTTTTAATAATATTTTTCAGTTTTAATCTGTATTTATTTTATTACCAAATCAAAAATCTCGAAAATACAAGACCTATTCATCTAACAAAATTTATTAAACTTTAACTGTGTGAAATTTATAATTTTTGTTATTTACCTCTGCTAATATTAGGTTTTATTTTATTTAAAAAAATATTATTATATTATTGGTATCATATGCTGAATAAGTCAATTAAAGACTTTTCATACAAAAGCATCATCGTGCTTGGTTGGTTTCATAGAATATTTTCCCTCAAAATCTATTCAAGTGCTACACAGTATTAGAATATCGTTTTTTCAAGTTCTAAATGAAGGTGAAAATACCTTTCGGGTGGTCTTTCAAGACAATATAGTCAAACGCGTAAGCAGTTTTAAACTATATACAACTATTCTGATTTAGCTGAAATTATTTTCCAAGCATTGTGAAGAATATTAATCACTAATTTCGATTCGTGAAATAATGTCATTATTAATAATATAGACAAACTTAAAAGTTCGATCTATAAAAGCAATTGGCCCAAAATATTTAATACATGTATTTGAAATAGTTTGAAAGGTGATTATCAAATTTACGAGTATGTGTTCATTTGTATCGCCCTATATTTAATGGAAAATGTGTAACGTTTGCGTGAAATTTACAAAAGTGACAATCCTTGATATTTTCATAATTGACAACCTTATGAATAAAAAGTTATTTTTTAAAAAAATCGATAAATTATTTTAATTTAAACATTTACTGAGCATATATCCTTTTTTTTTGCAAGCTTTTTTTTAACTTCTCACTTCAAGTTTACTGTTAAAAAATTAGGCCAGGCAAAGAAGGTAAAAAATGAGCATATGTTGATGACAGCACTATGGAGAAGAGAAAATATGAAACTAATCACGTCAAGAAAGCTTGAGGAATCTTATAAATCGCAGCATTTGTATATAATATCAAATTCTATCTATTATCTTCCAAAAATAGTGATTCCTCAAAGCATTTTTAAATGGGCTCATTAGAAATCCATATTTAAATTTTCTAAATCGAATAAAATATTTACCAAACAGTACCTTCAATTAATGGCTCTGTCTACTTAGGATGAACGAAAAAACGCTATTTTTATTAATTTTTTTTTAAGAATATTTTTATGTTTATTGATATAAAACTTGTTAGGCTTAACAAAAATATTCGTAAATAACAAATAAAAAATAAAAAAATTATTGATTTTAACCACTTTTTTAGTGTGAAAATGCGAGGTAAACAGGAGTCCTAAAAAGGTTGCGCTGTTGAAAAAATCTCAGAAACTACTAAACTGATCCTTATGGAATTTTAACCACATATTCTGTACACTTATTGCTATATCCCGTACCAGAATCATAACATTTTTTTTTTTTTCTTCTTTCTGTCCCCCATTTTGTTATTTTTGCACATAAATTAATATTAGAGGTACGGGATGTAGCTAATATCACACTAAACCTAAAACCATTAATTTTTTGTTTTGTTTCAGACGGGCCGTTGTTCAGATTTTTTCAATAGCGCACACCTACCTACTTTTTGGATATTCCTGTTTATCTGGTATTTTCACACTAAAAAAGTGGTTAAAATCAATATATATATATATATATATATATATATATATATATATATATATATATATATATATATATATATATATATATATATATATATATATATATATATATATATATATATATATATATATATATATATATATATATATATATATATATATATATACATTTTTTTTTAATAATTATCGAATGTTTTTGTTAAGCCTCACAAGTATTATATCAATAAACAATAGAATTCTTAAAAAAAAAATTTAATAAAAATAGCATTTTTTTCATGCATCCAAAGTAGACAGATCCCTTAATTACTTATAGATTATAACTAGATATTGTTAAATGGATTCCTTTAATTTCTAATTTTAATAGGTACATGTATGTTGTACTAATTTTTTTCGTTGATGTTGAAAGAAATTGTAATTAAAAATCGACATGATATAAGAATTTAATTAAATACTTATATCATGTCACAATTACTTTATTACTGAATTTGAATTATATGAGATTATGGGGGAAATATTAAAATTAATCCCAATCAAACACTTCAAGTTATCCTGCTAAGCTACTAATTGATAAAGACTTAGTTATGATTTTAGTGGAACCATATCTAAAAAAAGTTCCAGTGCTTTATTAAAAGAAATATTGGAATTCATGTATTAGTTTTCACACTTTGAATAAAATTAAAGGCTAATTAATGGACAATGTAAGGTATCTTAAGATTATTAATAATCTTATTATCTTAAAGATTAATTAATCTTTACGACTTTCAATTGGTAGTGCTTTATGAAAAGGCTAATGAATTAACCTTTAATATTATTTTTTAATTAAATGTCTCGATGCGAGGATCTTTTATGTAAAGAAAATAAAAAAATATTTTTAATTGGATCTTTATTTATTAATGTTAAAAGTAAATGCAATAGTGCGTCAGGTTATAAGGTGCTAAAAATTACCAAAATAGTAGGGAGCCAATCATGAAACACTCATAAAATCTGTAATAAAAGGTAAAAGTAATATTAAATATTGTTTTTACTTTACTCATAAGGATACACTATTAAATATACTATGCTTATTATATTAGATTGTTAATAGATTTTTACATAATCTTCTGTTGCATATTTTCCTATATCCCAGTCGTTCATGCGAAATAAAATTGCCAACATTCTCGTAGAATTTTTTTTATTTTTTTTCAAAAACTAATGCTTTAATATACTTACTAGATTTTTTTTATGAGAAAAATTTCTACATTAACTTTATATTAAGTATTATCGTAGAATTTTTATAGCGTAATGTTAGAGTAAAAGATCTAGCAATTTCAGTTTTATTCATTAATAAAATCATTTGAATGGGTCAATTTTACTCTAAAAAAATGGTGGTGCTTACATATTATCTCGTCAATCGTTGGAAGTTCAAATCTTCTGGTCTCATTGTAAGTCTGGTTCGGCTCGGATCAGTGTTGAGTCTTTCCTTATAATCAGCTGTGCGGTGGATCAGGCATCCGTAAGCACCGACCGTTTCGTTTGACAAACTTTTTTTGTCTCGACAACAGTCGACGAGCCAAAGTTTACGTAACATATATGAATTTTGAAACATTTGTTGTTTTATGCGTTAAAAGTATTTAACATTCAAATTTCTTATTCTTCTAATTACTCATTAAGTTTTTGCAGTCAACATTTGATATTAGAAGGCCTTTATACAGTAACTGACTTTTCACAACCTTTTCTTAGAAAACTAAAGGGAATTTTTTTATTTTGTTTCTGATAGTGTCTAAGAACTATTAAAAACAACTTAATTTCGGTGGAAATATAGTGGTAAGAATTAAGATCACGTTGTAGTGCCACTTGCAAACTAGAAATTGAAAATGTGGTATATTTAAATAATATATATAGTATCCAGCATTTGTATTGGATAGATTTGTGATTGAACGAGATATTAGTGATAAAATAAGTTATTTTTAATAAACTTAACTCTTAGTAGAGTACTTATAAAAATAGTTTTATGTGAGGAAAACAAATTGCGTGTATGTTATTGTAGATAAAATGTACTATACTTTTACAGAAAAACGTTTTATGTCTATAAAATCATTATTTTTTATCATTAATCGACATCAGAATAAAGTTAATCTGAAAAGAAATGTGATGTAAATAAAGTCGTATTACGCTAGACGATCAAATTAAAATGGTTAAAATGTTAGTCTGTGCCCATAGAATTGCTCTTGCACAGGAACGCGGCAATATTCTTTCTCCAGCTCAATCTATAGCTAGAACTCTGATTTTTTAACTACGCTACTTTATCCTCTTGAAATGTAATGTGATTATTTCGATAACAATTCCAAGCTGCCAGGTACAGATATCTTATATGGTGCCTATCTCATATGGTATATAATGCCAATTTAGTTCATCGTGGGCAAAAGAGCACACACACAACACACACACACAAAGAACAGTGACCACTTAGCGGCAACCGACAACCGATAGAAATGAAAACTTTTTCTAGTTGACCATTTTAGTTGGTAGTTTCTTTTACAAAGTCTAATTATTTTTTGGGGGATATTATTAATATACGTACTTTTGAAATGCACTACTTGAATGTATCTTTAGTCCGTTAAATTTCTCTTTTAACAAATGACATTTTAAAAATAATAAACCCTTCCCTTAGACTTTCAATACGTGTTTTTTATAACCAAAGTACCGTTCCAGCTATACAGCTGACGAAAAACCCCTCTTTGACAAAGTCTCTCTAATAGACCTGTTCAATCTTTCATCTTTTTGTGGTTCTTTCATACAGAGCTCCATAAACTTTGGCCTCGTAAGAACTATTCACAGCAATAAATGGGTATGGTCTAGAAATGACTCTATCCAAAAGAGATTCGTATACTACTTTGGGAGCAGGACCTAGATAGGAATACGAGATAGTAATTTCATTGAATTGCGGTTAAATGTGATGGATGTGAAGTCAAGACCGGAAGCACATCACAAATACTGAGTGATATACTATTATATAAGGAATGAAGGTTTTTCCCGCCACTACTTAATACTATATTTTGATTTTTAGGTTTTACTTTATACGCCATTAATTTAAAATTCATCCTTTTTGTATTTTCGCTAACGTTAATTTTAAAATTTTATCCCATTTTACCATTAAAATGTATAATTCGGTTATTTTTAGAAATATCTAGTTTTATTTAGGACGAATGGAATAAATTACAATATGAACTCCAGTTGACCAATATCGCTCGACATTGGTCAATCCCGATGTGGACCATTGTAAACTGACCGTTGCTGCCAGTGGCGAGGGGTCCGGTCATCGTTGGATTCGGCGATGAGTGCATAAATCTCAAGAAAAAAAAAATTAACAATTCACGCAAACAAAATTAAAAAAAAAATTAAATTTTTTTTTTGGAGGATTTTTTTAATTTAATAACAATATTCTTAATTATTCTGGGCAGTATTTCTTTAAAAAAACATTTTTATAACTGTTTCCTAATAAGTTACACAAGAAAGTGATAAAAAATCCATTAAAGGAAATTTCGTTCGTGCTGCCCTCTATATGAGATTCGTTCATTTTTCCGAATCAGTTTTCTCTGTAGTTTTCGTTTGTGAAGGCATCAATGAGCGAATCTGATTCGTCGACAGGGCTCTCAGGTCATCGGAGATTATACCGAATACGTTTAGGGTTAAGATTCGTTCTTGTAAGTGTATTCCTGACATTTTAGCGTGATATCTCCAAATCGGCGATAAAAGATTTTAAAGTTTTTTTTTGTTTTTTTTTAATACTATGTATTACTTCCCTTGTAATTTATTTCTTCCATATACAATTTAGATGACTACTAAGTGACATATGATTAGGTAATATACGGATGAAAGTATTTTAATAATTAAAAATATTAGAAATCTGAAACTTATTTAGATTAACCGGGACATCGGTTTGGCACATTTTTTAGAACGTTTATTATGTCTCTTGCCAGTGAACCTTTCAAATTAGTTTAAATTTACTTTGATTCATCAAATTTGATTTTGAACTTGAAGGGGAGAATATAATTAATACTTCTTTTTTAATTTTATAAATTCTTGTCATGGGCACCTTTATTTGAATGTTTGCATTTAAGTTTTTATGTACTTGTGTGACTTTTTTAATTTCATTGATAATATAGGCTTGCGACACGATTTCAATCCACACTCCATACTCTCCAATCGAATGAATTAGGTCTGGATTAAAATTTGTCGTTAGGTTTTAAACTTTTATTTTGAGAAGCTGAAAAGGAAGGGTTACATATCTCCTCATGAACGGCAACTAAATTTGTGTATATTTGTTTATCATGATTGTATGTAAATGCATTTAGTATGTATTGATCAAAAACGAAGATGGGGGGGGGGGGTAAGGACTTGTAATAAATTAGAATAAAAACATTATTATTGTCCAAGTTTTCATTATTTATTGTAATTATGTTTTATTATTCATTATAATTATCTTTCATTATGTATCAGAATTTAATTTATTAAAATGTGTTACTATTTTATAGATTTTAAAGCAGTGATTATTTTTCTTTTTTATAAATAATTATTTAATACATAAAAAAACTAGTCAATTAATATTTGTTCCTTTATGTTCGTGGTTCGTTATCGTAATTTTCGCCGATTCCCAATGGGACAGAATCACGAAAAACTCGCTCTACTCAAAATCAAGACCGTTTGAGCAAACTTTCTCTCTTGTCGATTGAAAAAGATATGTTGGTGACACTTCGAAAAAGTGGCAATTTTTATAACCAAGCTATAGAAAAGTTTGCAACAAAGACCCGAAACTTGAGTATATTTATAAATAAGTGTTTAATTTCAAACTTTACAATAGGGAAATATAGTAGTTGGATTGGCAGACCCAATGTATATGTGTCAAAATATTGATTGGTTATTTTAACCATTTACTTATGGTTTTTAAATCACTCTCCAAATATAAAATATTATAAATAAAAATACTCGTACAATTTTTATAAATTATAATATTTAATTTACAATGTTTTACTATGGGTATTTTATTATTATAAGTTTTAGTTTGATAAATACATTTTTTATGCCATTAATCTCTTTTTTCATTATTTTCATTTAAATGTCTTTATTTGAATTCATAACATCCTACTGAAAATTACTTACATTTAGATACAGAAATAAGCACTAATTTCAGTCATTGGTGGCGAAATTGTACAACCAAGTTGGCTAGTTATCAGTAAAAGGAAGATTACTAGTAAAAAGCGCGAAATGCAAAATATTGAAGTGAATGAAATTTAAAATGTCAGTCGGGCTTATTTCGAAAAATGTGTTTTAGCTTAACAAGAAGTTTTGTGCCACATCCTTAATACATGTAAAATTTGAGAACATTTGTCTATCACTATTGTATGCAAATGCATGTAGTAATGATTGAGAACAGGACAATGGAGGGGAGGAAAAGATTTACCGATGGCCACTACGAAAAGTCACGCCTCGCCACTGGTTGCTGCGGGTCTTGGCCAATCTCGCCCAGTTCTGTGTAAAATATACTGGAAATTTTGAAATGTTGATGCAGAGTTTTAAAATTGAAATATATTATATAAGAAAGGACGGAGGGTAAAAAATATGTTTTGTGATGGCTTTGGTATGTTTGTTTTTAAAAATCATGTATTTTGGAACGATGCTCGAAATTCGTCATGGATTGGCCAATCTTCCCAGAACACTTGTTTCTGACATTGTCCAATACTGCTGTTACCGGGGAAATACACTTTTATTATGCGCTTTGACTAGTTACTCCATAGAAAAACGGAATACATCCTATGGAAGCATAAAATGAAAACGCGTGCCTTTTCCGTCAATATCATTTAGATAACAGCCTTCGAAATATATTATAATTACAATTATGCTTGTCAAGATTTATAAACGTGTTTTTGATGAGACAGTTTGATGGCATTTAGTGTGCTTGTTTAAAAATAATGTTCTGTGCATTGTGTAATCAAACCATTGTATTTCTAACAAGTTAAGGCTCTCAGAGAAAAAATGCCTTCTTTTTGTTGAATCCCTTGTTATCTCAAAATTCAGTAAATATAAGCTGAACGCGTTCTTCATACCCTAAACAAAAATAAAATTCCTATTTCGGAGGTCTTATAACCACTTAACATCCGAAAAAAAGGAGTTGGCACTCACCTTTGACCTATCTCACCCCCTGAATTCGTTATCCCCCTTTTTTTTTTTTTAACAAATTTTGTGAGAGCAAGTAATTTAAAAAAAAAAAAAGTTATTTTGGAAGTGAGGTGCCCCAAATGACTATTTGGAACGGGACAACATCTTTTGTTCTCTGTTTAAGATCCAAAACACACACCTGATTTACTTTTAGTTTTGCTACAAGTGATTTAATAAAAATACAATGAAATTGCTATTTTACAATCTTTGTATCATTAGTTACTTATATATTAACTAGTTTATTCAAAGTATATTTAGATAATGGCGGCATTTATTGATTTCTAAAAAAAAAAATTTTACTGACCTAAATTAGTTCAAGTAATTAGATTTTTAACTGCATTATATATTGTTACGAATTTCTGTATATTTGTAAATATTTAGTATTGATTATGTAAATAGGAAAATTTATGTACATTTCGCATAAGGCAGTGCATAAGTTCGTTTTCCTACAATGTGACACCTAATGCTTGAAAACGAGTTTTACAGAGATCATGCTGGGAAACGAGTTTTACAAGGAGCAGGCCATTTAACATTATGGTAATGGCAATCTCGCCAAATTGGCGATATAAAGCCGGTTTTGGTGACTAATTTTTGTCTCCAAATTTGGCGAGAAATCGACAAATGTCGCCAAACTTGGCGACCATTTGGTGACATTTTATGTCCCCATGTACATGTATAGGACTTTTCGACTACGATCTGGAAAGTTCTCCAAATTTCTATCTCTGAAGATTCATGAAGGATTGACTTTCCTATATAAGCCCGGCCACGAGTTGAGTTACTGACTGAGTGGAGTTACTGAGTTAGTTGTCTCTCAGCGAGCATTCAGAGAGTTCCGAAAGTGAACTGTATTGCATTGTCTTTTTCAGCGATTTTAGCAGTTGTGTTGTCAAGTTTTTAACTTCAGTTTTGTGCTCTATTGTTGAGAAAAGAGCTGTATTGATTCTACTAGAACGAGAAGTTCTGGAGTTGTAAGAGAATCTGCGAAGAGTTATATCGGAATAAATTTCTGCAAGTTTTGATCTCCGTTAGCTTCAAATCTTTCGAACCCATCCACGCAACAATATTTTAACGGTAACACATATAACTTTTATACGCTTTTACAATACATAACTCTACACGGGCATACTTTGCAATTGTTAAAGTTTATTTTGTCAATTTTAAATCTTTTTTCAAACAAGGCTAGGGATTTGACAAAAGATTCAGATTTCTGAAAATGATTTCAAATTAAATAAACATTTGAGAAATATGGATACTTTTTATAATTGAAAATGCAGTGTAATTGTGTTTTTGAATAATCTTTTTAGGAAAAACATCTCCTCGACACCGTAGTTTAACAATTGTCTTCGAAACGCAGGTTGATGGAAATTAAGTTAATTTCAAGTATTTAAAGTTTTCATATTATTCACATGCATTTATCAAATTTTTTATTTAAAAAATCCTATTAAAATATCTAGTAGTGTACAGATAGGTCTACTTTAGATTTTGGAAATTTTGACATGGAGAAGTGAAAGTTCTTTTGTTTATTATTTTTGTTTGGTGTTATTTTAAATCAATTAATAATTATCTGCAAAAGAATTTTTCGATATATTCTAAAGTTTTAAAACCCATTTTAGTAAAATAATAAAATAATTAATAATGTTTATAATGAATGATTAATTAAATAAAATAATTTAATTTAATCATTCTGTTAGAGCTAAACATAACTTCAGAGTAAAATTTGTTATCGAGCAAAAATTCTATTGCTTTTAAAGCTTATTTCATTAAGTAAGCCTCTTAATAACTGTATATCTATAAAGTGGTTCGAATATGATGTTTGAGATTACGAAATTATTTTCAAATGGCCATTTAAAAGTTCCAAACATTTTCTAGAAAATATATATTTAAAATTTTTACATTTAGGCACGAATAAAAAAAAATCAAATGGGAGGTTAAACATATCATAACACTAGTTCTATATAAGCTGGAATAGAAGAAATAAAGTCTTGTTTTATGACTTCGAAAAAGCGGTTTCACGACTAAGAATGCAAATGAATTTCTTCCCTTTGGAATGTTTCTTCACTTCATTTCGTCGCATTTTTCTCAAGCTCGATTAATTATGAGAAATTCTTCTGCTTTTTTGGGAGAAATGTGAGTTAATTAACTACGAAAACGCATTCTGAAGGAAGGACCCAAAGTTTTGCAATTAAGATTTAAAATCATCGAGAATGCTAGTAAATAACAGTAAGTTCATAATTCCGAAAATGTTTTCAGGAATGGGAAGTTTGTTTAGAAATATTTCAGAAAATATCCTCGAACAATATGCTTAAAATTTCAAAAAATATTCAACAACTTTGTTGATGTTGTTGCTTTCTGAGTCGAAATATATTTGTTCAGAAGTATTGTTTTCGTTAAACTTCGTGTTGGTAATTTTTGAAATCTGTACTGTTTTACGAAAACATTAGCAAAACATTTAACTATTAAAATTAAGTAGAAAGTATGTTACGTTATCAAGAAAAGTTAGTTGTGGTGGTGCTTGTGGTTTTATTTTTAATTTATAAAATTAATTAATAAAATAATTTAATTAATAAAAAAAAATTATCTCCATTTTATTTAAAATTAATACATTTAATTTCAAGTATAAGTTTTTAAATAGTTAAAATAGGCTAAGCAATAAATTTATTTAAGGTTTCAGAACTAGTAAATTAAGTGTGACCTAAAAGTATTTAATTTTTAATCTTTGGAAAAAAAATTAATTATTGTCCTAGAAATTAAAAAAATAAAAATAAATAAATAAATAGAACTTCTTTAATTGTCTTGCAAAAAAGACCTTTAAGTGTTTACTATTGTTTTAGAATCTTAAATTGGTCCAATTTAATTTATATTGCAAGAAAATTTAGAAAAACATTGAAAATATTTTCTTATAAGAGTATACGAAATATTAATCTTAAAAGAAAGTTATTCAATAAAAATTACTCTAAAGATCGCGTCATACGATTATCGTCTAAAATGAGATTTTAGAAGTTGAAGGTATTTGATGACTCTTAGCAAATCTTTTAAAAGAAAAGGTATAGTCAATCAAATTATAAAAATGTACGAATAAATTCTGAAATTTGGCAAATTTATACTGCACCTTTCTTACTACCGTTAATTTCAGAAAACAATACCTCTATTCAACATGTGTTGAAAACACATCTTCATCCATATTATTTTATTTTTTATTCATTTTATTTAAATTGATAATGTAAAGATATCTAAAAATAGTATATAGGAAACTGCCTTCACTTCATAGCTAACACCCTATACATACATTATTTCGGAAAATAAAGCATGTACTTAAACATGCAAAGTTAGTGTCAGAATTGAAAATTCATCTCGAAAGTAAAAAACATCTTTCTCGTTGCAATATTTTCTCTTCGAGTTCCCTACTTATGAAACGTCGTTTCTTATAAAATAATCTTTAAGTTCTTACCCCTTTAAAACAAGAAGAAAGCTTGTTTCATTTCTTTGTGCATGTTTCCGTCTCAGCAAAAATTATGAATGAAAAAGGAACTCTTTGAACAGCACTTAAGGTGCGTTTCATTAGCGTCAACAATATTCAACCATTCTTTTCATCTTGCCACTGTGGTAAGACAATTTTTGAGGGAAAAAGTTTCTCCCGGCATGCACTTCTGTGTGTCGGCTTATGGTTGTATTAAAATCGCTCAAAAAGTTTCAAAATGAATTTTTTTTATTGTTATTGTAGAATATCGACAAAAGTATTATGGTAGCCAATAATCATTTAATTTTTGTTACTCTCCAATAAAGTTAGAGGGAAGTTGTATTTGGTTCAATTACTCTGGTGAAATTATCAGGTTTGAGTGAGTTAAAATTTAGTCTTTTCATGATAAAATTGAGAGGATCTGTTAATTTAAAATTATGCATCAGGTCAAATTATTATTTTTAAAATTTTCCAATTATATACAGTACTGTTATTTAAAAAAAAGAGCTGAATTAATCGATTGAAAATAGAAGTGTTTTTAACTATCATTCACAAATCGAGTTTTAGAAATGGATATACAGGGTAGCCATAAATAAATTTCACATATTACGAACCACTTAGAGCGCCTACACTAAACAACATAAGAACAATTCTTCATAAAATTTAAAATACATATTGTTTAGATCTATTGGAATGAAATTGTTTCATATCCTGGATTGATCAAAAACCTATGAATGCTTAAAAGTGACTGGATAGATTTCAAGTTATGTCATGATTATAATGATAATGATACGCATGATTATGACTGTAACGATTAAAATGAAGGTAGCGATAAAAATGATAAAAATGTGATAAGTATAAAAATGGTGACGATGACAGTAATAATAGTACTCATGATGATGGCGATGATGAGAACAATAGTAATAATAATTTATTTCAATTGTTTTACAATTATATTTCATACATTTACATATATTCGTACATTTCATTGAATTGGCATTGCTATGAATCCATAATGATAAAACTAATTCAAAAGTCTGCGGTCAATTGCTTTTGTTTTATATCTGAAATACGTGTACTTTCATAATTATCGTCAATTTCATAGTCGTGCTTGTTTGCAATTACATCCTTACTTGTATCATCGCATGTGTTCTCTATTACCCCAATTATCTGTTTGAAATATTCCTCGCAAACATTGCGTGTGTGTATTTTTGTCACTGAAAAGTTGAACTAACAGTACCAGAAAATATCAATACTCTGACGAGCAATTCTTGTAACTGGCTGTTTGCACATGTTAACGATTTGATAAGAATTTTTGTCGGTTTTCTAGGAAATCCTTATTGATTATTGTTTCTGTATTACCAACAGATAATTTCCTTGAAAATGAGCCCCTACTCTGCAATTGTTCTGTTCCTGTGTATAACAGCAGCCAGTTTGGATTATGTGTGGTCCTACCCCTCAAGTGCGACAATGCATTTAAGGTAGTATTCGAGTTTAATTTCCGAATTTTTTTCCTCAGAAAGTTGAATGAATTATTTTTTACAAGTTAGAAAATAAACTGACAGCAAGTTCTGTAAATTAAATTTCTGATTTATCGATCTGATTTTCCATTAACTTGTTGAAGTAACTGTTTTTAAGAAACTGACAACAAGTTTTGCAATTTCATTTATCCCCTAATTTTAATTATTTTCCCTATATTTATGAGCATCATAAATGCTTTTCAAAGTTATTAATGAAAAATGATTTTGCAAGAGACACAACTTATTTATTTGTATGTGGGAAACAAAACTACAAGGTTATAAACGGGAAGTTTAAGTGTTCACTTTATGATGATCCACTAACTAACAGAACAATTAATTAAATAATACTGACGTATATGAAACAATTTGTAATTCCTCAAAAGTTCAGGAACGTTAAGAAGGAAAATTAGTTGTTGCCGGTTATTTTTCTAGAAAACAAATGACTCTCTTAAAGAAGTATGAAGTTAGAAGAATGTACTATTCTCAAATTAGAAAATATTTTCCCAGTCATAGAAGAAAAAGTATTCAACATTATAACAAAAAAAGTTTTTATTTCAGTGAAATATCTCTGCACACCCTGTGCAAGCCTTCATGAAAATGTAACAAGTAATTGAATCATTGTTGACATATTAATCCATTTATACACTATATTTACCTTAAAAAAGCGCTGCCTTTTGTATTTGAACAATAGGCATTATTTATCAAACAAGCTCACCTTTCTGATTGTATATTGATGTCATTAATCTCAAATTAAAATTATTTCATTCATAAGATATCGATAGAATTTAATGGAATTTATGCTTAGAATTATAGACTATTCAAAGCATAAAGAGAACCAACCGGCAACTATATTATCACGTTATCTGAAAAAGCAATGTGATCGACTAAACATTCGAATTTATTTTTAGAGAAGTATTGTGATTTTCAATTACCTATATGTTAACATAAGGTAATGAAAGTATTGTTTTCCCATCAAATTTTTTTTTAATTTTTTTGTATTTCCCCACGTTTTGGATTATCCTGCTTTCAAAAAAGTGGTACTGGAAAATGTCTCGCTGTGTGTACGTTGTCAGCATAAATTCCGATCCAAAACTCCCATTGACCTACAATGTTAAAATTTGATGTCCAAGTTAGTGGGGGCCATGGGACCTACCACTAAAGTTTTCGTCCAAATTGCGCATGCTAATAAGGTTGAAATCATAAAAAATTATCATGTTTTCAGCAATTGCTAAACCGATTCTCCACTTCTGAAATTCGCATAGAAATACGATAAAAGCTAAAACCGACTGCCTTTAACCCAGAGTTCTCTGCCCTTGAGCATTGCCCATCAACAATTGATTTTCCTCTGCTTCACGCACAAGGATTGATAATGTAATGTTTATCGAACAACATTGCTAATTTCGCCAATTTGGCTTTTTTTACCCATGTAAAAATTATTGCCAAAAATATCGCCAAACCGACCATTTTTATTTAAATGAGTTAAAATATCAAAACGGCAAATAACACCATTCCATATCAAATTTGAATGCAATGACCATTATTATAGTCTATTTCGTCTATTATACTAAACTCCAACTTAACTTGACATCACTAGACGGTAGATCGTCACAGTGCTCATAGGTATTTAATCCCTTTTGGCGGCGTGAAAGCATAATGTTCGCCAAACAACAACCATGTAGAGAACAAAAGGCCATAAGGTTTGGCGAGAATTATGTCTTCACTCCGCTAAAATGGATTAACTGCCTATGAGCACGGTGAATATCTATCGTCTAGTGATGTCAAGTTAAGTTTGAGTTTAGTATAGACGAAAATATGCAATTATTTAAAGTTAAGTAATTAATGTTAAGTAACTGTTTTTATCATTCATTGTTGCCTATGGACACTTACACTTGAAGGTTCCGCTTTTTAATCCAATTTCTTTTGCAGATCAAAGCGATCAGATGACGGTGACAGTTCAGAAGACATCTTCAGAGTTCTGATGAGGATTGCCCAAGATGTTGTGGACTCCGATTCCTCTGCACAGTACGCTATTATATTCACTCTAATTTGTTATAATTTAAATGCACTGTTCATACATTTGCACACTTCGTGAATAATATTAAATAAAAATTGAAGCAAGCTATTTACCATTTTAAGACGACAAGAAAACTTCTACACTTATATTTAGTTTCGTAATTTTCGTTAAATTTTACACATTCTCCTTCAATTTAAAAACATTTTCCTTACATTAAAAAATATTTTAATTATGTACTTTAAGCAATCTGTTTCTAATTGAACAGTAGTTCTAAAATGTATTGATTTTAATTACTTGAACTAATTTAAGATTTTTTTAAATGTAAATAACCTTTAAGGATTCTGAAAAGAAATATGTGTGAGTAATTTAGGCTAAATCGGAAAAAGAGTTTTAGAGTGATTAGCGAATGAGCAATTCAAATTTTAGCTAATTTGATACAAATAGTAAACTGTAAGCCGTGACTTAACTTTCCCTACTATATAAAGAAAGAAAATAATTAATGAAAAATATTAACTTTCTTTGTGAAATTACTTTTTTCTAATACTCGAATAACTTATAAAAGTTTTTTCTTTTTTACATTCTCATTCTTAAGATGTAAAAAGTAAATAATTAACATTTCTTTCTTTCCCTATTTCGCTCCCTATTTTTTCCCTATTTTCCCTATTTTGGTCTAATCGGACATGCTGATACCAAATATGTAAAAAACTCCCTGGTGTAGGTTCATCTATCCATAACGCAAGGTATTGCATCGATTGTGACTATCAGTTAAAGTAAACTAGATAGCATTTAATGATAATAGCATAATAATATCCTCGGAAAGATATGTAATTAGGAGATAATTGGGACCTTACAAATATTCAGTTATGTAAAATGGTCTGGAAGCTCAGAAATGGAGATTTTCGTTCCTTTTAACATAGTTACAATGAAGAATGATTGCCATGTCATTAGTTGGTGAAAACAGTTTTCAACAATGAATATAAAATCTTATATCTTCAGTCTTAATTTTTTTTTCGGTTGTCAAAATTATTTTTATTTCCAATAAACTTCTTAACTTTTTTTTTAGTTTTAGCTTCTTAATGAAGGTATAGCTTATGCAAAGGCTATGTTCTTTTGTCATATACGAGACGAACTATTTTTAGCCAAAATAATAACTACTATTTTGGTCAACAAAGCTTCCTAGTTGGCCAATTTGAAAAAATGTTTTGAAATAAAAATTTCCAAAATATCTTCAAAAAAAAAAAAAATATTTCATGGAACAAGAAAATTCGGAAATTCTCCAGAAACTAATTTTATCAATATTACGCTTCAATAAAAAATAATAAATTTAAATAATATCTCTACATCATTATTTGTACTTTTGAAAAACTTTACCAAAAAGTTGTATGAATTTCTAATTCATTTCCAAAACACATATTAATAATATTTTAAAAGAATTGCAATCATTATTTTCTGATTTTACAGTGAGAAGCGAGGAATCGACCTTGGCCTCTCAAGAGGATTTTCTGGTAGCCAAGCCGCCAAGCATCTGATGGGATTGGCGGCCGCCAACTTCGCCAATGGACCTGGTCGCAGGCGTCGTGATTTGGAAAGCCAATGAAAAGTGTTACGCAATACTGACCCGCTATTTTCCTTGTACATAAATGATGTCCAAAAATATAGTCCATAGAAAATAGGAAATATTTCATCTCAATCCTTAAAAGTGTCGGTTATTAATTATTTGTTAAGTATATTTGGATTTATGCCATATTTTTTTGGAGTTGTAAGGTTTTGTTCGAATAAATAAAAGTTCACTTCCATACGAGGGATGTCTTTATTGTTTAAGAAAATTTCTTATTATCAGACAATCAGACGAAACAGTCGTTTCGCCGCCAACCGTAAAAAGTCATCAGAAACGATAGTAAGTATCTATTCTATTAAATTTTAAAAAATAAACTAAGTAAGCGTACGTTCTTGAGCGAGTCACCACCGAGACCTGGTAATCAGAGGTTGGCCTTTTATAATATCACTGTGTTTGTAGCTGAAAAATTTCAACAGGTTTATGATTTTTTTATTGCAAGAAAGTTTTTTTGTGTTTTTGAGGTTGGCGGTTTTTCTACTTTTCTAAAGTGTTTTCCCCTCCCCCTCCCCCCCCCCCCCGCCTGATGGGGAGGGGTATTAAGCTTTAAAACAAAGTTTATCAAACCGTATTTTTTAAGGAAATATACTCCCCTCCCCCTATTTTTTTATGAATAAAAATTATCCAAACTGCGTGTTTTTATTGACACATATTTAATAAAAAAGAAATTTCCAGAAACAAAATTTTCTGTACATATATAGTAAAAATAGTTTGGTGTTCATAACGATTGTAAAAATAATATTCACTTTACTAAGTTTAAAATTTGCAAAGCGGAATTCGTGTATAATCAATGCATATAAATGTAATAATTTTAATTTATAAAATATTTTAGCATATTCCTAAGATGTTCTTTTGAAAAGTATCTTTGACAATTAAAAATTGATTCACAGCAAGCATATAATTTTTTAAAGCTATTTATTTTTAAACACTTACTGAAAAAATTGCATTACTCTTTATTCTCGAAAGATGGCGCCAACTGTATATAAGACTTCAAAAATACATTTACACTTAATTTCGCCAACTTTCGCATTCTCCAAGGGTTGCCATGTTGTGGGGAGACCACAGGAGAAAGTAAAAGCGAGTGGGTCGGTGAAGTCAATTAGTAGAGTAGTCCAGGGAATAGAGACATTTTGCCTTGCAAAAGGTTATGTAGTTCTGATTTTTTAATATGTTATAAAGGTCGGTCCCGTGGTTTATAAACCAAGTTTTCGACCTCCTAACCCTTGTGCATTCTCCGTGGTGCACAAAAAACTGAGCCGTTTTTCAGTTTATACGTCACAACTCTTTGCCAATGCATCTTAGAAACAAACATTATATTCAAAAGTTGTAGAATATTAAATTATCTACAACTTTTGTATACTAAGTTTTTTTGTAGACCTATTATGTAAATAGTTATGTCGCCTCAAAGTCAAAACGTTTTCGTAAAAATGCTGCTTTTTTAAGATTTGTGGCAAGTTTTTTTATTATATCTCCATAATGGTACGTTTTAGAGAAAACATTTGTGAATAAAAGTTGTAGAGCAATAAATTTCCTACAAGTTTTCTATATAAACTTATTTTCTAGGACTAATAACAAAGGAGTTACTCTGCTTTGTGTATTTTCCGTTGTGCACCACAAACAAATACGTTTTTCAGTTTATAGATCATAACTCTTTCGCAATGCCTATTAAAAACAAATACTAAATTTAAAAGTTGTAGAATATTAAATTTTCTACAACTTTTGTGGAAAATTTGCTTTTGTAAAGCTATTATATAAAGAGTTACGTAGCATCAAAGTAAAAACTTTTTCGTAAAAATGCTGCTTTTTTAATTTTTTTGTCGAGTTGTTCAATTATATCTTCATAACAATAAGTCGTAGGGAAAAATATATTGAACAAAAAATGTAGATCTATAAATTTGTTATAAGTTTTATACAAAAAAGTTACTATCTTGGACTAATAACTAAGGATCTACTCTTCTTTTAAGGTTTACGAGATGATAACCTATAATATATTATGTATAGGTAGGGATTTAAAAATAGCTTCTTACTGCATAGTCTGACAATTTTAATAAAAAAATAAAACAATATATACATAATACTATTGATAATGTAAAATAAAAAGTGGAAATGCATTAAATAATGTATATATCTATATACAATAACGGTAATATCAATTTACCATTTTCGCCATGGTGCACCAAAAACCTTCTGAATTCTGAAATTATAAATTTTTTTCAGTATACCGATCATATACTTTTTTCACTGCATTTTATAGGGGGAAAAAATTATATTTTAGGTTGTAGAGTATTAAATTTTCTACCACTAATGTATGTGCAAAATTTATTTTGTAGAACTATTGTATGAAAAACAAATTGTATGAAAAGCATCGAAGCAAAAACTCTTTCGTAAAAATACCATTTTAAGATTCTTGTCGAGTTTTTAGATGGTATCCATAAAAGTACATCATAAAAATTGTCGAACCCTAAATTTGCTACGTTTTATATACAAAGTTATTTTATAGGACTAATAACAAAAGAGCTACTTGGTAAGATCTAATATTAAAAACAGTTTCTTACTGCAAAGCCTGACAAGTTTAATAAAAAATAAAACAATATAGGTATTAAAATAATAGGTATTAAAATAAATCAAAAAATATAAATATTATAAAAATGTATATATCTATATATAATAATTGTAATATCAATAAAACTTACAATTTAGAAAACTTATAAATTCTTAAATTTAGTTTCGTTAACAAAGTTAGTTAAATTAAACAAAGGCTCGGCTAGTTCCTCCGCTACTTCTTGAATTAAGAGTTCTGTTGGGTCGTCCTCATCGTTGTCATCAATTATGATGTTAGCTGTATTGTCACAGGTTTGTCCATGACAGTTTTTACATATTATGGAGCACTTGAGACCGGCCTTTCTACAACCACAGGCCTTAGGGCATCTTATGCTGCGTTGGCAGAAAATGTAGGTCAGAATTGATTGAGGAGCTGAATCCCTGGTGGATGTAATAGGAAGAAGTCCTTTACTGTCCTTCTTCCACCCACAGACCATAGGATTTTTCATTTGGCCCATCCATGTCTTTACTTGATGGTATGTGCGAAAGACATGGTGCGTAGCAGCTTCTTGGGTTGGAGGTAGCTTTGACAGATTTAACTTGCTCTCAGTTGTTGATTTGGAAAATTGCTTACAAAGTAAAGCATTTCAAGTTGTTGCCCTGTGACCACCAAAGAGAGCAACAAGAATGCTTGATACTGCTTCGGTGATGCTTGAAACACTGGCATTAGGCTCTAAGAAGATCTTTGCAAATTCCTGTAATATTGGATATGATGAAGCAGCCATCATTACAACGCATGTATTCCAATATTAAGTAACTACACTGAGTGGTTGATAATCTGTCGGGATGGTTAGTGGTGGGGAGGGTTGAGAATGGTTTTTCGGTTCTTCTAATCTTCTACCCTGAATTCGGCAGTGGCAAATCTCAATCAACAATATATTGTGTTTTCGAGGAAACTGAGTCCTTAAAAGAATTCCCTTACATGTCACTAATGCCACCCTACTTGTGATTTTTCTATTCTATCTCAAAAGATCTGTACCCCACGTAGTTTAGAATCATCCACTTGAATGCAGTCTATTTCTCATTTTTATTTCCGAATGCAGAAATTTTTGGTGCATCACGGCAAAATGGTAAATTTTATATTACTATTATTATCTATAGATATATACATTATTTAATATATTTCCACTTTTTATTTTACATTATCAGCAGTATTATATATATATTGTTTTATTTTTTTATTAAAATTGTCAGACTATGCAGTAAGAAGCTATTTTTAAACCCGTACCTATACATAAAATATTATAGGTTATCATCTCGTAAACCTTCAAAGAAGAGTAGCTCCTTAGCTATTAGTACTAGATAGTAACTTTTTGTATAAAACTTATAGAAAATTTATAGACCTACAACTTTTGTATAATATATTTTTCCCTACGACTTATTGTTATGAAGATATAATTGAAAAACTCGGCAAAAAACTTAAAAAAGCAGCATTTTTACGAAAAAGTTTTTACTTTGATGCTACGTAACTCTTTACATAATAGCTTTACAGAAGCAAATTGTTCAAAAAAGTTGTAGAAAATTTAATATTCTACAACTTTTAAATTTAATATTTGTTTTTAAAATGCATTGCGAAAGAGTTATGATCTATAAACTGAAAAACGTATTTGTTTGTGGTGCACCACGGAAAATACACAAAGCAGAGTAACTCCTTTATTATTAGTCCTAGAAAATAAGTTTATATAGAAAACTTGTAGGAAATTTATTGTTCTACAACTTTTATTCACAAAAGTTTTCTCTAAAACATACCATTATGGAGATATAATAAAAAAACTTGACACCAATCTTAAAAAAGTAGCATTTTTACGAAAAAGTTTTGGCTTTGAGGCGACATAACTATTTACATAATAGGTCTACAAAATAACTTAGTATACAAAAGTTGTAGATAATTTAATATTCTACAACTTTTGAATACAATGTTTGTTTCTAAGATGCATTGGCAAAGAGTTATGACGTATAAACTGAAAAACGGCTCAGTTTTTTGTGCACCACGGAGAACGCACAAGGGTTAGGAGGTCGAAAACTTGGTTTATAAACCACGGGACCGACCTTTATAACATATTAAAAAATCAGAACTACATAACCTTTTGCAAGGTAAGACCCCTTTTTCAGTCTCTATTCCCCGGACTAGAGGAAATGGGAAGGGATTTCCAAGTATTTTTATCGGACAAAGATGATTAAATGGTACATTCAGAAGTTTATTTCGGTGGAAATTTTTGTTTCAAACCCTTTCGATCCAAAGAGAGGTTTTCAGACAAGATCTTAAAGGACGTGCTCTTTTTGGCAAAGAAATTTTAAGAACAGACTCTCCCATTCCTACCTGACCATCAGGGCGATCCTTTTCCTCCGGTGACTGGAGGCGTGACGGCTGTCAGCACAGAATTGTTAATGATTTGAACTGCAGATGGGATGGACAGTGCCTGAAGGACCTTTCCTCACCCCGTTTTGAATGTGTTCACTTTTCCCCAGAAATATACTGGTTCATAATCCTTTGTGGATTTAATCTATATCCTTAAAAAAATTCAGTCATGTATTTTTTTACGCATTGAGATTTAAAAAAAAAAATGATTACTCGTATGCATTCTATCAAAAATCAGGAATTTATGTAACTGGTGTTTATTACAAAATGGGTAAACAGTAGCCACTCGATATATCGCGATTGTCGGGAGGTAGGCAAAATGCACGATATACCTGATTGCGCTCTATATCGAGCGATATGATTAAATGTTAAGAAAAAAAATTATGAACATATGTCCACTTTATAAAAATACTTAGGAGCGGAAGTATGCACAATAATAGAAAAGAATCACTTAAATAATAAAGATAGAGTAGTTTTATTTACATTTTAATATTATGTCCGTGTACATACCACATTTTTTCAAATTTTGTGAAATTGAAGAATATAATCGAAAAAACAGAACAAAAAAAAGGAGACATAGCAAAAGCCCGATCCGAATATGCGATATATCGAGGAGCGATATACTGAGGGGTTACTGCACTAATAAAATATATCTTTTAGGTATAAACAACCTTACTATGAGAGGTATAATTAATTAAAATTGGGGGACTGAGAAGCAAAGGGGTCTAAGTAACTTTTCTTAACTTTTGAGAAAATATACTTTAAAGTTTCTAATTTATATTAAATTCTATGAAAATTATTTGTTGTTCAAGTATTAACCTCTGGAATAAAGACATCACTAGCTGTTTTTACATACTCCTATTAAGATTTTTTTATATATATATATATATATATATATATATATATATATTTCTAGTTTCAAATGCATTACTTTCTACATTTATTAAAAAAAAAAAAAAAACTTGGACCCCTTTGCTTCTCAGGCCCTCAGTTTAAAATTGCAATAAAATATTTTATTACTCAAATTTTATTCCCAAACAGTTAAATGACACATCCGTGGAAAGTAAGCACTTACTATTTGGCTGGTTAATATTTTTTAAATTAAACAAACAAGTTCTTTTAACTACATATTTAGGCTAAGAAAATGCTCTAGAACACATTTCTAACCCATATAAATCAAGTTTAAATTTTAGGTTAATTTTATTTCAAATTTTTCGCCTGTAACTAGGGAAATAGGTCAAGCTACAGACTTAGTTATTTATGAATAGTTTTATCAAGTTATTGGACTTGATAGAAAAAAAGGTTGAGATGCGATGTCACATCAGTGGACTCAATAACTCAATGATAAATTATTAATTAAATTTATAAAATAATTTTTAAAATCTTAATATATGATGAAATATGTTTGTTTTACAAATATCAAGCAATAAAATCTAAGTGATAATTCACTACATGCAAAAAAAAAAAAAAAAAAAAAACCCTGTTGTTTTGTTACATTCGTGGAACTATAGTTGTTCATTTTGTTGATATACATATTTCTGAACGTATTAAAAAGCCTAATATATTACAAAAGCACCTTAAAACAATAAACATTATTTAGTTTTGCTTTGTATTTTTAATTCAAAATGCTTTGAACAGTTTAGTGAACAAATTTGTTTCATACGAAGCTTTGAACTGTATTAAAACCCTTTGATCAGTATACTTTATTTTCAATTTTTAATAGAAAAGCCAATATTCAAATATGTACAGCGTCAAATTGAACTTGACAATGCAAGAAGCTTAGCAATGTGGAACTTGACCAGTTTTTACTTAACGTACATGTTTTCGATGGATTAAATTTATACATTAACCGCAATTAATAATAAGAATCAAGATTATAATAATCGTATAGTGCAGATGTTTCCAAATGTTTAGTCCTTGTAGCACAATTGAAAGGGAATCGGAACACAATTCCCTTTTGGTACACAATTGCAACCACTGCTCTATCTCTATCCAGAGCATGCAATTTTTGAATGATAATTACAATAAAAAATAATTGTATATTGTTTTAGGGAATTTATTTTATTGTATGTTACATCCAAACAAATGTATTGAAGAATTTAAAATTCGATTGTTCAACTTCTAAATTTTAGATACTAGATACTAATGAAGAGAGTAAAAAAATTAAGAAAATAAATTTTTTGCTGTGACAATATTATTTACATTTATACTTTTATTATTATACATACTCTTTAGATTTCAAGAAAGATTTTATTCATGACTGAATAATCTTGTAAATAATTCTGTCTCAATTCAGATTTAAACATAAAATTAAAGTGAAGAGATAAGTTTAAAATTAAATAAAGTAAACGTTTAAGATCAGTGAATTAAAAATTAAACACCAAATTAAATTTCCAAAAAAATTAAAGAATAATATTAGAAGTAGTGTGAATGTACACTGGTCAAGAAAATGAAAGGATAACCAGTTCTCTCCTTAATAACAGTGGAGCAGCATAAACGCACGAAATTCACAAAGAGACATCTTTATGTAACATAACAATAAGTAAAACAACTCAGTCGTAAACAGGAACGTCGTGAACGGGGTGGCAGGGGCGGTACTTATAACTATTTTGCTATAAGCAAAAAGGATTTTGGAACCCACCCCCCTCCCCTCCCCCACTTTAATAAATAAAAAAAAAGTTAAAAACCTTGTCAAATTTTATGGAATTAAAGTAGGTTTTTTTTTTTTTTTTTTTTTTTTTTTTTTTTTTTTTTTTTAAGAAGCTAAATAGAAGCCCTCCTTATACTTTTAGTTTATTTTGGCACCCAATCACCATCACTGCTTGTCCAAGAGGCGACTGCAATTTTTGGACCCCATCGAACATCATTCTGAATTTTTTTATAGAAATTGGAGAAAAGTGAGTAGATTAGGAATCCACTGGCCTGCCGTGGCAAAAATGGCCGAAACTGATCAAAAATCGACTTGGAATGAGTTGAAATAAAATCCGATTGCCAAATACGTCATAACTTGCCAAAAAGAGAACAAACTTTTTCGTCTGGCAACCCACTGCATTTTGATTTTCAATGAGAAAAAGCGCAAACGATTTCTGATCTCGACTGGCTCGGAAAACTTGTATCTTTTAAAAGTATGCCAAATTGGCTACATCAGTTGCGTCATCAGTGACGTAATGTTTATTGCCAATTTGGCTCATTTGGGAAAAATCAAAGTAAGCCATAGCCACACATCCAAATCGTCTGCAACCTTCTTAACTAAAAATTAAAGAGTGAGGGTTACCAAATAAAAAAAAAAATGTTCATTATTTGTCAAGTTATGGCGCATTTGGCAATTGGATTTAGTTCAACTTATTAAAAGTCGATTTTTGACCAGTTTCGGCCTTTTTTGCCACGGCAGACCAGTGGATTCGTAATCTACTCACTTTTCTTCAATTTCTATAAAAAATTCAGAACGATGTTCGATGGGGTCCAAAAATTGCAGTCGCCTCTCAGTCTATGCCTCCATTTTTGGTTTTAAGACTGTAGAGATAGACAACATTAAGTTTCAACGGCCATATATTTTCTTCTAAATTGTAAGCGCTTCAATTAAGCTGACCCAGAATTAAGTGCATTTATGAATTCAAAGATATTCAAATCGCAAATAAATGTATTACTTTAATTTAGCAATCAGTGTGAAAACCTAAAAGAAAAGCCAAATGGGTTTAATTCGCGTTGTTTATCTACTACAACAACACAAAGCTACCGTTGTGAACATGGCAGCCAGATCGAAAGAACTGACCAAGAACTACCAAAGATTATTATAATAAATTAGATAAAATGCAGTTTTGAATATATTCAATTTAAAAAATGTTTTACTTGCTAAACTCTAAAATGGAACTTTATATTTTGTCATCGATCATTTTAATAATCAATGAAATAAGTACAAACAGTCACTATGAAACTTACAAAATCTAACGAATTTCTTTAATTGCGGTTTTTGTTCAACGTAAGTATACTCTATATTTTTCTTTTTCTAACTTACCTCAAAGTCATGTGTAATACGAAAGTCTTATTCAACAGACTCTTTTCCGATTTTAGTTGCCAGGTTTCCAAAAAAAGTTCAAAAATGTATAAATGAATTAAAAATTTGAAGAGAAAATAGTATTTCTCTGTATAAAACTGTGAAGACAGGGACGAAGAAAAAATTGGCACCTTCACCATACTTAACACACATTCTTTTGAAATTTAAAGCAAGTTTTTCAATTCGGATTTGCAATAAGTTAGTGCACTTAAATATTTCCTGGGCTCATCTGCAGTTCTTGATGGCAATTTGAGCTATAGAACAGATTTGAATTTTTTGTGTGCTCTAAGTGCTTTATCACTTCAATAGCTAATTAGGATTAATTAATAAATTGGCGTAAAGTATTTATAAACTGTAATAAAATTGAATTTTTTCACAAATTCAAAATTTTCAGGTACGTTTGGGAGACACATTTATTGATTTAATCTTGAAAATATTAATTTTCAATTTGAAAAATGACTAAACTAAAAAAAATCATAGAGACCTGAAAAATTTACGAAATTTTCATAGAAAAAAATGCAGTTCTTTTTTTTTTCTTCTTTCCTTCCCCCCCTCCCCCCCTTTTTTTTTTTCTTTCTTCCCCTTCCAAGACAAAACACGATGGTAAAGACAAAGATAAAATTGAGGTGGGCAGATTTCAAAAATGTATCCTTCTGGTATCACCTGATCACCAGTGATTTTCGAGGTGGGTAAAAAAAATCACATTTCTTACCGATGTAGTACAGGCGTGGCTTCGTTTCGGAGAGGGGGGCGCAATTTTCATTTTGGGAAGGGGAGAAGTACGTTTGGGAGACACATTTATTGATTTGATCCTGAAAATGTTTATTTTCAATTTGAAAAATGACCGAGTTAAAAAAAAAAATCACCACAGAACTGTTTGTTTGGCGTCCCTCCCAAATTTACGAAATTTCCATAAAATATTTTTTTTTTCTTTTCAAAACACAACACGATGGTTAGAAACAGAGATAGAATTGAGATAGACTGATTTCAGAGATGTGATTTTCTGGTATTACTAGATATAGCTGGCGATTTTCGAAGTGGTAAACAAAAATCGCATTTCTTACCGATGTAGTACAGGGGCGCTTTTTTTCATTTTGAAGAGGGGGGGGGGGGAGCATTTTTCATTTTTGAAAGGAGGGAGACATATTTATTGATTTCATCCAAAAAATGTTAATTTTCAATTTGAAAAAGTGACCGAATTAAAAAAAAAAATCACACAGAACTGATCTTTTGGCGCCCCCCAAAATTCCGTAAATTTGGCGCCCCAAGCAAAGGCTTGCTAGGATTGCACATAGCACATAAGACCGGCCCTGTTTACATATGCTACTATTGTCGCCTCAGATGACTAATTAACACACTTGCCGTCTTTCATTCGAACATAAAATTGGCAGATTGATTTGATGTCAATGGCAGTGCATTTTATCAAGTTTTGGGAGCTGTCACTAAAGTGCCGCTTTTACTCAATGCTTATCGTTTCTGAATACTAATAATCCCACTTGCCGGCATTTATTTGCACTGAAATTTGAATAGATTGAATGTTGAAAAAGAATACATTATATCTTGGGGTCTGTCACCGTCACTAAAAGACCGCTTTTACTCATGATACTATTATCGCTTAAGATGAGTAAATAACACCCTTGACATCATCCAATAAAACTGAAACTTGGCAGATAGATTCGATATTGATGACAATGTATTCCATTAAAATTTGGGAGCATTACTATCTCTAAAATGCTACTTTTACACTCGTTTCTGTTACCTTACTTCAGACTTATCAGCTTTTAATCACGTTATATTATCCAGTTACAAAGTTTAATTCAAACATATACACTGTGGAGCTATTTAATGACTGAAATCTTCCCCTATTAAGGTTAACGAGGCAAAATCTTCGGAGGGTTAATTTAACCACTTGTCGTCAATCACTCAAGCTGCAACTTGGCAGATAGACTCATGAGATCAGATAGATCTCATGTGTATGCAATCAAGTTTTGAAGCTAGTAAATAGTTCGGAATGGATGTTTTCTTCGTAGAGGTAAATCACTATGAAAACTTGATTGAGCTCAATATGTTGCAATTGCACATAAAAATTTGCAATGCATAAGAAAGATTTATAATAATAACTTTATTTTTATCAGTTAACTATTTCTGAAGGACAAATACTATTTTTATACACTCTTGCTTGCCATAGTACCTAATAGTTCAATATTGAAACGAAGACTTTATGTCAAGTAAAAATAGACTACGATGTTTATAGTTCACAATACAACATGAAAGCTGCTAAACAAAATTTTTTGTGTGAAAGCTGCTAAACAAAATTTTTTGTGTGAAAGCTGGAAGAATGCAGGCTTTTTGGTTGGAGCTAGGGCGGCCTGGTTCACCTTTGAGGGCGGTGGACCAACAGTAGTATAAAAATGAGAGTTCTAACTCTGGGAACAAGGGGATCAGGGAGTTCTAACCCAGGGAGCAGAGAGTTCTAACTCAGGGAGCAAGGGGAACAGAGAGTTATAACCCAGGCATTTCGGGGATTCACCTGAAGGGGCTGAGAGTGGGGATTAGAGTGTGTTGATAAGGATTAGGTGATAAGAGGGATTGGGGAATGACGTTACACTAGTAATAATTCAAGACTAATAAAATCCTGTTGTATATTTTTGTTTATTGTGAGTTTATTTTACAGAAGAAAAAAAAAATTGTTTCATCCTTTTCTTCTATCAATGTTTCTTGTTCTTGTAAATGGAGGAAGAAATCTTTCTCTCACTCTTTTGTGTGATCTTCTAATTATTCTAGGAAATTGGTACATTTCATCGAAAAATGGTAGTTCCTTGAAAATAAATAAAATTTCACGTTTAATATTTAGTTTTAGTTTAGAGAACTACGGTTTATGAGCATTTATGATTTTACTGTACTAAATCATGTGAATAAATCTATTAAATGAAAAAGAAATATGTATATGATTAAGTTTAATGAATACTAATATGAACAAGTTTAAATCGAATGAAAGATAGTCTCTAGTCAAATAAGGAAACAGTTGTTTTCAATGAATCAATTTATTCAATACATATTAGAATATTTCATTTTACATACAAGTTTAACAACATTTCATGATACAACATAGTTTATGTTCAACAATTTTAACAATTCATTTGCAGTTTTTCACAATATTTCAGCTGTAAATGTATTACATACATTAAATCTATACAGCAAAAGAAAATGTAAATAATTATTTAAACATCCATTAAACATGGGATCTTAAAATTTCCATGTGCTAAGGTTGAAAAACCGTCATCTAAAATAAATCGTTTATCATCATATGGATTTAGAGCTATTTTATTGATTTTTGTTGTATATAGTTGATGATTATCGTTAACAATACGAGTACTTTCCACTCTTGTTTGTATATTTTCTTTCAAACACTGCCTATAATCATCATGTGTGATTTTTTTTTTTTTTTTTTTTTTTTTTTTTGCAGCGCAACCTTAGGAACGCCTTTAGCAGTTATTTTTAATGCAATGCTCCGTTTCTATACTATACATCTTAGCTTTTAAGCCAACAAATTCTCTTACAAGTGTTGCATTCATTTCGTCCTTCATTTTCCCGACGACTTTTTTATTTTGATTAATAAAGGGCTATTCATTTTTATTAATAAAAAGTTTTACAGTTTGATCTCGAGGACAGTGTGAAATGCGAATATAATTTAAATTAACATTCGGTTAAAATTTCTGAAATAATAGGATTTAAATTTTACAAACTTAACGAAAAAATATTCCTTACAAAGTTTAACATATTCTAAGATATCATTTATATTGAAGGACTGAATGCACATAGCAAATAATAGCACACTTAATAGACTTCAGTTATTTAATTTTTAATGTTATGGAGCTGAAAACTGTTGGATAGGGGGGGGGGGGGAGTGTATTATTGAGGGTATAACAAATTAATGTATCGCAAATAAGAACTTAAAATTAAATTATATATTTAAATGCTTACAACCTTAAACGTATTCTTCATAGTTTTATATGTTTCACAAAGTAATTTATGGTATAATATATTTTTAAAGTTTGAAATGTAAAAAGACGAAAAAATAGAATTTTGCGGGATTGTATTATTTCAATGTAATATTTTTTGGGAAATTTTAAATAGATGGTTTTGAGATTTATACGACAAAGTGTGCATATTTTAACTTAATTTTATATAAATGAATTTTTATTGGAAAAATTTAATTTAGTTTATGGATTTTATGAATAATTTAAATTGGGTAAAAAAGTGTGTTATTGGGGGTTTAACAAACTAATATATCGCAAATAGGAAGTTAGTGGAATTATATATTTAAATGAGTACAACCTTAATTGCATTCTTCATAGTTTTATATGTTTCACAAACATGGGCGCCCCTAGGAATATTTGCAAGAAGGTGCAAGACAAGATTTGTATCCAAATCAATAATTTTTTTAGAAATGTTATTGAATAATTATGCATTATAAATTATACTCTTTGAGAATAAATAAAACGCATGGTATATATTTTTAAAAGCGCAACCTTGTTAAAGAGAAAAAAATACAAAATAGTAAAAATATTAAAATATACATATATTTTTAAAGATTTTTTTTTTTTTTTTTTTATCATCCATCTAGATCTCACGGCATTCAAGAGACGTTGTTTTGAATAGAGGAACTCGAAGATGCAAAAATACAGAAGAGTAACATTTTATTTCTTCTAAGTTTCGGATATAATGGAAAAAAAAATATTCAAAATGAAACACGAAGGCAGTATTGGAATATGTTCAATTGAATTCTAAAAATAGATTTCAAGATAGTATATCTGATGACTTAAAACACAAAACATTTTCCTAGAATTTTTAGAACTACACAGGAAATGACTATACAATAAAAGGAATAAATACTTCTACTCATCAGCTTCTAATAATTATAGACAACAAGCGCCAGAAAATCGTCACGCAAGTAGCTATACAAAACGACATAGGAAAGAAACAAAAGACTAAATTAATAGAAAGGAAGAAAAAAACCTCATTGCAGCATAACGTATATAATCGGCATTTGTGCTTTTTTTTATCTTGGAATTAAAATCTTTTCCCTAATTTTTTTTTTTTTTTTAATTTCCTCCTTGCACCCTCCTGGGGGCGCCCATGTCCATAAAGTAATTTATGAAAAAAGTATAATATTTTTCAAGGTAATTTGAGGTAAAAGTATAATATATTTTTTCAAAGTTTAAAAATATTTGATAAAAACGAGTTAATTACTTAAATATCTAGATAACGAGAAACTTTCATTTTTTTTTTTTTTTTTTTTTTTTTTGGTTTTATTTTGAAATAAAAGTAGAGAAAAAATCATGAAAAAACAATACCATTCTTTCAAAAATTTGAGCTCGGACAGATAGTTAAAAAAAAACATAGTTTTTCACTTTGCGATTTGGCGGGAAAAAGCTACTTGTGCGTACGACGTCAATGCGTAGATGATGAACCAGTCTAAAACGTGTTTTAGACGAGGAGGGAGTAATTCAACGTAATCTATACGTAACTACGTCACGATATTTTATGCGTTTTTGGTCACATGACTTTTGCTTTGATTTCAAACTCGATTTTTGACAAATTGAAAGCATAAAGATACAAAATAATTGCACTGCTCAAATATATTCGTTTGATAACACTAAAAAATACAAAAAAATATTCATTTTCCTCACTTGCGCAAGTTCCTCAATTCGAAAAACATAATTTTAGCAATACATATGAGGTAAAATATTTCTTAAAGAGAACGACATTTTTACAAATTTGTTGAAATGCACTATGCTCAAAGCTGGTGCCTGATCGGTCTGGCTTGATTGGGTTAGTTTATTTCTTTAGTGCTGTTAGGGAACGGCATATTTTTGCTAAAAGGTTTTATGTAAATATTTGTGTTACATGTAAAATGTATGTGTTTAAAATTGGATGAAGCTTGTTGTGGGTCTTGTAATAATCGTAATGATGTTCTACTCATATGTCCTATTATTAAGAACCACTATGCATAAACTCTGACGGAAACGCAAAATATACTTTTTCAATTACATTTAAAATGGTGGTACAAAATACAGTTATAGAAGGATTTATTTTCCCCGTGAGAATTTTGCTTGCGAGCGACAACGTGATTACTTGTAGGTATAATATTACTCATAGCTTGCCACTTTACAAAAGGGATGAACTAAATCTCATGAAACGTCATTGTATGTATATGAGTCATAAGGTTGCCTCTTTCCAAAAGGGATTAACTAATAGGCGCTGAGATTTTGCAGATTTTTCTATAAGTAATACTTTTAAACTAATTAGGAGATAGATAATCACATGACCTTTTTCAATCAATCAGGTTTTGTCATTTTTAGGCACCAAGTTTTACTTTTTAATCTCATTTGCAGAGTGATATATTTATTAACATACAGTTAAAATTTCTGAGATAGAGAATTTTATACACTTAACGTTACAATTTCCTTCGCGGAGTTTAACATACCATTCTAAGGTATAATTTTTTTTTTTTTTTTTTTTTTTTTTTTTTTTTTTTTAATACTCAACAAAAGAACTTAATAGATTAGAGTTAATTTTTTAATATTGAACAAATGGAAGCCATTAGTGAAATTAAAGCAATGATTTTTAAAATTACTTTTTAGGTTGTGTTTTGTTATAAGTCTGACCTTATTGAGTGAATTAGTGTAATCGTACACGAGTTAATATTTTACAACGAGTTTATATATTAGTAATATACTTTTTCAGAAACGGAATAGTTATCACTTTGAATAGAAAAAATGACGATTTTTATTTATGCAAGTATTATTCTAAATTTTACGAATTTTGAATATATTATTCACATTTTTACTATGGAATCTATAATTATTTTTATTCTTCTACTTTCAGAATTGCTTAGGAAGGTATAACACAACATTTCAATATAGTCAATGCTTTCTTTTCAAAGAAAAACATAACTTTCACTCTTTAAATACTTTGAAATTAATTTTATTCGTTGTAACCGGTTGCAATTTAAAGCTTTACAGTTGTATGCGAGCGATATTCTACATGTTAGCTGCTTACTCTATAAGATAAAAATTTGTATTCCTAATAAAATTGTTAAAAAGGAATCTGCCTATGTTATTTATTTACTCAGTTTTTATGCTAGTATGAGACTCATTTAACTTGGGGAGGATCAACAGAGAACTATCTGCTAATGCTAAATAGAGATGATTGTAACAAAAATTAACACACTTAAATTTACTTTTTGCATAAAATATTGTCTTGTGAACACTAACTCTAACAAAAATTATCATTCTTTAGGTATGATTAATCTTCGCACTATGAAACTTAAAAAATTTAGACATAATAATTTACAATTCTCGAAAAATTATTTCTATTTTAACATAGTAAATCATTTCGTTCATCTATTTCATTATACTAAATGAATAAATAATGTATCACTTAAATGAATTTGCAACTTGTAAATTTATTTTATTCAATTTAGTTTTATATGATTATTTTTTCATCAAATAAATCTTGTAAATATTCAATTACATCTCATAAATGTTAATTAAACTAATCACAATCATATACCATTAAAAACTAACAAAATAATTTACAAAATTATTAATGATTCACAAATAACATATAATTTAAATTTTTAAATTAATACATAAAACCTAACTTTTGAAAAACATCATTTTAGTTTTCAGGTCTCCTGCACTGTGTATGTCGATTTTGAAACAATTTTGATAAAAAAGTTGCCCACATAATTTTGCAGAGCATTGGAAAATACAAAAGATACATTGTATTCATAACAATTGTAATGAATACAATGTATCACACAACCTTTTTATGATAACTTCGCTATAGACTAAATTAGACTCCAGGTAAGACGCGCGACCTTTTATCTTGCAGTTAGTCGCGTGAGTAGGTAAAAAAGGAAAATCCGGAGCCAGGGCGCAATGCGCAAGGGACGAGGGACGATGACGTCACCGGAAGTGGGTGTGACCGGATATGCCGTCACAGGAAGTGACATCATCGGATATGACGTCACAGGAAATGACTTGACCGGAAGTGGAGTTGAATTGTTTCCCTCCTGTTGCTGTTTTAGTTTTGGTTTCGTTATAAGCTGTTTGTGTATGACGTCACAGTGGGAATGACGTCATAATTTGTTTTATATCAAAGTTTTGAGAGGTGGCAACACTTTTTAGTTTCGATTTACCTTTCAGAGGGAATTGAGTTGTTCTAGGGATGCTTCTAAACGAAAACATTATAGTGATAGGCTTTTTGACTATTGACGTCACAGCGGGTATGACGTCATGACTTGCATTATGTGAGAGATCGAAAAAATGCTTGCTTACGATTAGTCGGTTTTAAACACGTGACTAAATGGACGCTTGTGATTGGCTACACAGTTTAGTAAGATAGTTTTCTACTAAGTTTAGGGTAGTGGCGCCATCTAGGAGTGAATTTAAGAGATATTTGCATTAAATTTCTAAGATCAGAGATATATGCAAATAAAAAAAATCTTAACACGAGTTTTAAGTTTAATAAAAGTGAATGCCATTTGCTAAGGGTCTTAAGAACCCTAACCCCGAGCTACACGTGACATTTCAATATTTTACCAAACAATTGTTAAAATATCGACTGTCGGGCGTTGCCTTCATGGGAACTCATCTACCCACCCCCTTCCCTAACCAATTTTGAATAAGCTAATTTGAAAGACTTCAGAAAATGTTAATTATTTTGAAGCTAAATTTTAAAAGTGAGGACCCACCTCCGGCCCGATACCTCTTTTAGGAAGAATTGGTACCGCCTCACTCCTCGATCCCTATAAAAAGAAAAAAAAAACTTATTCTAAAGAGCGTATATTTCTTTGAAATATGAGGTTACTAACCAACCATCCGATGCTGAATTTCATGAAAATTTTACTCTGTCTAAACATTTTTTCATGAAAAATTTAGTTTTGAAACAAATTATTTAAACACTAATGTAAAAAAAAAATATTTTTAATAGAAATTTTTACTAATATCTAGTTGTATGTAGCTTTTTCCGAAAAAACTTAATGAATTTCACGAAAATTTTAACGTATCCTTAACAGTTTGCATGAAAATTGTAATTTTGATACAAACAAATTTAACTTTAGTGTAACAGTTTACTCTTCATACAAATTTGCAGAAATATCTTAATTTTTTTAACTAGCATATCTTTCTTTATGATGTTATTACCAATAACTCCCAAAGGCTCCCAATTGGCTCTCAATGGCTCCCAATACCTGTTAAATGCTTCCTAACTGCTCCCAATACCTGTTAAATGTTCTCAATACCTGTTAAAGGCTCCCTAACTGCTCCCAATACCTGCTATATGCTCCCTAACTGCTCCCAATACCCACTAAATACTCCCTAACTGCTCCCAATACCTGTTAAATGCTTCCTAACTGCTCCCAATACATGTTAACTGCTCCCAATACCAGCTAAATGCTCCCTAACTGCTCCCAATACATGTTAACTGCTCCCAATACCTGTTAAATGCTCCCTAACTACTCCCAATACCTGCTAAATGCTCCCTAAATGCTCCCAATACCTGCTAAATGCTCCCTAACTATTCCCAATGGCTCTTGAGTCCCGATAGTTGAGCTTTACCCCAATAAAATTGTTAGAAATTAATATGTCTATGTTAGTTATATTAATCAAGATAGTTTTTACTGTACAATGATACTTACTTAAGTTGATGAATGGCAACATAGAACTAGCTGCTAATGCTGAATAAAGATGTGATAACTGATTTTGGATACTCTAATGCCTAAATAAGAGAGAAAAAGTAACATACTTGAACATCTTACAACTAAGAATTCAAAAGTGAACGTGAAAATTTACTTTACGAATAAAAATCATGTCTTTAAAATGTGTACGAATATCACTAAATAAGATTAAAGGCAACAAACTTGAACTCTCTATGACAAATAACTTTAACATTAACGTAAAAATTTACTTTAGGCATAAAAAATACCGACTTTAAAATATGTAGAAATATCGTTAAATAAAAGAAAAAAGTAACATACTTAAACTTTGTTCGATAAATAACTTTAATATTAACATAAAAAATTTACTTCACATACAAAAATTACGACTTTAAATGTGACATGTAAGAAGAATTAGCATACTAAAAATTTCTACGATAAATAATTTTAGCCTTTGCGTGAAAATTTACTGCATATATAAAAATCATGTCTTTAAAATATCGCTAAATAAAAGAAAAAAGTAACATACTTAAACTTTCTATGACAAATAACTTTAACAGTAACGTAAAAATTTACTTTACACACAAAAATCACGACTTTAAATTTTACATGTAAGAGAAAAGTATAACATACTTATAATTTCTACGACAAAAAATTCCAACATTGCCATTCATGTCTTTAAAATGTATAATGACAACTCTAACTTTTAGAGAAAAAAAAAAAAAAATTACAAGGCAAAGAATTTAAAATTAAACGTGAAAATTAACTTTACATGTACAGTCATACTCCTATGTAACGATAAATAAGATAAAAAAGAAGATCTAAAAATTTATAAGGCAAAGAATTTAAATCATACGTGAAAATTTACATCACATATAAAAAATGTCTTTCAAATGTATAAGAATAACGTTAAATTAGAGAAAAAGAAACACTAAAAATCTATAAGGTAAGGAACTTAAACAAAACGCGAAAATTTAATTCACACATAAAATTTTTATCTTTAAAATGTGTAAGAATAGTGCTAAATTAGAGAAGAAGAAAAAAAGTGGCATACTTAAACTTTCTTCGACAAAAATTTAAACAATGCGTGAAATTTTCATACACAATTATTTTCTTAGATTAATGTTAAATAATGGAAAATTTAACAGAATAAAAATTTCAAAGGTAAAGAATTTTAACCTTACACGAAAATTTACTTCACATATAAATATCATGTCTTTAAACTTTAACGTGACAATTTACTCTTCATATACAATTAAACTCTTAGGTTAATGTTAAATAAGAGAAAAAGTAGCAAACTAAAAATTTATAAGATAAACATAAAGTAAAAATTTCGTATAATGTGTTTAAAATGCAACATATAAGAGAAAAAAACTAACATACTTGAACTTTCTATAGCAAAGAATTTAAACGTTAGCGTAAAAACTTACTTTTCATATACAATTCACGTCTTTAAACGGAAAGATAAGCATGTCACGGTAATTAGCCGATCAGGGTAGCGGTAGGTGATACGCCACTCGCCGGCATTTTTAGTCCGGAGGATGAGTCATGCTAAAACTTGTTGAAACAGGTCGGGAGACTTGTACAGCAAGAACGGGAAGATAAGCACGTGACGGTAATCAACTAATTAAGATAAAGATCGACGCGCAAGCAGCGGGTGACTCTATGGTGTGACAGCAGATCTTTGAGATTAACGTTTCCTACTTTGCCTTTTTCATAATGAAATGATTGTGTAAACTTGGAATGAGTAAAGTGGATTTCAAAGACACCATAGTCAGTGAAGGTAGAATTCATATGGACTTTCTTCCAAAAATATGATTCACATGAAGATCATTTCTACTTTAAAACGTTTCTATTATCTAAAACATTGAATATCTTTCAAACTCAGTGAGATTATATGCTACAACACGGATAAAATTTAACAAAATTGTTACATAGAAGAAATATAGCAAGAGATTTAAAATAAATACTAGTTATAGATATTCCACAGAAAAAAATTTCACCTCTACTTTTCAATCGGAAAAGCAATACAAGTTGGAAATTTATGTTACTTCAAGAAAGACTTAGATAATTTACTTTGTAATAATATACATTAAGGTGTCATATTAACTCGTGCAATACATGCTGACTAGGGATTATTTTACTTATTAATATAAGAAAGGTGAATTGAGGAAAAATATTAAATAAATTGTAGATATTAAATACATTGTACATATGCATTCAAGTTTTGAAAATCGTCTGCAAGACTTTTAAAACATCTTAAGATAATTTTAAAGAAACTTGCGAATTATATGTAAACTACATAACTTTATTATATTCTAAAAGGAAATCATAAGTAATTTAGTTAACTTTTTTCATGGTAACAGTCAAATTCAATGACATGTTTTAAAATTTAACCTTCTTTACATGATAATGGTTATACATTTTTTTCAATCTCAGTTGTGATATACTATTATTTCTAATATATATGTTATAAATTGTGTAAAGTTTTAAAAAGAGTATATGCAAATCTCCAATTAGAAACAAAAAATATCTAACATCATTCAAACAAACTAAAATAATAAGATATTTTCCTTAGTTGAAATAGTTAACTACTCATGTGATGGAATATACTTAGAAATTTAAATACTGAAAAAAGTTTGCTAGGCAATCTTAAAGAATTATTATTATTTTTTTTTCTTCTTAAAAACTAGCATAAATTTGAAAAATGTAGAGTTTGTTACTACGCAAAATTGAACATCATCTGGACAAACTAAATTATACGTGAAATTTTTAATTTGAGAGGTAATGACAATATATTATTCATATAGAGATTTTTAACTTCCACCCATAATTTCTAAATAACTTACACATAAATACATAAATTTCAGAAAAACTGAAACTTAATATGTTTTACAAGACGCTTATTTTGTATGATAACTATTCAATATTATTATAACTGAGCAAAGTTCATTCCGGAAAAAACTTGTAAAAGGTACTTATATTTTGAAAATAGTTTGAAATATCTTTTTAAATTTATGAATGCTCGCTTTCGAAAGACACAAATAAAACTGATATTACTCATGATAATTAACACATGCATAACATTAATCAAACAAAGTGAAATTTTTATTGCTTATGACCGATAACTTTTCAGTAAAGTAGAATTTACATAGGAAATTTGTGCAAACTTTTTCAACTTTTAAACCAAGTATCATGTAAAATTATAAATTTCGATAGGAAATTGCATACTTCATAATCTTCAGAATCAGAACAAGTCATGTAGTTAAGCTAAATTTATTTCTCAAGGAATTGAAAGCATACCAGAGAAGTCCTTATCATTTTCTCATGTTGCAAGAAGATATACTTTGTAAAAGATCGTCGTAGCACTTAACAAAAATCAGTAAAAATAAATATATTTTCTATGGCAAAGATAAAACTTCACAACTTAATTACTGAAATTTAGCTAAGTTGCATATGGTTTATTCACATAACTCGTATATGCTTCGAATGTTGAAATATATTTGTTAGGCTCATCGAAAAGAAATGCTATCTACATTTTCAAGTAGGAAATTACTATTAAATAAACTTTACATGCAAAACATTGTCATGTTAAAAAGAAAAATCTACAAAAATGTAAATGATAATTTTACTGTTGGTACATAAATGATGAATAATTTATGATTTTATTCTAGGCAAACGTTTTATTGTCTAACAGAGAACTTAAACTTTAGCAGAAAAACGAAAAAATACAATTTTTATATCCTATCATACTTGTCGAAAATTGAATTTATTAGCTGTTGTAATAGATTTTTATTGTCCAAATTTCTATAGTTTTTCTTCCCAGTGCAATAAAATTAAGTTCATGTGTAATGATTAGGTCTTTTTTTTTTTTTTTTTTTTTTATGAATCTTATAAATTTAATGAAATTATTATGAACTAAGAGATTGAGTGAACTGAATAAATCAATGATGTAAATTTAAACAGTGACTTGAACTGATACATACTATAACTGAAAAGAAGTTTGACAAAGTGATAGATGAAGAGAAAATAGAAGTTGATAGAAATGTGTTGAAAAAAGTAATATCATTGATTCCTACAAGGAAGTTTTTCTCATCTAATAATTAATTTTTTTTTTCATACACATTATAAGTGTTGTCCAATCAGGTGTAGAATAGTTGAAGATATCCGACCTCTTTCTAAATATTAATAAGTCAAATTTTTATAAGTTTTTCAACAGTGACTTATTAATACTTAGAAAGAGGTCGGATATCTTCAACTATTCTACACCTGATTGGAAGTATGCTATTTCCTATCGAAATTTATAATTTTACATGATACTTGGTTTAAAAGTTGAAAAAGTTTGCACAAATTTCCTATGTAAATTCTACTTTACTGAAAAGTTATCGGTCATAAGCAATAAAAATTTCACTTTGTTTGATTAATGTTATGCATGTGTTAATTATCATGAGTAATATCAGTTTTATTTGTGTCTTTCGAAAGCGAGCATTCATAAATTTAAAAAGATATTTCAAACTATTTTCAAAATATAAGTACCTTTTACAAGTTTTTTCCGGAATGAACTTTGCTCAGTCATAATAATATTGAATATTTATCTTACAAAATAAGCGTCTTGTAAAACATATTAAGTTTCAGTTTTTCTGAAATTTATGTATTTATGTGTAAGTTATTTAGAAATTATGGGTGGAAGTTAAAAATCTCTATATGAATAATATATTGTCAACATCTCTCAAATTAAAAATTTCACGTATAATTTAGTTTGTCCAGATGATGTTCAATTTTGCGTAGTAACAAACTCTACATTTTTCAAATTTATGCTAGTTTTTCAGAAGAAAAAAAATAATAATAATTCTTCAAGTTTGCCTAGCAAACGTTTTTCAGTATTTAAATTTTTCTAAGTATATTCCATCACATGAGTAGTTAACTATTTCAACTAAGGAAAATTATCTTATTATTTTAGTTTGTTTGAATGATGTTAGATAATTTTTGTTTCTAATTGGAGATTTGCATATACTCTTTTTAAAACTTTACACAATTCATAACATATATATTAGAAATAATAGTATATCACAACTGAGATTGAAAAAAATGTATAACCATTATCATGTAAAGAAGGTTAAATTTTAAAACATGTCATTAAATTTGACTGTTACCATGAAAAAAGTTAACTAAATTACTTATGATTTCCTTTTAGAATATAATAAAGTTATGTAGTTTACATATAATTCGCAAGTTTCTTTCAAATTATCTTAAGATGTTTTAAAAGTCTTGCAGACGATTTTCAAAACTTGAATGCATATCTACAATGTATTTAATGTCTACAATTTATTTAATATTTTTCCTCAATTCACCTTTGTTATATTGATAAGTAAAATAATCTCTAGTCAGCATGTATTGCACGAGTTAGTATGACACCTTAATGTATATTATTACAAAGTAAATTATCTAAGACTTTCTTGAAGTAACATAAATTTCCAACTTGTATTGCTTTTCCGATTGAAAAGTAGAGGTGAAATTTTTTTCTTTGGAATATCTATAACTAGTATTTATTTTAAATCTCTTGCTATTTTTCTTCTATGTAACAATTTTGTTAAGTTTTATCCGTGTTGTAGCATATAATCTCACTGAGTTTGAAAGATATTCAATGTTTTAGATAATAGAAACGTTTTCAAGTAGAAATGATCTTCATGTGAATCATATTTTTGGAAGAAAGTCCATATGAATTCTACCTTCACTGACTATGGTGTCTTTGAAATCCACTTTACTCATTCCAAGTTTACGCAATCATTTCATTATGAAAAAGGCAAAGTAGGAAACGATAATCTCAAAGATCTGCTGTCACACCATAGAGTCACCCGCTGCTTGCGCGTCGATCTTTATCTTAATTGGTTGATTACCGTCACGTGCTTATCTTCCCATTCTTGCTGTACAAGTCTCCCGACCTGTTTCAACAAGTTTTAGCATGACTCATTTTCCGGTCTAAAAATGCCGGCGAGTGGCGTATCACCTACCGCTACCCTGATTGGCTAATTACCGTGACATGCTTATCTTTCCGTTTAAAGACGTGAATTGTATATGAAAAGTAAATTTTTACGCTAACGTTTAAATTCTTTGCTATAGAATGTTCAAGTATGTTAGTTTTTTCTCTTATATGTTGCATTTTAAACACATTATTCGAAATTTTTACTTTATGTTTATCTTAGAAATTTTTAGTTTGTTACTTTTTCTCTTATTTAACATTAACCTAAGAGTTTAATTGTATATGAAGAGTAAATTGTCACGTTAAAGTTTAAAGACATGATATTTATATGTGAAGTAAATTTTCGTGTAAGGTTAAAATTCTTTACCTTTGAAATTTTTATTCTGTTAAATTTTCCATTATTTAACATTAATCTAAGAAAATAATTGTGTATGAAAATTTCACGCATTGTTTAAATTTTTGTCGAAGAAAGTTTAAGTATGCCACTTTTTTTCTTCTTCTCTAATTTAACACTATTCTTACACATTTTAAAGATAAAAATTTTATGTATGAATTAAATTTTCGCGTTTTGTTTAAGTTCCTTACCTTATAAATTTTTAGTGTTTCTTTTTCTCTAATTTAACGTTATTCTTATACATTTGAAAGAAATTTTTTATAAGTGATGTAAATTTTCACGTATGATTTAAATTCTTTGCCTTATAAATTTTTAGAGCTTCTTTTTTATCTTATTTATCGTTGACATAGGAGTATGACTGTACATGTAAAGTTAATTTTCACGTTTAATTTTAAATTCTTTGCCTTGTAAACTTTTAGTGTTTCTTTTTTCTAAAAGTTAGAGTTGTCATTATACATTTTAAAGACATGAATGGCAATGTTGGAATTCTTTGTCGTAGAAATTATAGGTATGTTATACTTTTCTCTTACATGTCAAATTTAAAGTCGTGATTTTTATGTGTAAAGTAAATTTTTACGTTACTGTTAAAGTTATTTGTCATAGAAAGTTTAAGTATGTTACTTTTTTCTTTTATTTAGCGATATTTCTACATATTTTAAAGTCGGGATTTTTTATGCCTAAAGTAAATTTTTACGTTAATGTTAAAGTTATTTGTCGTAGAAAGTTTAAGCACGTTACTTTTCTCTTGCATGTAATTTTTTAAAGTCGTGATTTTTATATGTGAAGGGAATTTGTTCACGAAAAGGTTAAATATTTTTCTTAGAAATTTCAAGAAAGTTACTTTTTTTCTCTTATTTAGCGATATTTTATACACATTTTAAAGTGATTTTATGTGTAAAGTAAATTTTTACGTTAATGTTAAAGTTATTTGTCATAGAGAGTTTAAGTTTGTTGCCTTTCCTCTTATTTAGTGATATTCGTACACATTTTAAAGACATGATTTTTATTCGTAAAGTAAATTTTCACGTTTACTTTTGAATTCTTAGTTGTAAGATGTTCAAGTATGTTACTTTTCCTCTCTTATTTAGGCATTAGAGTATCCAAAATCAGTTATCACATCTCTATTCAGCATTAGCAGCTAGTTCTGTGTTGCCATTCATCAACTTAAGTAAGTATCATTGTACAATAAAAACTATCTTGATTAATATAACTAACATAGACATTAATTTCTAACAAGTTTATTGGGGTAAAGCTCAACTATCGGGACTCAAGAGCCATTGGGAGTAGTTAGGGAGCATTTAGCAGGTATTGGGAGCATTTAAGGAGCATTTAACAGGTATTGGGAGCAGTTAACATGTATTGGTAGCAGTTAGGGAGCATTTACCAGGTATTGGGAGCAGTTAACATGTATTGGGAGCAGTTAGGAAGCATTTAACAGGTATTGGGAGCAGTTAGGGAGCATTTAGTGGGTATTGGGAGCAGTTAGGGAGCATAAAACAGGTATTGGGAGCATTTAGGGAGCATTTAACAGGTATTGAGAACATTTAACAGGTATTGGGAGCAGTTAGGAAGCATTTAACAGGTATTGGGAGCCATTAAGAGCCAATTGGGAGCCGTTGGGAGTTATTGGTAATAACATCATAAAGAAAGATATGCTAGTTAAAAAAATTAAGATATTACTGCAAATTTGTATGAAGAGTAAACTGTTACACTAAAGTTAAATTTGTTTGTATCAAAATTACAATTTTCATGCAAACTGTTAAGGATACGTTAAAATTTTCGTGAAATTCATTAAGTTTTTTCGGAAAAAGCTACATACAACTAGATATTAGTAAAAATTTCTATTAAAAATATTTTTTTTTTTTACATTAGTGTTTAAATAATTTGTTTCAAAACTAAATTTTTCATGAAAAAATGTTTAGACAGAGTAAAATTTTCATGAAATTCAGTATCGGATGGTTGGTTAGTGACCTCATATTTCAAAGAAATATATGTTCTTTGGAATAAGTTTTTTTTCTTTTTATAGGGAGGAGTGAGGCGGTATCAATTCTTCCTAAAAGAGGTATCGGGCTGGAGGAGGGTCCTCACTTTTAAAATTTAGCTTCAAAATAATTAACATTTTCTAAAGTCTTTCAAATTAGCTTATTCAAAATTGGTTAGGGAAGGGGGGTGGGTAGATGAGTTCCCATGAAGGCAACGTCCGATAGTCGATATTTTAACAATTGTTTGGTAAAATATTGAAATGTCACGTGTAGCTCGGGGTTAGGGTTCTTTAGACCCTTAGCAAATGGCCTTCACTTTTATTAAACTTAAAAGTCGTGTTAAGATTTTTTTTTATTTGCATATATCTCTGATCTTAGAAATCTAATGTAAATGACTCTTAAATTCACCCCTAGATGGCACCACTACCTTAAATTTTACAGAAAACTATCTTACTAAACTGTTTAGCCAATCACAAGCGTCCATTTAGTCACGTGTTTAAATCCGACCAATCGCAAGCAAGCATTTTATCGATCTCTAACATAAAGCAAGTTATGACGTCATTCCCACTCTGTGACGTCACACAATAAAAGCCTACAACTCTAACTTATTCATTTAGATGAAGGACTCTAACAACTCAACTCCGTCTGAAAGATAAACCGAAACTAAAATGTGTTGCCACCGCTCAAAACTTTTAACGTTAAGCATATCATGACGTCATACCCACACTATGACGTCACGCAATAAAACACTATCACCATAATGTTCTTATTTAGAAGCAGCCCTAGAACAACTCAACTTCACCTGAAAGGTAAATCGAAACTAAAAAGTGTTGCCACCGCTCAAAACTTTGATATAAAACAAATTATGACGTCATACCCACTGTGACGTCACGCAGTAAAACCCTATCATCCTAACTTTTTCGTTTACAAGCAGCCCTAGAACAACTAAACCCCATTTAACTGGAAACAAAAACTAAAAAGTGTTGCCACCGCTCAAAATTGGATATAAAGCAAGTTATGACGTCATATCCACTATGTGAAGTCACACAATACAAGCCTATAACTCTAAATTATTCGCTTAGAAGCAGCCCTAGAACAACTCAACTCCGCCTTAAAGGTAAACTGAAACTAAAAAAGTGTTGCCACCTCTCAAAACTTTGATATAAAACAAATTATAACGTCATTCTCACTGTGACGTCATACACAAACAGCTTATAACGAAACCGAAACTAAAACAGCAGCAGGAGGGAAACAACTCAACTCCGTTTCCGGTCATGGCACTTCCAGTGGCGTCATATCCGGTCACGCCCACTTCCGGTGGCGTCATCGTCCCTCATCCCTTGCGCATTGAGCCCTGGCTCCGGACTCTCCTTTTTTACCTACTCGCGTGGGTGACAAATGTCCTCCAAATTCAAATTTTCGTGCATACCATTAAATTCGTGACCAAATATCAAAGTAAAAGGGTATTTTAATTAAAAACACAACATTATTGCACAGAAAAAAGTAAGAATTAAAAAATATTTTTGAAATAACTTGAAAAAAACTGTACAAATCATTTGATCATGGGCTGCCCTATACAATCAATTTATCAATAGATTGATTGTAGGGGACATTTGTCAACCGCGCAAACTAACTAAGGGTTAAAACACGATGTATTTATTATTTACAATTTTTGCAGATTTTTAATGATCATTTAACTTTTTACGTAGAATACATTTATCGTTACGAAATGAAAGAGCTTTATGAATAGTTGATGATGTCTTAAAATAGTGTGTACCGCAGACTTTAATTAATAACTCAAAAAAGAAAAATATAGCAAAAGGTTATTACTGATTTTGATACTGATGAAGAAATTAATGTAATAGAAAAAAAATTCACAGAGCGAAGTGAGCAGTTGTCATTTTCAGTGGCTTTAACCTCCCCAAAATGAAATTACTACAAGATTAAATATGAATTTTATTATTTTTGATAATAACTGAAATTGATTGAGGGAATTTTTTTTTTATCGTTGTCTTATGAAACTGGGAAAATTAAAATTTCTTAACTGTCTCATGAATTGGTCAGAAAATATATGGAATACGTTTACGGTTAAAAATTTAAATATCCTTAAATGTCTTCAATTGTATGCCAATGTATTTTTTAGTAATTTCAATAGTAACGTAAAAAATCGTAAATCGTAAAAAATTCCTTTAATTGCTTTTATGAATAGTTTTTAATATTCATGTTAACTAAAATATGATCAAGTTTGCTTAGTGAACTGTCAAGTTTATAAAAGAAGAGCTAATAATTTAAAAATTATTTAAAACACATTATTAACAAAATCACTAGTATGACATTCAAGTGCAAAGGTAAAAAATGGTTTTACTGCCGATAGAGTTAATATGATCTTCTATATACTATTTTTTTATCCCAACGTCTTCTTTATCCGAAAAATATAAATTTTGTCAATTTTTGTCTGCAATTTCCAATTACTTGCTACATTTCCCGCCGAAAAGCAAGTATTGCTAAGAAAGAAAAATTATGTAATCATTTGATAAAATCAAGTATTAATTTACATTTGCGTAAAGTAACATTACGCATTTCCCCGGTTTTATATATATATATATATATATATATATATATATATATATATATATATATATATATATATATATATATATATATATATATATATATATATCCGACTCCATCTCCATACAGCCTTAATTTTATATAAAAAAAATGTAGCTGGAAATTACGGTACACATTCAGTTTCATTTCATCGGGAAAAGAAAAACTAAATCGATTAATCAATATATGTTGTGTTCTGTTCCGATAGTAATACATGAAACTTGACTAAAATTCTAAGTTTACATTTTAGTTTTATTCCATCTTCAAAGATACAGATAAACTCACTTTAAAATCAAAAACTTAATTATTTAAATTTAAGGTATACGTATAGGCTTCAAATCGCAAAACTCGCAAAAATCGGGGAAGATTTGTAAGGCCGTAAAAAACAAAAGCAAAATAAAAACAACACAAAAGAAGGAAACCCTATGATGGAGGAGCATACTAAAAAGGAAATATATAATAATTAGTATAATAATAACAGTTTTTTATATAAAAAATTCTTTTTTAAAAGTTATTCTCAGATTGTAATTTTTTCTATTTTGCGTTTCATTTAAACAGTAATAACTCCAGTTTAAATAATATTTTTTGAAATTTGTTTTTTGCTATATAATCTGCATACATTGTTGAATGTTTTGACCCTATATACAAAGAGATTTGTAAATAAATATTTTTAAATTTAATTTTAAAGATAAGATTCTGTATAAAAAAACTTGGATTTTTCTAATAGATTCAGTTAAAGCAAGATATCACAAAATATACACACTGTAAAATTCTGTTAATAGGGTCAAAACATAGAGCAGGGTATTCCGCATTATTGAACACTAAAATTGTATCTGTGGGTTAATGAGAATTTTTGTCATTACCGTTCGAAATTAGCCTAATTAGTTGATTAAATGTTAATTAATTATTAAAATTGAAGACATTTTAAATCTTTTTTTATTGGAAACAGTTTAATAAATAATATACTCTTCAAGGTGCAAAGGTCTAATTTTTAAATTGAAAATTAAAAAAAAAAATTTGAAACCTATACGTATACCTTAAAATCTATATTTATTTGAAATTTTTTCCACTGTTCTCGGAGGGCGCACCGGGATAAGTCCCGGTATCCCGGTGGGCCAGGCCGGGCCTGGTTAGAGCCAATTTGTAAGCTGCTCTAACCTCAGGGTATTCGGCGAAAAACAAGTGCATTGCATGGGGAAAATGAGAAGGGACCCCTTCTTTCCTCTATTGTAACATTTCTTGCTGACTACCAGAAAAAAATATTTATCTATTTTCATCGATCGCCAATTTCGCTCCAAGCACAAAACTACAGCAGGGCCATCTATTGGTCTAGATTATCACTCTTCTAAAATCTAAAAAAATTATTTTGCGAATTATAACACACAGAGATATGTAGTTTTTTTCATTAAAATGAAAATACATTAAACAAAATCTGTCTTTTTTTTTTATCGCAAAAATCTATTCAAATAAAACAAATACTCTCCCCAAAAATATGTTTCATAAAAAAAAGTTTCCTTTTCATGTTTCTTGAAATTACAGATTTTTGAGAGATTGTCAATTGTTCAATTTACTAAAGTTTTAATTTCTCCGGATTTGAAAATTTACGGGATATGCTCAGTCTGTTAATCACCTAATAAGCTTAATTTTTTTTCGAAAAACGAGTCTTATAAATTTTTTATTATGTTCATTTATGTATAAAAAAAAAATGCAAATAGAAAAATAACGGCAAACTACAGGTACAAGGCCCATCAAGGTTGGTTTATTTTAACGCTTCTGAAGGGATCCCCCTTTGAACAATCCTCCGGTAAAAGTTCAGCTTTTAAAATTAATTACACTTGTACAATTTGCGATTTGTGCAGACAGATTGTACCACTTTTATCAATCACCTAGTAAAATTCATGTTTCCTATTCTCCGAGTTAAAATGCACTTTAAATAAATTATATGCATACCTGTTGAAAGTATAAAAAAAAATCTATATTGAAATTAACTCATTCAGTAAATTATTTCGGATTCACGAAATAAATTAAAAAGAAAAAAAAAAGTGCACAGTTTTCTACATTTATTTTATAAATAATTTATCATACTGTTTTCATGAAATTAATTTTTTCAGTTTGAAAAGGTACTTTACGATATAGTTAATATAACCACTTTGCACAACGAGTCCAGTTGGTCTAGTGGTAGGACGCTCTGTTGCAAACGCCATGGTCTGTGGTTCGAATGCCAGTGTACGAATTCCTCTACTGACTGCAGTTGACCATGGCTGTCTGCGATGACCTGACATAACCAATGTATATGGTTACCCGTGTAAAGTTTTCATTTAAAAAAAAAAATTCCCGATTTTCCCCGGATTTTCCAGGATTTTGTGAATATCTAATAAACATCTATTGGTCATCCATTGGATTTTGTAGATGCTAACTGAATGTCTTTTGGTCGTCTGCAATGTCCAGAAAAAATCTTATCGGTAGACATTGTGGAAGTACAATGGATGGATAAAAGTACAACGATTTCCGGGACATTTGACCATCCATTTGCCGTCTATTATAGGTAAACGGATGCTCCAATAGATATCCCATTTTTTTAAGAGCATATCCAGTAGATATCTATTGGACGAGTTTTGGATATGTGGGAAACTAGTACATGCTAAATGATATTGGTTTTTGTAGTTGCAAGTCATTTTTAAATTGCACCCAATAACTGGATATTTTTTAGTTTCCTAATGTACTGCTTCGAAGAATGCAAGGAAACTTTATCGAAAACATTTTCTTCTAGAATGTGTTTCAATAATTTTGTAACTAATAATTTTGTTAATTCTTGATCATATTTCTTACTAAAACTTATTAAAAGTTCACCAATATTGGAATATGATGTAAAAAACCCAAATCTAATATTAGGATTCGTATTTAATTACAGGATGGAACTTTTGCTATATTGGTTCATTATAATATTAATATTGTTTAAGGTAGTAGTCTGGTAACTTATGCCTATTTTCATGACTTCTTTGGAGGGTGGTTTTTTATAGGAAAATAAAGATGAATTATCTTGAATATTTAGAGTGTTTTTATTTACATATTGAAAATATATAAAAAAAATTATTTGAAAAAATTTAATAGTTTATTACTATTATTATTGTCACTCGAAGTTGGAACCTCAAAAAAAAAAATGCACGTGGGTGGCCCGGGTGATTTTGGCTCTTGATGTAATCTGAAATCAAATATTCTTGATTATTCTTAATCTATAGACATGTCATTCTGGTCGGAACTACTGAAGTTAAATTTCAAGGGTAAATAACAAAATGGCGGACTTTGAAAAAAAAAGTCCTTTTATTTTAGCAAAGAAAGGGTTGTAAAATAAAAAGTTAGGGGTGAAAAAAATTCTCGTTAGTACCGACAAGAACTATAAGTGTGTAGAACAGCCTGTTAAAATTTGAAAGCAATCGGTTCAGTAGAAAAAAAGTTAGGACCCGAGCCGACCAGAAAAACAATGTTTTGAGAAAAACGCGTTTAAAAGAGCGTACGTTGAGCTCTCATCAATGGCTACTCAATATCTTCTTCATTTTTTAATTTTTCAGCAGACTTGCTCACAAATGTTACATCTTTTTCAGCAGTGTATCTATTACCGTGAAATTTTCGCTTAATGCCTGGTTCTCCAGGACTTTTCGTACCACGTTTTTCCCCTTTCCTATCCATCTTAGATGCTTACGTGTCAACGTACGATCAAATACTAACAGAGTACTGTGAATTTTAACTTAAATATACTTTAAAATAAATATCTATTATATATACATAAATATATATATAAATATATATAATAGAATAACAGAGTCAACCCAGGTATAAAAAATGCGCGCAAACAATAGAAGGGTCCAAGCGGTTGCAGCTGCCGGTCGACCTTAAAGGTTGGACTCCGAGGCGCTCTAGGAAACTCGTTATAACTCCCGAAATATTTCGAATTTCTGTCTGAAATTTTCACAGTATATTCTCAAGACATTGTACTTTCAAATTAAGCAAAAAAAATTTTCGATTTTTTGAACCCAAGTTACCAGACTACTACCTTAAAAAAGTATTCAATTATTTTAGTTAAAAATACAAATTAACATAAATTTGGTTGGGTGTGTAAATTTTTTAAGTGAAAGTTTAATAAGTTAAGCAGATTTGTTCTTTTTTTGGATGAAAGATTTTCTGGGAAACCATAAAATTTAATCTCCAAGTGAAACCAAAAAGAGCGATAAGCTTGCCAGTGTAGAAACCCTGCAATGACGTCATGTGCTCTCAACTATTTTACATTATCTCTATGGAAGCTTGCCATCTTTAACCCGAAGGGTTATTATGGTATCTTTGGTACATAGTTACTTAATTTCGATGCGGTCCCGGTTACTACAAATGAATCATTCATTTTCAAAACCCGATTTATTCAAAAGTACTATACTTACAAATATGATTGATGTATGAAAATAACCACAAACTATTCAAGTTTTATGCTAATTCTACAAATGTTCTATGTGTTCCCCCCTGGTCACACGACACACGTCCAGGTGGTAGTTCAATTCATTCCACACATTTTGTAGCATGATCGCGTCAATAGGGCTTTGAAAATTAATTATTCTTTTTTGTAGTAACCCTGTATTTTTATAAAAATAAAAAGATTCAAAACTTCTTTTTAAAATGTTAGGTTTAATTCAGAATTAAATTAACTTTCTACAAAAAACATATTAAAGTTAATAATCGAATTCAATTCCAAACTAGAGCACTTTTACTACACATTTTTAAGCTGTACGAAGACTTTGGGAGACACTGTATACAATTTTGAAAGAAGAATAAATTTGAAAGTATCAGATGATGTTTTTCATTTGAAATAATACTTTTTTGCCAGGAATTTTCTTCCTAAATATACTTGCATTTAATCCTTTAACGAAATCGTTCTAAAAATGTGTAAGAATCTATTGTATTTGCCCATTCAGTGACATGATTTAGAGAAGCAAAATTTGTATAGAGCGCAATTTTTGGTGAGGAATAGGTGTTTAAAAATTACACATTTAATGTCAAATTCTAATGTCAAACACATCCATAGCAGTAAGCCTAGAAATTCAAGTGCTGACAAATTTCCAATTATGGTCTTTTTAAGGTAGTAGTCTGGTAACTTGGGTTAAAAAAAATCGAATTTTTTTGTGTGCTTAATTTGAAAGTACAATGTCTTGAGAATATACTGTGAAAATTTCAGACAGAAATTCGAAATATTTCGGGAGTTATAACGAGTTTCCTAGAGCGCCTCGGAGTCCAACCTTTAAGGTCGACCGGCAGCTGCAACCGCTTGGACCCTTCTATTGTTTGCGCGCATTTTTTATACCTGGGTTGGCCGACCAAACGGTATAGTGGTTAGCGTGCTGGCTTCTAGACCGCGAGGTTGCGGGTTCGAGTCCCGTGTTAGGCATGGATGTTTGTAAATGTATGTTGGCTTGTCTAATGACGAATGTTTCGGCGCATTATAGCCCTCGTGTTGCTGACGGCGCCAGATAATCTGAAAACAACCAATCAACCAATATACCTGGGTTGACTCTGTTATTCTATTATATATATTTATATATATATTTATGTATATATAATATATATTTATTTTAAAGTATATTTAAGTTAAAATTCACAGTACTCTGTTAGTATTTGATCGTACGTTGACACGTAAGCATCTAAGATGGATAGGAAAGGGAAAAAACGTGGTACGAAAAGTCCTGGAGATCCAGGCATTAAGCGAAAATTTCACGGTAATAGATACACTGCTGAAAAAGATGTAACATTTGTGAGCAAGTCTGCTGAAAAATTAAAAAATGAAGAAGATATTGAAGTAGCCATTGATGAGAGCTCAACGTACGCTCTTTTAAACGCGTTTTTCTCAAAACATTGTTTTTCTGGTCGGCTCGGGTCCTAACTTTTTTTCTACTGAACCGATTGCTTTCAAATTTTAACAGGCTGTTCTACACACTTATAGTTCTTGTCGGTACTAACGAGAATTTTTTTCACCCCTAACTTTTTATTTTACAACCCTTTCTTTGCTAAAATAAAAGGACTTTTTTTTTTCAAAGTCCGCCATTTTGTTATTTACCCTTGAAATTTAACTTCAGTAGTTCCGACCAGAATGACATGTCTATAGATTAAGAATAATCAAGAATATTTGATTTCAGATTACATCAAGAGCCAAAATCACCCGGGCCACCCACGTGCATTTTTTTTTTGAGGTTCCAACTTCGAGTGACAATAATAATAGTAATAAACTATTAAATTTTTTCAAATATTTTTTTTTTATATTTTCAATATGTAAATAAAAACACTCTAAATATTCAAGATAATTCATTTTTATTTTCCTATAAAAAACCACCCTCCAAAGAAGTCATGAAAATAGGCATAAGTTACCAGACTACTACCTTAAATGATTGAAGGGAAATAAATATGTGGAAACAATATTAAAAGAACCATTTTATTACTAATAAACAAATAATATATAAAATAAGAAAGAGATTTAACTGATTTTCTAATAAAAAGAAGCTAACTTTTTTCTGTAGGTTTGTTGAAGAAAATCAGCTATTCTTAACATCTTCAACCAAAATACTTGTCGTCATGGCAAAATTTGCTGCTGGCCCTCTGTGTTTAGTATTAAGTTGGTGTTGGATCAACACTATATTATCACTTTAAATTTCATTAATCACTCTTTAATATTAATAATCATGGTATGGGATTTCATGACTTTTTTAAGTTGTAGGGGCAGAATATTGAATACTTTTAGATATTACCCTTTAACTTAATAGGGTAGAATATTTTTCACAATCTTGAAAATATTCACAATTCATAAATTCTTTTATCTAATAAACAAAAGCTTATTTAATTCTTTTCAGCAAAAGCAGTGGATTATGAGGACACCATATGTAAGGCTCATACTCCAATAGAAAACTAATCGGTTATCCTTCACTGTAGCTGTATCAATTTATAACATCCGGTTGCTAATGTCAACAACCGGTAATGTGATGAGATGCTCTATTGATTTGAAGTTAGCAAACTCTTTTCTTTCTTTTTAAATGTTTTGAACTTGTGTATAAAAATTTATTTTGATATCCTTTTTTTTTTTTTGACAAATTATTAGAAACCTTTTCATCATTCAAAATACCTAGTATTTCGAATCTTCCTTATGATTGAAAAGTTCTTGTTTCCATTTTGCATTCCACAATGTAAGTAGATTTATTTACTATTTGTAGCTTGCTTTGATATACGTTTTGAAACGGTATTTGGTACTTTCTCTTTAATTTATTTTTCTTTTCTCGCAGGAAGTTTGGTTTTTTTATATCTTTTTCCAACTCCATTATTTGTCTCATCGTTATGGGAGCGTCAGAATCAGAAATATATAATATCAACCTTCCCCCTGATCACATGCCATACTTCTTTACAAGTCACCAGGCAGAGTCAGAAGCTTGTAAAAATTCCCATACCTGTCCATATAAGGTAATTATATCAAAACTCAGTTTCCTAACATTAATAAAAAACTACCTGTGTTGTAAAATATATTGTAATCTAGTATTAAAACCTCTTTTGGGTAAATTCCTAGTTCACGTTTATGGGTTGGCGCACTTTTGAAAAGTTGGCGACAAAGCCAGAATGTCGCCAATTCGGAATTCCAATATGAAAAATTGAGAAACGAACCAGCTCCATGATTTGTGGTATAGAAAGGTTGAAGCCAAAGCACATCAATAAAAAAAATGGGGTTGCCAAATTTAGAACTGTATCGCCTACAAAACAGCGCTAAAACAGCGATATTTTAACGTCAACTAGGAATAGACCAAATTCCTGGCATGTTTGGCTTGTTAGCATAATTTCTGATACTCTTTAGTTAGAAGGGTACTAGTTGGCGCCAAGCCTAAATATTTGCACATTTAAATGAAGTGTAAACGTACTTCCAAACCTAAATGTTTACGGTTTGTTATAGGGTTACTATAACAATCCTATACCTAATGGTTTGTTACAGGAGTTATAAATGATTTGAAAGTTGTTAATGTGGATGTTTTATCTCTGCAATTTGGTGGTTTTTATTTGGTTAATGTCTAACGGAAGAATACCAAATTTCTAAATGTTGTCACCTAGAACAATATTATGGCTTTTTAGTTTCCTGGAAAGTATTAAATCATGACACTGCATGCCCTTCAATGATTAAAGTTGCCAAATAAAGAACATCATCGCTTTATGATTGTCCCTATATATCCTGTCTTATAGTGGTTTTTCAAATGACAAGAAAACATATTCAAACAATAAAAAGTAATCTAAGGTAAACATTCCTTCTTAATTCGATTGGTTAATTTTTGTTTTGGTCCCTATTAAAGTATTCAAATGGAAAAAAATAGATTTTATGCCTGGACTATAGTAAATTACTTATGTAAAATATAAAATATTTTACTTAAGTAATTGACTATATTTTTAGTTAAAAGTATATTGCCTTGTTTTAAATCAAAAACAAATAACTGTTAATAAAATGTTAAATATCTTATTTTTTAGATAAGAGAAATAAATTGCAAAATATTTCATAAGATTTCTATGGCACATTACTGTGATTTAGCTGTTTAGCATTATTGAGGTACAATGTTTATCAAAAATTTACTTAAAATAATGTGCTAAACCTGCAGTATGATTGTAGTTCTTAACAGATCGTCGAAGTAAGTTTTGTAAAATTTTGATACTGTGGAATTCGCAAAGATGTAAATAATTTTATATGCATTTTACTTTTTGCTCATTATTGCATTATGTTTGCTCATAATCAAAACTGCTACTTTATATTTTACTGTCATCATGCTAGTCCTTAAAACTTGGTATACTAACTAAAGAACAGCAGTTTTAAGAAAAAGAAGGTTAAAGAACTGAATTTCTCATCGCTGACTATGTTATGAAATGAGAATTAAATTTAGCACCTAGGGATTGTTTACAACATCTATCTAGTTGCACTTAGCATAACGGCCACTTTCTGTGTATTTCATCAATACCTCATCAATTTGTTGTTGCCTGGATTTTGTACTCGCACAACAATATACTCCTATCCATCTGTTTATTTAGAAAAATACCACCAGTGTTCAAAAAATTTCTATTGGAAACACTTAAAATCATTCACACACTTCTATGAAAAACTGTGATAAGGTTTTAATTCCATCGTTAGACACAAATTTAAAAGTAGTTTGAGGGTATAGAATGTAATTCAAACTTACAACCTTTACTCTGCTTTTTTTGCTTTTTAATATTTTTTGTATTCTTACAGTTTCCTTTCAAACAAGTAAAATGTGCTGGGCTTTCAAATATTGTTTTTGGAAAAATTGTGTTGAATTGTAACATTCATTTCCATTATTTCGTCAATTTTTTCATAGCCTGTTTCAAATCAATACTTATTTTCTATGTAATTGCATCTAATTGTCTAAAGAAAGCAACTATTTTTATGGTTATTAATTTTAAACATAATATAAATAGTTAGTGTGCATGTATGGTGTTTAATATTAAGTGGGAGCAAGTTTTGGTAAGTCAAAAATATTTTATCTGTATTGAATATGATTTTTATTCTGATGAAAAATTTTTTAAGATAATTGAATGTCATGAAAAGTAGTTTTTGCAAAAGTTTCTAGATCAGCCAGCACTATACCTTGTTTTACTTATTTTATTCTGTTACTTAATTTATTCTGTTACTTATATACTTAATTTATTCTGTTAAAGATTTAAGAAAGATACACAAGACTTTTTTGCATGATTTGTTATTTTATCTTTTTATTTTTATTATTGATAATCAACTTTAAATGTGTTTTGTTTTAGAGCTTTTTGGATCTTGGTAAATGTTGGGGTTATGAAAAGAACTGCTCTTTATCTCTTAGATATTCTTTGCCTTCATGCTACAATAGCAGCAGAGGCTGGTAAGCTTTTAAAAATATACCTAAAAAATCAAATTAAAAGAATTGCTGAGAAAGTCTATATTGCAATCCAGTTTTTAAATTGGTTCCTTTACCGAATTTTTTATTGCTCTAACGAAATTGCTGAATCAGCAATTTTTTTAATATAACAGTGTAGCAGAATAAATATATCCTCGTGCATCTCTAGCTGGATGAATATATCCTTGTGACGTCATAACTAAATATCCTTGCACTTTACCTTGGGAGTTGTGTTCTATAGATTTGGAGAAAGGCATATCCTACTAATAAAGTTGTGTCTTTAAACTTTTGTTTCGTATTATCAAATCACAACGCTTAACCATTTAAAAGTTTAATATGTCATCGACATCACTGTTATAACAGCCATTTTATTTTTGCAGCAATGTCACAAATATTCTGCTTTCAGGACCAACATTAATAATATGGTCTGCCTAGCATGAATATCTTCTAAGTTCAGTTTAAGAGAAACGAAAAACTTCATGCCATTCAGGGTGCGTATGCGGCCTGGAAAACCTGGAAAGTCCTTGAATTTCATTATTTTTTTTCAAGGCCTTAATAGCCTGGAAAAAAAAGGATTATTTCCAGAAAGTCCTTGAATTTCACTTCCAAAAACGTGTTTGAACTCTGTTAACATATTGATTATTTCTCTATTATTTCTCAATAACCAAAACCATAACTATTTGTTTTGTTAATATGATGATATTTAAGAATTTCTTTAAAATCATTACAAAATTACAGTTGTGAAGAAAAATAATTTAGATATGATGTTCCATTCTAATCAATCAATGTGCAACATTTCTTGCAGAACAAGATATTTTGGAAAATATCAAAATTCAAATGTAACTACATAAATATAATGCTACGTTTAAAAAAAAAAAAAAAAAAAAAAAAAAAAAAAAAAAAACTAATAACAATTTACTACTGCAATATTTTATGTTCAGTTCAGCAAGCTATGTGATAACAAATGGTGACATAAGGTAGATTTAAAATTTACTTTTTATTTTTTATTTTGTTCTACTGCTTTTTAATTATGTATCTTTGTACCTTTTAATATAATTCACTATGGTTTTTCTAGGGCAAAATCCAAAGAGGAACAAGCTAATATATTTTTCAACCAAGGTGACTTTGGCTACATTAAAGAAAGAATTGATGAGTTAACCCCATTATGCATCTCGAAGCATGAGGCATGTTTTTATTTAAAAAAAAAATCGATTGCAGTCCTTGCATTTTCTGATATTAAATGATCATTCAAAATAATTTGTTTCCTTTGTGTCTTTCAGAATGGTGGATTTCTGGAATGCACAAAATATATGAGATTTTGTAGGGGTAGAAACATCATGTTTGACTTTGAAACACTTAAAAGCTTACCAGAACCTATGAGGTAAGATTGCTTCTAGAACTGAACTGTCATCTTATTTTTATTTCTTCTGTTTATACATTATTTTATGCTGACTGTGACTTGTCTTCCCTATTGAATGTGATGTGTCTGTTAATCAGTGTTTAACTACATTAAAGATACCAAAAATGTGTTTTTTTTAAAAATTATCAGAAATTTGAAAAAAACCCTATCAAATTGATCCAAAAATTAAAAGATAATCAAGTACAAAATTATATTCTAGTGTTTTTTTTTGTTTTTTTTTAAAGGATTGTTGGTATTGGATTGCTTTCTTAAGATGCCTAAATGTCATGGGGTATATTTATCTACAGACATTTTGCAATTTCATTAGGGGATCAGTCCGAACCTTTTAGTGAGAATATTTAAACAGGGGTTTGGCCAAGTTTGTCAAATAAGAGTAGGCGATTTCAAAAAGGATTAGAGCTGCTCCAATGGTTGCGAGAACGAAGTGGTGATGTAGTTATGGGGGGATCATAATACGAGGGAGAAGAGGATTCTGGATATAGCGCAGTTGTCGAGCAGTTGTGTCCTAAAAAGATGGATTTATCGGACTCAACGATGCAGCACGTAAGATTGGCTACTTCCCTGACCTTGTAGATCCATCGCTAAGTAGTAAGTGAAATTTCTGGATTCCAATGCTCAGCCAGTTTTTATACTGTATTAGTTATCCAGAAATGTCAATATGATTTATATATTTTGCTCTTAATTATGGATATCAACATTGCCTTTACAAAGCGTGTTTTGAGCAAATGTGTTTGCCTAATACCTATTGTTCACTGAATAAAAATCTTTAAATTGTGAATTTGAGTTATTACGGACGCTTTATCACATGCAGAAAATTAGGTTTATTCAGATTAATTCGAGCTTTTGTTTACTAACCACTAAGCTCACGGCACTATAGCAACTTTAGGTCATTGGGTGCATATAACTTTCAACAAATGATATTGAAATTTTTATAAAACATTTGCATTGCAAACAGATTGATCTCAATACAGCCAACCTAAAGTGTAATAACTCTAGTAGTATATCAGACAAACCAATTCTTATTTCCTGTACCATGTAATTTTTTACCGTAACTATAAGATAATTTTATTTTTACATTTGTCTCTTTATGCTATGATAAAGGCTTCTCTGTTACTTTAAATTTGTTCTGTTGTGTTCTTTCACTACAATAAGCAAAAAGTAAATCCATAAACTTTAATAAAATTAAAATATAATGTTCAAATTTTTCCAAACTAAATTGTCCACTTTTATAACTTTCTTTTGCACTCTCTTATTTCTAATTTCGTTACTTATTCAATTAACTTTTAATTAACATTTACTGTTTTCAATATGTTTTATTCAATGTTCTGAAGTTACAGTAGGAGAAGTTCCAAATTAATTTCCACTATATACCTAGTTAATACAAATAAGTACTGTATTTAGTCACCCATACATAATATATTTTTTGTAGTTGTGAGTATTTACAATATTTTAAATTAACATACCTTCTTATTCTGATTGCAAAATTTCTTATATGATCTAGTCATTGATGAATATCTTAATATATATAAATTACGTGTCACGTTGTTTGTTCCCAATGAACTCATAAACTATTCAACCGATTTTAATCAAATTTGCACACCGTCTGCAGTTTGGTCTAACTTAAGAGATAGGATAGCTTACATCTCAATTTATAGCAAAAATATTATTTTATTGCAAATTATTTGTTTATTATCTGTTAGCTCCAAACGATTCTAACAGATGGCGCTGTGTTGAAAGTACCAACGTTTCACATAAACTACAATTTAATGGCATGTGATTTATTACCGCAGTACTGAAAAATTTGTTTTTGTGAAAGGGTTTAGTTCTTTATTTCAATATTAATACACGCTGCACCGAAGTAGTGAGCAAAAAATCAAGTGTCTTGCTCAGGCCCAAAATAATTTTCAACATAAAAAGTTTTGACTTTCGAATTTTATGTATGTAGTATTTTTATTATCCCATATCAATTGTTTACCGTACATTTCAATTTCCTCTTGTAAAGACAGACGGCACTGCAAGACGATGTTTCTTTTTTTTTTGTTGTTATTACGAATAAGTATTCGAGCTCCGCGATTTTTTTTTAAGCAGAAGCACACCGGCTCTCCACTATCGGTCAGTTTATTTTGGGTGCACTCAACTCACTTCGCTAATTGGGTAATGTACTAATTAAACACTTAGTTTTCGTCGACTTGTGCTGCCATTTGGCTAGTAGTACTTAATACTTTTCCCCCCCTTTGTTTTGTTTAAAAGTGATTGTGATGTTTCGTCTAATAAATTTAACTGTACTTTCCGTTTCTGATTTGGAAGTTTATTTTTCTTTTATTTCATTTTTGCTTCCCTAAATAAATCCCCTAGACATTTAAAAAAACCGAACTACTAACCCCCACATATTTTTGGGGTCCTCGGCCTGGATTAGCGAAAAGGAATTTTTAAAGGGGAATTACTTCTAAATTTTTTTAATTTCGAGTAAATTTTGGTTTTTGAATAAACCACGTCCCCGTAGCGATTAATTTTTTTTTTGTTCGTTTTCAAAGTTATTTGGTATAATAACAAGTGTATGCCTAGTAACCTGTTTCGTTTTGGTAACATGAGTTCAATAATATTTTTCATGAGTGCACCCGTTTTAATGGAAAATCACCCTTATTCCTTCGAACCCCTCGAAGATGAAATTTACAATTAAATTAATTTGAACCCCTCGTAAAGAAATTCTCAAAGTTCCAGTCGTCGTTCTTAGCCAGAAAGCATCCAGCTTCAAACGAAATTCTTCGCCAACGAGTCTTCATCAAGTAGCGTGCCATTTCCAACTGGTGTCTCAACGTCTCATGAGTGTTCGTCTTCATCAGTGTTCGTCTAAATTTTTCGAATCTTCAATCCCGAAGTGCTGAAATTTTATCCGAGGCCCTTACCGGATAATTTGCCAAGATTAGTGCTCTGTGTTCCGAAACCATCTACTACATTAGTTTTGTGTTCTAAGCAGTGACAACCGACGTCTTCAAAGCCAGCAATTTATTCCTTCAGATAAGTTCTGAATCATTGATACTTTCTTTTTCTAAGAATTGCATACTAGTTTTTTTTATTTACTTTTTTTGAAAACCTCTTGCTTGGGTAAACTCTTCCCAACACAAATAAAGAGAAAGAATAAAAAAAAAAAGGTGTTATCTATAACCGGAAGTGATACCTTGAAGGATTTGATGTTGCAGTCTTTTATTTATATTTTCATTATTGTTCTAAGAATATCTTACATTTAAATTGTTTTTATATTCCTTTTTATTCTTTTTGTCTGAATTAATACAAAGAATATTATTCAATATACATTATTTTGATGGATAAATTTGGGTAATATTTTGTTTTGAATACTTAATATATTATTCTTACCCTTGTTCATTGTTTACTTTTCCAAATGCAGCTGTTATTTTGAGAAGTTAGGTGATTTAAGTGAGGTAAACTTATCGTGTTAAAGTGTTCTTTTTATAAAGTATCCTTGGGTAATATTTTGTTTTGAATACTTAATATATTATTCGCATCCTTATTCATAGTTTACTTTTCCAAATGCTGCTGTTATAATTTCTTATGCAATACAAAGCATAACTTATGCAGTATTATGTTTTAAAATATTATGCAATACAAAGTAAGTACATTATTATAAGTTGGTATGTTTATCGTGTTCTTGTCCAAGTGAAAAAAAAAAAAAAAATCTTTTCAGTAAAAAATTTCTGACGACTTGTTCTCATACAAAAGTTCATGAAATTCTAAAACCTTTTTCTTACGGTAGTACTCTTTTACCTTTTTGTGAATTATCTGATTGACCGAGAGTTGATTAACTTCTTCAAAAATATATTTCTTCATTTTTAAAATGTATCTTCGTTAATTTCGTAGTGTTCTTAGTAGCATACTCCATTTAAAAAAAAAAAAAAAAAAAAAAGAGGAAAAGCACACAACATAAATCTACAAGCTTTTTTCCTTTTAGTCGTTATCTTTTAATTTCATTTTTACGGATATCACAAAGTTCACTGGATTTCCACCAAATTTAAAGATCACCATGGCTTTTCTTCTAAGAAGTAAAAAAGAGGATCTGTCGAACTTAGCCACGGAATTAGGCATAAAGATAACCGCTACCATGACCAAGCCGATCATCAAGGATTTAATCTTGGAAAATGAGAAGTATGACGAAGATGAAGTAAAAGTACTTCTCGAGAGCATCATCGAGGAAAGGTTGCAAGAGCGTCAAGAGGCCATCGAAGAACGAAAACGTCTAGAAGCCATCGAAGAACGGAAACGTCAAGAAGCCATCGAAGAACGGAAACGTCAAGAGGCCATCGAGGAACGGAGACGAGAAGCAGAGTTCGAGCTCGAGAAATTACGAATCCAAAACCAGAAGGATTCATCTTCGAAAAACGTCACAACAAACCAAGTACCAAGCAGACCTTCACGTGATACCTTCCACAAATTCGATATGAAAGAAGATGTGAATCTTAACCTCATCCTGTTCGAGAGGCATGCAGAGCTGTCATCGATCCCTAAAGAAGAATGGGTTCAGCACCTCATAGGCCTACTTCCAGTCGACGTTGCACACTTAATTGCGCGTCTCACGACTACGATCACGTAAAGCAGTTGCTGCTACGAAGGTTCAAACTGTCTCCAGAAAGACTTCGCCAGATGTTCATGTCACACCAAAAATCTCATGAAGGAACTTGGTTGGATTTCCTCCATGAGTTGCAAACCTACTTCGATGGATGGGTGGAAGGTCTTGAAATAAAAACTTACGACCAGCTTCGTGACCTCATCATAGCAGATCAGATCAAAAGAAGAGCTCCGTACGAATTCAAAGAACATTTTCTAGATGAATGGACACTCATCAACTCGCCCAGAGAGCTGGCCCAAAAGTTCGAAAAATACGAAGATGTCTGCAGGACGTTGAAGTCAAAGCAGTTCGATTCCTTGCCCAAAGAAAAATATGGAGCTAAATTGTCAAATTATGGGAACCCTTCCCGAAGAACCGACAGTCACCGATACGAGGCCGGATCATCGAATAATCGTGGAAGCCCTCCCCGAAGAGCTGATAATCGCCGATATGGACCAAACTGGTCAGAAAAGAACCATTTCAACAGTAATCGAAATACCGACACTGTCAGGCCTAGACAGTCACTCTGCAGTTATTGTAAAGAACCAGGACACTTCTACGTTAACTGCGACAAGCGCCGAAAAGATGCAGAACCCAGCAATCCTCCGAGCAATTCTTTACAGACATGTACAATCATCCCATCAGAAGAGTTGAAATTTAAAGAAATCGTTATGGGAAACAAACTCATCACAGCACTCGTAGACACAGGCAGTTCACTCAGTCTCGTTCGAGACGACATAGCCAAAGAAATCATAGATGAATCCAAGCTTTCGAAACAAAGAAGAACGCTCTCAGGCTTAGAAAATTCCCAAGTTACAACGAAAGGATCTTTCGAAATGAGTTTCACCACCGACGGAGAAGAATTTTCTCTAACATGGCATGTAGTGCCGCAATCACAGTTATCTTTCCAAGCAATTATCGGAATGGATGTTACGAATCAAGCTACGTTTACAACGTCCAGGAATGGTATGAAATTTCATAAAGATGAGCCCGCTGATTGGTTCATGCACATCTCCGAAACAAGTCCTAATGAAGAGATAGAGTTGGCCCACATAAGAGACATCAGGATACAGAACGAATTGAAGCAAGTTATCTCAACTTACAAGCCTGACAAAACTTTGTCAACAGACGTATCTATGCGAATCATCCTGAAAGACGACGTTCCAGTCTACCAACCCGCGAGACGATTATCGAGTTCAGAAAAGTTAGAGGTCAATCAGCAAATCGACGAATGGCTAGAACAAGGAATCATCAGACCAAGCTCGTCAGACTACGCCAGTCCTATCGTACTAGTGAAGAAAAAAGACGGTTCCACCCGCCTCTGTGTGGATTATAGGAAATTAAATAGAAAATTAATCAAGGATCGATTTCCATTACCTCTGATAGAAGATGTTATAGACAAGCTACAAGATGCTCAAGTATACACTACACTCGACCTCAAGAATGGATTTTTTCATGTTGAAGTAGATGAAGAGAGCCGCAAGCTAACCTCTTTCATCATCCCCGATGGACAATTTGAGTTCAACAAAGTACCCTTTGGCTTAAGTACCAGTCTCAGTGTGTTTCAAAGGTACGTGTACAACATCTTCCGAGATCTAATGAGAAAAGGCATCGTAATAATCTATATGGATGATTTGGTAATTCCCTCAAAGGATGAAGAAGAAGGTCTAAGAAACTTACAGTCAGTACTAGAAGTTGCATCAAAGTACGGCTTGGAGATAAAATGGAAGAAATGTCAATTCCTGCAACGAAAAATAGAATTTCTAGGACACATAGTGGAAAACGGTACGATACGACCATCGTTGGCTAAAACGCAAGCAGTAAAGAAATTTCCCGTACCTACAACCGTGAAGCAAGTACAAAACTTTTAAGGACTCACCGGCTATTTCCGCAAGTTCATACCAGAATACTCCAAAATAGCAAAGCCACTAAGCGACCTGACTAAGAAAGAAACTCCATTTGCGTTCAATCTACCTCAAGTCGAAGCGTTCAAAAAACTCAAGAAACTCCTTACAGAAAGTCCAGTCTTAAGTATCTTCCGGCAAGGTCAAAGGACAGAATTACACACTGATGCCAGTTTACACGGCTATGGAGCTGCACTACTGCAAGAGTCCACCGACGGAAAGATGCATCCAGTCCAATACATGTCTAAGAAGACAACACCAGCTGAAATGAAATACAGCAGCTACGAGCTTGAAGTGCTAGCTATTGTAAGCGCATTAAAGAAATTCCGCGTCTATCTTCTGGGAAACCATTTTAAAATAGTCACCGATTGTTCGGCATTCCAGAAGACTATGGATAAAAAAGATCTAGTTACTCGCATAGCTAGATGGGCATTATCCTTAGAAGAATTTGACTATCAGATCGAGCATCGACCTGGAGAGAGGATGAAACATGTAGATGCTCTGAGCAGAAATCCAGTCTTTATAATTGAGAGCGATACAATCACAGCTAGATTGCGCAAAGCTCAAGAAGAAGATGAAAACATCAGTACTTTGAAGGCAGTCCTCAACATAGACGGGTCATCAGAATTTTGTGAACGAAACGGAATCCTCTACAAATTCGTAAATGGTCGCGAATTAATTGTAGCACCGAAGGACATGCAGACGGAATTAATCAAGCTCGCACATGAGAAAGGACACTTTTCGACCTCTAAGACGGAAGACGTCATAAAACAGGAATTCTTCATTCCAAATTTAAACGCCTTAGTCCGCAATGTCATCAACAACTGCGTCCCATGCATCTTAGCTAACAAGAAGAGCGGAAAGAAAGAAGGATTTCTAAATCCAATTCCGAAAGAAGACGTTCCCTTAAGTACGTATCACGTAGATTTTATTGGTCCAATGCCCTCTACCAACAAAAAATATCAACACATATTGACTGTTGTTGACGCATTTACCAAATTCACATGGCTGTATCCAGTTAAGTGTACTTCTGCGGAAGATTTAATAGACAAACTAAGGTTACAACAAAAAACTTTCGGAAATCCCAAAAGAATACTCACAGATCGTGGATCAGCATTTACTTCGAAAGCATTCACTGATTTTTGCACTGAAGAAGGAATTCAACACTTGCAAATTGCTACCGGAGTACCTCGAGGAAACGGTCAAGTAGAAAGGATCCATCGCACTCTAATACCTGTCCTAACCAAGTTATCGTTAGACGACTCGACAAAATGGTACAAATATGTCGACCAACTACAACGAATACTCAACAGCACGACTAATAGAAGTACCAAGTGGACACCTTTTGAACTCTTAACAGGTGTTACCATGAGGAATAAGGACGACTTGAAAATACGAGATCTACTCATGGAAGAAATAAAAGATGAGCTTCAGGAGCAAAGGAACTCACTGCGACAAGAAGCAAAGAGGAACATCTAAAAGATTCAAGCCGAAAACAAACGGACCTATAACAAGAAACGCAAGAAAGCTCCGAACTATAGGGAAGGTGATTTGGTGGCAATCCAGCGAACGCAGTTCGGTTCTGGGTTAAAACTAAGACCCAAATTCCTAGGACCCTATAAAATTACAAAAGTTAAACCCAAAGATAGGTATGATGTACAAAAAATAGGTAACCAGGAAGGGCCTAACATAACTTCTACATCCGCTGATCTAATGAAATTTTATACTACTAAATAAATTAACTTAACATAAACACTCTTCAAAAATAATATGTAAACATTGCCATAATTGTCTTTCGCCCAACGTTTTATTCTTCATTTTATATGTCATTGTTTGATTTTCAATTTACCATGCAACTCCAGCCTACCATCTTCAAATAGACTTGATCCTGAACTTTTCGAACAATTACAAATGAACATTGTGATCATCAACGAAATGTTTTCATTTTGTCTTAGTTTTATATTTTCTTTTGCTTAAGTATTATCACATGTCTTGCCCATTTCCATGTGTTTCATCGATGAGGTCATCGATCTTCAGGATGGCCGAATCTGTAGTATTTTTATTATCCCATATCAATTGTTTACCGTACATTTCAATTTCCTCTTGTAAAGACAGATGGCACTGCAAGACGATGTTTCTTTTTTTTTTTTGTTATTACGAATAAGTATTCGAGCTCCGCGATTTTTTTTTAAGCAGAAGCACACCGGCTCTCCACTCTATCGGTCAGTTTATTTTGGGTGCACTCAACTCACTTCGCTAATTGGGTAATGTACTAATTAAACACTTAGTTTTCGTCGACTTGTGCTGCCATTTGGATAGTAGTACTTAACACTTCCCCCCCCCCCCTTTGTTTTGTTTAAAAGTGATTGTGATGTTTCGTCTAATAAATTTAACTGTACTTTCCGTTTCTGATTTGGAAGTTTATTTTTCTTTTATTTCATTTTTGCTTCCCTAAATAAATCCCCTAGACATTTAAAAAAACCGAACTACTAACCCCCACATGTGTGTCAAACAGAATGTTAAAATTTTAATTAGTTCTTTTTTTATTAATTTTTTTAATTAATTTATTTTTTAAAAAGTGACTTCAAATAGAGATACAGCTCTGAAATTTTAAACATAAGTAGTTTTAGCCATCTATTTAGACTTTTGAAAAACAGAACGTTAAAATTTTAATTAGTTATTTTTTAATTAATTTTCTTAATTAACAATTTTTTTTTTACAAAACGACTTCTAATAGGACTACAGTTCGGAAATTTTCAACTTAAGTAGTTTGGGCCTTCTAATTGGTCTTTTGAAAAACAGAATTTTAAATTTTTATTTAGTTCTTTTTTAATTAATTTTTTTAATTAATTAATAAATATTGTATAAAATGATTTATAATAGGGCTACAGCTCTGAAATTTTCAACATAAGTAGTTTTAGCCTTCTAATTGGACTTTTGACAAAAAGAACGTTCAAATTTTTATTTAGTTCTCTTTTTATTAATTTTTTAATTAATAAATATTTTACAAAACAATTTCTAATAGGGCTACAGCTCTGACATTTTGAACATAAGTAGTTTTGGCCTTCTAATTAGACTTTTGAAAAACAGAATTTTTAAATTTTATTTGTTTTTTAATTAATTAATTAATTAACAAATATTTTACAAAACGATTTCTAATTGGGCTACATTTCTGAAATTTTCAACACAAATAGTTTTGGCCTTCTGATTGGACTTTTGGCAAAAAGAACGTTATAATTTTAATTGTTTTTTTAATGAATTTTTAATTAATATTTTCACAAAGAGTGACTTCTAATAGCTCTGAAAGTTTCAACATAAGTAGTTTTGGTTTTGACCTTCTAATTTTGCTTTTTACAAACATCACGTGTTAAAATATTCTTAAAGGAGTGTTATAATTATTAACGGGATTTTTTTTTTATTGTTTCTCTGCAAGGGAGGAGCTTCTAATATTAAGGCTTTCCTTACAATTAGTTTTTATTCTGTGAAGCGACCTTACGCTTACGCAGCAATGAACCTTTCATCGAGCAATAGCATAGCCGGCCACGTGTTATTTAGACTGAAGTATAAATTCAATTCATATTATAGTAAAAGTAATACAGTGGAATTCTTCTTGCTTTTTAATTATTAGTGCTTCATTGTTTAAAAGTCTTTAATTAAAATATATACATGTAAGTAATGGGCAACTATATGTTGCATGTTCATGTACAGGAAAACCGTCGAATCTATTTGTGTTAGCTAAAGACAGGTTAACCAAAAGTATTGTGCACCGCTAAATTAAATTGAAATTAAAAGTATTTATAATTCAAAATAATAAACATTACTGTTAAAGATTTAAAACTATCTGCTCTACCTACCTCATTTATAAGTTAAAGTTTCACGTGTTATTTACTAACAACTTTGTAATGTATTCATTTGTTACAAACTTGAATAAAAAAAATAAAAAATTTTTAATTTATTTCTTTTGTATTGATTTTTGCTCAATATCAACGGTAGTAGAAAATCAAGGAGATCGCCATGTTTTTTTTACAAATGGCATCTGTGTAAAAAAGCATGGTGGTCCCCATGACTGATGTTCTCCTACTGTTTCCCTTGAATAGTTTACTACTATGTAATATAGCAAAAACCTTAGCCACAGCAACACGTGGCCGAGTCTGCTAGTTTCCTATATGATGTAGGTATGTTTCCCAGCTCATCCATATTTTGGTGCTGTTTACCCGGATTATGGTGGTAATCGTTAGAAGTTTGATGTTACAGAATAATTTCAACTTTTCATTACCGCCAAAACTATTTTTACAAAATTGGGTTATTATTTCTTTGGCATACATGTTCTATTTGATTAGAGTATATCTGGAAATCCTGGAAAAGTTGGGAAAATTGGAAAAAACACAAAATCAGGAAATTTTTTAGAAATCTCGGGGATCGTTTTTTCCTGAATTTTGTAGCCACCCTGTACTAAAAGTAAATGTTTTATTCAATTTAAAACAATGTGTTTTTTTTACTTCTTTTTTTTCCCCCTTTTTTTTCTTGTTTTTTTTTCTCTTTTCAATATTTTCAAAGGTATTATGTGAAAAATTCTATTAATGAAGGACATTTTTTTTTTGTATGATCATTGTTTAATATTAACTCTCAAACACAAGAACTACTACTACATTTATAATTTATTTTTTTACAGGTATCGTGATGACGTCATTAGAGAAGGACAAGTTGGTTCCTATTGCAAATTAAAAAAGAGCATTTTTAAAAAACAAGGAGAGCACAAAAGTCCTTTACAGTCTTGGTAAGGTTTGATAATACAAAGCTACATTAAATTCGTATTTTTTAGCTTTATAAAATTGTCAAATCAGTTGTAATCTGTTAAAATGTCTGTCAAGATAATGAGTTTATCGAGCAAAATTGTTTTTGCTCAGGTTTTTTTTATTATTTTTTATTTATCTATTTTACATAGATTTAATATTGCATTGATTATTAAAATATATACATTATTAAATAGATTTTAATAATGCTTTGTTTTATTATTTATAACATAAGCTAGAAATAATGCTTTTTATGCTTTATTTCTTTTGTAGCGGAACCAATACACACCTAAATATGTTGACTTTAAAGTTTTGAATTGGTTCTTGAATTCAGAATCAATGTAAAGTAACAAAATAATTCTATTGTTCTACAATGTTATAGTTAAAGACAGGTTTATGTTTTATAAAACAATATTTTAATAAATTAAAACTTATCAATAAAAGACCACAATGTTTAGCCTAAATACCTAGAATATATTTTGAAATATGGTTATTAAGATCTTAAAATAGATGTACATTAAGATCCTAAATTGATGCTTAATAATAACTCTAATTGATCATTTATATTATGAGGAATGATATGAAATATCAATTGGTCTTGATATCCCATAAAAGTATTTTTTCCAGAAAATTGTATGACTTTAATGTTGGTGAAACTGCTATATTTGTCTTAGGTATGCAGAATTTGAACACTTCTCGGAGTTACCTCATGAGTTAAATAACAAAAACTGTGATGTGACTATAAATGAACCTACTTTTATAATGAAACTTGATGCCAGTAAGTCTTTTTCCCCCTTTAAATATATTTTATGAAATTTTTATTTTGTGCAATGTTCAGTTATCTTGACTTGATTTACTAATTACATATTGTACTGTTAAAAAGAAGACAATAACCTTAATATTATGAATATGTTTGATTAAAATTATCTATTATATTAAAATGATTCGATTAATAAATAAAAAGCTAAACGCAATTAAAAAAAAAATATTTAACTGTTCCTAAGTAAAAAAAAAAGCTTATATGTTACTTTTTTTTTATGAGTTTAAAATTGGATCATTGTATATGTCACACATAAAAATACATTCCTAAAAATTGTGTTATTTTTAAAGACTTTGTTTTATTTAAAAAGTAAGTTTAATAATACTTTGTTCACCATAAAAATTTATATTTTTGGTATTTATTTTAATCTTTGCAAATACAATTACTCTTCAGAATATTCTATGATAGTTTTTGTTTGTCTTATTTTAGCTGTGAATATGTATCATCATTTTTGTGATTTTTTAAATTTGTATGCCTCTCTACATCTGAATCAGACATTCTCCACCGATATTCGTATCTTAATTTGGGACACTGTGAGTATAATCATTATGTACTCTTTATTACATGTATCCACTGTACAGTTTCTTTAAAAAACTCGTCATGCACTTTCTTGCTCTTCTAGGTACCTTACTTTAGTAATTTTGAAGTTGTATGGAAAGCATTTACACATCACCCTATTCTGAACCTTGGTAGTTTCAAAGGTAAAAAGGTTTGTAAAATAAATATTTATAATATACATTTATTGATTGATTAAAAGAATATTTACCTCTATGTTAATCTTTATCTTAATTACTTTATTACAGGGATGAGAGTTTTCTTCCTTTTGGAGGATTTCCTCCTTTTTTTGTTTTTTATGTAACATTTTCCTTCTCTTTTTTCCTGTTTCAGAGATCCACATTTTTCTGATCTGAACCAGTTTTTCCTGCAAAAAGTATACTTTTCCTCATGTCTAAACAAAAGATTTTGCCTCTTAGCTCTCCTTTCCTCACAGATTACTTCACAAGCTCCTAATATTTGAAATGTAATTATTATATAGTATGAAAAATGTTGTTGTCTTTTTTATAATTATTGAAGCATCCTTCCTCCATACTTTTTTGCTGAATTTTTGTGTATTCCTTCCTCAAGCTTTTTTGACGAAACTTTTGGGTATCGTCCCTTCCGCTTGCTTTTTTAATGAATTTTGGGGTTTCCTCCTTTTTGCTCTCTGATCACTCTCATCCCTGTTATTAGCTTTGTTTGATCCATAAAGTCAAATTATAATTAGACAGTTAAATTATACATAGTAATGAAAAAAGGGTAAGGCACTGATGAAAATTTTAGATATGATTGTTACTTGTACCTTTAATACATCTGTACCTCAGAAGTAAAATATCATAATTACTATGTTAAACCAATAGAGCACTTACAATAGTTTATTTCTGAGGTACAGATATATCACCAAGAGTAATTAAATTTATTAAAATAATGCTTCTTAATTTATAGGTGTGCTTTAAGAATGCAGTTTTCCCACTTTTACCTAGAATGATCTTTGGGATGTATTATAACATGCCATTAGTAAGTAAACTGTGAAATCTTATTCCTGTTTCAATAATTCATATTCAAAGAAATTTTTTATAAATATTGCAGATGTTTTTTAATTATTGCTATTTATTAATTAATGTATTTGTACTAAGCTCTTTTATCTGTGAGATTAAAAATTCCTTTCCTCTAGGCTTAGATATTTTTCAAAGGTGTTAATATGATACATAATTGTTTCAATTGTCTATAAGCTCTTTTTAGTTATTGATGGGTTGCATTGTTTATGCCAAGATTAATTATCTTTTATTTTAGATTCCTGGATGTCATGGGAGTGGATTGTTTCGGGCTTTTACCGAACATTTAAAATTCAGATTAAAAATAAAAGACAATTTTCAGGTAAAACACTGAAGCATTTATCTAATTCATATTTGTGTTTGTTATTTTTTATTTCTGTTTCTATATAAATCTATAAAATACTTATTTTAAACTAAATTTTTAGTATATCAACTCCATATGTCATTATTCTAGTTATTTCTAGTTTGAATTGCCTTGCATTGAGGTTGTAATTATTTTACTTTTACAGTAATAAAATAAGTGTGTAATAAAGATTCTTAAACATGGTATAGTAAGAAATAATTTTTTTTATTCATCAATGATTGTGCTAATTATTAATGTTTATTGTTTATTTGACTTATAGCATTTGTTTAATATTTAGATATTGTGTGTATAAATAATTGTTTGGGTACTTTACAACCAGTTGTACCAGTACAATGTTTGTTTTTAATTTTACTAGTGTTTTGTTACTGTCCAATTATTCTTATTTTACACCATTCAGTGCTATTATGAGCTTAAAACTTGTATTACTGTTGAAATGTATGAAAATTTTAAACATTTTTTCCATCTTTATATGAAATAAGGAATTTTTTTTTACATGATTATTAAATAGTATATGTAAATTACTGCATGTATTTACATTCACATTTAATTATTTATTACTACTGAAAGAGAATTGTTTTCTCCATTATTAATTAACAGTCACTCAATTTAATAAAAGTTGACTTGTTGCTATTCTATATGAGCTCTGCTTGTGTATTCCCTTTTTTAATGCAAAATTGTATATATAAGTTTAAAGCTTATTTAGCTCATAATTTTTTTTTACAGTGCAACTCAATTTGCATTAAATTTATTTTCTACTAATTCTATTAAAGTAAGAATGTGCATTAAAAACTTATTTTTAAATATATGTAAATGATTATGAATTATTTGTGTAATCTTAAATAACTTTATGCATATTTGTAATAATACTTGATAAAATTCCCCCCCTCCTGCTTTAGGGTTCTAAGGTTAGAGTTACCCTTATATCAAGAAGTACACAATATAGACGAATATTAAATGAGGATGAGGTAGGCAATGGTTTATTTTTTTTAATATGCTGTGATGAAAAAGAATTTATAATTTTTTAAACTTAAGTTTCTTTTTTAGATTATTTCATCCTTGAAAACCTTTCCTGATTTAGTTGTAAGGAAAGTTAACTATAATAGACAAATGAGTTTTGCAACACAAATGGAGGTAACAATTTCTATCTTATTTTATATATTATTGTTATTAGAATTGTTTCTTGGAGCAATCAACTTAAAAAATAATTATACCAAATAAGTAAATAAAATTGGAATAAAAAACAGCAATTTTGCTACAAGATCTTAAAATAATATTTTAGTTTAAATATATAAGTGCGACATTTAATGTTTCACATCTATTTTTAAAAGTTTGCATCTTAGTATCATTTTGAAGTTTTTTCTGTAAATTATTTTGTCAAACACTGTTTTCTTTTGTATTCCAACTATAATTGCATTAATATTCAATACAGTCTTTGTATTAAGTGTCTTCTTTTTACCTTAGCCTTGTTTGACCTTGATGAGTAACATCACCCTTATTCTGTTGGCTTTCTTTCAAATAATTGTGTTGAATGACTATTCGTTTTTATTGTTATCTTTTTAGTTTGTTGTTATTATTGTCTTTGTTTCAGATAAGTTATAATACTGACATTCTAATTGGAATTCATGGAGCGGGATTGACTCACATGCTGTTTATGCCTCAGTGGGGTGCAGTTTTTGAAATGTATGTCCATTTTAAAATTGTGTCATCCGATGATAATTTTAGTTCATTCATAAATATGTTAAACTGTTTTAAACTTCTTTTTAACAAAATTATAAATATTTAAATTTTATATCAACAGTTTTAACTGTGAGGATGAAAGTTGCTATGCTGATTTAGCAAGACTCAAAGGACTTAAGTACTTGACTTGGGAAAAATCCGACAAATTAGTTCCAGAGGATGAGGTATTACTTATGCTCCATATAGATAAACTTTTATCCTGGACTACCCATCCACTCTTTTACAGTTATATGCCTTCTTATTAATCATATCTCTTAGATAAAGTTTTATTTTATTTTTATTGTATTGTGGTTATAATAGAAAGCGGAAAAAATATAAATGACCTAAAATTTCTTTAAGCATTTAAACTATTTTATTTTTGAATTGTTAGAATGATGTAGGGTATTCTTTAATAATTCATATATGATAACCTAAAATGTTAAAATAGAATTGAGGAATTTGGGATACAAAGGTTAAACTCAACATATGATAAGTTTTTTTTTATTTATTTATGTCATTGTATAGAGTCCCGAGGTAAATCATGTATCCTTTTCAAGTTAGTTTTGCTTCTTTTTCCTCTTCAAAATGCAAGGAGGTGTTATAATTGCTCCAAACTGCTTCAATTCATTTCTACTTTAAAGTATTTACCAAAGTAATTTACAAAATTGATCTAAAATTGCTAAATTTCAGAAATTTTGGCATAGAAATAAAACAAAGAGTGTTGATATTTTGAGAAAAAATTTGCCCAAGTTGGAGAGTTGGGCAACAATGAGTATCTCTTATATTGTTGGCTTACAAGTGAAGCAAACTAAGACATAAAACCTAACCTTTCGTAAATGAAGAGGAAAAAATTAAATTAGATATAATGGACATTTTACTGAGAGTTACGCTTATGTAATGGCCGCTATTAGCGAGACTTGCATCTTGAGCGATCACTGTTACCGAGATTTACATTGTTGTGTGATGATAATTTTCTTCGATATAATAGAAGATTTGCATTCGGAGAGGAGATTACATTTGTGGGATGAACGATTTCGGCAGGTGTTATGGTGTTGTTAATATCCGATTTTACCTTGCACATAGGGCTAACTACAGAACCTGCTTATATTCAGATTTCTCCAAACCTTTCATGCAATGACTGCTCTAATATTACAGCCTCTCTCTCCGTTATTTGCGTTGATATGTTAAGGCCATTTTGTCGAACATTACGCTTATGTTATGGCAGCTATTACCGAAATTTGTGCCGAAATGACGAGCGCCTTTGCCGAGATTTACGTTGTGTGATGATCATTTTTGTCGTTTGTTATGCAGGTATTGCCAAAATTTGAACCTGTATATTGGACATTTACACTGATTTTTGCATTGGGTAGAAGACATTTTGGTTGAGCGCTGTTGTAATATCTGATATTACCGTGATATGCGCCGATGTTATTCGATGATATTACCAAGATTTACGATAGTATGGTGAACGCTATCACTGGTATTTATGTTGCTGTGATTATCATTTTCGCCAAAATTTATGCTGAAATAATATCGTCTATTGCCGAGATAAGCAATGCCGTTTTGTCGGCATTCGCTGATGTGATAGCCGCTATATCTGTGATTAGTGCTTTTGTATGAGATCTCTATTTAGTTTAAATATATTCAGAATTGCCAAAATTTTAATGTATTGTGCAAGAAAATTTTTACAAAATTTTTTATGCATACAGGATTCCCACAGTCATTAAAAGTGCTTAATATTTTTTAACTTGTTTTTAAGGCCTTGAAAATGCTTAGAGGTTCTTAAAAGTCCTTAATTTTTGCAGTTGTTGTGTGCCCGACTGCAAAATTTATAAAAATACAACTCGGACTTACTAGCCCCGCGTGACTTCCTCTTATCCGCACCTTATCAGAATTCTTTGACATATTGGTATTACGCATGCACCAACTTGTTACTTTTTTAGTAGAATGTACTTTATTAGACATTTATATATAGATATGATGCGTGAAAACAAATTTTCAAAAGTCCTTAAAAAATATTATTTAGGTCCTTAAAAGTCATTGATTTTCTTTTTGTGACTTGAGTGAGGACCCTGGCGTAATCCACATTTAAAATTGTAATTTTTACTTCAATTGTTTGTAAAATTGTTTTCTATTTTAGCTTGAAAAACAATTTTATATATTACCTATAACTATAAATAATAGTATTGTGCACCAGAGAATTGTCCATTATCTATTTATATTTACAAATGTGTAATATTAATTTTTTAATTTATTCATGTATTTTATAATCTCTTTCAAATAAAACAAAGCAATAATTCTTATCATAATACAAGTCTTGATTTCAATTCATTATAAAAATCTATTTCAATTGATTCAAATTTTGATTTTAACGTATACAAGACAGGAAGAAAATGTTATTTTTCCTGTCACGAAAAATCCGATTTGAAGTGATATAAAATTGGATTTTGGCTTATACAAAGTTGATACAAAATTAATTTCGGCTGATACGAAGCCACCAGTCAACTGATACCAGTCGGATGTGAAGCTACGCCATCCCTGTAGGTTTTATCTGCTCATATTTTTAATATTTTCGGTTCATAACAATGTTCCAAAACCTTTGAAGCTGGGCAACGTTATGAAACATAGAAAAATAATAATTTGCAAAAATGCACTCTACATATTGGTGTTTTACTTTAAAATTATTTTTATGAAAGCCTTAAATTCAAAATAGTACTAAACAATTGAAAAAGATGGTTAAAATGTCATGAGCAAGTTTGTCCTTAACTACATATTGTATACTACAGATAAAAGACAATGGTCTCTATTTCTCTAACATTTACAGAACTAATCAAAATTAGGAAGGTGCTATTCTCTCTATTAATTCTCTTTAAATATGAATATCTTTGTTTTAAAGCCTTGAATGAGTTAGTGATAATTACACAATCATAACTTGAAAACAGACAAACATAAGGTTTCATCCTTTACTGCTGTTGTACAGATATTAAAACCTAATATTACACTTCTCAGTGATAAAAATTTTTCTTGTACAGTTTCAAAAGATCCAAACTGAAACAACATGTATATTTACATAAGAAACTTGAAACTTTATATTTAACATAGATAAAATCTATAATTTTCGATTTCACTAATGCCACTGATTAATATTATCCATAATTCTAAGAATGATGGATTTTTTTCATTTTAAACTGCTTTTTGTAACAAAGTGTTTTAAAGGTGCTTTATAGAAATTATGTATCTTATCTTATAATTTAATCTGTACTGCAAAGATTTTTTGCTAGTAAAAATCTTTTATTTTAATGTTACCATATTTTTATGTGTGGAATATTTATTTCATAGGGTCACCATCCAACTCTTGGAGCTCATGCAAAGTTTACAAATTATTCCTTTGACATTCCAGAATTTCTTCGCATTTTTAAAATAGCTATTGATCATGTTAGGGAACATTTTCCATATCAAGAAAAGCAGAAAACCTGCTCTGGTTCCAAATGTAATAACTCTGTTGTGCATAATGAGCTTTAATCCTACATATTTTATGAAATGAGATATTTTTTAATTTTATTTTACAACTGTTTTTAGATCTGATTTTTTTTTTACAGTTGGAATTTTTTAAATATCAAAATTCTGTTACATATTTTTAACAGAATATTTATTATTAGCGAACACAATTTGCTCAAAGCATATTAAGCAACATAAAATGATATTAAAAATACAGAAATGTTTATTTTACCTTCTATGATTTTGTTTTGCTATTGAACGTAAACATTGCTGTATCCGTCCATTTTTAAAAAAAATTTTTAAATTTAAAAGTAAAATTATGATACTGAAAAATAAGAAAAAAGGCATATTTAGGATAAGTTTATAATTTACTTTGACACTTTGTGTGAAGAACTAATTATAAATTAAATTTATTTCATTTTCATATTTTAATTTAGTTTCAATAATTTTTTCACATATAAATATAAAAGAAGAGCTTGTAAAAAATAAGTGTGTGTGTGTGCGTGTATGTTTTAAAATGAATACTTATTCAAAATTTATGTTTTCTCATTAAAATCCAATTTGTCTGCATTGATACTTTTAATTTTACTTATAATTTCCATTAGTGCTAGAATTTATGTAAAACAAAACTGAAAGTCGTTTTCATCAAATAACAAAATTATATCTTTCCTTCTTATATTTAATAAGTATTTCTTTATAATTTTCTTCTTGCTAAATTTACTGGTGTTTTTCTTCATTGAATACTGACCTCATTTTAGATTTATAACATAATTTATAGGCATGAATTGTGTAAATATTAATTTAATATATTTATATAACAAGATGTTTATAAGTCCAAAACTGACCCTTAAAATAAACTTCTTTTAATGTCAATTAAAATTTAATATGCTTACACTTATCTTTTTAAAATTCTGTAATTTACGTTTAATATAAAACTTATAAAAGTATTTGCATCCAGTGAACATTTCGGTGAAATTTTTAATATTTTTTATATTAACTTTATTTTAGAATATGCTCTTTCCGATATGATTTGTGTTTTATAATACATAGAATTTTTAATATTTTATATATTATTTTAGTGTATTAACCCACTGACGGTCCAGGGAATGGGCAAAATGCATCAGTTATTTTCCCTATAATAATTTTTAAATTATATTTCTAATTCAAATATTTAATTTTTTAATTATTTTTTATTTATTGGTTTTAGATAGGTTATAAACTATCATCCTAATAAAAATATTTTATTTTAAATTTTATTAGTACATTTAAAAATGTTGTGTATTGCTGGAAAAACTGAGGATCGAATGATACATATATATACGTTTGTGACCGCCAGTGGGTTAACAATCTTCTTCCAGTTACATATTTTTATAAATTTTAATCAATGAATTACAATAATGATGCATTGTATTCCTTTTATTTTTAAATGTCAAATAAGATATTAAAAAACACTCACAATCACGGAAAAGATATTGTTAGTGGTATAATTAAAAATCATGACAATTCCTTTAACAAGAAACTGAATTTCTTACAAGTTCTATTTTAAATCAGTCTGATGATGTGCATCATTGCCTTTATTTTTGTATATATTGAATATTTTATCAATAATTAGATAATTTTTAAATGTGTTGTATTAGATGAACTTAGATAAGTGCATTAAATATATTCAGCAGATATTTTAATTAAGTGAACATTATATAATTACTTCATTACATCATATTTTTTTAAAGAAAATTTGACACTTATGCCTTAAATCAGTAAATTTATTGTAATTTGTTAAAAAAAAAAAGGGAATATTTTTATCAAATAAAAAACTGTTGTGCATTGATATGTATATGTACAAACCTTTTAAAATTGTGCTTTTGAAAGGAAACAATTTTAAGAAGTGTTCTAATATAATCTGTGATTTATCTTAGGGTATTTATTTTATTGAAACTATTGTATATAAACCAAGGAAACCTTTGATGAGCCTCTAGAACAAATGCACCTTGTAATATAGTTACAATTATTTATAATCAAATATATAGGGCAATTCTCAGCTGTATGCACTTGACATTTTGGCCTTTTTTCTACTTGTAAATAAATTATAATTATAAAATTATAATGAATCTAGTAGTTATATTTTTGTTTTATACAATACTAGTTTGTGGTAAAGCTGTATTGAAAAATTATTATTTTAACTTAGTTAAATATACATTTATAAGCCACTGACGTACAGGACATGTTCGTGTTCCATGCATCGATGGTTAAAATAATTATTATATTTCCATATAACTCTGCCACCTACTAGTATTGTATAAAACAAAAATAAAACTACTATTTTCATCACATTTATTGAATTCTAATTTGCTTGCGAGTAAAAAAAGGAAATAAAATATCCCATGCGTCAGTCAGATTTCCCATAGATGTATTTATGAAATTTTGTGATGAAATACGTTTTTAATGAATGTATATGTGTAAAGTCTTTTTCCAAAGACATGGTGTTTTGCAACTGGGAAATGGCAGCAAATTCACTTTACAAAAGCTTTTTTCTATTTTTGTAAAACTTCAAGGAGTTTTGTTTGTATTTATTTAATGACTTAAATATAAACTTAAAGTTATTTGTGATAATTTTCTTTAATTATTTATATTTTGTAAGCAATAATTTTGCTTGAGTTTTGTTTATAATCATTTGCATATACAATATCGTAAAAGTATGGTGTCCAGTACTCATCATTCAAATTCAAATGATTTTTCCTTTTGAAATGTCCCCTAAAAGAAAATATTTGGCTTTACTCTTTAATAGAATCGAACATTTCCAGAAAGAAATATCCTCTTAGTACATATTTTTAAAAAAACCTTTTTTAAAAATATTATTTACCTATTCACAATATGATAATTTTTAATTAAATTACATTAGTGTGAATCAAATATTGACTAAGAGAATTTTTTTGAAGAAAATGGCATCAAAATATTGATTTTGAGTTTTAAGTAGTTCAAAAAATTAAAGTGTCATTATACCTGATCAATTTCCTTTGTTATTTACCACAAAACTAAAATAATTTAACATTCAACAATTCAGAAATTTGCATAATTTGGATTTTTATATGGTTATTTTATTTAACTAGATTGCATCTAGTAGTGTATTTATTATCATATCTAAACAAGTTATTTATGCAAATTATTAAAAATTTATTTTGGTAAATATATGTTTCAATTGGTTTTAGTATTAGTGTAGCCTAGCTTTAATTATCTGATTTTTTTTTGGTTTGGTAGTGAATTTGTACTAAGGTCTTAGGGTTTAGTAAATTTGTGTTTTATTTTGAAACAAGGGCGTACTGAGACATAAAATCAGAATGGGGATTTAAAATTTATGCCAGCCCAACTTTTCAATATAATCATTAATTAAACTTTAGTAATTGAATAGTTTTGATGATTAATGTTTTATTATTTAATAATTCAATAATTAAAAAGAGTTATTTATTAATTTCAATAATGGATAAAAAAATTTCTGTCTTTACTATTTATACCTCCTTTGAGTGAACTTGGTTTCCATAAACCATTTATAGTTTTTTGCAAAACTAAAAGAAATCTAAAATGTAAAATAAGGAATGGCCAGGTATATAACTTGTATGTTTAATGGAAAATGATATCCTAAATGATTATATATAACCTTGAAAGTTAAAAGTCGTAACACATAAATCTTAGTGCATCTATTTTCAAAGTACAACATAATCTATCATATAATGTATGTAAAATTTTAAGCAATTTTTTAACATAGAAATTCAAATTATGTCTCTGAAACTAAAATAATGGTTAATAGTTCTGATGGTAGTGATTGTGATTTTAATGAACTTTAAAAAAAAAAAAAAAAAACACTAAAGAAGACAACTACTTGTATTGAAAAACTACTGAAAAAAACTTTTCTTCTGGACTGGACAAATTTTTACAGACATTCACCTGCCCCGTGATTGCACCGGACAACCTTATGGCCAGTATGCCCCTGTTTCAAAAAATCCTTTTGGTACATAATTATTCTCAGCTTATAAACTTTATTAGGTTTTGCAATGTTTTCAATTAAATTTACAGGGTTTATTTAAATGCTTTTTGTGAACATTGTTTATTTATTCTGGTCATATATAGGATCTCAAGTGTGTTGACAAAAATATTGAAGTCTGATAAATATAAATATATTTTTGAAAATATGTTTGTAATTAAGGGTAAACTTTTGTAACAGTGCACTCCGTATTTTCATGTACTTTTCTAGACTGTAAATCATTTACCCAAATTTTGCATAAAACTACATTGTTAAAATTGAACAACATAGTCTTATGTAAAATTTAGTATTCTTTTTATATTCTACTTAATACAGTTATCAATGAATCTCTATTGCATTCTGATCTCGGTTTAATTGTCTTTGATTTTATTTTAAGAATTTAGGTTTGATTTATTTGGGTGAATTTTCTTAAGTGCTTTCCTTGAATCAAGGTGTAACAGTAAAAACTCAATGATTTTTAAACTCAAGTACTGCAATCCATTAAACATAAGAAGATAACACATTTTTGAAGTCAAACTCAACAGTTTTTACAGACCATTAAATGCTCACATTTGGGTTCCTCTCTCTATACTATGCACTGAATGCTCGATAATTTTATTTGTTTGCGATTTGTACGAATGCCAGATCCACATCTTCAGACAAGTCATCTTCCTAGGATAGTTCTTCGTAGTGCTGTTTGTTATTAAATGAAACTTATTCATGTTATTTGCAGTTAAATAATTTAATAACTATTAATTATTTTATACCAAGGTTTGCATCTGGAAAAAAAATTGAAATATATCTCCATCGTTTCAAATATTTTTTTTGAGTAATTGATTATCGTTATTCTAGAGATTGATTTGCTATTTTTTTGTTCAATTTTTTTTTTCTTCGCATTAGCATAAGGTTTATTGTAAATTTTCATAATACTTCCAAAGCAATCTGCTCATGCCTCTAAAATGCTCTTTAAGGCTCATGTGCAAGGGAAAAAATATATATTTGGGATCCAATTTGCATTTTACCTAGTCACACAAATTTAAATACAGGGTTTCCGCACATATGGAAAGTCAGGAAATATGAAAAGTCATGATTTTGAACAAAAAAATGGCCATAAGTCATGGAAATGCAGTGAATTTCGTGGATTTCTAAACATTTTAAGTAAAATTGCGTAACTGTGACATCATAAACGCCATGATCGCTATTCAGCTGATCGAAAATTCATCTATGTTTTTATTTACGTTTCAACGGAAACAACGGTTACAGTTAAAAACCGCTGCCAATGGAAACATTTCTGAACTCCAAATTTGTGACATCACACGAGTAAGGTCTCGTATGTGAAAAAAATTTCATAATTTGATAACTGAAATAAACAGTTTTGATAACCTTGTGTTTACTCTCACCCCCCCCCCCCAACCCGTCTTCTTTCTTCTGTTTTGCATTGTTGATATCAAAACATTTGATTTTTGATATAATTTATTATTATTGACTTATTCTTTCTTTAATTATTTCTTTATTATTAAAGATAGATTAGCTTTTTGAACACTGAAATATCAAAGAATGGAAAATTATTTTCCCCTTTTTCTTCTGATTTGGAAGTTACTGAAACAAGGATTTTTTAATTAATTTAAAATAAAACTTTATAAAAAAAATCATTTTATGGTACATTGATTTACTTACTATGTTAGTGTTAGTAAAAATCGTATAGGTTATTATTATTTTATGATTTGATTTCTTGAGTCATGGAAAACTATTTCCTTCAGTCTTGGAAAGTCATGGATTTGTGACATTTTATTTTGGCAGAAACCCTGTAAATAATGTACTGCAGCAAACCCAGCTTGATGGTCACATAGGCGTTTATCTCTAACATTTTCTGAGATGACAACTATGTACTAAACATGGAATATGCGCTACCAGTTATTTATTTTTCAAATCAAGTGACTTAAGGAGTAACTACTGAAAATGTGCTGCTACTTTACAACAAGAGCATTTTGTATCAAGCACTTTGGTTTAAAAGTTTGTTTCATTAAGAATATATGTTTTGTTTTCCTAGGTTAAAGTACTGACTAGGCTTAAGTTTTGGAATCACTGAGTTATTTCTGTTACATAATGAATGTAGTTTATCTCTCTCTGATGCACTTCTATATTATAATGTTGTATTCTTATTGTGTTTAAGACTGATTATTCAAGGCTTTAATGTATTCGGTAAATCATTCCTGGAATGCTGTAAATAATTAATAATGAACTATATTTGTGGATGGTATATTTTCAAAACTATATTTTTAATAAAGCATTTTTACATCATTCTTTTTTTCTTTCTTAAAAAATTATTAATAAGTCTTTATTTTTAGCTTTATACTAAGAAAAAAAAAGGGGGAGGAGAGACTACTGAAAATTATTTTATCGGATAACATTTATTTTCTTTATTACAAGAATTCTATTTGTCTTTCAATTACTGGATGCGTAATGTAAGGTAATGAATGCATTGCATTTGGTAAAAAAAGTAAATGTTAATATTTTGATTATTGACTTAAGAAAAAAAGTGTTTTTTAAACAATGATCTGTCTATATGTTTATGTGTAAACGGCATAAATCTAAAATGGATTATGTTACATGATAAATTTTGATGTACAAGTCATCCCCATTTTACCATAATTCGTGAGACGTGGTAATTGGGTTTCTGCCAAAATTCCTGTAAAAAGATAAACGAATATCTTGCTATAATGATTTACCTGTCTTTATTCAACTAGCTAAATGACCCTAATCTTGCAATAATGATTTACCTGTCTTTATTCAGCTAGCTAAATGACCCTACGTTGGGGAATTCCTAGCTTTCAACATTTCGTGTACCATGGTTGCTATATTTGTTGCTACCTTAACCCATAGTTAAAATGTTGGACCTTTTCCCCATTAATAACCCCCCTTCGAAAAGCAATACAAATTTTCCTTGTTGATACACCCCTTTCCCCCTTCAAGAAACAATAGAAAATATTTTCCCTGATAATTTCTCCCCTGTCCATTTCAGAAAAAATCCCCGTTAATATAAAACCCTCAGTAACCAAGACAGTTGGTGCTGTCATATTTCGGTATTTTTGGAATTGGCGATGAGTTATAGTGTTAAAACTTTAATTAGTTTAATATTCTAGCTATTAGAATCCAAATAATATTTATGTTTAAAATTTCAGTTAGTTTCTATAGACCAGAGTTTGCCACTGACTTATAGAGAAGATTTATTTTGATATTTATTAAATTTATTTTGAAGCTTTTATATCGAATACGCCAATACGTATCTTTAAATACTATAGACTCAACAATGTAAAACATTTCTGAAAACTGAAAAAAAATGAAATTTACAATTGATATTTGATTATCTTTTTTTCTTCTTCAAATAATTAAAAAATAGAAATGTTCATTATTACGTAAATTCATGTCTAAACTTGGGGCATTGAACACCGCACAACTTTCAATTACACTTAATACTGGTCACTGCATTTAAATTTCCTATGAATTGATAGAATTTATCGTCGTCGTTTTTTCATATTTCGATTATTTTAAGGGGAGTTGGTTCCCAAAACTTTATAATAAATCAATTTTGAGTTTATTGTTGTTTATTAAAATTTGACTTTTTCCCTTTAAAATGATACCTCATTTGTAACAATACCTCATTTAGAAGTATTTTTATTAATTTTTGGAAGAAAAAATTTTGAACTATAAGTGTAAGTAATGTTTTCTTTAAAATGCTTTTTTCTCAAAACTACATTTTTCATTACTCATGTACCTATTTCTCAGAAACTGCTTAAGCTATCTACCTAAAAAAAATTTCACATATTCATTTTATGTATCTGTATTTACTGAAGTAAGGTTTTGTTATTATTTTAAAAACATATTTTGTTCTGGCTTATTTCGTCAATAAAACAGTTATTTTGAACTGTAACTAAAAGAGTGCATGTGGGGGACACGTATTTCCAAAATATAATGTATACATTTTTTCCATCAGTTGAGACTTCAGACGTTCGTATTATACTCTCAAGTTGAAAAATATAAAAACTAGGAAAAGGGTTATTTAGCCATCTGAAAATATTATCCAACTGTAATATTGAACTTGGTGACAGTTTGTACTAGAGTTCAAACAGTAATAGTACGTCGCTCATTTAAATATTTTGAACTGGATATTTTAGCCCCATTTTAAACAATGATCAATTTTTGACTTGGAAATATTCATCTTCAGTGGAATTTATGTGGATATTCGTTTTTAGTGATTTGAAAAGGATAATTTAGCCATCGGATAATTTTTTATCTAACTATACTATTGAGTTTATAGGTATTCTGTTTAAAATTTGGTTCAAACAATTCTAGGATGACCTTCATTTAAATATCTTGAAAAGGATTTTTTAAACATTTGGTGAACACTATGATCCATTTGTGATGTTGAACTTCAAGATATTAATTTTAAAGTAGATTTTAAAAATACATGGTTTCATCTGTAAAGTCGATATATTTAATGAAATCCAGTTATTGTACTTTCTGATGAAGCAATCAATCTGATGGATATATTTGTGACTGATGATTCATGTATGTTATCTGAAGAGGATATTTTGGTTGGACTGTGAAGAGGATTCATCCAAACTATTTAAAGACGAAATTTTTGTTTGAACTGTGAAGAGGATTCGCCCATGCTATTTGAAGGGATATTTTAGTTGAACTGTAAAGAGGATCCATCTGTTCTATTTGAGGGGAAAGTCATGGCATCCGGTGGACATACCGGTGACCAATGATTTATTCAAGCTATTTGAAGATGAGATAATTCGCCCATGCTATTTAAAGGGATATTTTGGTTGAACTGTAAAGAGGATCCAGCCGTTTTATTTGAAGTGGATATTTTTGTTGAGCTGTTGAGGGGAAGGTCATAGTATCCGATGTACATACCGGTGACCAATGATTCATCTAAGCTATTTGAAGACGAAATTTTGTTTAAACTGTGAAGAGGATTCATCCATGCTACTTGAAGGGGATATTTTGGTTGCACTGAAAAGATTATTCAACCGAGCTATTTAAAGTTGATATTTTTGTTGAGCTGTGATGATGCAGACTATATGGTATCGGGTGAACTTTCAAGTGACCGATGATACATCCATGCTAGTTGAAGAGGAGATTTTTTGTTGACTATGAAGGTTAAAATTTGGTTTCCGGTGGAGATACCGGTGACCAATGATCCATTCATGATATTTGAAAAGTTGATTTCAGTTGACAAATCTGTTAATTTTCTTTAACATATTGATAGAGCAAATGAGGCCCAGCTATTGTGATTGCTAATCGGCAGTGTTTGACGATGTGAGAGTGCAATTGTATGAGGAGTGCTTTTCTAAGGTCACTTGGCTCCTCGATTCATCGAGATTTGCTCGCACCTCCTGATGGCCCCGGGTTCCGTTGACTAAACCCACTGGCTGATGGGTCTCCGGTCGAGCCGACTGATTCCATCAAGAGGCGGATAACATCTCCCTCCTGATTTTGTCACCTAGGACGTAATAAATCACTTCTCCACAGCTGTGATACTATTTATTGAGCTCGATGTGCAACTCTCTGAGCCAATTTCATCTAAAAAGTTTTGCAGAAAGTTCAACTATTTGTCATTCAGCTTTCTTGAATAAAATTTTCTATAAAATATGGGGTAGTTGGATGATTAAATGTCAGTTCCCTTGTAATATTGGAAAGAAAATTTATTTGAATGATGATCCTCTGTCTTGAAATATAAACTTTTGAGCTTGATACTCTCTGAGCCAATTCCATCTAAAAAGCTCTGCAGAGAGATTAACTATTGTCGTTCAACGTTCTTGAATAAGGAATTTTCTATGGAATATATGATGATAGGATGGCTAGATATCCGTTCATTTATGATATTGTACAGAAAGTCCTCTTGAATGGTGATCCATAGTCTGTGTTGGGAATTAAGAATAAAGTGTTCTGCTGCCTGCGCGCATGCGTTTGAAGAAGATAAAAACCCTTCCCCTCCCCTGTAACTCTCTCTCTCTGTATACGTAATTAAAATAGATCGGACGCGCGTCTAGGCGCTCCGTTATTTACGGTGTCACCCAAGAATAAAATATATGTTTCATTTTTAAGAGTTTGGTACCATGGAACCCATAAGACACACAATATCATCCTAGATTATTTACGAATTTATTTACGATTAAGAACATTTGGCATCCCTGCCGGGATGACGTTAGTACGTTTACTACGAATATAGGTACTTGCTACGAATTGGGTAGACAAAGACTATTAGGAAAATATTTTACGCATTTACGAACTGTTGTTTACGAATTTATTAATTACGAATATTTCTGTGCGTAGAACTAGATTGCATAATCGGTTGACAATTACGTGTTACGAATTACGTGTCGGTGATACGGTTAATTGGATTGAATTACGCAGTGATCATCATGTCTCATGAAAATCTGAAGCAGAGAATGACGCAGAGAAGAGCGGCGAGTAGAGGATCTTTAACTCGTGCGCTGACCAAGTTTGATGGCCTTTTAGTGACCGAACCACCGGATCTAGTGCAACTGGAGATTTCCATGGACGTGCTAATGGAAAGAGCTGAACAACTGCGGCTAGCAGATGAAGTGGTTTTAGCAGAGATGCAGACCACTGGAGTGGATCAAGTGCAATTCGAGACGGAGTACGATGCCATAGAGGAAAACCGAGAAAAGCTGTCTATACGGCCAGAACCAAACTGAGGTTACTACTCCAGCAAGTTAACCAGCCAGCCACCTCGTCCACGACCAGCGAATTCCCTTCTAATGGCCCCAGCAGACCACCCCCTACGTCTCATCTACAACGGCTGCCGGAGTTCGAGATAACTAAGTTTGATGGATTTCAGAAAAGCAATTTCAGAAAATCAACGAAAACGCGCAGATTGATCCCGCATACAAGCTTCAACTTCTTCTACAATCTACGAACCGCGAGAAATCGTCTCCAGTTTCCCTGGGAGTGGAGAGAATTACGAACATGCAGTTACTTATTTAAAAAAAAAGGTTCGGGCAAGACAAAATTTTGATTCAGGTGTTCATACGAGATATTCTGGGGCTTGTTATGAATAAGACAACTAATACGGATATTTCTACTTTATACGATAAATTGCAAACTCAGTTACGAGCACTGGAAGCTTTAAATGTAACAAAAAATAATTATGCTGCATTTTTGTACCCTTTAGTGGAATCCGCTCTCCCTAGTGAAGTGATAAAAGCCTGGGAACGTAACAGAGGTAAGGTTGATGTTAATACAGGTAAATCTGATCTTGATCTATTGATGGATTTCTTAAAAATTGAAGTAGAAAGTGAGGCTAGAATAAAAATGGCCAGATCTTTTAACACTCCACTTACTGCCGCCTACAATAATTCTAATAAAAATACTTATGTAAATTATAAGAAACAAAATAATAGAAGTGTTGATAACTCCTGTAATAAAAATAATCCTGTAGCTCATGAGTTATTAAGTACGTCAGGAAAAAATAATGTGTAAGATTCTAATGCATATAGATATCGGAAAATTGAATGCATTTTTTGTGAAAAGTCGCATGCTTCAGATAATTGTGACGCAGTTTCTGCCATGTCTTTGGTAGAGAAAAAGAATATTGTTATGAAAAAAAACCGCTTGTTTTATTTGTTTGAAATCATCACATTTTTCAGACAAATGTTATTCTTAGCATAAATGTATTATTTGTAAAAAAAAAAGACACTTTGTAGTGTTATGCCCAGATTTTCCCGTGAAAGAAATTGAAATTCTTACGTTGGAACCAGATCGTACTACAGTTACTACGTTAAATAAGGAAACACAATTCTCTGATGTATTGTTACAAACCTTAGTTGTTAGATTGCATAATGGTAATAAAGAGATTTTAATACGTGCAATTTTAGATTCTGTAGCTCAACATTCTTATTTGTGTGATGATGTAATTAAAAGTTTAAACTTTAAATCTAAAAGTCAGATTACATAACAACAATTTCTGTTTGGAGGTATTGAAGTACGTGAAAGGTTATACGAATCTTTTCATATTGAAATAAGTAATATTGATAGATCTTATAAATGTATTATTTTTGTGTTAAATCAACCACAGATATGTTCGAAAATAAATCGCATTTCTTCTTTCAATTTTGCGCAAGAATGCGAAAGATTAAATATTCCCATTTCAGATTTCGCAATAAACGATGGAGCCAAAGCAGACATTAAGCTTTTGATTGGCGCCGATTACTTGTCAAAAATACTCACTGGTAAGGTTATAAATTTAACATCTGGCCCCATCGCAATACACAGTAAACTTGGATGGACTTTAATGGGATGTTTTGGAAATATGAGCACCAAGCGGAATATTAATGAGGGCGATCATCAAAATACAGTCATTACTCACGAGAATGTTATACAAACGAATATTGCATCTCATGTAGTGAATCTTTTAACGAAAGATAGCTTGTTGACTGATTTGTGGCGCCTCGATTCTTTGGGAATTTGTGTGGGAAGGCTAGTGGGGCTGAATAATTAGGCAGTAGTTGTTCATTGAACTTTAATTAACATATTTTGAGGTTATTATACATCGTCAGGGGACAAAACCCCACAGCACCTTCCGCTCTCGTTCTCTCTCTCCAGAAGAATGTCCTCTCCCTCTCTATCCTTCCGTCATCACGTACTCCTACTTCACGACTTCTCCGCCAGGGGCGACATCCGTAGCAGGGAATGCCATCTATTGGAGGGATCTCCAACCCACATTTGTGATCCCATCATCTTGGCTGATGAGATCCAACTTTCTCAGGAAACTGAGAAATATTTTTTACGCAGTTTACGAATTGATAAACAAGGTCGGTATGAGGTAGGGTTACCATGGGTTAATGATCAGAAACAGTTAGAAACAAATTTTCTCATGGCAAAAAAATTGCGATAGCCACCAAATGGAAATTAATTGCTTCAAATAAAATGAAGTATTACGCTGATTTGTTTGAGGAATGGTTATCTCTTGGTATTATTGAACAAGTGACTGATCAACATTTAGATACAAATTTAAGTGGGAAACATTATTTACCTCATAGACCGATTTTTAAGGATAATGCCACTACGAAAGTTAGACCAGTTTTTAACGCGTCTGCGAAAACAATTAACTCTTTGTCACTGAATGATTGTTTAGCTACGGGTCCAAATTTGATTTCCCAAATTCCTTCTATTCTTAATAGGTTTAGAGAATATAAATGTGCAGTCTCTAGTGATATACAACGAGCTTTTTGTATGATCGGAATTCAAGAGAGCGATAGAGATTTTTTACGATTCCTATGGTGGGAGAAGGACAATTTTGACCAACTGGTAACATATCGGTATAATCGTGTAGCGTTCGGTTTAACCTCCTGTCCGTATCTATTAGCAGCTATTTTACGCTATCATTTGAATACGGTTTCCGATGATTTAAGAGAATCGGCTGGAATTTTAAGACCCTCTTTTTAAGTGGATAATTGTTTGACGAGGCTTCCATGAAAAAGAAATTACATTATCAGTAAATTATAATCATTAACTTTTAACCTTCTTGTGCAGCGTCAGCCATTACGCTGCCCGCGAGCCGGATTTGACCCGCGAAAGATTTTTCTGCGGCCCGCCAGCACCGCAGAAGATAGACTCTGAAAGACATTCACCTTATCATAAAATAAACTGAATGATTTCGACCGTTACCGTATCACAATTGATATCAATTAAAATGGAGTAAGCTGTACACATCACTTTAAATACTTTTATTAAAAGTTATTTCAAGTCTCATTGTCAAATTGGAACATAAGTTCTTCTTGTTTTAGAGTTTGATTTACTAATAATGAAAACTATAATTTTTTTTTAATTATTTGAAGAAAAAAAATATGTATATATTAATTATCAATTGTATATTTATTAAGATAAAAAAAAAATCCAGTTTTCGGAAATGCTATATATTGTTAAATTAATCGTAATTAAATAAACCTAATTTGGAGTATCTGACCCGCGAAAAGATTCAACATAAGTCATACGGCCCCCTCTGAAAGTTAGTGGTGAACGCTGCTCTAGTGCATGATTTTTTTCCCCCTTTTATGATGTTGGTTGGTTAGTTGTATTCAGATTATCTGGCGCCGTCAGCATCACGAGGGCTATAATGCGCCGAAACATTTCGTCATTTAACAAACCAACATACATTTACAAACACCCATGCCAAACACGGGACTCGAACCCGCAACCTCGCGGTCTAGAAGCCAGCATGCTAACCACTATACCGTTTGGTCGGCCCTTTTATGATGTAACAGGTGTATAATAAAAAATTTAAACTAATAAAAATATTGTTTTTAGGTATAAACAATTTTACTGTGACTGATATAATTAATTGCAATTTCAAATTACAATGAAATGTTTTAATTACCCCTCAAATTTTACTCCCAAGTTATGTAACATATACGTTATATGCACTAGAGGGCTAAGAATAAGCTTTGAACGCGAAGAACGAAGAGTTTTAAAAGAAGTTTGTACTTAGATCGCATGAATTATAATTTCTCTGCTAGTCTAGAGAAATATTTTATTCCTTTGTATTAAAAAACAATGACAGTTTTCTAGTAGGCAATTCATAAAAGATGAATATGAAAACATAATCAGATATTTAAAGTGCATTGACTGATGGAAATAACATGGCAATCATTAGTCAGTGCATAGATTTATAATAAGGTATCCTTGAAATCTTAGAGCTCCAGTGGCTCGGTTAGCTAAGGTGCTGTTCTCAAAACTGGAAGGTTGTGGTACCGAGCTAAGTTTACTGCCGTATAACTCTGGTGTGACGTAAAAATAGTAGTGACCATCGCACCTTAAATGTGCCTGGGTCGCACTGCCCTCTCATTGATGTGGCGTGTCCGTAAACAAGGTGAAATTGGAGTTGTTGTTCAGATACTACGGCGCAGTATCATTGTAGTATATTCCCTGTGTCAGAAAACTGCAAACAACCGACTTTCAAAATTTAATCTCTTCTATGTCAAGATTTCTTTTGATAAAATATCGATAGCCGCATTTTTTTCTTCTTTTTTCTTCTTCTTTTTTTTCTGATGTAAATTGTTGGTTGGTTAGGTCCTGCAAATGCACATTTTATGATTTAAAAAAAAAGTGTGTTCTGTTAAACATAAGCTTCTATAGGCTATTATATTGGTAACTTTGTGATAAAACAATCTATATAAATGAAGTTCATACTTAATAACATTAATGCAGGAAAACTAGAATACCACATGAAGAACGGGAGGAATATATATAAATAGAATATCTTTTGATTGAGAATAACATGATAAAAAATGAAACATAGCAAAGATGTAGAGTTTGGTAAGTTCGGTGATTTGTGTTAAAACTATTACTTTCGCTATTGAAAATCCTCAAGTTTCTGAGACATATCTTGACAGAGGAGTCATCAGTTGACTATTATAAGTGTGCCAATTGTTCGTATGAAATTTTTTCGTTACTCAGTCTATTTGCTCCTGCACATATTTGGCCGTGAAGACTATTTTTAGGATGACATGAAATTTTCCCTTTCTTCTTATTATAACAGTACTTTTAATACTAGAGAATAGATTAAATTCAGCAACTAATGATATTAACCTAACAACATTGTTGAAACCCCAAGCTTTTACTTTTCAAATCTTTAAGAAACTTTCTTCGGTTTATCTCAGAAACAGTTGTTCTTAGACATTCTTTTAATAAACACGAAAAGAGTCTTCAAGATTTAAAAGTTTAAAAACGCATTCTCCAGATTTCCTACGCAAATTAGATGTTGTTTCCCTAAAGAATTGCAATCATTAGTCTCGATTTCGTAATCATTTAGCTGCCCCAAATTTCATTCGAAAAAGATTTTCTTAAAGTAGTTATTATTTTTATTTATTTTAATGTCGAATTTAATCTACAAAAATGTGATATATTCTTACAGGGCCATAAAATGTAATTTAATATGGCTTCTTTTTTATATACATACAATCCAATATTTTATAAAACTTCATCCTCACTAACCTTTAAATGTCATGCTCTTATGTAGAGAATAATATTTGACAAATGGTTAGTTCTAATTAAATTAAATGTGTTAAAACGTGAAGCTAATTAATGTAAGTTGTTCATTTGATCCAAATGAACAGACTAGAACTATAATTTTCTATTTTATATATACTTACAGTTTGTTTTTCAACCACGAATACATTCAGGACATTTTTGTGGATCAATATGTCAGATGTAAGTTTGTTAGTATAAGTATTGCGAAAATGAAAACACAAAGTGAAAATTCAAGAAAGCGTTAAGGACAACTTTTTTTTTTTTTTTTTTTAAACTAGCGATGCGAAAAAGATTGTGCGACTGACAAAAATTGTAGAATGTAATTGTTAAAAAAATATTATTGTGCGACTTAACAGTTGCTTTTTGGTAAAAATGAAGAAAATTAAAAATGCAGTGGATTTCATTGTTTATGGTTATTGTCGCTAGAAATATGAAGTTGAGATCTGTTAAAAAATTTTGCTTTTAACAATGATATACTTATATCGTACAATATACATATACTTATAAAAGTTTTTTTAAAAACTATTATTTCCATGGAAGAGTCATCCTAATTTTTCTTCAGTTAGTTTCTTAATGAAGTGAAAACACAGTTTTTGTAGTAAAAATAAAAATAATTTATTCATAGACAAGATAATAACCTGTATTGCTTTTTATTGGACACATGTCTGCATAATTTGCAATTAGAATTAAAATGCATAAACAAAAATTTGCCACTGACGCATGAGTTGAAATATTATTTCCATTCACTTCAAATTTAACTCTTAATGAAATTACCTCATATCTGAACATGGTCATACAAAACACTTAAGATGTGATACTAATGAAAAGCATTACAATCATATTATTCAAAACACATAATTACTAAGTATTATAACAAGCAGTTATTTAAAACTATTTAATTTCAGGATTTTGACAAATTTATTAATTTCAATTCAACAAACTTTCTTTGGCCTCAGCTGTAAGAGAAGTCTTGAAAAGCAAATCACATTTAGATACTATCTGGAAATAAAATGTATTAATGAAGTGGAAACTTTTCTATTTTCACTCTATTCTATTTTTTATTGCTGCTCATGGTATCGTATATATGCTAATCTTTAAAAATAATATCGATATCTATAGTTTTTATTCTGTGACGATTTCATTCGTTTAATAATAAAAAGAAAATAACAGAAGAAAAATAATCATGTTATTCATGAAATTAGTTTGCCAAAAAATGTATCAATGTATATATATTTATTTTCTTGAGAACGTTTAGCTGTTTTTTCCGAGGTTTTCCCATTGAGACGTAAATATGGGTAACTTTTCCCTCGGAAGACATCCTTCGCTTTTATCGAACGTCGATTCGGAATCGAGCAAGGGACCTTTTCAGTGTGAACAGAACATGGTAACCACTACGGAACCGTGCTCTCTGGTAATTGACTAAAACTAAAATTAATGATAATAATAATAATTAAACCTAATGTATGTTGTATGATGAAGGGGTAAAAGTGAAAGAGGCCAATTAAATGGACAGCAGGTTTATTCGTGCAAAAGATAGAAATAGGTTCTTAAACCTAAACTAGGAGAGGCTACTTCCACGTCCGTTCACCTCCACTCCTTCAATCATACTCTCTCTCTCTGGCGACGAAGTCGCCGCTAGGGGATTACATTAGCAGCGCCCTCTACATCACTGGAGATAAGACACTCCGCCATCCTGATTGAGGAGGACCACCGACTCATTGACATATACCAAACATGTAAATAAAGCTATTGAAAAATACAGCACAACAATAAAATTCAAACAACATTAATGTCTTGAAGATCACAATGTGTAGTTCTTAAAAATTTAAAGTCTGTGGAAAAAGTTCTTGCACCATGAAAAGTTTGTAGAAAGGGAAAAAAAGTCTCTCTAAAAAGTTTGTGTGAAAGAAAAAAAAAATCTTCTTTCAAAAGTCCATAAAAAGAAAAAAAAAGTATCTTCTTTAAAAAGTTTGTATGATGGAAAAAAAAGTCTCTTCTTTCAAAAGTTCATAAAAAGAAAAAAAAGTCTTTTCATTCAAAAGTTCATAAAAAGAAAAAAAGTCTCTTCATTCAAAAGTTCATAAAAAGAAAAAAAAAGTCTCTTCATTCAAAAGTTCATAAAAAGAAAAAAAAAAGTCTCTTCTGTAAAAAGTTCTTGTAGAAGAAAATTGAAGAAACTTAAGTATCTTCCCAGCACTTCATCATAAAGATTAATATTTTAGCTACTAAAAGTTCACGAAAAACAATCTGCATAAATCTTTGAATAGCAGACGGTGAGTTGCATAAGTCATAAGTACTTTCGGAAATTATTCCATCGATGTATTTTGGCTTGAAGATTGGAGTTTCAACTGGTAGGAAAAGCTTCATTTGAAAATTTGTACTTTCCATTTTCTTTGGTTTGTAAATCTTGACCTTATTCATAACAGTATTCCGTAAATTATCTTCGTTAATGTGCAAGAAATCCGCTTCGCTTAAACTCACGCTATCCCCCATTGTAAACAGAAAAAAATTCTCTTCTGTTTGTTTACATGCACCACGTGTTTCAATTTGTTTACATTCTGGACCATGTGCTTCTGCTGGTTGGCTTTTTTCTAAGTCTTCTGTTACAACACACACTTCATCGAGATCTTCCAATGATCGTTCATCTTTTCTCATGGGGACATTAATCCCCGCCCCCATCAACGAAGAACTTATTTTTTCCGTTGAGTTATCCTTTGTATGACCTTGACACGTGTCATTTTGCGTTTCAGGAATCGGAAGGATTTGCGAAGTATTTAAAATTTCGTTATTTCTTTCAGCTGGAAAAGTGATATATTCCGAATCCTTTTTTAAAGCAACATAGCATTTTTTTTTCGTGTGGATTTCGAATAGGCTTTCAATCGGAAGTGGGTCTAGTGTTTTTATGCTTTCGTTTACATTAGGTGGTGTTATTGAGTTAGCACAAATAATATCATAGGGTTCTGCAGTTACTGGAATTTGGATTTTGTTCTTTAAATGAGCTAATTTTAGCTTCTAACTGTGCAAGTTTAATTTTTTCGATTTCATTCTTAATTTTTTCGATTTCTTTTTGCTTTTCATTAGCCTCTTGGGTATTTCTATCCTTCTCTTGGGGTTTTCTTTCAGCTACAACTGTTGTTATTAAATCTTGAACGAAATCTGGATCTTTAACGAAAACTTCACTTTTTTCGATTAAGTCTTTTAATTTTAGAATTGTGGTACCATCCGGTACAACGATATCTAACTCAGCGGCGACAAATACTAGTTCTTGCGTTTTGATATTTTTAAACATAATTAATAATAAGATGGATCCTACCTGCGTTTCTTGATTTTACTTCGCTTTTGGAGCTGTATCCGTTTTATGTTGTTGCTCTTTCGAAGAGTACTCGTTGCTTCTGGTTTCTGGTTCGTAGTAGTTGGTCGATGTGGAATAACTTTGCTGACTTCGTTGAACTTCTGCTTGACGGCTGAAGTGGGACTTGTTCGGCGAAGCGACAGTGTTGTGGTTGCAGGTTCGAGTTGGCTCAGGATTCTGTATTCTTGCTGGCTATGTGGAATAACGATGCTAGCTTCGTTGAACTTCTGCTTGACGGCTGAAGTGGGACTTGTTCGGCTAAGCGAGTGTTATGCAGTTGTATAATGACGACGCTGGTTGATGAGTTTTCCTTTTATTTGTAGATTCCACTGGTGGTCGCTGACTGCTGCGGTAATTCGTGAAGAGGATTTTGGTTTGACCTCTGGATGCGTAGAAGTGCAGTTTTTATTTCGTGAAGAGGATTTTGGTTTGACCTCTGGATGCGTAGAAGTAAAGGTTTTTTTTTCGTGAAGAGGATTTTGGTTTGACCTCTGTATGCGTGGAAGTAAAGGTTTTTTTTTTTCATGAAGAGGATTTTGGTTTGACCTCTGGATGCGTGGAAGTGCAGTTTTTTAAATATTTTTTTCATCGCATTCTCGCGGGTAAAAAGCACGGCGAGCCCCCATGTTGTATGATGAAGGGGTAAAAGTGAAAGAGGCCAATTAAATGGACAGCAGGTTTATTCGTGCAAAAGATAGAAATAGGTTCTTAAACCTAAACTAGGAGAGGCTACTTCCACGTCCGTTCACCTCCACTCCTTCAATCATACTCTCTCTCTCTCTGGCGACGAAGTCGCCGCTAGGGGATTACATTAGCAGCGCCCTCTACATCACTGGAGATAAGACATGTATATAATCCAATAAATCAGGGAACTTGCGAGCATAGGTAAGACAATAAAATGAGCATTTCCATTTTATTGGAGGCGTAAAACGTAAACAGTAGTAAAGAACGAGAACTGATTCCATCCGGGATCGAACCGGGGACCTTTGCCAGGGACCTTTTGCATGTGAAGCACGTGATAATTTTACACAATGGAACCGTACTCTATGGTAATTGACGGCGACTAAATTAAACAATAATAATAATTAAGTAAAGGGAACGTGATAATCAGTACATTATGGATCAACACGACTATACTAAACTTCAAGTTAACTAGACATTAGACGGTAGATCGTCACAGTGCTCATAGGTATTTAATCCATTTTGGCGGCGTGAAAGCATAATGTTCGCCAAACCACAACCCTGTAGAGAACAAAAGACTATAAGGTTTGGCGAGAATTATGTCTTCACTCCGCCAAAATGGATTAAATACCTATGAGCACTGTGACGATCAATCGTCTAAGTGATGTCTAATTAAGTTGAAGTTTAGTATAGAAATGTGACAAATAATAAAATTGAAAATTAATTGTCTATTATGAAAACAACCAAATTCTTCTGGAAACAGGAGAACAAGGTAAAGATTATGAATAAAAAATGCTATATTAAACAAAGCTTTGAATTGTAAACTGAATTGAAATGAAAATGACCTGGTTCCGCCTGGGATCGAACCAGTGGCGGATCTAGGATTTTCCTGAATATTTAAAAAAAGTTAAAAAAAAAAGAAATCTATGCAGTGTTTTAGAAATATACTTCAAGATAATCCGTATCCATTGATTGACCATCCCCCCCCCCCTTTTTTTTTCCGTCACATTTCTGACTCGCTATCTTAGCGTAAGGTGAAATGCCCAGGTTATACCAAAATTACTTTTCAGTTTAAAAAAAAAAAAAAAAAACTCCCCCTCCCACTCCTCAAAAAAACACACCCTTCTATGCTAGATATTTTTATGAACTCCTTTGTTTCTTTTTACTCATGACAAATAAAACGTTTTTGCAAAGTTTCATGAACGGACCAATTTTTTATTTTTTAATGTCGTATTTTACCGTTCCTTAGATTTTACATGTGTTTTCGTTTATAGAAAAGAACTGTATTTTTTTTAATAGATTAGTTATATTGTTTTGCTTTTTTTTTTCATTCGATTCAGCATAAAAAAAAGTACTCTAAAAACATGTGTCACATGCCTAGATTGCTCCAAAATTAATTTTTCAGCCACAAAACCCCCTGACCCCCCCCCCCCCCCAAAAAAAACACCTTATTCTTTGCTAGATATTTTTATGGACTCATTTGAACATTTTCATGACAAATATAGAGCATTTTTGCCAAGTTTGATCAACGAACCAATTTTTTTGTTTTTCTTATGGTCTTAGGTTCTATTTTACCAGCACTAATATATATATTTGGTGCGATTTTATGCATCCATATTTTTTTTTTAACTTTCAATTACCCGTATGGTATAAAAAAAAATCGATTTTATTGCATTTCTACACGTTTTGGAACATGATGAGTTCAAAATTTTTTTTGTGCCTGTTAGTTATCAGCATAACTCCCAAAATGCGATGTTCAATTTTTATGCACAGGTTATTGATGGCCATGGGACCTGGCATTACGGATTTCGTCAAAATTGCACATGTGCATTAAGTAGCTGATATTGAAAAAATTACGTTTTTCAGCGATTACCAAAAAATGGTTTTAACGATTTTGATTAAAATCGCTATAAAAATGCCTTTAGAGGTGTTCTAATCATTCCCACCTCCGTAGAAATGAGATAATGCGAACGCCCATCAACGACTGTTTCTGCTCTGATGCACTTTAAAGAAAGGATAATGCAGTGTTTATTGAAAAATATGTCACAATTTTCACCGCTTCAGCTGCATTTTTTTAGAATAATCACCAAATTGGGCGTTTTTTTTAAATAATGAAAACAAAATAGGTAAATTATATCAATCCGTGACAAATTAAAAAAACATCGCATACTGAAATATTTTGTTCCAATTCTTCGATTATAACAGGAAGAGAGAGATTGTACATCATTGTATTTAAAAAAATTTAAGAACTTCATTTTGAGTTGCAATATTATTTTACTTCTTTCACGAAACTTTTGAACAAGAATCAGAAGTTTCATAAAAAATATATTTTGGAAGAATAGGCTTAGAATAAAATTAGAGTAATCTTAGCCTTCTCTAAAAGTATGTATATATATTATGCCGTAAGCGTTATAATTACTTATAAAGTGCAATATTTCTTGCGTTACTTCTGCAATACCAAAAAAAAATCCAGAATTTGAAAGCATGTCCAGATGAATATTTGTACAAAACTTTTCAAATTATCGTACAAAATATACACATTTATTTTATTAATTCATTCGTTTAATTTCGTACAGGGTTTGAAAGCGATATTTTTTTAAATAATTAATTCTGCTACTGTAGTGCTACTTTACACAGATAATACTTCTTACAAAATTGTTTATAAGTCTATTTTATGTAAAAAAAACAATTGGCATACCTTTCTAGTGTGGTGTAAGAGAGGATAGTTAATCGAAATTCAAATATGACGCTTATTTACAAGCCGAAGCAGAAATTAGAGCTGGACGAGTTCTTATGCAGTTAATAAATAACCTTCCTTTTCCTTTCTTTCAAAAGTTTTAAGTTTTGACTATTACCATGTCCAGTTGAATGGGGGGTGGCCATTTCCGGGGGTAACCCAAATAGTCGACCTCTCATTATTCCCCCCCCCCCCCCCTTGTTGGCGTTGGACATTACGCATGCGAGTCAAAGTCTCTTCCTCCCACCCGACAAAAAAGGGATCGGGTATCAGGGGTCCAAGACATCTTCAAGGTCAAGAGGGTGGAGGTTTGAATACTTGTAATGTCTTCCAACATCCGTTTGAATGGGAAGAGAGAAGGCTATAAATAGAATCTTGGTACAAAAATAAGCTTTTTGTTACTTTTTTCGGAAATTAGATGAAGGTTAAAATATAATTATTGCGTGAACTTATTGAAAAAAACTTGGGGAAAAAAATATTTTTATTATTATTATTATTTATTTCTGTAAATTGTAAAAAAAGACTCCACCTGAGGGGGGGGGGGGGGCGAACGCCCTACGCGCCCCTGGCTGGATCCGCCATTGGATCGAACCGCGGGGACCTTTCGCGTGGTTAGCGAACGGATAAACACTACACTACGGAAACGTACTCTCTGGTAATTGAGGGCAACTAAAATTAGAAATATAATAATTAAAACTAACACATATAACAAAATAAATCTGGGAACTTGTGAGCGCAGTTAAGGCAAAAATTTCAAATAAAGAACCAGTCTTAGGGCCGGTGTACATTGTACAGTTTAGCTTGGGCCTTAAGGCCAAGCTCATTACTAAGGTTATTTTTTCTTTTTCTATTTGAGTTTTATAAAACATGGATATAGCAATACAACTGAATAAAATCAGCATACACATCTTTTTATATATGCAGGTGGAGAAGGCGCATGCCCACCCACACAATTTCTTTCCTGCGAGTACCCAAACATTAAACCTTAGCCCTGCCCTGACTACACTATGGAACTGTACTTTTTTGCATTTGACTGCAACTAAAAATAATAATGATAATAATTAAACCTAACGTACATTATATAAAAGCACTATTTAAGAAATTCAAAAAGCCAACCAAAACTAAGAAATCTGTGATTTATTTCTACGCAATCAACTTATAAACTTTAGCTGCTACTGTAGACTACATACATATATAATATCTAATTGACGAATTTGCTAAAGTCAGATGGGTAAAACTATAGTAGATTATTGTAGTTTTGAAAATTGAGTCTTTTATTTTAAAGTAGTTCATATTGTCAAAAAAAAAAAAAAAAAAATCAGTATTCGTATGTTTTGGATCAAGCTTTTCATCACAATCGAAGGTTATTTTACAGAAATATATTTAAGGGATGGTATTTCTAAGACTTGCGCCATATCGAGGGGAAAAAAGCACTATTTTTTTTACTATTGGTTATATCCCAGGGAAACATTGGCCTGAGTAAACATTGAGATCCACTTCTGCAAGATATATTTTTATTTATCTTACTTTTTTAAAAATAAATTATAATTTTTTTTATTTTCTTATCAACTTTTAACTAAAAATTTGAAGACGCAGTTTGCGTCACAACCTCTCTCCCTCTCTCTCCCACCCCCAACCTTCTCCCTTTGCAGGCACCACTGATATACTGGGTGTCTGTTTTTTTTTTTTTTACGGAAATTTGATGTACTCTTACTTTGATCTAAAAGGTTCTTAAAGAAGCTTAACATTTGTTTTTAACGTTCACCATAGACTTACAATACTAAGTAGACGGCATGTTTAGAGTTACCTCGTGTAACAAAAATGAAAACCACGTGACGAGTGGCCTTTTCAAACGAAGAAGGAGAGAGAAAAAAAAAAAAAGAAAAAAAAAAACATTCACTTCAATGGAAAACGCTTTCGGGTGTCCTACCGAAAATAATTGAATCTAGTAAAAATGGTTCGATATTGATCTGCATTTGGTTGTAATGAAAAAATTTCAGAAAGGGGGTTCAATAAGCTTTCACAAGTAAGTGCTATTTTTTAAATTTTCTGTATAATTAAGGTTTTATAGTACACTCATAAATATGTTCTTGTTTCGCATTCTCAGAAAGCTATCTTTAACTGGTTTATTAGGGATTTTGTAACTAACTTCTGAAAATTGCAGTTAATATTGAAATAGAAAATCGGACCAAGGTTATAGCTGCTTTTTGAAGAAATTAGTGGCTATTTAAGGATTTTAATTTCACTTTTAAGTATCAACAGCAAATTCCGCGCAGTGGCCAGATTGGCGAAGTTTGGCACGAATCAAAATGAAATACATTTTGACGTTTATCAAGGTTATGATAGCTATGCTTAATCTTTTTTTTTTTTTTTCCCCATTTATATATATAATCTGAGTCTTCAAAACTGATGATTAAGAACGTTTTTAATATTGTTTTGATACTTTCACATCGTTTTATATTGTGATGTTTTAAAATGAAACTTACGGGTTTCTTGGCTTTAACATAACAAGAATATTAGGTGAATATAGAATATTTCGTGTAATAAAACATTAATATTTAAGTTTCTCTTTCTGTTTTTGTTTGAGTTATAATTACGATTTTCCCTTTAAAATTATCAGAAAAGCTAATTTTTCTTTAAAGCGTACACATGATGTACAAGTTATTTATATATGTTAAAATAGTTTTTTTATTAACTTCAATTTTTTTGTGTGTTTGTTTGTGGCGGGCAAATCTACAGAAGGCCAATTAATATATTTGCCATCATCCAATAGAACTGAAACTTGGCAGATAGACTTTCTTTGTCGAAGACAAGACTATCTATCAAATTTTGGGGGATGTCACTAAAATTCTTCTTTTACACACGCAACTATATTACTGTTTCGAAGAAATAATTTACCCAATTGCCTTTCATCCAATCGAGCTGAAATTTGGCAAATAGACTCATTGTAGGACTGCTAGAATTAGAATTTATAGAAGTTTAAAGTAATTTCTTAGACAATGATTAAATTTGTTTCAGAATAACTAAAAAACCCTCAGCACTAAATTCCCAGTAATGTAGCTGACAAACTCTCTCTCTCTCCCCCCCCCCCCCCAGTTTTATTTCACTTGTGTCTTTTATTTATTTTTTACTAATGTGTTTCAGTTTAAAATTTGGTTGCCTTCTGGGATTCTGATGTGCTAAAAATCTAATTAAAGTACATATCGTGCATGGATTTAATTTCTTGTTCTATTATGAAGATGCCATAATTTTTTTAATAAAAAGATGGAAGAATTTGTATTACTTACTTATATAATATTATTCTTCGTAATTCTATAATATTTGCTTTTCTGTATAATTACTAGTAATTGAAGTATTTGTTTAATAAAATGATGGATGAATTTTTTTTTTTTACTTATATAATACAGGGTTATTACAAAAGAATCATTGGGTTCGGACGTAGTAATGTACCAAAACATGATGATTCATTTGTAATAAACCCTGTATTATATTTGGTAAATTTACAACATTTGCATTCTCTATTTGTGAATATAATGATCAAAGTGGAAAAGTGCCTAAAAATAATATTACAATAAGTAAACCTTACTAACTTATAAATCTTATAAAGATTTTTATGATTATCAATAATTAAAACTGAAATGAGTAGTTTATTTACAATTCGTATGAAATTGTGAAATTTTATCAAGGAAACCGAGTAAAACTTCACAAGCTTTTTAAAACACACGTGATTGGAAAAGTTATATCTATTGTTCCAGAGGAATACAATCAACCACCAATTTAACACACAAGATAACTACGCCATAAAAAAAAAAAAAAAAAAAAAAAATTCTAACTGTCCTACACCACATTTATTTTCAATCCTTACAAAAAATACACTTACATCAAGAATGTCAGGAATAATAACAAGAAAATTACCCCAAAACTAGGTTAGATTACTCAGTTCAAATATTGAAAATCATTAATAAATTGCTACCTAATAAAATCTTACAGGAAAATAGCTTAAGCTTAATACGTACATATTTAATGCAGTATACATTAAAGATTTCAAAGACCATTTTTTAGAAATGGCTTTTGAAATAGAATTCAACCTAATCGCATTTGGTGCGTTATACTTTTATATTAACATTTTGAAAAAAATGTACTCACCGAAAATATTGTAAATAGTAATTAATATCCGTAAGAAAAAAAAAAAAAAAAAAAAACACCATTACAAATACAAATGAACCATTTACAAATCAACGGAATATCAACACAAAATTTCATGGCTTTTTGCTGTGACGTCAAACTCGTTTAAAAATTTAGGATTATGGCCTTGTAGACTGAGCATCTAGCAAGATACTTGGTTTTTCGCGCACGGCCTCGGTAATACTTGTGACTAATCACAATAAATTTGAATTTTAACACACCATTTGATAATCACAAAGTGTATTTCATCTTTTTCCAAAATAAACAGTTGACTTTGAAGTTTCCATACACAAAATCCAGTCTCATTCTTTTCAATCTAAAAACGTAACTGTAACCACTAAACTGGTAAGCTTGTCTTCGGTTGCCACCGCGCAAATTTGTTTTCCTTTCATCCTATCTACTGTCATTGAAGTGTTTACATTTTAAAGTAAGAATGCTTACTAGTAAATAAGCGTAATTTTAGACAAAATATTATGAGCTATTTAATATTCAAACTCTTTACAAACAAGCCACTTTATCCTTCTTTGGTTTCAGTGAAAGAAGACACTGCCTCCTGTACTTCCTAAGTTATTTGATTTAAATAAGCGCCGAAACTAACCGAAACAACTTGTTGGTAATTCAAACCCAACCTTTTCTGTAGCTGTTATTTTTATTGCATTTGTAGCATTGGTTAAATGACAGGTGTTCTTACCTTTTTTAAGTGTTTTCTGTTGTGTTGTGTGTTAATTTCCAAGCATATTTCTTCATTTTTTTTTGGTACGATAGCTTTTTCGAAGAGCGAAATATTATAACTACCGGTTAACAGATACTCTTTCAAGTCTTCACATTAGTTTTTGCCATTAAAGGAAATTGTATTTTCGTAACCCGTCGAGCGGTTACCTTTGAAAATTTTAGTTCGTTTATTATTGTTAATAATTTAGTACTTATTCCTCCACTGCTGTTACATATGTAGTGTTTCGAAGTTTTGCTGATGTCTAAATATTTCTTTAACTTAAGCAAAAGAGAAATATTTCTCTTTTTCTGTGGGTATAATAATAAAGGAAATGTGTTTCTTCAATTTAAAAGTACCAATCTATCCTAGAAATTATAAATTTGGTGAAAATATGTTTATTTTTTGTTTTTTACTTTAAAATGTTCACTAATTTAGTAGCTTTAAAATGGTACTGTGTTTTGAGAGGTATTCAAAATAGTTTCTAAACTTCATCAATTTTTGAAAAAATACTCTTGAAAATTTCAAACTTGGATCTGTGAGGAACTAGTTTTTGTCAACGTAATTTTAGTTTAATATAATTTTAGTGTGAGTCAACCAATTAAAAAATGTCCATGCAATTTAAAGTGCAGGGCAGTTAAACCTACTAGAATCAGATACATTTATGGAATAATTGATTTTTATGTAAGTTTTAATCTGACTATTTTTATAAAAAGTTTGAACTTTTAAATACCTATAGAATAAAATTCTATGATAAAAAGCTGTATAAGTTATATTTATAATTGTAGTTGGGGGAGGGGGGGGGGGGATCCTGCAATAAATCAGCTTGTATAATTTAAAATTAAAGTTCAAAATTAATTACAATTTAGTTATGACTGGTTTCATAAGACCTTAAATAGGTAATTAAATTTTAATTATCTTGAGAGAATTTTTATTTAGATGTTAGTTTTCTAACAGTTATTGAATGAGAAAGATTGTTCCAAAATCTCTCTAAGAGTTGCCTCTCTAAAACTATTTCATCACGGATTCAATAATTTTAACACGTTAAAATACCGAGTTATTTACCTTTGCATAAATTAATAAAAGTTCCTTGATTTTTTAAAGTTACAACTTCATTGTACTATGTTTACAATTGCTAATTTGTCTGTCATATTTATTTTTGAGGAACCTTTTTTTTTTAACTGTACTGTTGGTAGAACTAATTTTTTTTATACTTTGATTGAAAATGGTTGCTTATATACACTTGTTTCTATGGTCTAAAACAAGATAAATATAACATCAAATTTAATAAAATATAAAAGAAATTACTTAACCATTTTTTTAAAAAAGAAGCAACAAAGATTTTCTTAAAGATGAATGGAATTTTTGTCATACAATTCATAATTTACATAGTTTGGTATATGAAGTATACAGAAAGTGGTTGTAAACCATACACTTGTCTGGCATTTATAAAATGTTTATCGATAACTGTTTTTTGAATTTATTATTCAGTTATTTTGTAACTATTTTTTACTTATAATGGAAAGTAACAATTTTGGTAACAAAAAGGTATCCTTTTAATGAAAGATCTAAATATTTTAACCAAAACGACTATATCTTCTATATTAAAAACATTGACTAAAGATTCAGAAGTTTGGTAAATCTAATTGGTGATCCAGTATTAAGAGATCAGAGTTTGTATACCAGATACTGTTTTTCAAAATCAGTTGGAAAATTGGTTGCCTAAGACATGTTTTTTTGGCCTTTTTTGTCGATCTTTCCATATCAGTCCTGCTGCTTACATATTTTCTTGCATTCCGTATGCAACAGTGGTTTGTGCTCTTTGGAAAGCCTCCTTTTAAGTATCTTTCTCCCTTAATTTTGTAAAAGTTATAACTTATTTTGATAAGTTATATTTTGAAAAATCAATCACTGCTATCACTCCAAGAAAATCCATCCTAAAGTCCTAGAATGATGCAAATATTAAAATGAAACTAAGCTTTTTTTTTTTTTTTTTTTTTAATTTAAAATTATTTTTCCACTCCTGAGCAATTTCTGATCACCTTCAAAATTTCAGGAATTAAATTTTTTAATGGTACAATATTTATTTTCAAATAGTTTGTTTTTATAAATGTACATTACACTAGGAAACTGTTGGAGCATTTTGATTAGAATTTTCGGATAAATTTTCTCAATGCAATTTTAAAAAGATAAAACACAAAAAATGCCAGTCACTTGATCCAACCCATTTTAGCTTCATAATTTTTTTAAGCTGATGAGTTTGTCATATATCTCTTTGTGACCTTGAAATTCTTAGTTAGGGCTCAGACTCTTAAGGAAAGTAAGTTCAATTTACTAATTACCCTTCAATGACCCCAGACCTTTTCTCATTTAAAACAAAAGTGTCTGGCAGTAATTAATTTCGGATTTCTCGTGGAATTTCTTAAGGTCTTTTCCCCATTTAACATTTATATTATAGTTGTCGGGTACCTTCACAGGAGTATCCAGGTTTTCTACCTGGAAATGTAATGTGCTATGAAGAATGTAATATAACCAATTGACCCATCCATTCTATGAATTTTATTTTTACAATGTAATTTTAATCCAATCTTCTAATTTATTTCAGCAATCTTTATGTAGTGCAATGCCCATTGGAGAAATTCCCACTCCTGTTAAAATGGCCGGTGTCCCGTCTCTTCCTAAAGCATCCTCATCGGCTCTTGATAAATCTCTCTCCAACATGTCAGTTCGTGGCAAAGAAAGTGAGGGAGCTGCTAGTCTCAGCTTGCCGTCAATTTTAACAGAAGAACCCCAGCCCAGTACCAGTGTTGCCGCATCTTTCCGAAACATTTCTGGAGGAGCTGTAAGTTAATGATATTTTTAAGTATCTAGAAAGTTTTATATAAATTCTTTATTCTGAAGAGGTGGTAAACAGATTTAATCTCATTGACATCTAAGTAATTTTTTTTTTTTTTGAATTTAGAAAATTATGCAGTAATCTTTTTTCTCTAGTAAAATACCAGGCTTGTTTTAATAAAGTATGTTAAAATCGATATTCCTTAGGCTTTTTGAAATTCAATGAAAAATTTAATTTATCAATTAATTTTTACTTTTATGAGAGAAAGCTCATTAAGTGGGTAATTTTGCTCACAAATATTTTATTGCAATGGAAAACATTAATCAGCATAGATTACATACGCAATTTTCTATAGATGTGTTTATAGTTCTTAAACCAGATACATAATTATATATTTAATATCTATATAAATTGATCATAATACATTCTCACTACAAAAGAATAAGTTGCTTTTATTTATTAAGTATCATGTTTAATTATTACAAATTAAGCCGTTCAAGTTAAATCTCATTGTAGCTGACTTTTGAGTTTTATTTCTAACAAGTTTTATTTATCATTTTTTCAAATGGTACAAGTTAATAGTAGTTTCAAAGAATTATAAATTCCTCCAAAATAATTATAAATTTCTGTAAGCTATCTGCATGCTATAGAAGTTACAGCAATACTTTTACAAAGAAAGATAATCAAATTATGTTTTGAGAAATGACAACTTAGTCGCTTCTGAATGTATATTTTTTAGAGCATTTATGGAGTTAAATAGAAATGGATTTTAAGAATTATTGAAAATTTAGATGCTATTGAGTATCACTTGCCATGGAAGGGTTTAAAATATGGCATAAATTTTAAAAAACAATCTTTAAATGTTTTAACTTTTTTTTGTATCCAAGATACTTAAGGATTTATGTTGTCAAGCAAGGAAGTAAACTAAAATGAAATAATTGTAAAAATAATTTGTTAAGATTACAGTAGCATATGTTGATGACTTTCACAATGAAACTGGCGAGAGGAATATACTAGTTGGTTATTTTTGTCTCTTTCAAAATGTTATTTTTTTCTTTAAATTTGTGGCATTGAAAGGACATACTTTTTTACATACATGCTTAATCGAGCATGTGATAAAAATGATATATGTGCAAGAGAAATTTCCTCATGCTTACGAGGCATATTAGCATAAATTTTCAAAATCTCGATAGATATACAAATTTTGCTAAGTATTTATTTAATTTGGATAATTTGAAATTGAATGGAGGGCAAACACGTAAGATTTATTTTCTAACACTAATAAATTGTAATAGGAAATAAATTCCCAATACCCAACAAATACCCTAGGATATTATATTCCCAATGAGGAACTTTCATGCTTTTTGGTTTTATTTTTAAATAAAAATTGAGAAAAAATCAAGAAAAACAATACCATTCGTTCAAAAATTTGAGCTCGGATAGATAGTTAAAAAAATATTTCGTTTTTCACTTTGCGATTTGGCGGGAAAAAGCTACTTTAGCGTGTAACGTCGATGCGCAGATGATGAACCAGTCTAAAACCTGTTTTAAACGAAGAAGAAGGGAGCTTCCTCCTTGGATTTTCGACGGAATCTATGCATAACTACGTTACTGTTTTTTATGTGTTTTAGGTCACATGACTTTTGCTTTGATTTCAAACTCAATTTGATTAATTGAAAGCGTAAAGATGAAAAATAATTGCATTGCGCAAAATAATTGCATCCCTAAGTATTATATATTGGTAAAAATATATTCATATTTTTACCAATATATAATACTTAGGGAGACTTTTTTTGACTATCTGAACCTTTTATTAAGATCCACTAATATCTATTGTGAATTTCGTATATGTTGAATTGTGTTATATAATTCCCTGCATTATTTTTGTCTTACTCAAATGGAGAGCTTACTTTGTGAGCATGTTAAGTGGCATTGCATGAAAGTGACACTAAATTGTTCATTCACCAAGCATTTCAAATGTTATCTTGTGAAATTGATTATGAATTTGGTCATCTGACATGAGCTGTTATCTCACTCTTCACCAATGTGAGGACATTGAAGTTTTAATTTTAGGAATACCTTACATTTTGCACACTTGTCTAATTAGAATATGCTGCAATTTACTATTTTTGGTCATAATTTTGATTCAACTGAACTTCTGAATAGTGAATTTTGTAAAAGTATTTTGTGAAGTAATCTCAAACAGAATCAATCAGACTCTTGATTTCTTGTGTTTTTGTAAAATACTCTATATCAAGCCTATTATTTTGTTTGATTCATCTGCTTTTTAAAATCTATGGAAATCAATATCTATAAAATAGTTATGCTTTTTAGTTTTTTTTTTCTCTGAAAGGTAATATGCATCTGAATTAACAGAAAATATATCTAATAAATAAGTATAATAAGTACCTTAACTATGGAGAATAAATTTATTTGTGTGAATAATTTGTAATGTTAACAATACTATATTTAGTAAAAATTAATTGCATTAGTTTGTGATTGTCAAATGCTTCACACTAATCACAATGAGACTTATTTTTTTTTATCGTATAGTGCGAGAGTTCATCATATATCAGAGTTCATCCTAGAAATGAAAAAGGGCAGGGTGCTATTTTCCAAAAAAAGGGCACTTCCTGTTTACGAGGGCACTTCAAATTGCAGAAATATGCGTTTTCTGCCACAATTTCAATATTGTTATACTTTTCTACCACGATAAATAATTTTCAATATTCTAAAGAAAAAAAATTATAATGCCAAAATCCGTGAATCAAAAACTCGCTCAGAAACTTAAGATATCAATATACTGATAAAATGCTTCAGTCTTAATTCTGCTGGAATGAGACTGAGAAAATTATTAAAATTAAAGTGCAATATACACAGTAAAATTTTCATCAAATAGTAATTTTTATAAAATTATCAATTTATAATACAGTAAAATTAAGATAACAATGTTTTAGTATAATGAAAATGTGTTAAGATCAGAACTTTTCACTCTTTCAAAATTTTCTAAAGTTTGAATGAATCAACCTTAAACTTTATCTCTTAGTATTGCTATTGTCAAATAGAGAATAGAGTTTCTCCAAATTTAACATTATTTATTGTGGGATATCACAAGGAGTATTCCGAATAAAGAACTTGGACTATGTCCTGAAATTTTTGCATTTTTTTATTTTCAAAATCGAATCAAATTTAGCGTCAAAACAGCGATTTTTTTGCAGTGCATGCCGCTATTATGCAAGTTATAATAAAAGTTTTATTATTTTAAAAAATCGGAAATAATCTGAGATTTTGGTTGCATTCCTGTTAAGTTTAATTTTAAATATGAAACGGATGTTTAGAAATTAATTGGTAACAGGCAAATTACCAAAAACACCCCCTAAATTTAACAGGAGGACATCGCGATTACGCGTGTCCAAACGGCAATATTCTTTTTAAATTCTTAGTGTAAACATTTGATAGTTAAAAACCTTTAACTAAGTTATTCATGTCTTTCAAATTCCTTTCTTCACTATTTTGAAGGAGGCATGGTAAAAATCTAGCGAAATACACTTAATCAAAACACGTACGAAATGGCCCTCGGAGTTTACTAATGTGCACTTGGGAAATTGTACAACAATCCACCTACTAATGAAGCACGTTATATAGACATCTACTCAATGGTTTCAGTCCCTGATATATACGTTGCGCGTTTGAACATGAATGCGCATGCGCGACAGCCGATTTCAGTAGGGGTGATCCACATATTGCGTACTGTTAGGAGGGAAAAAACGAAAGTTTTTCGAATTCTTTCAGGATGAAATTTTTTCTGAAAAAGGGCAGAAAGGGCGCTATATTTATAGAAAAAGGGCAAGAAGGGCGCTATTTTTATAGAAAAAGGGCAGGCAGGGCGCGCCGCCCCTCGAAAAATGCCTAGGATGAACTCTGGTGTAATTAAACAATGTAGCAAGTCATGTTTGAAAATTGTGAATTTTACATACCCAAATAATAACTTGTATGCAAACTGAATATAATATAGACCTGAATCAAAAGGATATGTGTAATACTAATATTATAAAGTGACGCTCTTTGATTTCTTAACAAGGAAAGTAAAATTTATAAAAAAGCTGAGTTTAACTAAATGTTTAGTGTCAATATAGTAATGGATGCATGCTTTTTTAGACATTTCTTTGATTTAATTCTTTTTTAAAAAAAATTCATTCAAAATAAAAGAAGGATTATTATGATTTTTTGTGAGTTTTAATAGCACTTCACAATGCATCTATTTAAAGAAATGGCGCTGTACAAATTTAGTATTATCACAGTTTTAGCTGAAGAATTTTGTTTGTGCTATAGTCTGATAAGTTTAATTGTAATGTTTTTACTATTTAATCGCATGTATAAAATTATCGAACTGTCTTAATTTTCTATTTACCTAAGTAATTTTTTTTCCAATAAAGGCTGTTCATAAAGTAAAATAATAGTGTATATATGTTACGACTAATTTTATTAATTTGGATATTATATATAATAACTGGTTATTTTACTAAATAACTAGCATTATTGGTTTATATGACAAATTATTCAAGTTTTTTTAATATTCATCACGTTAACCAGTCATTTTACATAATATAAAAAGCACCTGGTTCAGGTAATAATTTTTTTCATTTATCTCATATTAATTGCGTTATGTATGCCCAAGCTAACAGCTATAATGTATAATGGCTGTTAGTCTGTGGTTAATATAATAAATAGTTGATTTTGCATACTTCTGTTTGTTTTCTTTTGTTATGCTCTTGAGCGTTCGTTCAGTGATAACACCACTGTGAAATTCTTATTTTGAAAGTTATGTTTGCCATCTAATGTTGGTTGAACCTACAGTTCATATTATTATTACTATCAATTTGGAAATTATTTATAATAGCTGCAATGATTTGGTTATTATATGAAATCACCAGTTCATTTAAAAAATCCTTTTAAGTACATTAATCATATTTGTTGTTTGCATTGGGTATTTTATAAAATAACCAGCAAAAATAATGATTTTTTTTTTAAATTTGCTATATTAACCCGTCTTTTTGGTTATTTTATAAAATAACCATTAATTTTACATAATAGCAGATGAATCAAACTAGCTGTAACATATATACAATTTCAAATTACTTATTTTTAATTACCTGTAATCTAAAAATGTAGCTAAAATATTTTAGGCAAAAAAGTAGGAAATACACAAGTATTGGTTTCTAGATAGTATAATTTTTTTCTTTTTGAAATATTTATTTCGAAATTCAAATCGGAAGGATAATTATTTGCAATAAATTTCTTTTATTTAATGTTTAGTACTGTTCCAAAAATGAAAGGGAGTTAATGAGGAGAATTCAAATCAATTCCTTTTCGAGCTGTATTCTTGAGTAGTATTGATTTACTTTAGTTCTAATTTATCAAAATCTGTGTTTCAAATGTTAGCTGAAATTACTTAAATATACTCATTAATATAAAATTTAATATGTAAGTTAGATTGTGGTGATGTAGCAAAGAATATTAATTTGCGATGGTATTTTTGAATTATTGTGTTATAATTACCTTCCTTGGCTTTTTATGGTTATAAAGATTTTATTCAAAACTACATCAGTGTTATGTATATGCTAGTGCTAAATAGATGCCAAGATGTTAGTCAAGCATCAAATATTGCATATTTGAAATAATATTAGCTTAAAGATGTAAATTATGAGACATCACTTCATAGAGAGTTAATCTATACTTGGGTATTCAGATTTCATTATTTACAATAATTTAGACAAATTTCATGTGCGTAAAATTCAAATTTTATAGAGGACTATATAGCTTAAACTGTATGTAATATTTTGATTTTTACTTCTTTGGTCCCACCTCTATTACTAAATCTTGAGTGGCTACTATATTCATTGAATTAAAAAAAAAAAAACCCTACTTCGTATAAAATATGATTGAAAAATGAGTGTATCATTGTCAAAGGTATATGTTAAGCTCTTGGAGGTATTGTTTCAAAAGAATTTTACATGGATAATTTAAAAATAAATATAAACAGAATAATTTCATTTACATATTTGTTATATTTTTTTAAAGTACAGTCAAACCTCGCTAACATAAAATCACTAAACACAAAATCCCCTTAATGCGAGGTAAAAGCAGTTCTCCATACAATGAAGCTTACACTTAATGCTAATTTATTTGTTAACACGAAATTTTACATTAGAAAATCCCACTTAAGACTAATCAAAATTTGTTCTTTAAAGCACTTTTTTTTAGATCAAGTCTTGCAACGTTTCCTAATACAGAAGGACAATGCCTTATGTGCTTTAAATAATTTAGAAGAGGTAAAATTTAAAAGCAAAAATCAATAACAGACTTCTTTAAATAATTGGTTACTGGTAAATAAGTACATATACCTTTTTTTTTATAGCTCTTATGCATATCTCCTTAAACTATTATATAAAATATAAGCCTTGCAATGTAAATGTTCTGAAAAACAACAGTATTAAATACATGTATAGCTAGTAATTTAAATCTGCTGTAATTAGATGAAAAAGTTTTTAGATGGTTAACACAAAAAATCGTCATCAATTTCTCTTTAACAGGATTTGAATATAGTACTTTATTATAAAGAAAATTTATGGCTATTGTTAAGCTCGATATTATAGAAATTGAAAAATATTTTATTGGTTGAAAATGGTATTTGGCAATTAATAACAGCGACTTGAAATGTTAAGTAAATGCATAAATCAATTGATAGGTTTGAATTGCTATGTTTCAGCATATATTATTCAATTCTTGGAATCAATCGCTGAGATAGAATATTTAGATAAGACAGTTTATTCAAAGTCTACTGATTTCCAAATGATAGTTCCCAACCTCAGGTAAATTTACCTTGCTAATCAATACCTGCAGATTTGTAGTTGATTAGTTGAATCTACATTTAGGCAAATGTAGAGAGAAACCATGTAAAATGAATAACTCCTGTGATTATTAGCAATTTTTTTTATTGTTGATAGTGTTATTAACTTGAAACTTTAAATTTAGTCCAGCACCATCTGCATATTCACAATTGCACTATATTTCTTTTCATATCTTGTAGCTAATTCCTAATTGCAATCTTTGGAAATATCCTCTTTCTATACTTAAGTGCTTTCAATTTCCGTTTTTTGAAATATAAAGCGAGCAACAATACCTTAGTATTTGGTGTTTGTTAGAAATTGTTGAATTGTGTTAAGAACGAGTTGGCAGGTGGCTTAATATAGTTAAAATAATTTTATATAAATTGTAATTTTGTCTTCCTTTCAAACTAATTTTATTTCTTTTCGTTTCTCTTCCAATTCTTGTACTTAGATCTAAATAATAAAATATTTATTATAAATAAGAACATTTGCTTATTAAATGTTTTTAATAATCAATGTTTTTAACTTCAATTTAAAAGAAAAAAATTTTGCTAAATAAATTTTTCTTTGACGTTTAACCTTTTCATAAGCGTAAAAAAAGAAAAAAAACACACCTCCTTCTTGAAGTGACAGTCGTGGAAATTCGTTAAATTATTAATAATTTAATATATCGCAATCTCTCATGAAATTTTTTTCTTATGATCACCTTATCAAATTTACTTATAAAAAAAAATTTGAGAAAAGTAGGATATGTTAATGAGAAAGAAACGACAAATCACCTTTTTAAAAGTATAAATATTTTGTTTCGGGCAAGAAGTTGAATTTGTACATGGTAAATTGATTTACATAGCCTTTGTATTTGCATATTTCACTATGTAAGTGTAGAAATTAAAACTATACAATAATGTATATATATATATATATATATATATATATATATATATATATATATATATATATATATATATATATATATATAACGAATGTATATCTGAGTGTCTGTCTGTTTGTCCTTTAAGCATTACTACACCATTCATCCGATAGCCTTGAGACTTTGGGAAATTGTTGAGTATACACCCGGGAAGGTTTTTGGCATAAAAATTTGGGGTGGAAGAGGGATCAAACGTTCCAAATTTGGGAAATTCGAATGTTCTACTTCCAATGTAGTCACAACTCTGAAAATTGGTAATAATGTAAAAAAAGACAAACATAGAAAAAGTAAGCTATTCGGATGTTAATTAACGAACTTTAAGGGGTTGAAAAGAGGTCAAACGTTCCAAATTAGAGATATTCGAATGTCCCATTTACAATGTAGTCACAGCTCTAATATTCGGTAAAAATTTCAAAAAGAGCAAGCATAGAAAGAGTAAGCTATTCCAATATCGATTCGCTAATTTTAAAGGGTCGAAAAATTCCAAAATTTGGGTCTTTTCTCTATTTTACTATGAAGGAAGGTGTAGATTTTTTAAAAAAAATCTTTTGATGAATGACGTTTTTTTCCTTAAAAAGTAGTTTGTACTACCATATGTTTAGTTACACTAACAACTCTTTATGCAAATGGAACTAGGGGTGTAGAATATCGCTTAGCTTTCAATTACACTATAATACTTTCTATAAGTATCATACCAAGTTATCTATATAGGACAGGAAAAAACACATTTAATGTTACTTTTTTCAATGTTTAGGAACCGGGCTGCTAATGCCTTCAACTGACACCCTAATTGAAAGTAATTTTGTCCATGAACGAGTTCCAGTTCCAGAAAACTATTCCTTTTTCTAAAAATTGGAGGAAATATTCATTCTATTGATCTGTTTTTAGCAATCAAGTTCATTTAGGTCTCCTATTTCAGGTTAGTAACTACGGACAACGGGTTATCGATCATTTTCAATAGCTGAATCCACTTTTACCTCTTCCATACCTTTGTATGGGTAAACGTATCAGTTCTTTGAATCATTATTTTTAATACTTTGGTGCTTCTTTATGTGAATCAAATGCCATCAATGAATAAAATTTAGATTCGTTCAAATTTTGGTAGAAATGCGACATTTTTTTCAAGCACAATGTATCGATATGCTAGGGGAATGAGGATCGGCGCATTATAGCCCTCGTGTTGCTGACGGCGCCAGATAATCTGAATACAACCAACCAACTAGGGGAATGAGAACGTAACGAAAATGTATATTTCTCCGACGCAGTGGCTATTCTTTTTTGAAGAAGGGCCTTTGGAATTCGATAGTTTCTTGAAGTGATGTTTCGATATAGTTATAACCCTCGCGTCGCAATGAAAATTCTAATGCAAGTAACCACATGGGCTATAGAATTGCAGATGGGATATTTTGATTATGTTTCTATTAATTTTGTATGGTTACATTTAATAAATTGTCATGGTATTGTACAGATTCAGTGATCAATGTGCATGATTATAAATTTAAAAACGTGATTCTCCATAAGATATTTTGTAAAGGTAAAGGAGATAGCTATTGTGTTTTTATTGCTTTGACGTTTTCTTCTTTAGTAATTATTATGCATTGTTTTATATTATTACTGGGTTACACTGTTTATGTATTTCTTCCTAACATTTTAGTAGTTTTTCCGCATCTCATGGGGTATCTGAATCTTCTAATGGTATTAAAATGAATTTATGTCTTTTTCGTTGGTATTTCGACGTGTTGTACAATATGTCATACTTGTCTGATATTACTTCTTCCAATTTTGGACTTGACGCATTTTTCAAAAGGATTGATTTCTAGAATTTTTTTTTGTTGAGACTCGAGTATCAATAATTGGTAATTATCAAGGGATTTTTTTTATTTAGGTTTACGAGCTTTTCGTTATCGAAATTAGTTTTGTTCTACTTGTTGAGAACATTGAAGTCTTATTTGTTAATAATTTTCCCCATCTCGGGGTGATAAACGATCAAATTCACAAAAAGCAGTATTTGAAAAATCGTAAGTTTGAAGTTAAAGTTCTGATCATTCCTCATTTACCGCGTTGTGCATTATGTGAACTGATCATTCTATCTCGTATGTCAAATTGTTTTGGTTTTCTTTTTGCTAAGAGCAATTATTTCTATTTCACAATTACTACATTAGTTAGAAAACCTTTTTGTTGTATAAATTTTGTGAATTATCCGGTTCACAATTTAATTTTTTTAATCAACTTTTTTTCATGTTTTTAATTGAATATTTATAGCATTATGGTAGAAAAAACTACGACTATCTCTAAAATGCATCCTTTATGAAACATCCAAATCATAGTATTTCGCACTCACACCTTAATAACACAAGTTTCACGTATTCGAAATATTTTGAACGAAAGAGTTCTTGCTCACTGAATTCATTGATCCCTATATTCTGGATCCAATCCAGGTGTAGTAAAAATAATGTAAAAACACTGCACCGGTGTTGAAAAAGCTATACAAAGCCCCACTTGCCAATTACTCCTCATTGTCCCTCGCCGAAAGTGTGTCACTGCTGTACTGACTATGACCTTGCGGTTTATTCTTTGAAGAGTTACCATAGTAAAGATGAGATCGCTCCTTTCTCTCTTTTGTCGATCCATTTATAGTTCGTCTGAGTGTCTTCGTCAAGGTTTTGCACTGTCTGCTGTAAAGCGAAAGAAGTTGGAGATGATTTTTCTCCAAGCCATCTTTAGGAAGAGATTTTCGAATGACCCTGTAAAGATTTATCTTAGGGAGTGGCAACAGGAGTCTAAAAAATTATCTAAGCGAGTGGCAACAGCCGAATGATTACCCTGACAATGACAACGGTCAACAAGAGAAGAACAAGATTGTATATCGGTGTGTACCTAATGGGGGCTGGGGCACATTAAATCTGTCGTGGCCTCAATGTCCTCTCGTTGGTGTGGTGGAGTCGGAGAGAGGAGTTTACTCTAGAAGATTTCGATCTCGTATTCTTCTAGATGCTCAAAATTACCAGACGTATTTGGCTGCGTTAAGCACTTTATAAGTGGTAGAAATAGACAGTCGGTAGTTCCAAAACAAAACAAGATTGTAGTTGATGTGGTGGGGTTGGAGAGAGGGGTTTACACTTGAAGATTTCGATCTCATATTCTTCTAGATGCTCAAAATTACGAGACGTATTTGGCTGTGTTAAATATTTAAATGTGGCAGAAATAGACAGTTGGTAGTTCCAAACAAATAAGATTGTAGTTTGCAAGAGAAAAGATACGACGCCCCCCCAAAAAAAACACTTTTGAAAAGTAGAAGAACCACCAACCTCAAAAACACAAAAAACTTTCTTGCAATAAAAAAATTCATAAACATGATGAAAATTTTCAGCCACAAATACAGTGATATAAAAAATGGCCAACCTCTGATTAGAACTCTCGGTTGTGACTCGCTTAAGAATGTCTGCTTACTTAGTTTATTTTTAAAATTTAAGTTCCGCTCCCATAAAAATTTACGCTGCTTGAGGTTGGCGCCCGTCATAGGAATATTAACAATGCTTGCGTTTAAGGGCGCTATCTAGTCAAACCGAAACTAGAAAACGATGTCAGCGCCTCTACAATGGGTGGAGCAGTAGGCGTGTGCAAAATTAACCGAATCACATCTTCAATTTAGGTTAGGTTTACCCACCCCCGCTACTAGTAAAGAGTTCCGCATTATAACGGTAGTTTTTTCTTGATTAAGTCTACTATCAAGTATTCATTTCACAAATATTAGTCAGAAATTTTTTTCAGTTCCATTATGACTAGAAATAGCTATGGTTATATTCTTTATTTAAAATACACGTATTGAAATTTGAACGGGAGAAATCCACTTAGAATCTCTTTCATTATAGCCAGAGCCAAGGCCACTTCGAAAGCGTCATAATTCAAAATACAGCTGACTGCAACATCAGCATTTTTGCTTCTTTATATTTTATGGGAGTGTTTTGCAAAATGATCGCGCTGTTTTATTTAAAGGAAAAATAATGATTCCAAGCAGTGGATTGATAAGTAATAGAAATAGTGATATATCTAAAAAATAATAAGTGTTTTATAGAAACAACTGAGAACGGATAATTAAAAAATTACAAAATAAAAAAAAAAGTTTTTTAAAAGTGGATTTTTAATAATTTTTTTAAAAGGACAAGTTTTCAATTTGTCTTTCTGATCAACATTAATTTAAACATGAAAAAAACTGAATCTGAAATAAAAAAAATTTAAAGTATACGTGAAATGAAAATATTATACAATTGTCGGATGCGTAAAAAAAATTGTAATTAATTTCGATGAGGTAAAAGTTGCCCATCCAAATAAAGTTGGCCCTGACCAAGTATTCCGCCAACTAATAAGGAAATTAGACACTGATTGGTTCCCAAAAATAAAAATCAAGCCCCCCCCCCCCCTTCTTAAATTGCAATGATCCTACAGTTTATTTTTCAAATATGTATTACAAATCAGTCCTTCACAGGTCAAGACCCACCTTTTTAGAAAGATGAACAATGGCGACCCACTTTTTCACTACCTCATTGATTTTAACATTACTTTGGAGTACCCATAAAATAACTTAATTCAAATTGTAATTTAAAAAAAAAAATATTAAATGTCTTAATTTTTAATTACTAAAAATAATTAAATTAGTTAAAATTACTAAATATATCTCCAGTTCTTAGAAGTAATGCACACTTATTGTATGGTTTGAAAAAGCGTATAATTCAATGGTAATTTTTAAATTGCTTTTTAGTTACAAAATGGTAAGAACTGTGATAAAACAATTTAGTATTGATAAACGTGTCCCAAAATTATCGCTCAGCCGCTGCTTATTAAATTCCCCCCCCCCCCCATTTTGGTATTTCTTCTAACTTCTACTTTAAGTATATGAAAAACTCACAGGTTTAAAAACGACTCTCGTATAAAAAAACTGGTTCACGACCCATCAATGGGTCTCAACCTACAAAAAAAAAAATTCTATAAATCACTGGTATTGCAATTTAAATATTTTTACACAAATATTAACGAATATTTTACTTAGTAATCAAAAGTGGACAATATTTTAATCTTTTTGAAAATTTTAATTATTCTGTAATGATTTGGTTCCTATATGCGTATACAAAGTTTTATGAAAATCAATTGATTTGTACAGACTCCTGTAGACTGTTGTAAATGTTATCGATAGCTGCCTTACACATTTTGTCAATCATACATCACTTACGTGGCATTTGACTATTTAATGAAAAACTATTCTTTATGAACTAACATTTGCTAATACTCAAGGTTTCTGTACCTAGTACGGTGCATCAGTTAGCACCATAAATACATACACACACATTATAAAAATAGTGTAGTGAAACTTTTTACTTTCAATTTCCCATATGTTAGCATAAGGCAAGGAACGATGTTCAAACTTTATATACGGCCCAGTGGTGGCCATGGGACCCGTCATACTAGCGTAGTATGAGGATGACTCACCGTTCCATGTTCTAAAGAAAAGTTTCAGATTTCCGTCCGGCACAGCAAGGAAAGGGTGCCAAATGATGTTCTTAAAGTACATATAAAATTTTATTAGAATGGGATGTCATCTTCTGCTTCCGGATTGACGTTAAAGAATGCAAATTTTGAAGAAGAAAAAAAACCTCTTTTTTGATGTTTTACTACTACAGGGATGAGAGTGATCAGAGAGAAAAAAGGAGGAAGCCCAAAAATTGGTTTTAAAAAGCAAGCGGAAGGGACGATACCCAAAAGTTTCATCAAAAAAGTTCGTGGAAGGAATACACACAAATTAATAAAAAAAAAGGTATGCAGGAAGGATAATTCAATAATTTTAAAGATATAATGACATTTCTCATACTATATAATAATTATATTTCAAATATTAGAAACTTGTGAAGTAATCTGTGAGGAAAGGGGAGCCAAGAGGGAAAATCTTTTGTTTAGATGTGAGGAAAAGTATAATTTTTGCAGGAAAAACTGATACATATCATAAAAATGCGGATCCTCGAAAAAGGGATGAAGACAAGGAAAATGTTAGATAAAAGACAAAAAACAAAGAAATCCTCCAAAAGGAGGAAAACTCTCATCCCTGTGTTACACATAAGTTTAAATTATATATATATATAATTAAATTATAAGAGTTACTTTTATTTATTACAGTAAAATGTTGACAAAAATTACATTTTTATTACTATTATAATATTTCAAATAACGCGAAAATCCTTCTTGCCATAGAATTTCGGCATGTCTTTTCAAGACTGCATTTAATTCTTTTTATGAAGCCTTCTCTCTCAGATTTTTTGCGCTCTGTGGCTGAAGTTTCTGACACAGTCTTGATCGCATTTTCAAATATTGTATTACAATATTGTGTAAAGACAGTTCTCCTTCTGCCTTTTTCAGCAACAAACAATTGGATATCTTCATCAGGAATGAATCACAATAATTGTGGATCAGATATAGTCTCTTGACAATCAATGAGATAGGTGTAAGTTGATTCCTAAAATTTTTAATAGTGGGGAGTTGAAACAGTTTTAGTTTTATTTGTATGAATGATGTGGAATTTCAAAATGCGACGGCTGCCATTTCATGGTTTAAAGGCGGTCAACATTGCGGTCAATAAATTTACAGGGTGCGCAAGGAAACTTTTTCTTTGAATTACTGGATATATTTTAGTTTTCAGTCACATGGACAAATACAATACCTATAGTTGCAGTGATGAGTTTGAACAGGCTACAAGAAGAGTGAGTTTTTATTGCAAACCAAAGCGTAAACCCTCATAGAAAGTTAGACACATAGAATTTGATTAGCTCGAGTTAGCCATCGACCATAAGACATTTTACCTAGAGATTTGTTTGCTAAATTCTTAGAAAATATGCCTGTTAAAATCATTGAGGCGATATGTTTGTCCTGTGCTAAAACCTTTAATAAAAAAAACTCGGGTAAACCTCCAAATTTTTCAACGTTCACGTTAGTTCCACCCCACCTAAATGCCACCATAGATATTCTAATTCCAGGAAGAAATCAGTGATTCAGATGTGCTGGATGATGGAGTAATATAACCCAAGAGCATCGACTTTGGTTCCATTATAAAGAAATATGCTCTTTAATAATCAATGAAATATTTTCTCCAAGAATGCTCTATAAATACATTTTGTCATTCTTTTCTCATATAATTTAAATTTTATCATTTTGTCTGAAGTACAAAGCAGGTATTTGTAGAACTTCGTTTTTTTCTGCGGTCAGTTTTCGTGCTATCTAGATTTTTCTGTGAAACGTATTTTTAACAATTTTCGAAGTGGATGTTAGAAGAACTGCTGAAGCAATAACTGTCCCAGCCCTATCTGATACTTCATATCTATTATACACGTTCTTGAAGAATGTGCCTGGAGTACTTCGTCACTGTCCAAATGACTAGATTCAGATAAAGTTGAATCATTATAGAGTTCTATATGTTTACTTTTTGATGCTGAAACTGTGATTTTTACTTCAGAATTTCCCTTCTCAAAGTGTTCTTCATTTTATTCATTACTAGTTTAATACCCATGCTTCGCTACGAAATTTTAACATGTGCAGTATTTTAGTTAGCTGTGAGATCTCGCGTTGCGAAAACCTGACATTCGTGTATAGGTCCCAGTTTTTGACGCTTCGCCCGCAGGATGTTTCATCGCTACGCAAAATCGAGCTCCCTTCCCTCGTTCAAAGGTTCATTGCTGCGTAAGCATAAGCTAGCTTCATTCACTAAAATCTACTTGCTACGTAAAACCTTAATATTGGAAGCCTATCCCTTGTCGAGAAAAAAAAAATTCCCCGTTAATATAATAATACAACACCCCTTTAAGATTATTTTAACACGTGTTTATGAAAAGTAAAATTAGAAGCCAAAACTTATTATGTTGAAACTTTCAGAGCTCCAGGCCTATTAAAAGTCGCTTTTTGTGAAAAAAGTAATTAAAAAACAAATTAAAATTTTAACATTCTTTTTGTCAGTCTAATTAGAAGGCCAAAGCTACTTGTGTTGAATATTTCACAACTGTAGCTCAATTACAAATTTATATGTAAAATACTTGTTAATTAATTAAAAAAAAATTAAAAAACAAATAAAATTTTAAAATTCTGTTTTTTAAAAATCCAATTAGATGGCCACAACTACTTTTGTTGAAAATTTCAAAGCTGTAGCCCTATTTGAAATCGTTTTGTAAAATATATATTAATTAATTAAAGAAATTTACTTAAAAAAAAAAACTAAGTAAAAGTTTAAAATTCTGTTTTTCAAAAGTCAAATCAGAAGGCCAAAATTACTTGTGCTGAAAATTTCAGAGCTCTACTCCAATTTTAAGTAGGTTTCTATAGATCCAGAAACGGATAGACAAGACACACAGCTTATTTTATTATTATAGATAACAATATCTAAGTCTTCGACCACCATTTTGATGGATTAGGAATCTTAATTCTCCGACTGGTACATTTTAGTGCCTGGGACAAATGCACTCATAAATTTTCTTAAACTTGCAGGATAAAATGTCAAACAATACTTACTAGCCTTCTAGAAGGATTTGGATAAAGTCTTCTAAATTCTCCTTTGGTATTTAAGAGTGAGACTTAAAAAAGATGCGTTTTAAATTATGCGCCTTCAACATCATGTTTACTCGTTTGACAGTAGGATATGGAAACTCTTGACCATATTTTTTTGGTCTTTGCCACGACAATGTCCTCTATTTCCATATACGAGGTTTTTTGTTAGTTTCATTATTACGTTTTATCTTATGCCTGTTTCAGTCATAGAACTTTCTAACATCATCGTAGAATAGTAACATAATGCATTTAATATTACTTAAATCACCAAAAAATTAACATTTTCACTTTGAAAGAGTTCGATCCACGATAAAAATTTTTTTTAAAAAAATGGTACAAACCAGCGCAACACAGCCTTACCTTGTTGCTATACGGGAAACACAAGCCCCCCTACCACATCACCACCCACACTTCGCTAGGACATCGGAAAAAATTGACATTGCAATTGAAAACATTTAAATCTATAGCTGAAAATAATAATAATTTTTAAAAAAAGTAACAAGAAAGGCTACAGGCTTCAAATAGTGGAGGCAGCAAAAATAATTTTAAAGTATATTCTCTTTCAAAAGAGACTGTATATTCTTTAAGATTGTATCAAGTAGAGTTGTGTTTGCACTAAAAATCTGATTTAGTGCAATGAACACATAGCTCGCAAAAAAACAATACACACATTGGGTGCGAGAGATCGTAAGTCTTATTCTAAACTCGTGTGCTCTTTCATTTTTGGTTTTTAAAATTTTATAGCTTATGAACAGACATATGAGCAGTTAACCGAAAGAGACTGCAACATTCACAGGCGGCCATCAAAATTTTTTTAATGGAAGTCAATAATATGCATAGTAAACTTTTATGTGCAATCGCAACTTATTTAAGCGATTTTTGTGCTCAGTTCGAGTTTTCCTAGGGTTTGATCACTACTAAGAAACCACAGATTCTTTGCTATGGAGTAACTCTTTTTTGCACTATCACTGGCAACGAATCTAACTATCAAGTTTCAATTTGATTGGATGATAACAAGTGAGTTTAGCCATCCGCAAATTTCCCGGCCACAAACAAACAAACGACATCGAATTTAATGTAAAAGGATTTAAAAACTGGGATTATGGAACACCGTACAACTTTCAATTACACTTAATACCAGCCACGGTGCAATTGACCGTTTTTCATTAATTTAAAAAAAAAAAATTCAATTTGGTGATAATTATCTCATTGACAACCTCTTCCCAAAAAAAAAACCACCGCCTAAATGGAAATTTTTACAATAAATAATAGATAAGACTTTGATGTAAGTGAAACAGAGGAGAAACAGTCGTTGATGGGCGATGCTCAATTAAAAAGAACTTTGTGAACTCGTTTTTTAACTGTTTACACCATAATCGAAATTCTAATGAGATTTTGGAGGTGGCGGATGAGATTTAGTGCACTTACTTGATTGAAACCGCTAAGATCAGTTTTTTGACAATTGTTGAAAAACTTAAATTTTTCAATAACAACTACCTTTTGCACATGCGCAATTTTCACGAAAACCTTAATGACATCAGGTTCCATGGCCACCTCTAACCCGTATATAAAATTTAAACATCATAGGTAAATCCATTCGGGAGAAATTTTGACCTCGCACACACACACAAACACATCGGACACTTTTCTAGACCACTTTCTTGAACTCAGCTAAACGTGTGGTATAGCAAAAAAAAAAAAAAAAATTATATTAATAATAATCGATTTTTTTTTTTTTTTTTTTTTTTACCGAATGCAATTCTTTCATCAGTATGTTAACGTATGAGCAATTGAAAGTAATAATTTACCCTAAAAACAAAGTTTTTAAAATTAATCCTTTATTTAGATTGCCAACTTTTATGTGCAACTAATTAAAATAATTTTGAACTCAGATCGACTTTTCATAGTGTTTGACCACAATGTAAAAAAAAAAAATCATTCATTCCATGCAATTGAACTAACACCTTTTTGCCTCCAAAACTTAAAAAAATGCATTGTCATTGATAGCGTGTCCATCAGCCAAGTTTTATCTCGATTGGATGAAGGCAAGTAGATTAATTAGTCCTCCGAAGTGAAAATGGAAACGTGTGTAAAAGCTACCTTTTTAAACGATAGCACCCAAAACGATAGAAAGCAAAATGTCATTGATAACGAATTCATCCGCCAAATTTAAGATCGATTGGATGAAGTGGCCCTTAACCCTACAAAGCAACAATAACAGCGTTTGTAATAGCGTCCTTTTAGTGAAAGTCCCCAAAACTTGATAGAATACATTCTCACCGAAAACGAATCTGTCTGCAAAGTTTCGGTTTGATTGGGTGACAGCCCAAGGCGGTTAATTAACTCTCCACATATTTATCTGCCACAAACATAACCACACACAAAATAAATCGAAGTGAATATAAAGGATTTAAAAAATATTGTTTAAATTATTTGACCAAAAATCACATAAATAAAATTATCCAATATCGTATTCTTTAGATTTAGTCACTTCTTTACAACTAGCTAACAATTAAAAAATAAAAGAATAACTAAACTCCATCCCAAGCGTAGAGCGTCGTAGAAATCGTAGCGTAGAAGAAATATTAAATGTACTTGTAAACATTGAACACTTCGTGTCGGCCTAAAAATGCAATAAGAAAAAAAGAAGGAAAAAAAAAATAACCCCAAATGGTGCCTCTCGTTCCATGAATGAAAAAGACAAAACAAACCTCGTTATGTTTATACTTTTCTTACAACTGAAGCCATTATAAATCACTGTCACCTACGATGTATTCATGCGCGCATTCAAGAAAATCATAAAATTTAGAGTAATTAAATTGTAGCCGTTTAAATACAATTCTTAAAATTATAAATTTTGGACCATTTGAAAGAAAATGAATAATTCTACAGATTGCTGCATTTATTTTTTTCTTTTTGGTGTTGTAAAGAATTTTTATTAGCGTTTGAACTTCAACTTGAAAAGATGGAATTTTTTGAAAATATTTAAAAAATACTTCTCAATAAAATACTAAGCCATCATTACGCATCACCTTAAAAAACATTTCGAATTTTTTTACGGTGAAAAAATAATTCGAATATTTTAAAATTTTTTAGCACAGTGTTGTGATTATTTATATGAAAATCTCCTATACTTTAACATTGAGATTCAAAATGTAGGTGGCGTGTCGATAACAGCCTTAAAGTAATTTATGGCAGATTACACGAATATTCGAGTTCATGATTTCATTTGGATAGGTAGGAAATACAAAGTGGTGTAAATCTTCATGTTCATGTAACTTTCAAAATAGTATAGAGAAACTGTGCTCAAACGCTTGCATTTGAAAGACATTCATGTATTCTACACTTCAGAAGTTTGCTCCCTTTTCGATCCCGACAAATTGATTTATCAAAATAGGAACTTTCCTTTGTTGACATTTTAAACGAAATTTATAATTGTGAATTGTAAACTGGAATAGTTTATTGTGTTTATGTTTGCTCTTAGTTCTAAATTTCAAAGTAGTAGCTGTATTGGAATTAAGTTAATTAGACATTAAGTTAATCCTCGTATAGTTTCAATGTTGCGTCGTCTTTTCATCCCTTAAAAATTCGTTAATCGTTATTGGAATGATTTATTTTTTTAACATTTGCAAAAAAATATCAGAAAAATGACTACATTGGAAGAGGAACATTCGGATATCCCTCGTTTGGAACATTTAACCCCTTTTCGACCCCTTAAAGTTGGTTAATCGAGAACAGAATAGCTTACTTTTTCTATGTTTAACCTTTTTTGACATTTGTACCAAATTTCCGAGTTGTGACCATATGGGAAGTGGTACATTCGAATATTCCTCGTTTGGAACGTTTAACCCCTTTTCCACCCCTTGATCCACCGGAGATCGGAATAGTTTACTTTTTCTGCGTTTGTCTTTATTGATATTCACACCAGTTTTCAGAATTGTGAAAATATGAGAAGTAGGACATTCGAATATATCTCTCGTTTGGAACGTTTAACCCCTTTTTGACCTCTTAAAGTGGGTTAATCGAGATCGGAATAGCTTACTTTTTCTATGTTTACCATTGTTGATATTTGTGCCGATTTTCAGAGTTGTGACTATATGGGAAGTAGGATTTTCGAATGTCCCCCGTTTGGAATGTTTAACCCCTTTTTGACCTTTTAAAGTGGGTTAATCGAGATCGGAATAGCTTACTTTTTCTATGTTTACCATTGTTGATATTTGTGCCGATTTTCAGAGTTGTGACTATGTGGGAAGTAGGATTTTCGAATGTTCCCCGTTTGGAACGTTTAACCCCTTTTCGACCCCTTAAAGTGGGTTAATCGAGATCGGAATAGTTTACTTTTTCTATTTTTACCATTGTTGATATTTGTGCCGATTTTCAGAGTTGTGACTATGTGGGAAGTAGGATTTTCGAATGTCCCCGGTTTGGAACGTTTAACCCCTTTTCGACCCCTTAAAGTGTGTTAATCGAGATCGGAATAGTTTACTTTTTCTATTTTTACCATTGTTGATATTTGTGCCGATTTTCAGAGTTGTGACTATGTGGGAAGTGGGATATTCGAATGTCCCCCGTTTGGAACGTTTAACCCCTTTTCGACCCCTTAAAGTGGGTTAATCGAGATCGGAATAGTTTACTTTTTCTATTTTTACCATTGTTGATATTTGTGCCGATTTTCAGAGTTGTGACTATGTGGGAAGTGGGATATTCGAATGTCCCCCGTTTGGAACGTTTAACCCCTTTTCGACCCCTTAAAGTGGGTTAATCGAGATCGGAATAGTTTACTTTTTCTATTTTTACCATTGTTGATATTTGTGCCGATTTTCAGAGTTGTGACTATGTGGGAAGTAGGATTTTCGAATGTCCCCCGTTTGGAACGTTTAACCCCTTTTCGACCCCTTAAAGTGGGTTAATCGAGATCGGAATAGTTTACTTTTTCTATTTTTACCATTGTTGATATTTGTGCCGATTTTCAGAGTTGTGACTATGTGGGAAGTGGGATATTCGAATGTCCCCCGTTTGGAACGTTTAACCCCTTTTCGACCCCTTAAAGTGGGTTAATCGAGATCGGAATAGTTTACTTTTTCTATTTTTACCATTGTTGATATTTGTGCCGATTTTCAGAGTTGTGACTATGTGGGAAGTGGGATTTTCGAATGTCCCCCGTTTGGAACGTTTAACCCCTTTTCGACCCCTTAAAGTGGGTTAATCGAGATCGGAATAGTTTACTTTTTCTATTTTTACCATTGTTGATATTTGTGCCGATTTTCAGAGTTGTGACTATGTGGGAAGTGGGAGAATTAGTGATGAGTGAGTCAGTCAGTGAGTGAGTGAGTGAGTGAGTGAATCAGTGAGTGAGGGCTTTGCCTTATATATATAGAGATTGGTAAAACTTTTGTTGGCGATAAGTTGGGTTTATTAGTCTTTGATTTATTCACTTTATAGAATATGAGTGAAATGTTTTTGTAATTTTGTCGAATACGAAGTAAAATTTGAAACGTTATTTCGAAAAGTTACGGTTGCTGTGGTAGTATCTTGAGAAGTTAGGTGTATACTTCAACTTCTGTAGTCGCCTGAAGAAAAGTTTTATCATATTATTGGAATATTGTATTTGAGTAAATTCAAGAATATCGATTGTAGAAATTTAAAAGTTTTGCAGTTTGGAATTAAATTTGAAGTTGAGAATTTTAATTTTAGGTGGCGTTGGTTTTCTTTTGGGGAAAAAAAAAAGAAAAAGGGAGAGCGAGAGAGAGAATTAACGATTGGCATTTCGATTGATTTCCCTTGGGAAAAATGAGTTTTTTAGGGAAAGGTAAGAAGCAAAGCAAGTTTTACTTCTTATGTGAGGAATCGGGGTAAGATGTGGATGTTAAAACTAAAATACCTGAGATTCAGCGTATAATTTTAGGGAGTGAATATTATAATGAGGAGGAGGTTAGGCTGATATTTGGTCGAGTGATTGAAGAAAGATTGGGAAAAGAAGAAAATGATAAACAAGTACGATTATGGCGAAAAGAAAGGGAAAGGGAAGATAATTTGGAGCGGGAAATGAGGCAGTACGAGTTAGAATTAAAAAGGCTGGAAGTTTCCCAGACTGAATCCCCACCTCGAACCAACCATGTATCTGAAAACTGAGTTCCCATGATTCAGTTGATGCATATAATGCCTAAATTTGAAGAAAAGAGGGGTGAAATGGGTTTATATTTAATTAACTTTGAAAGAAAGGCAGAAATGGCCAAAGTTCCCAAAAGGGATTGGACTGCTTATCTATTGGGTGTGCTTCCTCCAGAAGTTTCAAACACGTTGGCTAGAGAATCACCTGAAAATGCAAATGACTATGAACTTGTGAAAACTCTTTTTCTGAAAAGGTATCAAATGAACAGCGAAAAATTAAAGCAGTGTTTCTACAGACACTAGAAAACGCCTGATAAAAATTGGAGAAATTATTACTACGAGCTGCGGAGTTATTTTACCGAATGGATTGAAGACATGGACATTGAAATTTTTGAGCAACTGAAAGATCTGATTGTTGCTGAACAAGTAAAATTTCGTGTGCCTCCAGAAGTCAGAGAACACTTTTTAGACAGTTAGATTACTATTAAATATCGAGAGGATTTAGCAGAGAAATTGGATGACTATGAAAGCGTTAGAGACAGTTTCAAAGGAAAAGAAGAAAGAAGACCTACAGACCTAAGAAGAAATTTAATTTTTAAGAGAAATGCTCCAAAGAAGAAAGATAAATTCGATGAAGGAGAAAGAGATAAACGATTTGAGAGGTGGAAGCAGCCTAGTTGTTACGAGTGTGGATCATTTTCTCATTAGAAGGCCCAATGTGATACATTACGAAGATGCTAGGAATGTGGATTTTTATCACATTGAAGATCCCAATGTGATAAACTTGAAATGAACGTTGAAACCGTAGCTTCTAACGTAAATGCGAGTTATGGATACCCCAATGCTCTGAAACCCTACACAAGTCTGAGAAAGATAAATGGGATTGAGATGCCTATACTTCGAGATACCGGAGAGAGTCTTGACATAGTTTGTCAAAAGTATGTCAAGCCATCAAAGTTTACGAATGAAACAGTGTGGAACCGAACTCCACTCAGAGAATCTCACTAGTTTGGTTGGACTGTGAATTTGGACACATAGGACAAAGCTGCTGTTCTAAAAGACTCGGTGGATCAAGGAAGGTACCTTTTGGGAAACCAAGATCCGCCGCATTGTTTGAATAAGCAAAACAAGATGAAGAGGTTAAGGTTCATATGGTGAATGCTGTTCAAACCCGTGCTCAAAAGGAAATTCCAGAAGTTGAAATACAGAGTCCAGAGGCAGAAAAAATTAGTCTAGAAGATTGTCAAGACTATGAAAACTTAGTGGAAGAAATTGCCTTACCTTTGGAAAATTTTAAGAATCCTGAATTGGATGTTATGAAATTGTCCCCGGAAGAATTTTTGGAAGAGCAACGGAAAAGGGCTGAATTGGAAACCACTATTTCAGGAGGCTAGAAGTAGCTCAAGTTCTAGAAAGTCCAGGTACATAGTGCAAAATATGGGAGGATAGAAACTTTGCCACCGCAGAAAATCATCGAGAGAAAACGTGCTGCCATTGTTTATGCGATTCAGAAATTAAGATGCTATTTCGATGGGCAGTTAAAATTCATCATTCAAACGGATCATAATCAGCTGGTCTGGTTAGTGAAAAATACAGGGGCTAATCCGCGACTGTTGAGATAAACCCTCACATTACTACCATTCAATTATGAGGTTGACCATCGTAAGGGAAGTTTATTGAAATGCTGATACCATGAGTACAGTACCTTAAACATTGATGTAAGACATTGACTTTGTACATATTTTTTATTTATTCTTTTTCTTAGAATTTTATTATTATTGGTAGGCTTATTTATTTTAACTTGTAATACTCTACTTAAATATTATAATTTGGCAGTAAAATACTAATTTAAATTAGTGCACTGAATCCAACTGGCCGCATGAACCATTAAGACTGAAAGACTTTTTTTTTAAATTCTAAGACTTTTTCTCTTCAATAAAAAGTCTTCTCTTGGAGGGGAGGACTCTATAAAGATTTATCTAAACGGGTGGCTACAGCTGAATGGTTACCCTGACAACAGTCAACAAGAGAAGAACAAGATTATAGTTTGCAAGAAAAAAAGAAATGATAGATTTCAGTAATATTCTACTTAACATCTTCTTTTAAAAATTTAATAAAAGCGCTACCATTTATAACTTGTCTTCGTTCTTGAGAAATCGTCACAACTCTAAGCCAGTCTTCGAACTAAGTCGTCACATTTAGGGCTAAGGGTGATTCTTTCGAACTGATAAAAGTAGATTTTTGAGTTTGTGCAATTTTTATTTTAGAACAGAGTACATGAACATAACATTGTTTAATTGTCATGGCTAATTTACCTACTTGCCGTCATCCAATCGAGCTGAACCTCGGCAGATAAATTCTTTGTCGACGACAATGCATTCTATCAGGTTTTGGAGGTTGTCACTAAAAGACCGCTTTTACACACGCTTCTATTCTGCCTTCGTAAGACTAATTATCCCACTAGCCGATTGACTGAAACTTGGTAGAAAGACTCGCTGCCGATGATAATGTATTCTATCAAGTTTTGGGCGTAAAAAGCGTTAATCCATGGCACGGAATCGATGGTTTCCTTCGTAGTGGTCAAGTATCATGAAATGTCGAACTGAGCTTAAAATCGCTCAAATAAATTAACAGGATAATTAACTTTGATTGGATCATTAGCTTGTCACTGTGTCATAGACATAATGCTTCTTCTTTTATATATATATATATATATATATATATATATATATATATATATATATATATATATATATATATATATATATATATATATGAAAGCATTAGTTCTTTGAGGCAATGACAGGTTTATGATCCAGTCAAAGTTAGTATTTTGAGAATGGGAATTAATTTCTCGAGAAGGCGTTCTAAGTCGCCAAAATCAGGAAGGCGTTTTCGGTAAAACTAACTATTCAAGTGGAATTTAATTAAATCTTAGTATGCCATAAACATCTTTACATTCAGTTGTTTCATTATTCCTGGAAATAATCATTTGGTTAAATGACGGCTACAAGAACAGATTAATTAGATTTTCAATTTCGTGTCTGGAAAGACTGGCATTTATTGGTAGTCTCACACGCAGTAGAATTTTAGTAGAGATTTCAGGAAATGGCCCGGTTTTTTTTTTTTTTTTTTATCATCTTAGCAATGAACGTAACTTGAGTAAACTTAAGAGAGAGCATCTCTCTCTCTCTTTTTTTTTATAGTATCGAGCTACCTTTTACTATTTTTTTTACTTCACAACTAAAGAGAACCTTATATATTTACAGTGCAATTTTTTTCGAAATGGAATTATTTACAATGCAATTTATTTCGAAATGGAATAGATTTGACCCTTTAAGAATTGACTGTTTAGGAGGGTTGTAAATTTCCATAGGTATATCTTGGAAAAAATTAGTTATTATTAATTCTTGTAAGTTAATTAAATATTAACATAGATTTGTTTGAAATATTTTAGTACATTTCCTAAATATATTCTCCTTTGATTTGGAGTCTGTAAGATTTAAGCTTAAATATGCAGTGATAAATATACGATATTTATATTGGTTTATTTAAATAGTTAGTTTGAAATTTGGAATATCATTCTTTTTTTTTCTTCCTTCAAGTTTATTCTATTAAAAATTTGTTTTTGGCTGTGACCAAGTAGAATCTGTGGTTAATCCAAACTTGTATTAACCACAGATCGTACAAAACGTAATTACAATGTCTGAATCAAATTAGAAATTAATTGGTTGAATTATAGATAACCACCCGAATTCTTTATAAAAAGGAAAACGTACGAAAATAAAATCTTTGTTCCGCTTTCTTTAGAATAGGTAAATGTATGTCTCCTTCACAGAGGTCAAATCTTTACAGCAAAAGTTTTGATAGCTTTGTGAAAGGACGTATTACTATGTTCTCACTTGAAAGAAATGAATATCAAATAATGCTAGGCAATAAATGAGTGTGGATGTGCCATAAACTTGTCGCCATTAACTTAAAAAAGGCCTTTGTGTTTCTAGTTGACATTGAACTTTATTCTTTCGTTTTTGGCCTGTATTCTTGATTGGTTAACTATTTTATGAAAAATTACTTAAATATGAAAATTGAGTTTTTAGACGTGAACATCTTTTATTCGAAGTATTTGAGCTTTTTGTAAACATAAAATGTAATAAAAGTGAACTTCTGGAGACGGAACGGACATTTCGCGGATGAGTTTTTTTGCTTACAACCAGATTGCAATAGATAACTTTTAATGAATCTCGTAGTTACGGCTTCCATTATATTACTTGCTGATAAAGTGACATCGAAAAGAAGTATTTTTTTAAGGTTCTAAATACATTTTTAGTGTGATGACGAATGGGACACGAGTCCCTATCGTCGCAGTATTAATATGAATATTTAACTATTTTAAATGGTTTTCTTCTATGTAACCTACAGTATGTCTATAAAAGAATGTCCCAGTTATAAATTTTAGTAGTATTTAATTTGCGTAATTTATATATACAAATATTCAATTACGAATTTAATAAGAGTAAGTAATTAGTATTCAATTTGATTTATGATTTGTTATAAATAGTCTAAATTAAACTGTTTTAAAGTACCATTGACTGGGACATTTTATGGACATCTTGTATAAATAAAAATAAAAACATTAATAAGACATTCATTTAAAACTTTTTCTGTTTTACAGTGATTGCTTCGAGGAAACGGCAAACGTTTTGTTTAATATTATAGTATTAAAAACTAGGGGTGTGGAACATTGCTCAATTTTCAATTACACTTCAATTCTGGTCACTGTAATTAAATTGGACGTGGAGTGGTGTAGTTTGACGTTTTCATGTTTATTAAAAAACCTCGACCAGTTTTGTGTTATTTTTGGCGCTAATACTTCACTGGGCGGAAGAAAAAACATAGCTAATAATGGCGATATACTTTCTGATAAATATTATAGAATCCTTTCTTGTAGGTAGAATCGAGGAGAAATGTTGTTGGAGAAATAAGTGTTGAGGAGAAATAGTATCGATTGGACCAGCGTTCACTACTAACTTTTAGAGGCGGGCCGTATCATTTATGTTGGAGTTTTTCGCGGGCCGGTTACAATCAAATACGTATCTTTAATTATTGTTAAACTGCTTTTTTTTTATCCTAATACAATTACAATTATTATTTTATTCTTTTTATCAAATAATTAAAAAAATTATAATTTTTGTTATAAGTAAATTAAAATCTAAAAAATAAATAAATTCTTTGTTTCAGCGTGTTAATGCGACTTGACCTAACTTTTAATAAAATTATTTAAACTGTGCTTCCAGATTACTCCTTTTTAGTTGATATAATTTGTGAGACGATAACGGTCTAAGTCGTTCAATTTATTTTATGGTCGAGTCGTTGTCTGTCGTAGTATTTATTGCAGCCAATCTTAATAAATTGTCGAAATGAGAGTCCATTAAATTTTTCCTGTGTTTATTCTTGGTGAAAACCACCTTGCTGAAAGATTCTTCGTATAGTTTCTTCGAGCAAGTATTGGAGAATTCTATTCTATATAGTTAACACGTACTATTTCGGATACATTACAATTATGTAAAAAAAAAGTCCGTGAATTTTTGTTTTTTAAATCTTTTGTGGTGGCGGCGGCGGGCCGCAGAAAAATCTGTCGCGGGCCAAATCTGGCCCGCGGGCCGCGTAGTGGCTAATACTGGATTAGACCTTGCATTGCCTTTCATTATAATTTCTTCTATTTTCGTGACTATGGCATTAATTGGTTATTTAAAAAAAAAAAAAAAAAGTTTAAGCACATATTTGTGATCATTTTCCCCGACCACGGAGTGGGTTGTCACGAATTTTGGGGGAAAAAAAAAAAAAAAAAAACTTTTAGAATACTTCAGAAGAACTTTGGAGTACCGAAAAAATTCATATTGATAAAAAGCAATAAAGTAGGTCAGTGATTTAAATTCAAGAGAAATTCAGACTGAAATACTAATGTAAGTGAATATTTAAAGGTCCTGTATGGTCTGCCTAGAGGAGTTTCTCCTTGGTTTGCTCTTTTAAATCCTTTATATTAACTTCGATTTCATTCGCGGCTGGCAAAATCTTCGGAAGACTAATTCTTAACCCACTTGCCATCGTCCAATGAGCTGAAAGTTGCTAGATAACCTCATTGTCGATGGCAATGATCCAGTCGATTTGAATGCTATTGTTGGCTAATACCCTGGAAGCTTTCTCTGACGGACGGTTATCAGGCATATTTTTGATACTGTATTAATTTTTTTTGTCTCTATGTTGGAGACGATAGGGTCTATATAGTTTAATGTGCTACTTTCGAAAAGACAGAGAATGAACATCGGAAGAAGTTAAGAGAAGAAAGTAGTCGTAAGGCTGAGGAACAGAAATTGAGACTTGAGCTTGAGTGAAATGCGACTGCAGAGAAAACGGAATACAGACAGGGCGGGTAATATGTCCAAAGCCAAATTAGAAAAGAAACGAAAATCACCATTGGCAAAGTCGGGGGTTTGGCGAGAATTTTTCCTTGTTTGCTAAACAATCCGAGGGTTGAGCAAAGGGAGTAGCTCACCCCCCTCCCAGTTCCTAAAAAAAAAAAAAAAAAAAAAATTATACAAGCGAAAAATTTCTTTAAAAAAAAATTGTTAGCGATGATTTTCGTGCAGGACACTCAATCGTGGTGTCGTGGACTCTTTGGTAACTTTGGACTCGTGGTAACTTTGGAGCCTTTCCCGGGCCACAAATTTATACCGAATACGCCAATTTACTATAGATTCAACAATAAATTTTTAATTAATATAGATTCAACAATATAAAACATTTCTGAAAACTGAAAAATAATTATTGCAAATAGTTTTTATTTTAGTAAAATTCGAGTTTTTTTCTTCGAATAATTAACAAATAACAATTTTAAGTATTATGTACCTTGTCTTGCCTCCTCGGCTCTACAGCGAGTGCAGGACCTTGGTCTCCTTTATCATACAGCTCCACTTTTTCCTATCCCTGCCCTTTGTCTTCCAATTTTTGATTTTCATCTTTTTTAAATCTCTTTCCACCTCATCTAGCCATCTTTTTCTAGGGCTTCCGACCTTTCTCATTCCCTCTAGTCTTCCTGTAAATTTTCTTTGTTGCTCTTTCATCACTCTTTCGCTCCAAATATCCGAGCCATTCTTTTTATTTTTATTATATTTACTGTTCTCCCAATTATCTAAGCATCTTCATCTTTGATTGGTCCATAAAATTTCCTTAAAATCTTTCTCTCAAAAGTGATAAGTATTTTTTCCTCATTCTGAGTGGTAGTCTTAAGTTTCTGCTGCATAAATGACTAGGTCAAATTATTGTTTTATATAATTTTAACTTTCTTGAGAGAAGAGATGACTTAAACAACTTAAGCATTGAAAAATAACCTGTTTCCAGCTGCCAGTTTACCTTTATATCTGGGTTTAGTTCAATTTTTTCAGTGGTAATTGAACCAAAATATTTAAATTCTGTCACTCTTTCAAAACCAAGTTCAGTATTTACCGAACTCGTTGTTGGTCCGTTTCCTCTGTCTATAACAATATATTTAGTTTTTTCCCTGTTTACTAAAAGTCCAACAATCTTTTCCTCCTTTTCCAAATCCTCATAGCATTCAATTAGACATCTTTTTGTTCTAGATACCAAGTCTACATAATCTGCGAATGCGAAGATTTGTTGAGATCGGTTCATTATTGTGCCCCCTTTATTAGAGCAAATTTTTCTTTTGTGTTCCAAACACTGTAAAAAACCTATTGTTACGAAACCTTTAAAGTGTTACGTATATCAAAGTAAAAAAAGAAGTAAATCTTTTGTTAGAACGTGACAATGTGACTTGATCTAACTTGGTTCAATATCTTTCTTAATTTTGCTTTAAATGTCTTTATTAAAAAGATATTTAAACTACATCTCCAGATTCCCCCCATTTAGTTGTTATCAATTGTGAGACGATGACAGTAGAAATCGTTCTTTTATGATAGTCTATGTCTGTCACAGGCATTTGCAGGGGTGGGAATTCTGCGCCAATTGCGCCAGCGCGCGCCAAAAGTGGTATCCTGCGCCAACCTGCTACAAAACCACATTTAAGCACAATTTTTTCTAATTTTGCTGCAAATCTTCTTATAAACGCGCACGCTAAAGCGCCAAACCATCTCGCGCATGTCAAATCTTTGTGGAGACGAAATTACGCCAACCTCAAGGGCCGTTTTCGCACGAATTTGTAAAACATTCGATTTTTCCCTCAACAGAATGCAATATGTGGAAAATCACGTGCTATCTCTGAAATCGGCATTTACGCATGCACATTCATGTTCAAACGCGTCTTGCACCGGGACAAATTGAAATCGCCGAGTGCTGATATCACGTGTGTCATTGCTAGATAGAATTTAAGGGGCAGCCTCAAAATTTCCGATTTCTAATTAGCACGGATGACCATTTCGTACGTACCTTGATTAAGTGTGTTTCGACGGATTTTTATCACATCCTCTTGCTCTAAATAATGAAGAAAGGAATTGGAAAGTTAAGGGTGTATAACCATCAAATGTTTTTACTAAGCATTTAAAAAGAATATTTCTGCTCGGACACGCGTAATGACGATGCCTTCTATTAAATTTAGGGTTGTTTTTTGTAATTTTTACTTGTTGGCTGTTGGTAATTAACTTTTAAACGTCCGTTTTACATTTGAAATAAAGTATCACAGAAATGTAATCAAAATCCCGGAATGTTTCCGATTTAAAAAAAATAAAAATAATACTTTTTTTATAATTTTATAGAACGGCATGTAGGGTAAAATCGCCATTTTGACGCAGAATTTGACCTGATTAGGAAAATTAAAAAAATTCACAAAATTTTAGAACATACACAAAAATTTAAAAACATTCTTATTTTAATTTTACTGTATTGCTATTTTTGCTATAAGAATTGCTATTTTTATACAAATGAGTCTTATAATAATAAAACAAAGAGTGTGTGGATCTGTAGAAAGCTACTTAAAATAGGTGTAGAACTTAACATAAAATTTTCTACATAAGTAGTTTTGGCCTTCTGATTGTACCTTTGACAAACGGAATGTTAAAATTTTAATTAGTTCATTTTTAATTTTTTTTTTTACCAACCGACTTCAAGTAGAGGTACAGCTCTGAAATTTTCAACATAAGTAGTTTTGATCTTTTTTTAGTTGGACTTTTTAAAAACGGAATGTTAAAATTTAATTAGTTTTTTAACTAATTTTTTTAATTAATTAAAAAAAATTACAAAACGACTTCTAATAAGGCTATAGCTCAGAAATTTTCAGCATAAGTAGTTTTGATCTTCAAATTGTACATTTGACAAACAGAATGTCAAAATTTTAATTTTTTTTTAATTAATTTTTTTTTTTTACGAAGCAACTTAAAATATAGGTACACCTCTGAAATTTTCAACCTATGTAGGTTTGGACTTCTAATTAGACTTTTGAAACAGAATTTTAAAATTTTAATTTGTTTTTAATTAATATTTTTACAAAGCGACTTCTAATAGATCTAGAGCTCTGAAATTTTCAACATAAGTAGTTTTTGCCTTCTAATTTTACTTTTCATAAACATTTGTAAAAATAATTCAGAGGGTGATTGGGGTTGTGTTATTGTATCGACAGGCAAATTTTTTGGTTCTCGATGGGGAGGGGGCTCTAATGAACCTTCTAGGAGAGTGAAGCGAGCTTGTCCTTGCTTTTCAGAGATCTAAGCGAGCTGTGTTTGTGTTACAATAAAACTTTTAGCATGCAAAGAGAGCTTGGGTTAGCATAGCAAACCCGTTCGTGAAGTGTTAATAAGTATAATTTTTTTTTTTTTAAATTTACAAATTATATTTTTTGTTGTAATTTTATATTTATTAATATATGTTTTATGTAGAAAAATGAAATCAGATACAATTTATTATATTTCTGCTACTAATATCTTCGAATTTTGCTGCTACATTTTCTCTTATTCTGCTCCGAAAGTTAAATTTTGCTTCTCCAATTTTTTGCGAATCTGCTCCAAATGTTAAATTTTGCTGCTCCAAAATTGCTCCAAGCTGGGCTTTTGCACTTCCCACCCCTGCATTTGTCGCAGCCAATCTTGATAGATCATCCAATTGAGCGTCAGTTAAGTTATTCTTGTATTTATTCTTGATGAAAACCATTTTGCTGACAGTCTCTTCATATAGTTTCTATGGGTCACGTAGTGGTGAATGCTGTTCCAGATTGTAAACATGTACTATTTTGGACAAATTAAAGTATTATATAAGAAAAGTCCATACCGCGAAATTTGATTTTTGTTTTTCTGTGTTGCCAAAGTGCCGCAGAAACAGTTGCGGTTCGGATCGGGGCCAGCCGGATGCGGTCCGTGGGTCGCGTAGTATAGATTAAAATATATCATGTTATAGAATGGTGGAAAAAAATTTGAAAATGTAATGCTTGGAGTGCGTTTTGCACGCAATGCAAAAAAACGCATTGGCATTTTTAATGCGGATATCACGAAGAAACCTTTATATTTGATAAGACCTTTTTTTTTTGTAAATAATAGAAAAATTATTCAATTGATAAAAATAGGTTGCGGATTTCAGTTGCATTTCTTATTCTAGCATTAGTTTGATTCGTGTTTGCAAGACCAAAATTTAAGTCAAATGAAAGAGTTGAAAACTTTTTAATTTAAATTTGTTCATTTTCATTCATTTTTTTTTTATTTATTTTGTATGTTTTTGGAAATGACAGAAAATGTTCTGTGCTTTTTAATCTCTATTGGAAAATCATTGAAATGTTTTGGAAAATTATTCATTTGCTGCTTTTGAAAATTTATTTTTTTATTGCCAAACCCGGATCGGTGACATTGGCTAAATATCGCCAGTCATTGTTACCACTTATTTGCAAAGATCAGTATTTGAATTCTTTTTTTCATGTAATATTTATCATTTACAAAAATTCTCTGCAAGTCGCTGTGTAGTGTGACGGTGCAACGATGATGCAGCGAGAGGCTGAGAGCGGCTGTCATAATACTTTTTTTTGTCAAGTGAGTTTTATCTCTTCTTTAAAAGTGTTATGTTATTTAGGTGTAGTTATAAGGTGAATTAAAAGGAAAAACAAAATTATCATTGTAAATTTCAATAGAATTTCACTTATATTTTTAATCATCATATTCATGCTTTATCACTCGAAAGCATCCTTTAATCATCATTGAACAACCGATAAATGTAGTATATAAAAACAAAAAGTTTTGAAAAGACCGCGATAAAAATCTTGGGGACAAATTAATGAAGGTCAAGAAAGAAAAAAATTCGTTCATATGTACGGGTGTATTGCCTAGAAATTTTTAATTGGGGTTCGAAATTGTATTATAATAGCTGTTTTATGATAGCTGATCTCATTTAATAACTATATTTGTGTAACTATATTCCTGTGCAATAGAATCCTTGTGTAGTTCTTGCTTATAAAAATACGCACTTCAACCAATTCTTGAAAACTGTCAAACGCACAGTTTTCCCATTAATACTGTTTTTGTTTCTGTTCAATGGGCAATTCCCGCATTTTTTTAGAATTGTTTTATTCAATTCTAAATGTTTCGAAAAGGCCATAAACATAAAAATTTCTGCTCAATGCGCTTTTTAAAAAAAAAAAAAAAAAAAAAAAAAAATTTGCGATCAAAATTACATTGTTAGAGGTTAGCGAGAAAACAACCCATTTCGTTGGCATTGAACGTGACGTAAAGATATCTCAAACATCTTGGCTTGAAATGCAGCAGCCGAAACCAGATTTGTGAGTTTCTCGCAAATTACGCCAACCTCTACGGAATGTGGCAATGGCCTACCAACGCCAACTTTTTTAAAGATAACTATTTGGCAGAGACCTCACGATAACCATAGAAACGCAGGGAACTCTTTACGTCACGAATTTTGTTGACTGTTTTGATCGGACTGATTTTGGCTGGGTTTTGGGGCATTTTCTTTTCTTAATATTTAAATAACTAATTTTTTTAAAGAACTTTTGTTTAAATATTGAGAATCAGAAAGAAATTCTTCATAAATATGTACTAATTTCACTCGTTTTTAAAAAATGCTGGAATTGTCCATTATAATTATGCAAACACCAGAAACTTGGAATCAAATTTTAGATTGATTAGCGTAGTTTGGATAGAATTGCCCAAGTCTCAACTGTGTCGTGTAAATTAGTGCAGAGAGTTGACAAATTTTAGAGGTGTGACCTTGATCAATTAGGTATAACTCTTCCGACGATTTGATCTGTCTCAATTAGGAACACTTTTTATTCAAGAAATATCCATATCAATGACTGCCACGTGTAAACCTACGTCACTCATACGTCACGCGATCGTCAATACACTAACTGAAACGTACTCTGGCTCTGATCTTACCTGCGTCTCACATACAGCTGTTATGACTGATGTGTTCACAAACGAATCGACTATCATGGAAGATGATCTTACATCTATTTTCTTTTATTAGTCTTTTTTTACACTTTTTTGTTTGTTTGTTGTGAAGCCTCCGTTTCATCAGTCTGCTGTGACTGTGCTCACAGCTGTCTTTAGGATTGAACTGCAGGTTTAGTCCGGCTGGCACTTGTAAAGTTGGACGAGTTGATCAAAGATGTTTCGTGCTCCGATCCTGCCTTTGGTATCCAGCAGATTCCCGGATATTCTTGAAGAGGCGGAGACGTTTTATCAGGTACTTACAGGTCTTGCTTTGCGTACTGCCTATTTACTAAAAGATGGTAGCTTTTTCTCCCGTTTCTTGGCTTGTTTGTATTTCCATGGCTGGATCATCGTATTTAGATTAAAATTCTCACCTGCGGTTTTTATACATTTCAATCTTTACATTGACATGCTTTTTTTTTTATAGTTGTTGAATATTTTTTTTAGTTTTGCAACCGTAAACAGCAATGTTCATTGCTTTGACATTGCATTAAAGGTCTTTTTTACTTTTAATAATCATGTTACTATAATGTAATGAAAGTAATTGTATACCCCCCCCCCCCAAAAAAAAAAAGAAATATTTCGATTTTTTGGCATTTCTATACGTTTTCGGACGCGCTAAGTTTAAAAAAAAGAAAAAAAATGGTATAGAAGATATATCTGTGTTTGTGTCCGCGGTCAGCATAATTCCCGAACGGATTGACCTGCGATGTTCAACTTTTGCAGTGGTTTGCTAGAGTGGTGGCCATGGGACTTGTCATTAAGTTTTCGTCAAAATTGCGCATGCGCATAAGGCAGCTGCCCTTGAAAAATTTGTTTTTTAGCATCTGCCAAAAAACGACTAACGATTTTGATCCAAATCTTTTTGATAATGTATTTTAAGATGTTCTAAACCCTACCTCCCAAATTAGAAGTGAGATTAAAGCATAAAAAGTAGAAAAACGAAAGCCTTTATTACAGAGTTCTTTGGCCTAGAGTATTGCTCATCAACGACCGTTTTTCTCCTTTGTTTCACTTACAAGAAAGGATAATTTAAGAATTATCGAAAAGTATATCGTCACATTCATCATTTTTTCGGTGTTTTTCTTTCTTTTATTTTGGCCTATGTAAGGATTATCGCTAAACATATCGCCAAATTGGTAATTTCTTCTAAATGAGTGAAAATATAAACACGATCAATAACATCATTCCACGTTAAATTTAAATGTTGTCACCAGTGTTATAGCGTGAATGAAAGTTGTGCGTTGTACCATACCCCTAGTTTTTATAAATGTAATATTAAACAAAACGTTTGCCGTTTCCTCGAAGCAAACTTTGTTATTAGTTTTTAAACTTTATAATTAGTTAGTCTTTTTTCGGATTGAGTATGTGTCGATACACTGCGGCTCATTTTCTTGATATTCCGATGTTCTTGCTCTTATTGGTATGGTAGAGAAATATATATCAGTTCTTAATAAGGGCATTTTAGGAACTCCGTTTGTCTCTTTTTGAAGAATTTTTGATTTCATTGCTGTTTTAAATATCCTTAATATTCATCAATATTTATCGTCTTTGTAGAAAGGAACGTTGTACATGCTGTGATTGATTGCTGTTGAGAAACATGTTTCGCAAAGACGTTGTACATAAGTTAGTAAATACAATTGAACTTGGAAAGGATCACGAAAAGAGCATACAGGAAAGTGCTGCTAATGTGTATTGGACTTAACCCTAGAACTACAAACCCATTTTTTTTACCCGTAAACTACAAACCGGGGTTAATGTTAACCCCACGGGTTTTTTGATCGTAAAACCGTTCTGAAACCAGTAATTTGACTTTTAAGTACTTGAACTTTTTTATTTTTTCATGCTGAAGAGAATGGTGAAGAGCAAATTCAATTTTATCAGGGTTTAGTTGGTGAAAAATCAATTTGAATAGCTAAAAGTGCTGAAAAATGGTCAAACCGTCATTTAACAAACACAAATTTATAACTATTTTTTTTTAAACAACCGATTTTCAATTTTTCACCGGAATTTTAAAGAGGACACATGAGGCTTTTAGAAAAATACGATCATGATTTTTTGCCAAAAAAGTCCATTTATTTGGGACTTTGAAAATTAAAAAAAATTAGCAATCTGATCTATGGAAAAGTCAAATGAAAATCGATGAAATATTGGTTTTTAAGAATATATTTCGGTTTCTGTCATACAAACTGGAGAGAAATTTGATGCATATAAAAAATATTCAAAAGTAAAGTTACGATTTGACTTATTCAAAGACACCACAATCGCTGCAGTAGATTACTCTGTGACTCTCGCAGGTCGGTCGCTTGCATTTAACTGACCTACACAAAACACTAACGAGAACTACAGCCGACCAAATGGTATAGTGGTTATCGTACTAGCTTCTAGACCGCGAGGTTGCGGGTTCGAGTCACGTGTTAGGCATGGAGGTTTGTAAATTTATGTTGGCTTGTCTAATGACGAATGTTTCGGCGCATTATAACCCTCGTGTTGCTGACGGCGCCAGATAATTCGAAAACAACCAACGAGAACTACAAATCGGGGTAAATATCAACCCCACACAAGATTAATGTTTTCTCTGCGTCACAGTAAACAAGAAACTGAAGGGTCTGGTGACCTCGCCCTATTGTTAGAACCTTGAACTAAATTATGGTATAGGTCTTCAGTTGATAATGTCACTGACTATCTTAAAAACGTAGTTCAAAGTTTATTTGTAGTTCTAGGGTTAAGAAAAACAAAAGTTAGATTCTTTGTCTACAATGTTTATTGGTTTACTCAAATTTTATTTGTATAAGGTTTTGGAATATTTTGATTTGTTTCTGTTTTAAAAACGTGTATACATTACATTTGAACTGTCATTCAATTAAATAACATGTACTTATTTCCCTCGAGATTATTTAATTGTAAAAAGTATGAACTACTAGCTGCTGGGGACCCGTTGAAGAACATAAAAGTTTACATTTAAGAAAAAGGGGAACTGACGTAGTGCAAAACATTTGGCGATCAGAAAAATCACCAAAATCAAAAATACAGTAACTAAATTAAAAAAAAAAAAAAAAAAAAAAAAAAAAAATTGAAATTTAAATGATAATATTATATAGTAAATAAAACACTCTTCCGTTAGACGGGTACCAGTTGGCGCACTTAGCGCCAACCCTAAATGTTTACACGTTTAAATGACGTGTAAATGTATCGCCAAGTCTAAATACTTATGGTCTTATAATGGTTTAGTATATGAATTATAGGACTTATAAATGATTTGAAGGTTTTTAGTTTGAATGAGTTATCGCTGAAATTTGGCGGTTTTTATCTGGTACCCATCTAACAGAAAAGTACTGTAAATAAAATAAAATAAAATAAAAACAAATATTACTTAAAACAAAACCTGTTTCCATAAACCGCATTTATCCGGAAAATAAAACGCCAAGTAAAATTGCATCAAAGAAATGTCCTATACTACATCTGTACCGAAAAAGTTTTGTATTCTTTAAAAAATTTTAGTACACAGAAGTACAATCTGATGCCCCCTTACCAACTTCATTATCTGGACCAAAGTGAAGGGCTAAGGAAATAAAATTACAAATGAAATACTACGCTTCTGGTGCAAATTGTAAAGTAATCTGGTGTAAATAGTAAAACATGTATAAAATACAAAAATACATTCAAATCTGGATTAAATAATATGGAACTTGATAAACAGGACAAACATAATGAATATATTTCGATATTCTGGGTTAAATACTAATGGGAATGTATAGATATTTACATGGGAATATAAAGAAAAATTAACAAACATAGAAATGATTTCAAAGATTTCGGTGAATTTCAGTAACATTCGCCGAACCTACGATTATCTGTTATGCCTTATGTTTACATTCAGTATCTAAATACTTTATGCATTATACTTAGTATTACGCTTTAAAACTGCACATGCTCAGATTTTGTTTACGGTATCGTTTGGGAGTAAATATATGGAACATTCAAACTGCTTATCGGACAGACGATTCTAATACTTAAGAATAATCAGAAAAATAAGGGAGACACATTAAAATTACTTGTGTTTTTATTTAGATGCAATAATAAGTATCGTTGCAATTCCAAGAATTTTTGTTCATATCATTACATTTTAATAAAGGCAACTTTTAATCGAAATTAAAAGTTGTGTTTTACAATCTTGGTCTACTGTACCAAATTTCGTACCTCTAGGTGCAATACTGTGGATTTTTATAAGGTTCAAACGTACAGACACTAAGTTATATGTATAGATTAGAGCTGAAAAATATTAAGTAGCTGAAATAAAAATGTAAAATCCCTTTTCATGATGGATGGGAACGGTATAGTGGTTAGCGTGCTGGCTTCTAGACCACGAGGTTGCGGGTTCGAGTTCCGTGTTGGCATGGATGTTTGTAAATGTATGTTGGTTTGTTAAATGACGAAATGTTTCGGCGCATTATAGCCCTCGTGTTGCTGACGGCGCCAGATAATCTGAATACAACCAACCATGATGGATGGGTGAGAGCAAAACAATCCATTCCGGGCATAGCACAATTTCCGGAATTTTTATATTACCTAAACTTTTAATTGCACTGGAAATTGTTTACGACAAACTAAGCAAAAACTAGACTTTTTTTTTTCTTTCTTTTTTGTGATCTTTCTTGGAAATTAGGGAAAATTCCATTACATTACAATGATTTCCGTTGTATACTACTTGGGCCAAAATGTATAGAATAAAAACTCAATGCTTTAGAATTCAAATATTTTTTCAATTTCTCTTGCAAAACATGCAACGTACTGACTCGCTTACTAGCTGGACATTTTGTTGTTGTTGTTGAAGATATAGTTGCAAGATCTGCTAATATTACTTATTGATGAGAGCTGAAGTAAAAGATGAAATGCTTTTGAAAATGTGCTTGCACAGTTAGCAAACTGTTAACCCAGAATCGAAATTTGCTGAAAGTTGATAAGAGGTACATTCTTAAAAAAAAAAAAAAATTCCGCTTAAATAGTTGCAACTACTTGGGAAAGTAATATTTTTTGAACGATATAAAATAATAATTTACTAAGTTTGAAAAATTATTTCCCACGTGTTGAATACAATATTTTTTATAATCACGCTAATGTTGGCAACTCCAGTCACTGAATTTCTTCCAAAAATATGTCATTTCGATCCCAAGACTATGTAATATTGTAGCACGAGACGTGCGAGAAAGTACTTTTTCACACTAGTGCGGGAAAGCTCACAATAAAGTGTTATTTTCGCTACAATTTCTGATTAAGAAAAGCTTAATTTTTTAAACGAAGTTATAAAAAATATCTTTAATACATGTATAGACTTTAGTTTATAAAGCTCTAGGGTAACTCCAGTCAATGAATCTTTTCTAAGAATGTCATTTCTATACTAAAATTATATAAAATTTGATCACGAAGCGTGCTGGAAAGTAGTTTTCACACTAGTATTTTCCCGTACTTCTCGCGGTTAAGTGCCGCATTCGCCCCGATTTTTGTGCTAAGATTATAAGTGCTAAGTCTTATTTCGATTGTATATTTTAGAAACGGTAATATATTTAAGTTTCTTAAATATCGATTTGGTATTGCTAATTATCGATCATTTTTGGAGAAAATTGTTTTGTTTCTAAGTGACTCATTTTGTTTCACGCTTTAACTTGATGAGGAAAATGGTAAAAAAAAAATCATCTAGCATTATGTATCAATGAAGTCTTTTAAGTTGAGGACACAAGACTCAACCTGTGTCATGAAAATTTTTATGTTCTTCCTTCGAAATATTTACGTCATAAAGCACTTCTTTTTATGTGTTTTTTACATTTTTGTTGAGGCTGTCATAAATAAGCTGTGTTTAAACATCAAAAGACTTTTAACGATAAATCACAGGAAAATATGAAAGAAATTGTTTTATCTCTTCAATCGAGGATTACTAACGATGATTGCGCCAGTTATCAAGGATGTGGATCACATTCTACCAAAGTAATTAAACATTAGTATTTGGTAACGTGTTAGAGGCAACACGGTTTTTGTTACAAAGTTGACATCTGATGTGTTTGGAGAAATATTTAAATTAATGGTATATACGTACTTGAATGTTTTTTTCGTAGAATATCGTTATACGACACACGGTTTAACTTCCATTTTCCAAAAGACGTCATCCTCAGTTTAATGCAACGTGAATAACGTTTTATTAAATCAGTATTTAATGTTAGTTTTGTGTTGCTGCAGTTAGGCTGAGAGTTTGTTACGGTGCTGTAAACTAATCTATGTTAAAATTTAAATGATTGTACATGTTCCGACAATTATTATTGTCTTTTAGAAATAAGATATATAAGATTAATCTCCAATGAGCTTAAATTCATCCTTTTGCTTTTGGCACAATTTTCATTTTAAATAAAGTGTGCAGATAAATGGTTTCCACTAAATTACCTAGCCGCCGGAAGGTTTCTACCATTCAGTAATATATTAGTTGGGAAAAAATATTAGTTAGACTGAAACACTTCCATAATAATACGAAACCTACCTGTGTCGGGGTAATTTAGTCGAATACATTTTATCTGGGTGGTACAGATAAGATGTACTCGACTAAATTTCCCAGATACTAGTAGGTTTTGCATCAGTATGGAGCTGTTTCAGTCTATTCCCCCCCCCCCTCCCCCCTAACTAATGTATTATTGAATGGTAAAATCAAGCACATTAAAGAAAGGAATCAACTTAAATTTAAATATCGATGAAAACTGAAGTTGGGTAACATTTTATAGCCGTTAAGTCCCAATTGTTTAATTTCGTGTTCCATTTTGACAGCAAAAATCCGTCGACTGCTACACCGTCAGTTGAGGAAATGTCACTTTCCTGTCTCTCATGAAAACGAGTTGTGTGCATACGCCTTCTACAACCGTCATTTCTGTTGCCCGTCACTCATAACTCGACGGACGTTTCCATCAGAATTTCAGTCGGTTGTTGACACAGCCCACCGAATCTTATCTTCCGCTTCCCTCCTCCTCCTCCTCTCGCATCTTCCATCATTGAAAGATCTCCAAAAGACCTTTTTTTTGGAGAGGATCAGCCTCTTTTTTTTCTTGTTCGTTTTTTTACTCAACGATCTTCATGCGTGGGAAATATTACCGGTGCTGTTGCGTAGTGTTGGTGGTTGGAGTGGCATAAACAACGCTCTGGTGGCTTCTCCAGATACCAAGCAATAGATCGTTCCTTCCCTCATGTGTGTACTTTACGCGTCGTTTCTTAATTTGTGCCTTGCGTCGGGGTTAACGAAACTGTGTGTTATGTAACGTGGATTATACAACTTGGAACAGAATTGGTGTAAATCACATAAAAGATTCATGCATCAGATTATCAGATTTATGCCTTTGTATGATGGTTTGCCAACTTTGTAATTAATATACGTTGATATTTATACAGTTGAAATTATGATTATGTTTTAACTGGTGGTTTTTATGCATCCAAGTGGACATTTTATGCTCCAGTGATGTTATGAGATTTACATGACTGTGTATTCAACTTATCATACATTTAATTCTTCGTCACTTGGTTTACTAAGTAAGACGGTATCTCAAACCATGTATTCTAATTTGGAATATCATCGTATTTTGGAATTAGTACTGCTAAAAGATTAAGTATCGGAAAAGTGATTGTTATCTCAATTTGTTTTATTTTATCTCCAACTGTTGATCGTTTCACTCATCTTACTTATAGTGGTGACTGATTTCGTGTACAAGTGTTTAGTGACTTCGTATTTGTCGACTGATACATCTTCACTTGTAAATAGTCTTCGTTGTTTAGGTTTCGGAAGGAGCTATTTATGAAGATCCATATATTTCGACAAAAGACGATACTTTGATTCCTTTGATTCTTCTTAAAGACTTCCTCAAATCTTGTTTGAAGTATTTAAAATTCATCGATTACTAAAATCAGCTGGGTCGTTGTTTTAGTCGATAATAACACATCTATCCGTTGATGTTCTTTCTTTTCACAATCCCTTTGTCTCATCGTTGAGAAATTAGTCCGAAGTTTCGCTGACTTTGAAGAGTGTTTCTGTTTAATTGAATAGATGTAAGACAAAAACATCTGAATCGACATTTGATTGTTGTGCAACCTCTGATCGACAGTTGAGTAATTTCCCCGCAAATGGAAAGCAACGATAGAATCACCACTTTAATAAAGATGTTAGCTAAGAGACTTGGAGGATATCGCAGAATACCGGTGACGGACACTGATACTTCTATTCAAATGTTGTTATGTGCTCCTAAGAATAGTAAAGTCGTTCCTTTGACCAAAGTGCCAGAAGAAAACGAATTAAAAAATTTCTCCATTGACACAGTAAGTACTTTTGTTGTAAAATTTGTTTGAAGGTGGTTTCGTCGTTTCATATAGTTTTAAAGAAAAGGGTATTTTAAGAATGTTTTTAAATTGCAATTTGTGGTTGAAATTGCCTTTAGAAATAAATGTTGAATGTTTTAATTCAAATTATATTTCGAAAAAGATAACAGAAAAAACTTTCTATTTATAGTACTATAAAATTGAAAACTTTGGCAAACTTGTTTCATTTTTATCACTTAAAAATATTTCAAATGAAAATTGAAACCAATTGAAAATTTATCTTCTGCTAGATTTTTTAAATTGTGAGCTTTTTCAGTAATCGTATGAATACTTGCACATGTAAATAAATTTCCATCTTGGAATAATCTGCTTTCTCCTGTGTCAAATTATTTTTATAGAAGCCTAAAAAAAATCTGCGTTTTGCAACTTTATTCGTCAGTTGTGAAAAGTAATTTTGTAGTGTTTAGTTCGCTTCTATTTAGTTTAATCTGTTTCTTCTCTTTCCACCCCTCCTTTTCCCTGCTTAGGCATGGATGTTCGTTGTGATTCGGAATCCACGTTAAGCTGTAGGTCCCATTGGGTGCACAAACCAATCAACCATCCCCCACCCCTCTTTCAAAACCTGTTAATGTGACGTGGCTAATGGAAACAATATTGAGTGTATTTATTCAGTGCCTTATATTTTATTTACCAATTAAAAAAAACATTCGATTGATATTGATTTTCATATAATTCATTGCACAATCAATTATTCAATTCAAGCCTTTTTTTTTCGATAAACCATTATTTGTTTTGTAACTTAATTTACTTATTAAATATTTTTTTCATTAAAAGTGTTAAGGCGTCTAAGCTTATTTTTATCCTTTGTTTCTATTGTTGCATACTTTTCGTTTGAAATAAAATTAAGTTTCCATTCGTGTTTTTAAGCGTTTTATTTGGAATACTTTGGCAAGATATTTTTTTTTTTTAAAAAAGACAATATTTTAACAGCAGTCTTTATAACTTTTTGTAACGTTTGTTTAGTTTCTTTACGGAGTCATTTATAATGTAGCGTCATTCATTCAAATAACTAGTTTTGCTCATTGCGCGGATTTAATGTCACTGAACTGCTGTGAAGCGAATAGGGCATTTGATTTTGTCATTCTACTTTATTCGAACCACTGATTTATCCAATCGATTAAAAAGTCTGTCTTGTACAGTACGCAGGAAAAAAAAAAAAAAAAAAAAAAAAATTCTGAACTATGGCTATATCTTAGGTTCTAATTATCGTAGAATCTTGAGCTTTGCACCAAAATGTTTTGTTTACGATGTTCTATATGTCTGGTGCGCAATTTTTTTTCTTATGGGGCTGTGTACTACTTAAATTTAACTCGTATCTTTAAAATTTTTTATACGAACCCCTATTTTTTGTGTTTTTATTCGATTTAGAATACTTCGTTTATCTTAGATACCAAATTTCAGTTCATTTTGTTGAGAAACACGACACATATGAGCGAAAATGTTTTGGCCGAACGTGGGCAAATTTCCTTAAAGCGGGGAAGAAGCGAACACATTTTATGTGCTTCACGACATAATCTATTACACAGTCCCCTAAAATGAGCCTTTTTTAAAAAAACGTTTGTGCTAAAATATTGTAAGGGGTACTGGAGGGGTTTTAGACCATAATAATTCGAATGGGAGAAAAACAAACAAAAACAACATGTTTCTATTTAAAAAAATTAAACTTGTTTTATTAATTAATAATTAATTATTCAAAATCTGTTTAATACAAAAATTGCATGTTATTTATGTTTGGCTTTTAATATACTATCGTTTGAAACAAAAATTGCTAAAATATATTAACTGTTTAAAAATGTATAGCTAAAAAAAAACAAATGTTCTTTTTAACATTAACTTGCCATTATTGACATAATTTAAATTGCTAGCCACTCATTGGGAAAATTATGAAATTTGGTATTTAGACGTTTTTTTTGGATTCTAAATCTAAATATGGTATAATATTATGGGGTTTCCATTGAAATTTTGGAAGTTTAGTTTAGTTTTAATATGTAGGTGAACCCTCATGATGGGGGAAAATATCTATATATATATACAATTAATAAAGACCTTTCACAATTTACAACGGTACTTGACTTTTGTTATTTCATCAATTAGAATACAAGGTATAGCCATCGTTCGGATTTTTGTGTATTGTACATGACCAATAATTATTTTGCTAATACTCTAATGAATTTTACAATTACTCTGCCCGCCTTTTGAAAAACTTTTTAAAAAAATAAGGAATTATGTCAGTTTAATCATGTCCAAGTAAATCAGATGTTAACGGAAATAAAATTTTTAAATGCTTCTGAAATTACTGTAGCTTAATATTTGAAAACATGGAAGGTTTAGTCAACGATGGTTTTTAAAATTTCTTGAAGATTTAGATCAGAAGTGCATATCAATCAATAAGAGTTCTTAGATTCACTGTTTCATTTAGGTTAAAAAATTCCTCTCCACCCTTTTTACATTATCCGGTAATAGGACCAACTCATGGTCTGGAGTGCAGAATATCCTTTTAGCATGATCGAATAGCGGTTGGGGTTGTCGCTCTGGATTTTCAAAATCATGAGTGATAAGAAGGTGATAGTCTGAATATACACGAGATATTAGTCACTATCTGGTGGAAGTTTTCCAGGGACGCGAATGAGAGACAGTTTCCCTGGAAAGTCCTCTAGGAAGGCAATCATCCATTGAAATTACACAATTTTAACGATATTTCTCCACAGCATAGCCCTGAAGGCATCAAATAGTGCATGTGCCGGACCACCTATTATATCACGCAACCCCTCACTTGTTACGCCAGTGTGAACAAGGCTTGTTATTTTCGCTTTATTTAATACTAGCTGAGTACCTGTGCTGCGCTACGAAATTTTACCATGTGCATTTTAGTAATCAAAAGACATTCATGTATTCTACACTTCAGACGTTTGCTTCTATTTCGATCCCGACAATTTGAATTATCAAAATAGGAACTTTCCTTTGTTGACATTTTTTCAAAAATTTATACATGAAAATATATTGGAAATGAGACATTTGAATATTCCTCGTTAACCGCCTTTGGTTCTTTTTAATAATTTTAAATAATAACTAATTTTTTTCTATATTTGCCCTTCTTAACATTTGCACCAAATATCAGAATGGTGACAACATTGGAAGTGGGTCATTCGGATATCCCTCGTTTGGACCGTTTAACTCCTTTTTCACTCTCTAAAGAGGTTTAATCGTGATCGAAATAGCTTACTTTTTCTATGTTTGGCTTTGTTGTCATTTGCACCAATTTTCATTGTTGTGACCATGGGGGAAATGGGGCATTCTAATATCCCTCGTTCGGAACGTTTAACCCCTTTTCCACCCCTTAAGGTGGGTTAATAGAGATCGGAATAGCTTACTTTTTCTATGTTTACCATTGTTGATATTTGTATCATTTTTCAGAGTTGTTACCATATGGGAAGTGGGACATTAGAATTCTCGTTTGAAACGTTTAACCCCTTTTCCACCCTCTAAAGAGAGGTAATCGTGATCGGAATAGCTTACTTTTTCTATGTTTGGCTTTGTTGTGATTTGCACCAATTTTCATTGTTGTGACCATGTGGTAGGCTTGGTCGATGCATCGATACATCGGAAAAAACCGGTGTGAAATCAACATCGTCAAACCGGTGTCATTATTTTCTCAAAACCGATACATCACGATCTTTTCTGACGATACTTGCCTAGCACTTCAAGGACGAAGAACCGCGCCACGATTCATGCGCGGTGTTCCTAAGATACTATAGAAACGTATTGAAACCGTCGACACCGAGCCGTTTGAAACGAGTTCCATTTGTTTTTACGCGGTACTTCATCAGCAAGTTCGCATTGTGATAATCCTATCCACCCTGCCTTGCATATGCGCGATGTTCCCAATATTGTATAGAAACATAGTGAAACCGTCGATATCGGGCCGTTTGACAGGTGGTGCCAGCAGTCTAGTAATATTGGAGATTAGATAAAAGAAGTATTCCTTTTAATGTTTGAACATAATTTATGTTGTTCTCTCAACTCTTGGAAAACATTTTTATTTTTATTTAATAGTCACCAGATATAAGACCTTGATATCTATTTTTGGGCATTTCCTACACTTTTTGTGTTTCATTTTTGATTTTTCTTTTTCATTATTTCTCTAACTTGAAAGAAATAAAGTATTACACTTGTGTATTTTGAAATCTTTTATATTAACTTCAAGATTTTTTTTATCTTGCTATTATTTTATTTTGCTTTATTTATTAACGTAAGGGGATTACTGTATTCTGGCGCGGTAATTTCTGTCTAGTTCTTACCCAGTTAAGATAATCTGGTTATTTATTACTATGAGCTGTTTGTTATATCTGCTAAAATCAATGTGAACTAGTGCATGGACTAATCACAGTTGTTTCTCTAATTTGATTGCTTAAATACTTATAAACGATTTTTTTCCCATCCACTTTAAGGATTTCCTCTTCGGTCTCGTAAGTAAATAAATGTTTTATAATTTTTTTTTTAGTTTGTACAATTCGAATAAAGTTTATTTCCATAAGATTAACTACTCACTCCAACATTGCTTCTTAAAATTGCGGAAATGCAGATTTTTTTGGCACAAAATAAAGATCATTAGAATTTTAAATGTTAAACAATAAAAATAAAATTAATGCATAATACTTACATTGGATATTGTAAGTAATAAAATATTCATTATAAAGTATGTTTTTGATTTAATAATTAAGAATATCCAATAACTAAAGTAACATGTGCACCACCAGGAAGTGCATTTGTCCTTCCCCCCCCCCCTCCTTCCTTGGAAAATAACAAAGTAAAATTTCATTAAGATAGAGAAATTGAAAAATCCGGATTAAACTAAAATAATAATAATAACCGGCTTATACCCCCTTGGGGGCTTTGTGTATCCCCCTGAATATAATTCGGTCGCTGCTCATGTTATTTAAAATAAACTACCTAAAACTATAAAAAATTAAAATGAATTTAATAAAATTTTACAAAGCTAAGTAAGCATAACTTTCGGCTATATAGCGTGTTAGGAAAACGTTGTTTTGTAGTATTTTGCAAAAAAAAAATATACACATAGTTAGCATCGCGATGTATCGTGACATCGTGATGTTTGCTTCCCGATATATCACGATGCAGAAATGTTAACATCGCCCAGGCCTACCATGTGGGAAATGGGGCATTCTAATATCCCTCGTTTGGAACGTTTAACCCCTTTTTGATCCCTTAAAATGGTTTAATTGAGATCGGAATAGCTTACTTTTTGTATGTTTACCATTGTCAATATTTGTACCAATTTTCAGAGTTGTGGACATGTGGGAAGTGGGAGAATTAATGATGAGTGTGTGAGTCAGTGAGTGAGGGCTTTGCCTTATATATAGATTTCGCAGATACAACGAAAAATATTTTGTCAAATGTAAGCATAAAAAAACTTTTTTTGAAATTAGCTTTAGAAATGTATTATATACTTATTATTCAACAGTATTCCAATGACAAGCCAAGCTAATTAGGAAAATAAAAAACATTTAACAGTTCAATTCTCCGCTGTACACACTGGACATTATGGTTCTTTTTTCTACTCGTAAAAAAATTAGAATTCTCAAATTATGATGATTCTAGTAGTTATGTTTTCGTTTTTATACACTACTATAGTTGGTGGCAAAGTTATATAGAAAAATAATTCTTGTAACTAGGTCAAATATACATTTATACGCCACCGATGTCCCGTGGGTCGGTTGCTTAAAATAATTATCTTCAATAGTTAAAATTATTATTTTTCAATATTAAGTTACCACCAGCTGAATAAAGAACACATAACTATGCTAGAATCATCATAATTTTAGAATTCAATTTGCTTACGTGTAGAAAAAAAAGAGCCAAGATGTCCTGTGCGTCAGCCAGAAAATTGCCCTAAAAAATACCAGAAAAATTATTTTAGCGTGAATATTTTCTTGTTCGTACTGCCATCTATCGGATTCATTTGAATAAATAATGAGCATGAATTTGCATCTACTGGACGTTGGCGCTCTGAGGAACTTAGGCAATTTGTCTTAACGCTTCCTTTTCTTTCCTTTATTTTTTTATTATTATTTTTTTATTTTTTAACTTATTGTATTGTTTCTTTTCCACAGAAGATCTTTCATCTGTTCTGCGAAAAATGTGCTCACTATCAATTAACAGTTTTGACTGCCACGAAATCCAGTGCTGACTAATCATAAGCAAAGAGATCTTTGTCTGTGATTGTTGTCTCAACCCATCACTGTCTATGAAGTATAGAAGTAATGTGTGTTCGTGGGAAATGAAAATGGCTTCTATTTATCGTGAAATCCAACTTGAAGGAAGCATTGCCTTCAGACGGATGCTTTGTTTTTTTGTCTACTGCGTGTCAGTTAACGTCTCCATCGAAGCTCATTTTTTCTAATCGCCATATTGGTTGGTCATGACAATTCTTGTCCAAAATACGCGATTTCTTCAGAATATTCAATCAAATTTCTCTTTTGTAGAGGTGGACTGGCAAAGGGTTCCGTAATTATTTACAGAGATTGATTCGATGGAACATAGGTCTTGGTCCGAGAAGGGGAAAGACCAAGTGTTGGTTTACGGCTTATGGAGTATGAATTTTTTTTACCCTTGATGTTTCAACTTAGAATGGTCATCACTCGATTATGTTAGGTTCTGATGCTTTTTTTTTCTGTAAAAAAATTTAATGTTGTAATTTTTGGTATTGGCAGTGAAATACCCATTTGTCGTCAAGGGTGAAAATTCGTAGGTCCACATGTTTAGTAATAGTGTAATGCTAAAATCATTTTCGATTGCCAATTTTATAATATGTGAAGTGAGTATGATAGTAAAATCTATATATATAAAAGTGAGTTGTCTGTACGTTATCAGACGAAACGGTCGTTTCGCCGCCAACCTTAAAAAGGCAGAAACGACAGTAAGTATCTATTCTCTGCACAACTTCCAGCGAAAAAGGCGAAATTAATTTTTTTTCTAGCGTGCTTACGGAACTTAACATAATTATACAAAAAATACCATATTTTCGTCTCGGTGATATCTTTTAAAGAAAAAAAAATTGAATACCTAGGACAAAAGACAACGAAGAAAAAAAATATTGAAATTTCCAAAACGAAATAAAAAAAACGAGTTTTAGCCCGATTTTGATGTAAAAATTTAGATAAACGTCCAGCCCTAACTAAGCTATAGATCTTCAAACGGATTGAATTATAGGATGCGGAATGTTTTAACTTAAAATCCTACGCTGGTTTGAACTTCATTAAATAATTCTTTCTATTTTTAATTAATTTAAAACCACTTTTTTTCATTTCATAATTTGGCGACAGATAAAGGCGATCAGCTTGTAATTGAGGTTCAGATATGTATGCCAAAAGTTGCCAAACAGGTTTGCCATCATTTCGAAGTTAGTTTTTCCGACATGTTAGGCTTAAGTGAGAATGAACGTAAAGTTAAAGTTTAGGTAGAACGAATCGGACTATAATTATATGGCTTATAACATCTTTAAAATTAAAATAATTTAATGTTTGAAGAGACAGAATTAAAGAGAAATATTTGTTCTTCAAATTGCATGTGTTATTTGAACTGTAAGACAATTTAGAGGGAGTTAACTTTCAAAAACACTTTAATTTCTGGAAATCTCCGTAGAAAAATGGAAATAATCATATTTTGTTGCAAGATACTATGAGCTGAATACAAAGTATAAATGTGGAGGTTATGCGAGTTGACGTCACAGTCAATTCATTACAGCGGGAATAAATGAAACACGCATTGCGATTGGCTAATGGAATTTGCAAAAATGTAATTCGTTTTTAAAGATGTGTTGATTTTGTTTACTTTCCGTTGCAAAATGAAATCGTAGAATCATATACCATCAAAATTATAATTTCATAGTGAATTTTAAAATTGTTATTAAGACAATATTTTAAATTTTTTCAAATATCAATGGATTATTATGTGAACCAAAATAATGCTTGGTATATATATATATAAAAAAAAAAATATATTGCAATTTATATTTATATTAGACTGTACAAAACTTGTAATATTTATTTGTAACAATTTATTAGAATAAATTATCAATGGGATGAACGCTCTGGCCTTGTTTGTTAAAGGTGCCGGATTTGATTCCTGGGTTAGGTGTGGATGTTCGTTGTGAATCAGAATCCACGTTAAGCTGTGGGTCCCGGACTGATTAGTTGTTATTATGCACTAAAATAGGTCGTTGTGCGTACAAACTACCAATCGAGCTGAAACTTCGCAGACAGGCTCTTTGTCGATGGCAACGTATTTCATTAAGTCTTGGGGGTTGAGTTGCCATACACAAGTTTTTATACCTCGTTCGTGGTCGATTTTGATGGTTACTGTCGTCCGTATTCAACCAATTTGTCAATTTTCAAGAAGATTTTGGCATGTAAGATATCATTGAACTCAACTTGAAGAACTATGAATATTCATGGTACCAGGTGTACCATAGGTGGTACTACTTCTGGTTTATCAATTTTGAAGATAAATACGACTTGTTGGGTGTCGTTGGGCTTGTCTTGAAAAATTATGAATGTTTAAGGTACCAGGTATAGCATAGGCAGTACCACTTTCGGTTTATCAATTTCCAAGATAAATATGGCATGTTGGGCTTTTGTTTTGACGAATTACGAATGCTTAAAGTACCAGGTATGCTATTGGTACCATTTCCGGTTTATCAATTTTAAAGATAATTATTGCATGCAAGGTATGGTCGAACTCAGTTTGAAGAATTATGAATATTCCTGGTACCAGAGGGAAAAGAGAAAAACGATGAAACGGACAAATTCAAAAAATAGAAGTCACCAGTGTTTAAAAAAAAGTTCTGACATCCCCCCAAAAAACACTTTTGAAAAGTAGAAAAACCACCAACCTCAAAAACACAAAAAACTTTCTTGCAATAAAAAAAATCATAAACATGATGAACATATTCAGCCACAAACAGTGATATAAAAAATGGCCAACCTCTGATTACAACTTTCGGTTGTGACTCGCTTAAGAATGTATGCTTACTTAGTTTAATTTTAAAATTTAAGTTCCGCTCCCGTAAAAATTTACGCTGCTTGAGGTTGGCGCGCGTCTTAAACACTAACCTTTAACCCCCCTCATTTCCCCACACAATAAAAACTTTCCAAAATGCATGTATCAACCACACAAAAGCATACCATAAACACTTCAGTTTCCTACTTAAAAAATTCTTAATAAAGATTCAAATACGAGCGTTGAGCGCAGTTTCTCGATACTATTTTGAAAATTACATCTACATGAACAAGAAGATTTACACTAAGTATTTCCTACCCATCCCAATGAAATAATATCTCCTCCAATATTCGTGCAAACAGTCATAAATTAGTTTAAACGTAAGCATTGCTAATATTCCTATGACTGCGCCAACCACAAACAGCGTACATTTTTAGGGAGCGGAACTTAAATTTTAAAAATAAACTAAGTAAGTATACATTCTTAAGCGAGTCGCAACCGAGAGTTGTAATCAGAGTTTGGCCATTTTTCATATCTTATCATGTTTGTGGCTGAATATGTTCATCATGTTTATGATTTTTTTTATTGCAAGAAAGTTTTTTGTGTTTTTGAGGTTGGTGGTTTTTCTACTTTTCAAAAGTGTTTTTTGGGGGTATATAAATTTACAGTTTTGCACCTAGAGGTATGAAATTCGGTACGTAGAAGCTTTAGTACATGGTGGCTGTAGAGAACAACTTTTAAATTCGATTGAAAGTTGCTTTTATTAAAATTTAATGACATGAAAAAATAAGTCTTGGAATGGCAACGATATTTTTTTTATTACATCAGAATCAAACCAATAGTAATTTTAATATGTACCCCTTATTTTTCTGATTATTTTTATGTATTACTGTCGTCTGTCCGTTAAACATTTCGATTATTGTTATGATTTTCCATATATTTACTGCAATTCGACGCTCTGCGCATGTGCTGTTTTAGGGTACTGTTAATAATCCGAATGTAAACAAATTATCGAAATTCACTTAAAACTTTCAAGTCATTACAACATTTGTTACTTTTTTTTTAATTTTATTTCCGGGTAAATATTTAATTCGTTTCCTTTAAACAGAATATCAAGATTCCTTCTTTTGATTGTTTTTATTTTTTGTGTAGTGTTTTTGTAGTGTGTATCCAAGTTCCATTTATTTAATCTAGATTTGAATACATTTTTTTGCATCATAAATGTTTTATTATTTACACCAGATTATTTTGGTTAAGATTATGAAGTAGTTGATAAGTGGCCGGCCATGGAACTACTCTTGTAAAAAAAGATTTCGAAGAATACAGAACTTTTTTTATTCAGATGTACTATATGGCATTTCTTTGGTGTTTCCTTTGGTGTTTTTTTTTTTTTTTTTTTTTTTTTTTTGGTGCTTTTTTACTGATAAATGCGGTTTCTCGCAACGATTTTCATTTTCAGTTATATTTTAATTTTATAATTATTTATATTTTAACTTAATTTGGTACTAATCCGTTTGCCTGGTACCGGCCAAAAAAATCGCCAAAAAAGGCCTAAATAACCTTAACTAACAAATTTCAAGTAGTTTATAATTTCTATATATAGAATTGGCGATACATTTACATGCCATTTATATGAGTAAACATTTAGACTTGACGCCAACTGGTAACCGCCTAACGGAAGAGTACCATTAATATTTATATTTTAACTGAATTTTATTAATATTTATGTTTTAGTTTTCTTTTAGTTGCCTTTTTTTTTTTTTTTGATTTTTGCAATTTTTCTGATCTTTAAATGAAAAAATATCGCCAAATGCCCTTTACTACATTTGTTCCACTTTTTCTTAAATGTAAACTCCTATGTCTTTCAACGGGTCCCCAGCAGAGCGGGGATACACAGTTAGTAATGTATAATTGTCAGAAACAGTACTATCAGACAAATTTTCTAGTGGTCAAGTTTCTTTTTTGCCATTTTAATGTTTGTTAAATAGCATTTGTTATTTAATAAAAGGGGAAGAGGGTTGAGGAAGGTGAAGCTCCTTTACAACAAGAACTTTTAGTATATTTGATTACTTATTCAGATTCGCACTACCATACTTACGAATGGGAATTCAAAAATTTAATGAATATATATTTTCTTTTAAATTGATAAAATCTGATTTCAGTTCTCATTTTTCCAAAAAATAGTTTGTTTTGTTTTGAAACCACCGACTGTCTATTTCTGCCACTTATAAAGTGCTTAACACAGCCAAATACCTCTCGTAATTTTGAGCATCTAGAAGAATACGAGATCAAAATCTTCTAGTGTAAACCCCTCTCTCCGACCCCACCACACCAACGAGAGGACATTGAGGCCACGACAGATTTAATGTGCACCAGCCCCCATTAGGTACACACCGATATTTGGCGGACTGAGGACAGAACCCGCAACCCTCCGGTTACGAGCTCGATACTCTACCGCCTAGGCTATCGGGAGCCCCAAAAAATAGTTAAATTAAAATTGAAAGTGTTTATGTAAACGTTTTGAGATCTGAAAGTTTATAAGTTGTAGTATAGTGCTAAAATCATTTTTGGTTGCCAATTTCATAATTAATATGTAATGAGCATGATAATAAAATTGGGGCTACTTTAAGGTTTATTAAATAGCATTTGTTATTAAAAAACCGTTAAGTGGCCATAAAAAGATTTCAGATTATTTGCGTTAGAACTATTTAATAACAGAATATTGTTAATTCTCACCAGAACTTATTATAAGGTGGAATGCTTTTCTTTCCCACAGCTTTCATTCCAAATAAAGTGTATTAATTTCCCCCTAGCAACCTTACCTCATGCTTTTTTAATGATTGCAGGTTTTCCGATATTAGCTAATGAATCTGTTCCTTTGCGTATTGAGGCCAAACATGGCAGCACTGTTACCTATCAATTCACGCCATTAATAACGTGAACACCTTTTTATATTGTCACTGATGTGAATTAACGTGCAACTTGGGCACCGCCAGCAATGGTCAGCTTAGTGAGTTTACATTCTCCTGGTGTTTGATAAATGAATTTTACGGTGTTAGAAATATGAAGTGGTGTAATTCGTAGGAAAAAAGAAGTATAATATGGGTTTAAAAATTTTCATCTAATTATAAATTTGAATCGAGAAATGTGCAAAACAGGCAGTCGTATAAGAAGCCGGCATTGTGAAGGGTTACATGAGTTGCATGTAAGTGCCGATGAAAGGTGTTTAGAACATTCTTACGATTTGTTTTCAAGCTAGATATATTTCTATGGCTTCCAGAAGACGAATGGAAGATCCTGAGCGCTGGCGGACCGTCATACGCATTGAAGCAGGATAGTATCACAGGTGTTGCTCTTTTCTTCGGATTTAACCATTCCGTCATTTCACAATTATGGAAACAATTCCAAACCAGCCAAACAGTTCTCCGAAGACCTGCAGCCGGTCATCCAAGTGTTGTGACCCCCGTGGAAGATCGATATATTGCTGCTGTATTTGTGTTTTTTTATCCGTCCAGTCCAAAGGGGCATGATTAAAGTGGTGCTGCTAGCATGTGAATTGGACTGTGTCTGGTTGGAGCAACGTTATGTTCACAGATGAGTCCAGATTTTCCTTCAAACCCGATGGTAAGCGTGAAAGGGTCTGGAGGGGAACAAGGCACTCGCAATTGGACCCAGAACATCACTGAACATCACACATTCCTCGGTGGAAGCATCATGGTCTGATCAGGGATTTCATTGGGATATCGCACCAACCTGCACATCTTTAAGCGATGTTCTGTGACGACTGTACGGCATCGAGATGAAGTCTTAGACCCCATTGTGAAACTCTACGCTGCAGCAGTTGGTCCTTTCGTTTTAATGGACGATAATGAACGTTCCCATAGAGCTGCCATCGTCGACGACTTTCTGGAGAGTGAGGGGATTGCGCGTATAGAGTGGCCGGCTTACTCGCCGGACCTTAATCCAATTGAAAATCTTTGGGATGCCCTCGGCCGTGCTGTATGTAGACGTTTCCCACCTTCAGCCACTCAGAGATTTAGAAACTGCTCTACAGGAGGAATGGTGATTACTGGACTGGTGTTGGTAATGGTATCCAACGTTGATTGACTACGGTGTTCGTTCTCTTCTATATAGAACTCTGTGGATGTTCATATATTTTTTTATAAACTTTTTTAGAAGGGACTGAAGTTTAACTTATTTTGAAGTTTCACTTCTGAAATTCGTATTCGGGTGTTTCCAGACACAGAAGATTTCCAGACACTGCTTTTTAAAATCGGTGATTTGGTATTGAAATCATATTGTCTGGAATCGGTTACCAAGATGCCAGATGAAAGTCTTCCTGATATTTTTATTCGATTCGCAGATCTTTTCCTTTTGAATGCCTCCACATTCCGTAAGTGTTTATTACTTTCAATAGCATTCTGTTAAAAAAAAAAAAATTTTTTTTTTTTTGTGCATTTCATTACGTTTTAGAACATCCTGATTTCAAAAAATGTCTGTGTGTCTGTAGTTAGCATAATTTCCGAACAAATTGACCTAGGATGTTTAAATTTGGTGTGCGGGTTAGTGATGAAATGGGACCTACCATTACAGTTTTTGTTAAAACTGCTCATGCGCATAAGGTAACTGCCATTGAAAAAATCATGTTTTTCAATGATTGCTAAAAAACGGCTCTAACGATTTTGTTCAAAAACGCTGTGTAATGCCTCTTAAGGTGTTCTAAACATCCCCACCTCCGAAGCTCACGTAAAAATGCTTTAATGGCGTAAAAAGTTGAAAAACGAATGCTTTTAACATAGAGTTCTCTTTCTTTGAGCATACTTCATCAACGATAGTTTTTTCTTCTCTCCTCAGTTTCACTTACAAGAAAGGATGATATAAGAATTATTGAAAAGTATATCGCCAAAACCATCATTTTGTGAACGTTTTTTTTTTTTTTCTTCTTGTGTTTGTTTAAACCTATACAAGAATTATCGCAAAAAATATCACCAAACTGGCAATTTTTTCTAAATGAATGATGAAAATATAAAAACAGTAAATTACTCAAATTAACATCAATATTATAGTGTAATTTAAAGTTATGCGATGTTCCACACGCTTAGTTTTTTACGATGTGTTGACATAGCATTGCTTCAGAAAATCTAGTGCAAGAAAAACGCTTAAGGCAGGGTTTCTTAACCTGTGGTTCATGGACCCCTTGGGGGGTCCATGGGTCGTATTTTGGGGGTCCGCCGACTGATCCTAATTTTTAAAATGTTTGCATCAATATTTAGCCAGCAGTGGTAACCTGGACCTACTTCATCCTTAGCGCGCTCTGTATGGCAACCCTGTTTCTTTTTCCGCTCCTCCGGAGAAGAGAATTTGAGACGCTTTTTCGCGCATGCTCATTTATTTCTCTTTTGTTTTAGCCTTTTCATTGGTCGATAATTTGTTTGAGTTTGATATAGCGGTATAATTTTAAACTTGATTCACGATTTTATTTCCGTTGGATCTGCCCTGGAGGTAAGACGCACATGAACGATATGTCTTTCAATTCAAGTGCCTGATACAACAATTATAGATGTCACTGAGAAACTACAGGCATTTTTATTGAAAATGTCACTTTGGAAAATTAGAATTCAAAATGGGATATATGCAAACTTTCAAATGTTAGACGAAGTGCTTTTTGAAAATGGATCTCGGCAAGATAGTTTGTTATTGAATAACTTGAAAAATGAAATCTGTGAACACCTGGAAGTACTTCAAGTTTCATTTGAAAAATATTTAAATTCGGATGGAATAAATATAAAAGATGAGTTGTGGATTCGTAATCCTTTTCTTTGTGATATTGACTGTATCGATGACATGAACCTTGCCAAAGATGAGCTAATTGATTTGAAAACAAAGTCCTTGTTAAAAATGGATCTCGATTCAAAAACTCTTGCAGAGTTTTGGTCTTCTTTAAGAGAAGCCTACCCATTGCTTGTAAAACGAGCTATGGCAGCTATTATTCCGTTTGCTACATTATATCTTTGCGAAGCAGGATTTTCCACACTTGTCACAATAAAAACAAAACATCGAAATCGATTGAATGTTGAACATGATATGCGCGTTGCTTTGTCGAAAACCATCCCTCAATTCAATCTGTTAATCAAGGAAAAGCAGCAACAGCCTTCACATTAAAAATTTTAATTTCTTCAAATTTTTTATACTATTGAAATAAAAATATTAAAATAATAAAACAGAATATATTTTGTAATAAATGATGTTTAAGCAATTTTTTTTTTCACAGAAGGGTCCGTGACATATTTAAAATTTTTAAAGTGGTCCATTGTGCCAAAAAGGTTAAGAAACCCTGGCTTAAGGTGATGGTTGGTAGTTTTTAAATGTTATTGTTGCGTTTTTATTTACTCTCGTTGAACCAATTGGATATCAACCAACCTGATGGTATGCTTTGGGTGTGTGTATGACCCGTCTTCGGGATAACTGTGGTTATAGAGTTAAGTGATATTGTACATTATCCCTATCTATGAAAATTTTTATATGCTATTAAAAATTTATCCAAAATATTCGGTAATTGTTCTCCATGCTGGTAGTCAGATTTTGTGAATTTTAGGGGTGCCTTTTATAGCCAGAGACCAGATGGGCCATATCTCACATCCATCTACAGGATTACAGAGTGGAATACACTTCCAGAGTGCATTTTTAGGAGAAACTGTGTTATGGGCCTCTCACATGACGTGAGAGGCAGAATGCAGGATTAGCATGCGTGGCGGTTATCGAGTTCGTGTTTGTGACAGTCTCGTTGTGATGATCTTGTTGTTTGGTGGAGCTTTTCGGATTTTATCCTATTCGAGATGTAAATGCAGAACAATTTTCACAATATAAAACCTCATTGAGTTCCTTCTCATTTGACAGTCAGTTTGCTCTTAGTAGTTCAGATCGTGCAGTAGTGATGTTTCGGCGCAGAATACCCTTCGTGTAGCTCTCTCTTGTGCCTGAAGATATTCAATTCTTTCCATAACTTGGAAGAATATTCCGATTATTTTCATCAGATAGGTTTAAGGCGAGACCGATTATTTATCGTGTCTACTTGTTTGAGTTTTAACTAGTGGTATTAATTTTTCTGCATATTCTATAAGATTGGTTTGTAAGGCAGAGTGCATCGAAGAACCTCTGGCGACAGAACTCGGGCCTCATGTTTTCCTCTGGACCACAAGTGTGGCTCTAAATTAATAGTTGTTGTTAATACTAGATAATTATTGATAATATAGTGGTGAAAAAGTTTGTTGAACGCATCCGTATGAAGATGAAATCCTTTGAAGAAATAGACTTTTTTCTTTAAATTCTGATTAGTTAAATGATCCAGACTGTAGCTCATTCGCGAATTTAATTGAAGACGCGTTCCCTTAGCCTGGAATATCTCGACAATATTTTCTTACCAATACGAAATGTAAATTACATTGATATCCATGCATCGATTTCTAGGGTTTTTCAACTTGTGTGAAAGTACAATCACCTCTTTTTTATGATTGACTTGAAAGTTGCTTCGACAAGGTTCAACCTCTAATTTGACTAGGAAAATGAACTTTGTTGCTATTCGTTCCTCACTTTCAATGCTCCTTGGGAATCCCCTTCCTAAGGTCATTCCCCTTTTCACAAGGCTAAAGGGTATTCCGATCTTGATGGAACCTTATACTCTTTATGAACGTCTATAATACACTGCCTTTAATTAAAATTTGCAGGAAGTTATTTCAAAATATGTTAAACTTTTCTTCTGATGGATCTAAATTGAGTTATCGACTTCGCCCACTAACTCCGAAAAATCAAACCAGTGTTTCATATCAACGGAAGTGCTTCACTTTAAATATAAGCATTCCATATTAATCTTTCAACTTTTCCTCCTGATTGCAAAAAATCTATTTTCTTGATATTCCAAGCGCGGATTTTCAGGGTGTTTCAACTTGTGCGAAAGCACAATCACCTCTGTCTTACGGTTAGCCTTGAGATCCGTCCACCAACCTCTAGAAAACGAACTTTGTTTTTAACCATTGCTCACTTTCCCAGTTACTAGGGGTATCCCCCTTCCACCAGGTTCAATCCCTTCTTTCAAGGCCGCAGGAGAATCCCGGCCTTGGTGGAGTTCCTAGCCAAGGAACAGTTCCTTAACAAGGGTCATCGGATTCGAGACCGGGTTCGACGCCTGATTCCGAACTGAAATTCGGGTTCGACGCTTTTCCACAAGGCCAAGGGCCCTTGTTCTCTGTTCCAGGGGTTCGTTGATTTCTTTTGTCGTACGTTTGGTGGATACCCTTGGCCAATAAACTCTGCAACGGGGCAGGGCTCTTTTTGGTTCTCGATCCTGCTTTTGGTTCTCGGACCGGTTAGCGACCGTGGTGTCGATAGCCTTTCGAATTTCGGGAAATGTCCCTGCTTTTTTTTTTGCAAAAAGGTCGTTGTTTGGAATGAAAAGAGTAGAGGGACGATGTGTGATGTAACGTTTATTGAATCTAGTTTAACTTGGTGTAATGAATAATTCATTTTTGTGTCCCCCCCCCCCCCCCCCCCCCCTGCTGACCATCGAAATGTGTTTGTTGAATGAAACAGGATATTTTTTGAAAGAATGTTTTACTCTATAAGCCTCTTATTTTATAACGAGGAACTCGTGGAAATAAATTTTGACCAATTTATTTGCAATTTCTCTAAGTAACTGTATTTTGTATTTCTTGTTTTTTGCTACATGTGAACTGTATCCGTTTCTATTTTTATAACAGAAAATATTTATAATAATCATTCAGGATTTAAGGTTCAACAAACTATTAAAAGCATTTCTCACTTAAAAGGAGTGCCTTTCTAACTGAAAATTTTATTTCTTTTGGTTTGTCTTTCTCTTTGTTATTTTTTTTTATTTCATTTTTTGTGAGTGCTCATATGTAAATCGAAATGTTATTAACGATTTTACTACCCGAAATTTGGTCTTATTGAGTCTAGCACAGTATAAAAATTGTCAGATAAGTTCGAACATTTTGCACAATACATGTTTGATCGGCATCTTCCTGCCACAAAAAGATTTTTCTGCTTATCATATGAGAAATATCTTGGAGTGCTAGGAATTTTGGTGAGTGTATATTTTACATTAATATAAGTGAACCACATTTAATCTTATACTTTTTTCAACTATAGCTCATCCCAAAAAGATACGATTTCGCTTGTCGAGCACAATACTCTTATTCAACTTATTCAGCGTTTCACTACCTTTAATCTAACTACTCGCTTGCGAGCACTCTATGTCGTGACCTGGTTTCTACACCATTGACCGCTTTTTCCACTCTGTCGGTATCAGCTGTGTCCTTGCCGAGAAGGAGGAATAGGACAAAAGGGGTGATGCCGTGCTTTGAACGTTTACGTGGATGCACGTTACTTCTCATTTTTCGGGAGCACCGACCCTTGGCGACGCCAAAGGTAGACGCAGTTTGCGCTCGGTCTGATTTGGTGGACGTTATTTTGTTTGGGTGGGTTTTACGTTTTGCTGGGTAGCGATTGTGTTGGGAGTAATAACTGTGTAGGTAGGTATATTTATGGGGTCTGGTTCTGTTGCTAACCAGGATTTTCTTTTCGTGATACGTGAAATGATAGGACATGTTGTCGATGAAATGAAAGGACATGAACATTTCACTTTTCGTTGTTGACAAAGAGACAGATCGAATTAAAATTAATTCATGTGCTCTTGATCAGATAATGTGTTATTTTTATCGAAAATTTTTTGTATTGTGGAATTGGAAAAATTAGAACTTTTTGTTTTTACTGAAGTATCAACTATTAATCTGAAGTGTTTAAAATATTTTTTTGACTATGTTTAAGAGTGTTATTAAGTTTTACTTCCTTGAATTATTCGTCATTTTGTCTTTGGTCGACACTTTGCTGATTTGTATTTGTTTTTTTGATACGAGTTTTTTAATGCTACAATCCTTCATTTAACACTTCCTTTTCTCAATCGATTGAATTGCCTCATTATGTGGCCTGTCTGTAATTTTCGACTTTTAATTATCATGTACAAAGCGACCTTGTCTTTCATCTATTAAGCATTATGACGTGATTGTTTGATTTCATTTGGTATTTCATGAAATTGCTTCACTGACTAATGCTGTTTGTTTTTATACCACACAGAGTCAATTTGATCATTGATTGATTCAAAACACTGGCATGAATTTAAATTGATAGTAAATGTAAAAAAATACCGTTTGTCTTTTTGTTTGTCGGGTTGAATGTCAAATGTTTCTAATCTTTAGAAAATGATTGGCTATCCACTTTTAAAGTGGATTCCGAAGCACAACAAACATATAAAGCCACCATGGAGTTCAGTGCTTTGTTCACTCTCCGATTTGTTTATCTGATTTCATCACCATCTTTTGAAAGTAATTATAGTGTTGTTGGTTTCAAACACAAAATACAGAATAAGTCTGAAGGTAGCTTTGAGACGAATAATTTTTATAAAGATGGTGCTCGTCTTTGTAGGAGTGGCATACCGAGGGACTGAGATTGGACATTTGCTATTGCGTATACCCATATCGATGCCTATGATTGTATGAGTGATGGATATGGCAGTGGAAGGCTAGAATTCTTTTACTGGGTATATGATGTTGCTTTAAGAAAACAGATACAACTGTTCAATACAAATCTTTTAATTTGGTTTTGATGAGGCATTTGATACTTGAAACTCACAATTGGTTCACTGGTTGTGCTTCGGCTCTTTGGTTTAAACCAGGAAAATAGGCTCCAGGTTTACTTCCGGAGAATAAATACATTTGTTAATTCCAATGCTATAAAACCTTTTGCATGATTGAATTTATGTGACTGAATTGTATTCCTAGTTGAAAAAGCTGTATATTAAAAATATTTTGTAATTGTTTGTTATATGATAGGCGTATGTGTTTTTGTTTTTGAAACGAGTTAAAATATATTTTGAGTGGTTATACGTTCTATTATTTACTTTGTGTTGTATCGTATCTATACCTATCATGAATGGGGGGGGGGGGGGTGTTTCTAGACCATGAGGTTGCGGGTTCGAGCTCATGGGTGTTTGTAAATGTATGTTGGCTTGTCAAATGACGAATGTTTCGGCGCATTATAGCCCTCGTGTTGTTGACGGCGCCAGATAATCTAAAAAACAACATGAATTGTGTTTTTTTTTGTTAATATAAATTTACAATTTTATTTTCATCTTGATGGAATCGAAAGAATATGAAGGTCCTGCTTGTATGAGATTTCGAAAAGCCCCCACTATCCTACCTTCTCAATCCTAAAGGGGTGACTTGAAATATTTTGAACTGATTTGAACCATTTTTTCCCCTTTATGTATCTTGACTAATCCAGTTTATCGGGTACACCATTTCATTCCGAAGTTTTATGGTCAACATGTGAAATTGAGGATAGGGGATGTACTTAATCAAGATTGGTAATCGACTGAACCAATTCGACCGTTTTGTATCGGGTAGCGCTGGGCACTTCATCTTGTTATTTATAATTATATATTTATTGAATTATACTTATTATTTTTAGTTGTATGAGATATGTTCATTTATTACTTAATATTTTCATGTGATTTTTTTATTGCTTCTTAACTGAAAGTTTTGGGAAACTACACTTACGTGTTTTGTGGTAAAACGTACGTGTTCATTGAATGCATTAGGTCATTGTACTTTTGATTGCCTTCGGTTCCATTGTCATGTTCCCCGTTTCTCTTGTGATCAGGTTTATTCACGTTCAATGGAAACGCTGATCTCTCTGCCAATTTCCACAAAAAATCTTATTTTTTCTTTTCTTAAAGGAGTTATTTTTTATTTTGCGAAAGAAACGTTGATGCGAATGATATTTGAATTTTCTTTGGTCATTTCCGATCTATATTCACGAATTGTAGTCCACACATAGAAAATTGCGCTGCTCCTCCATTTATTTTATGAAAAAAAGGGGGACAGTTAGATAATCTAAATGTTCCACTGACCTCAGGTGTTCAAAAGTTCAAATGTACAATGTATTTTGCAGGATGTAGTTTTGTCTCGAATGGGAACGCGAGTCCCCTTTTCTAAAAATGCAACGGTAGTGAAATTGGCGAAAAAATTATAGTTATAAAAATTGAGTTTCATCTTCTAATTATTTCACCTCTTTTTGAAATGGTTTTATTTTTTTACTTACACTTTAATGCAAATTCTTCGTTCGGTTATAACTTGATGGATTTAACTAGTGGATAAATGTAACGACTGGAAAATGTACGCTCCCCCGATTTTTAAAAGGAGATTTTTTTATTTTTTTATTAATATTCAACTATATTCTCAGTTAATTGAATAAAAAAATGACAGAACTGCACAGTTAATTGGGTGCCAAAGTTATGTGCTCTATATAACTACATATAAATATACATTTATATAACTGTAAATATATAATATTTATAACTATAAATATGTAATATTTTATAACTATAAATATGTAATATTTTATAACTATAAATATGTAATATTTTATAACTATAAATATGTAATATTTTATAACTATAAATATGTAATATTTTATAACTATAAATATATAATCTTTTATAATTATAAATATATAATATTTTTATAACTATTAATATATATATATACAAAATTTTGAACTTCCCTTTTGTTTTATGTTGCGTTGTTGCACGTTCATTTATTGCTCTGTTTTCTTGTGTCAACAAATTAGCCTCACGAGATAAAGACTTTTCGACCTCTTTTATTTGAATTAATTTTATGTGTGCGTCTTACGAAACTAAGCCGATTACAAGCCCGCTTTCACCTAATTTTTTTACTCAAATGCCCCAGAAAAAAAAAAAGAAAAAAAAAAGTAGGTTTTTCCACTCTTATTTATATAGATAAATATTAATGAACCTAGAACTGTTCATAGAATATTATAGTTATAGTCTGGCAATATTTATGAACTAATAGTTGCTAGCTTCTCTTACACAATTGCTATAAATCATTAGAGGACATCTGTTTCTGATAACCTAGTCCCCTATCGGTGTTTAAATAATCTCCTTTTAATAATTTCATTTTTATGCTCAATGAATTTTTTGGTCGGATACTTCATAATTTAGAGACGTTTCAATTTTGAATTTATTCGTGCAAATTTAAAAAAGTTTGTTCAGGCATGTTTTGCCTTCTTTTGCGAGGAGAAATAATTTTTGTTTAGAAAGCCCATTGATAAAATAGTTTTTTCCTCAATGATAATTTATTTACTGTATGAAACCATTTATGTAACCATTACTGCGCAGTCGTATACCAATTGTGTCCGACCAATATTTCCTTGCAATGCTTATCACACCTGACTTTTTTTTAAAGGAGCTTCAATGAAAGTTGGTGATTTACTTCTTTCTACAGAGTTGTATTGTATTTTTCGTGGGACATGACCTAGACGAGGAGTGTACTACCACAATAATCAAATTTCAAAAGAGAACGTCTTCCGGAAGCATTTTAAACGAAATCTCATGCGAAATTAATTAAAATTCTCTGTTCGATATCAATTTTCAAATTATATCGTAAAAGTTTGAGCATGTTACTTGCTTTAAACATCAGTTACATTATAATTTTTTTAAAATAACTGTTATTTGAATGTTTATTTTTTACTTTCAATTACCCATATGTATACATAAGGTAATAAAAGTATAGCATTCGGTCAAAAAAAAACAAAAAAAAAAAACACTATTTTTCCACGTTTTGGAACATCCTGATTTCAAAAAAGTGATCTAGAAAAAATTTCTGTGTCTGGGTCAGCATAACTCCCGAACAAATTGACCTACGATGTTCAAATTTGGTGTGCGGGTTGATGATGGCACAGGGACCTACCATTAAGGTTTTTGTTAAAATCGCGCATGATCCTCTCCAAAATCATAATTTTGACTGAGTTTTTTTTTTTTTTTTTTTTTTAAAGAGCCATACAAGAATTATCGCAAAAAATATCGCCAAATTGGCAATTTTTTCTTAATGAAAGTTGAAAATATAAAAACATGGCACAAATTGACATCAGTATTACAGTGTAATTGAAAGCTGTGCGATGTTCCACACCCATAGTTTTTTTTTTTATAAAACATAGCTATTGCCAATAATTTATAGACTGAAGGTATACTTTAAATAAGTAGTCTTAGCCTTAATGCAAGAGGTACCAATTTAATCAAATCTTTTTCCGTCTTCCTCTTTAATGTAAGTATTTAGGCCTTAAAAATACATTAATTGAATCCGGTGAAAGGTGTGTTTGTTCCCTTTCCTGACCAATTGGCTGGTAGGAGTATATCGGTCGCCAGTTCCCTACGTCCTTCGGTCTGTTAACTTTTACCATTGGGCGTTCCCTTGTTACAGTTGTATTCGGGTGTATCATTCTAATGATATCCGAGTTGGGAAAGTATATTGACATTTTTTTAATGTTAATTACCACTTGCAAGATTGGATTATTTGGTTAATGTGCAAAGTCTTTCCATTTGGGGAAATTTAATGTGACAGCCGCAATGTTAATTTGCTTGTAAAATGTAAAGTTCCACTGATATATTTCAGGATTTCCTTTGAGGTTATGTCTTATTGTGGCTGTTCTGGTGATTTGGAGTGATATTTCTATTTATATATATATATTTTACGAATATTGTAATTGAAGAAGTGCAATTTATTTTGCTTTATGTTAGCATATGATCTAATGGGAAATATTTTCAAGCCATTTTAATGTTTTATAAATATATTTATAAAACAATAAATTCATATATTTTTTTAAGTCAAATTAATATGCTGTGCATTAAAAAGTTTTATACGAAAAATTATACTTTACTAACCAGTTAACTGTGTTGCTCCGTTTGGAAAGTGCAAATTTCTGTGTGTCACGAAAATCGATCGATGACGAGTATAGTCGTCAAACAAAGAGTAAGTGTCGCTGTTAAAATGTTGCATAAAAAAGATAGGTTTATTTTATGAAATTGCTAATTTTATTACTAATATTTATTTATTTAACATATATTACATAATTAAAGAAGAATGCAAGAATAATGTATCTAAAGTTAAAAAATTAAATTCCTGTTGTGGAGTGGTATTCACCGAAACAGGGTACTTCACACAATGAGACTTTGCAAATAGAACACCAGTTGCTCTTGCGCTAGTAAACCCACAACCAAACAAAAGCTGTTTCAGTCGGTGCATGCGGGGACGTATGCCCTTATCTCAAATTTTTCATATTTTATAATTTTTTTTTATTTTATTCCGGCCTGGCCTTTATTCTAAACATCTTGAAATTTGAGAATATGTTTCGTTTTTCATAATTATTATAATTTAAATAGCCAATAGTCACTACTTTTTACGCATGACGAGTATACTCGTCATGATAAAAAATTCTGGCACTTCTCCATGACGAGTATATTCGTCAAACTCAGTTAACTGCTTAAACTACATTTTATAGGGTATTAGAAAAACATTTGAGCAATTCTCTGGTGTACGTATGAGACATTTTAGCTCTTTTTTTCCTATTCGTAAATAAACTTCAAATTTATGATGAATCTAGCTAGTAGTTATGTTTTTGTTTTATATAAAAATAGTTGGTGGCAGCTATATCGAAATATATTTAATCTAGATCAAAAATGCATTCATAACCACTGACGCATGGTGAAGTTTTGTCCATCTACAAAATTCATTACTTAACGTTTTTAACCACGAGAAAATTTCTTTTTGTAATATCCTGTAAAATATTTGATGCAAGGCTAAAAAGTAAAGAAACTCTTCGTTTAAATTTTTAATATTGGATGCGTTTATACACTGAAAAAACAAATTTGTATCGCTGTCCGACGATTTATTATTTTTTTTTATAAAGCTATTTCTTTTTCACGTAAGTTATGGTTCACTTGTAATCTTTTTTAATATCAATTTTTAATTTGTTTGAATTTTCACTGTGTCCATTCCAAATGAAGTCCATTTTATCGATGTTTGTAAAATATAAATATTGATTAGGTATAATTTAAAATTTGTCAAAGGTACATTTAAAAACCTCATATTTTACCAATAATTGAAAAAAATATGTGGCTATGAACCTGCATAGAATGAGATTAAGTAACCACCATTGGAAAAAAGAAATTAAAGAAATATACAAAACTTTATTGTTGTTTTATTCTTTAAATTTCTAGTTCATTGGTTTATCCACTTGAAAAGATATTTATAAACTTGTTGTCATAATCAACTGCATAATATCGCTATTAACTCTTTTAAGCTCTATATTGGAATTTTTATGATATATATAAAAAAAAAGCCAAAAAAAAAAAAAAGAAAAAAAAAAGCCGATTGAAGGGACTTTAAACTTTCTTATCCGCGGTTAATTTGATTAGACAAAGAAAAGTCTCGTCAATTTTGAGTTTATGGAAAAGTTCAGATCAATAATAAATTATAAAAAATATCTATAAATTGACGAGCTTGGAGTCATTTTGGAGACACAAATAGTTGTCAATTTCTATTTTTTGGTTAAGAGTGTTGACATAAGGTAGACGGATGTAGTCTCTTTGTATAAGCGTATTGCAGGGTCTTTAAGAAAGGGATCTCTTATTTTAAAAGGACATGACTGCGAATCAGTGAGAGACAGATGAAGCAAGTGGTATGCTGGATAGATAGGCCTGGAGTTTTAAATACATCTGTTTAAAAAATTGGTTTTTGGGAGTAAATATGATTACGCATGCTTCTGGTCCTGAATGGTAAACCAGCACCACAAGCTATTCTTATTTGGACGAATTTGTTAATGGACAAAACTGGTGAATATGGGGTACTCAAAACTCGTCTGTGTATCTAGCAAAACCACTGTATTCTGCAAAAGTGATCGTATGGGCTGCACTATCCAGTAAAGAGATCATAGGTCTTTTTTTTTTTTTTTTTACGGAAGCGATACTCATACGCTGTATTAAAAGTATACACATTTTTTGTTGCCACATTTGATTATTGTAACCAATTTTACCTACCTCTGTGTTTAAAATTCCATAACTGTCTATCCATATTACCTCTTGTCTCTTCTTTCTGTCTCTCATTGTTTCGCAGTTATGTCATTTCAGAAAAGACTTCTTAACTTAGAAAGACCCTGCAGCTGCGTTATGGTAAAAGCTTTTTTTTTTTTAATTTTTTTTTTTTTTAAAGTTTATTTAGAATATTCGTTGTCGACAAGAATTAAAATTGTCAGTGAAGATCTAATCCTGCATTTTGTAAGCATTGCTTTATATTGTTTTTCTGTAAACATTGTTGTAGCAATCATCCTTTGTTTTAAATCTCGATGTGTACTGTAAATTAAATTTTAATATACTTTTGTCAGAAAAAAAGAAATTCAATAATTAATAGTCATTACTAAGTAACAAAAAAACGTGCATGGGTAGTAATAGATTCAGACTAATGTTTTTGGGTAAAAAGACTGTTTTGTTTTGGAGTGGTTAAGTGGTCCAATTTGGTGGGTTTATTCCCGTTGTGCAGTTTGCCAGCTACAGTTCTCATTTTTTTTTTCTATATTAAGTCAAACCTGAGAGGTCAGTTGAAGCTTATGATAAAAGTATATTTTTTCTGTACTATACCTTTTACGCAGAATCTACTTATGCTTCTGATAAAAATTTTGCAGAAGTAATATTCAATGACTTTTATATACTTTGGACCGCGTTTTTAAGAATAAAAAAAAATTATTTTTTATTAATTCATTTTAAAATTACGTTGTGAATTTTCTTGAAAATTTAAAGAGAATTGAAAATATTGAGTGTAATTTATGAAAAAAGTACTTTAGGATTTAAAATTAACATTTCCAGTAAACATCATTTGCAGTTTACAAAATCAGAATAAATTAAGAAAGATATTTATTGAATACCATTTTTAAAAAATTAATAGTGTAGCTTTTTGTTTTGTATTGTTTTAAAGACAAGGCTTTGATGTCTTTGATTCATTAAAAAACTAAAAATATGTTCCTAGTACATTTTTAATTTTCTTTTCGTGTCCCGCTTAAAAATTTATATGAACTTGTTATGATTTTTATCTCCCGAAGCCTCTTGAGTCTCACAATCCTCATTAAGGTGCTTATTTGAGAGGTTTATTCAAATAAATCTATGAAACAAAACAATGTCCCATTCAAATTAATGGAACTTAATTGAAACTTTCTCGAGTACTACTTATAACAAATTATATGCGAGTTTGAACAAATTGTATGTTAGTTTGCTGTTTTTTATTTAAATGGAAGCAGTTATTAAGTTGCGTCTGAAATACTCAGATGAAGTTTGTTTTAAAATATTTTTCTAGATGAAAAATTATCACCTCATATATTTCTATAAGTTAATATTCCGTGTTTCTAGAAGAAATGTAATACTTTCATTGTTCAACCCACAAAACTCAGAATCTTCAATGAAGAATATTTTTCGTCTTTCTCTCTCAAACAACGTTTATCAAATGATATCAAACATTTTTATTTTGAAAATTATTGTTTCGAGTGTTTTATGAACCGTTGTATCTTCACAATCACGAATTTACTGGGTGTGCTAAAAGAAATATTAGCGTAGTTCTGACAGTTATCTCATATCGTTAAGTAGTTAAAATTAGTATGTGTATGAAATACCATTTTATAGCTTACATTTTGAGCAATTCATATTTTAATTCTCCCTAATATGTATTTTAAAAATGAAGTGTTATCAATCTATTTCAACGCTAAGGAAAATAAGTGTTATATCTCAGTCATTAAAATAATTTTAACTACTTTGTTAAACGTTCGAAAAATTTTGATTACCGTATTTGTGTTGTGTGTAATTTTTTAAAATTAGCTTTTTACTTTCTATTACTCGTATGTTTACATAGGGTAATGAAAGTATAGCATTCGGTCAGAAATGCTAAAGATGCGCAAAACCAAGCTCGCTTTGCTGGCTAAAAGTTTCATTGTCACAAACACAGCTCGCTTCGCTGACTGAAAAGTTCATTAACACATAAGCACCGACTCACTTCACTCGCTGAAAGGTTCATTGCTTTGCAAGTACAAGTTCTCTTCGCTCGATGGCAGGTTCATTGTTGCACAATATGGGCTCACTTTGCTCGCTGAAAGGTTCATCGCTGATCAAACATGTTCCCTTCACTCGCTAAAAGATTAATTACTCTTTTAAACCCTTAATATTAGAATTCCCACCCCTGTCGAGAAGGAATTTTTTTTCTCCTTTAATACAATAACACCATCCCCCTCTCTCTTCTGAGAATATTTTAACATGTGTTTGTGAAAAGCAAAATTAGAAGGCCAAATTTTAGTGGTTTTAGAAGTGGAGGGACGCATGGGTGTTTTCTTTAAAAGTGAGGGACGCGTCACCCCGTGACATGCCTACCCACCAACAGAGGTTGCATGGGCGTTTTCAAAGCAAAATCAAAGAAGCTTTGTTCCTCTCCAAAGTTTCCGTCTCTAGTTTATAATCTTTATTTGAAACGACGAGTTTTTTGAAGAAAGAAAACATGTCCAATTCCCATAACTCTTTGGCATGAAAAGGAGGAAGAAGAGATATGATTGCTTGTATCATTTTATTTCGTGTGTGGTTTTCTTGCGGTTTGTTTCAGTTTTCTTGTTTTTTATTATTGTGTCTGTTTTGTTTTATTTCAAGAAATATATAATTGAATTTGGTTTCCCCATCGAAATACTAGAATCCCCTATAAAAAATTTGCTGTATGGTTCAGCCCTACACAGTTTCTAACTGTTACTGAGTAACCGATTGTATCCCGTTTATTTGAAATGTTTCCTCCTAACTTTTTATACTTTTTTGCGGGTTTCCTTGTTTTTTCAAGGGCATCCTCTTTCCGTGCTGCAGCATTACGTTGAAATCAATCCATGCCTTTTTTTGTTCCACTTGCAACAGAGTCGTCTGCTTCCCACTTCCCCTCGCCTCAAGACCTGACGCTTGAATGGTTATTAGTGTTTTTTTTAACGTGTAGATGAAGGAACGGAATAACACTGTCGCGCGACCCTCCGTTTTAAGGCAGTATGCAAGAGGTATCGGAATCACGCCCTATTCGGGCTTTGCAGCTTCTCTTCAAAGTGAGTAGACATGGTGGTCATCATGAAAGTCCCGTGTCGTTTATCACTAGTTTCCCAGGTTTTTTCTATTCTAGACGTAAATTCGAGTCATGTTCCTTTTGAAAGTCCTCGCTGATTGACTTCTCCCTTCACACAGATATTGACCTAACGATATTCCGACGTAGTATAACTCTCGTGTTGTTCTTGTGCCAGAAAATATGCTATTCAACTAAGATATCACTCCCATGCATGCCTATCCGAAACGTAGGCTGAAAAACGCCTGAACTTTACGAATGATTTGAAAGTAATTTGTATTATTTGGACGCAGCCAGTCGAAAGCAAAAAGCAAGGACATTTTAAAAAATATTTTCATTTTAAATACCTAAAGTTCCTTTTAAACCGGAAAATTGCAAATACCCTCTCCCACAGTGTTCTTGTAGGGATACTTGGCTGTGAAACCTCATTCAAGTAATTTTGACTTGGCCCGTGAACAGAAGAAAAAGTCACCGAATACAAATATCTACAGGTAATATTAAAAAAAAAAATTAAACACCGTGAAAATCTATTCAGCATTCTCTGTAGACCTATGTATTTATACAAAGGTACTTAAAACATCGACATAAAATATAAATGGAAGCTTCGAATGATGTGCATGAGGATATTAAGTACATTTGTACGGACATTTTTTAAATAAATTTTTCAAATAATATTTACTACCTCTAATTAAGTCTTACCTTTTGAAAAATTACTTCCTTTAATTATTTAAGTTTTTAGTTACTGTACAATTTTTTAATATATTATGAGAATGAGTGAACTTGTATCTATAACCTCTAACGTATATCATCTTCTAGATCCAATTTCTCTCGCTAACTTTCGCCTAAATCTGCGATTCTAAGTACTCCCAGAACCCTTTTCTGCAGTCCCACTGAGAGAAGCTAACTTTTCCCAAACAACCAGGAAAGTCGTCCTTGGAGACGTAAACTCCGCCCACTATTTCGCTACGTCATTATGACATCACTTCGGATCCGAACACCGTCACAGTTCTGCTTTCGCCAGCCACTGGACATATCCCTTTCTGAACAGAAGTGCTGTCTAGATGCACCCACGTGGGTTTTTACTACAACTCGCGACACAGAATCTTGGATTAGTAACCACGGCAGCTGCTAATAATGAACGGGTCTGCGAATAACTATGTCCGTGATCCTCTTGAAAACAACGGTGAACACAGGAGGATGAACGGCCACGGTGTGAGGCCACAGGGCATGGATAGCGGTCGGCAATTGTCGGTGAGTTGTAGTTAAGTATGATAGTTATCGCATAACTGAACACGACTGGTTGTTAGTGAGAGTTGACGCCGCCCCCCGTTTGTGACGTCGGGATAGTTGGTGTGACTGCCACGTGGTTAATGTTTTGAATCGAGATGTCGAGTGTTTAACTTGAATGTGTCTTCAATGACAAGCGACGTATTTAAAAAAAAAAAAAAAATATTTTGTTGGAGAATGGAAAATGGCATGGCTCACTGCCAGTGGAAGGAAACGAACATTCGGCTTGCCAGGGGCATATAAAAAACTTTTGCCGGGATTCTTATTTCTTTAGCTATTTAGACAACCAAAATATTTAGATCTGGCCTGACTTTAACATATGATTGAAACACGTATTGTAACATGATTATTAATTATTGTTGCTATAAAACTGTTACGATTCAGGAAAACAGAACTAAACTATAAGAATTCTAAAATATTTATCGGTTAAAAATAGCCAGCTTCCCATAGTGCATCTATGCTTAGTCACAATTTAGTGGCATATCCTTCGACCTGGTTCCCTCTAATTTAATGTACTTTTTATTAGTTTATTTCACCAATGGATTATGAATATTATAGAATCAATACGAGAACGTATTGTGTTTCGGGCAGTGATATTTTAATACTACCAATCGATCAGTAGTCCCTCGATATATCACACTTGTCGGAAGACAAGCCAAACGCGCGATATATCGAGTGACATGATAAAATGAAAAATCAGAAAAAAAAAAGAAAGAAAAAAAATAAAAATTGGGAGACTTAGCAAAAGCGGGATATATCCGAATGCGCGATATAACTAGGGATTACTGTATTTTTAGTTCCATGCTCATGTTTAGGAATTTAATTTTTTTTTTGTCCGACACGACCTGTTGAGGCTTGTGCTTCGATTTCAACGAACTAACACTAAAACAACTATAAAAAACAATATTTCTTCTATTTTTTAGAATACAACTGCAATACAATGCTATGCAACAATTTAACACTACAATGCAATATTTTATTATAGTTCCATCGGTTCTGTTTGTCACTTTGCTTCTCTCTGTAGTATTGGATAGTAAATTTTTGCGCCAATAAGCTGATATAGCTGATCATTTCCGATACGGGTTCGTTTTTTTTTTTTCTTTTTCGAATCAAGGACTGATTTTGGTTAATTAGTTACTGCCCCATGGGAGCTGCTGTATGACACCGGCCTGTAGAAATAATGGTACACGCTATACTCGTTGGTGGCGCTATGTTTTTTTTGTTGTTGTGTCCCGGATGAAGAAGAAATGCTATCTCAAATACAACTTTTGACTAAGTTACCGAGTCTTTATTGAAGATGTTGTTACAATGTTACGTTGATGCGTGTGTGGAGCTAGTGTAGATCTTGCACGAGATTATTTCCAAGACAATAACCAGCTGCTCAAACTTTATTCCAACCATCGATTTCCACCTGCTATTCAAATATTTTATTTGAAAAGTAACTACTCAAGCAAATTGCAAAAATCAAGCAGTACATTTTAATATCAGTCGTCGTGTACCAAGTACTGGTTTCGAACAGGGTTGAAAAAAAAAAAAAAAGTTTTTTTTTGTTTAAACCGGGTTTCTTATTAATCCTTAATTACATGAACACATACTTATATGTAAAATTTGACATTAACTAGAATAATTATTGTTCAAATAACAGTTAATATTCCTTCAGAAAATAATTTAAACTAAGTAAATAAAAAATTATTGCTGCTTATGTGGACATTAAAATCACATTAAATTTTAATATTTTATTTGGAGACGCTATTTCTTAAATTCAATGTGTACAATATACAATTGTAAGTTTACTTCATAATACATAGAATATTAATAATGGTAATGGTGAATGGTGATAAGTTGTTCAAAATGCTATTTTTAAAGTTTAGAAATAAGTTGTTAAAGCAGAAAACCTCTATTTTAGAAACAAATTAAAAATGCAGCCTATAATTTAAATTTAATTTATAATTTTGAATTATTATAAAACATTAATTTATCTATTAGATTAATATAAAAACTTATTAATGACATTTAAAAAAACCTCAATAGTTTTTAAATACAAAATTTATTTTAAAATACATTAGAACTTGTTCTATCTATAGTTTGTATAATTTTTCTATTAGTGAATTATTTTCTTAAAAAATAATTGAACGAAAAGTTGAGTTAGTTCAGTTAAAAAAAAGAAGTTATTTACAACATCAAATAATTTGAAAAAATGTAATTATTAAATTAATCTTTAAAAAACATTCCCCCCCCCCAAAGGTTAGGGAACCCCCCCCCCCAAAAAACCCTATTTGGTTTAGACCATGGTTTAAATCATGCCAACCCTGGTTTCGAATCCAATGATGTTTGCGAATAATGTTTTCGGAAATGGGAGTATATTTAAAGATGTAGATCACACTGCTATTATTATCGCTATAACCTAATGTATGGTTCGAATGTAACTACAACTGTTCAGGTTAATGGTTAAAAATGTGTAGTATTCAGTGTTTGTCTACTGGAAAAATAATTTTTAAATTTTTTTGAATTTAACGCTTTCGAAATAGATTGTAGTTTTAAAATTCTCATTCAATTTAAACTGTTATGAAACAAAAAAAGTCTTGTTTAATTTTTTTATTACTAGCTTCATGAATGTTCTATAATCATGTTCTTAAAATTAAACAAAGTTAAATCAAATTAATATAACCTAATTTATATATTTTACAATCCTTTTTTATCTTCCAATTCTGCAATAATAATAATAATTGTTAAAAGCATTCAAACAAAGAGAAGTTTTAATAATTTTCCTTCTTTAGCATTTCACTGAATGTGTTATTTATTTGTTGTTGTTGTTTTCTAGTATCTCACAAGGACATTTAAAAATAACTCGAAGCTAAAAATAACATTAGTTTTCTGCTATCTGTGATCATTTACATCTGAAAGGATAATGCGCATCAAAGAAGTTTTTATGTGAAGAAAATAATTATCTGTTGTAGGCAATTAAGAATTTTTTAAAAATATTTTTCTCCGAACAAACTATTAGTTTTGTTCAAGCAAATAATTAATGTTGAAGTGAAGTTCTTTATAAATTTTTATAACTTTAACACTTCAAATGAAATCCGAGGAATTGTTTGCTCTAATACTTTTTAATGTATGAATAAAAATTAAATTTCTTGTTTTATTTTTATAAGCTAACTTTTAATGGTATTTTATTTTTACGAAACAAAAATTTTATTTTTTAAAGGTGGAGAGAAGGGGGGGGGGGGGTGAGGGGGGTTACTTTAATATCTCAATGGATCAATAATAAGAAACTTGAAAGACTTGTGTGCCTTTATCTAGTGGATATTTGATCTGTAAAATCGAATAAATATTATCCTCTCGAAATTTCGAAACATCTAAAGGGAATCAAATAAAACTCCTGTTTTCATACGAATCCGAAGCTTTGATCTCGAATATTATTGGAAGTCGAAGAGCTTGTTTTGTGTTCTACATTTACCCTATATATGCATATCTAAAGCTATATGATAATTTAGTGCATATATATATTGATCTTAAATACGTTGAGTCAACATAAAATGAGTATTTTTATATTTTTAAAACAATATTTGTAGCATTAAATAATTTTCATCAGGTATTCGATTCTCATTGGAATAAACATCCTTGATATTCACTCAGCGTAACTTAATATTTTCTCGAATTACTCGCCGTAAACTGACTTTTTTTCACAAAGAATTTATACAGTGTAATCGTAAAACTGCTTCATGTGTTATTACAAGAATATCGGTGAAGTGTTCTTTTCAAGACCCAGCTTATTTGTACTCAAGTTGCTATTTGTATTCGATATTTTTTCAAATATATTTTAACCCATAGACGACCAATGGGATACATACGTCCCACAAAATAGAACACAAATAGGATTTTACCTCTTATAAAACCAACTGAATATTATTTCATTGTTTCAGAGCATTTATTGGCAAGATATATATTTTTTCTTCTTTTCCTACCTAGAATTCCAGTGGGACTAATAATCTCAGCTTAGCACCAGTGGGACACATTGTCGCTCCCTCTAAATTATTTTTATGATCAAGCCATAATATGATTATGATCAATTATTACTAAGTTCAACAGCCTAACACATTTTTGTTGAAAAAAAGACTGGTTTTTAAAATCTACCAAAATAAAGTTAAGTGCGTACAAAATCAGACTGCATGTAGTACTTGAAGCTGTTCGAACTACACAATATCGTTTTCAATTTGAAACTCGTACCACTCTTCCAGGTCCATGCAGTTTTTATACCTTAACTCAAAAGTTAAGAATTTTGAATAGTGACTATTTTGAAGAAAGGGTGAGATATGTTATTGTTTATCATAATGCTTTTGTTAATATCTTCTGTAAATGTTATTTTCAATTACCAATATGTTTACATTGAGGTATGTATAGCATTCGATAAAAAAAAAATTAGAAAAAAGATTTTTTTTTTATAACATTTTTCCGTGTAAGTAGTCTAGAAAAAATTCTGACTGTGTGTACGTACTTAAGCATAACTCCCGAATAAATTGGCATACGATCACCATGAAAATATCATATTTTTTAGCAATTGCTACAAAACGGCTGTAGCGATTGTGATTAAAATCTCAGTGCTATGGCCTCTTAAGGTTTTCTAATCGTCCCCATCAGCTACGAAATTCCCGTAGAAATGCAATAAAAGCGTGAAAAGTTGAACAACGTGCTCTTTTAACACAGAGCTCTCTGCCCTTGAGCATCGCCCCTCAACGATTGATTTTTTTTCTGTTTATTGCACAAAAAAGGACAATGTAATGTCCATCGAATAATTTCGTGACATTTTCGTTAGTTTTTTTGTTTTTCGCCCATGTAAAAATTATTGCCAAAAATATTGTCATACTGACCATTTTTATTTCAATGAATGAGAATAATGAAACGGTTTATAACATATCAAATTTTAATGCAATGACCAATATTATAATGTAATTGAAAGTTGTGCGATGTTCCTCACCCCGAGTTTTTATTACATCACGAATGCTAAACATCAAGAGCAAGTGGTTAGCATTGTCTCGACTCACGATTTTTTAGGAGACCAAGCATGGCATCCTAAATTCTCATGAAAGTTTGCTAATCAAAATAAGGGAATTGATTTAAATGTTCATTGGGCTGCTTTGTTAAAGACATTTACAAAATGTACAGGTTTTTATTTCCTTGATACTGATGCGTAAATTTCATTTCATATCTGACTCAATAATATTGGTTTTACGACTCGTCTGTTTTTTTAGATAATAATCAATAAAACTGTCAAGGACTGCAGAATTGTTTAGATAGGACACGCATTGAATAAGCAGTACCCATCCCTAAGGTATGCGGCTAAAAGATATTTTATTCTCGCAATAGCGAACCACCTCAGTTCGGTCAGAAGACACATGTTAGACATCATTTCATATTCTCAAACACTCTCTACTTTTTTGTATACGACTTTATGTATATATCTCGTTGTCAGATATATAATATTTAACTTCCGTAAATCACCTTTAGGGGCGCTGAAGTTATTCATGATGATTCATATTCATTTTTATTATTAGTAGAAACTTGTTTCACAAGTCTTGCTTCATCGTCTGGAAGTGTTTTCAGACTTTATTTTGTTTACCCTGTATATTTAGGGCTTCGGCAACTGGTTTCAAATCGGAAACCAAATGACTGAAAGAAAAAGAAAGGTTCAGTGGCGGCCCGTGAATCGAAAATGCTAGTGCAGCCGGAAACATGCGTCCCCCCCCCCCACACACACTTTTCGCAATCATTCATGAACGCTTAGTCTTTAATCTTAATAAACTTTAATACTCAAACTCAAATCAAAGTTTCTTTTCAATTTTTATAAAATGTATAACATGAGAAAGAAAACACTTATTTTTTCAAAACAAAATCAATCTTCCTTTCTTTTAAACTTGCGAATCAGTCAATGATGTCGTCATAAAATGGCGCTCACCCCACCCACGCAGATTCTCATATGCTGAGCCAATCAGCTCATCGAATTCTCAAGGGCAGCCGAAGTTAGAAATAGTACTTGATCGGCAGCACCGCTATTACATTGCGTAGGGGAAAGGCTTCTATTGCTTTGCATTGGTTACCATAGCAACATGTTTGCCCGAAACACGTTTCAGGAAACACGGCTGCTGTGTTCGGAGGAAGATCACTTTGATTGAAAGCAGAGGTTTTCTCTTGAATTTCTCAGGCAAGAAGATTGCTGTTTATCGGATTTTTTTTCACTTACCGTAGAAATGGATCTTCATTTTAGAAAATTGTAAAATAAATAATCTTAGATTTGAACTAATAAATTTAAATGCAGCCCGGCTGTACTGGCTGTAGTGCACGAGCCGCCACTGGAAATGTTACATTGTACAATACAGAGGTTTAAGATGTATGTAAGCTACTTTATTCGTCACTTTCCTGGGGGGAGGGGATTCGGTGAAAGATGAAACTTGCTACTGTTTCGATAGCTAATATATTTGTTTGAAAGAGAAATTTTTAGACTCTCAGAAAACGAAGGCTTCACCTGGCCTTGTATGCTTTGTTTGACTTTGAGTAAATAAGTTTTCTCTCTCCTCCTTACGCAAAAGCAGAAAAAGATAACTCAGGATCCTTCTCAGTTTCACCAAGAATTATGCATTTCAATTAAAATACTTAAGTCACAGAAATAGTCTTTTTAAACATGCGAAAAACGTACATGATGTTCAGGAATGAATAATCCTGGGATTTGTTGAGTCTTGAGCTTCGTAGTTAACAATTGATTAGAATGACTGGGCATTTATACTCTTTTTTTGGAAACATTTCGTGTCTACAAAAGAGACATACGCTACATTAATTTTTTGGGAAAAAATTAATGGAGCGTATGTTTGGACATTTCTTTGATTTTTTTTTTATAATACTAAAAGAATCGAGTTCTATGTTTAAGTATTCGCGGACTTTTTTCAATTGATTTTGTTTTATTTGCATTGAATGCACATTCTACAGTACTATTTTGAATAAGAAAGACGGTTTCTACAATTTCTTCAGTTCCGATGGTGAGTGATTTTCTTGGTGACTTTTGTGAATTAAACCTTTAAAAGCCGTAGTGGAGTAGCCGAATTCGGATATTAAATGATAGCTTGCCATGCGAGGGAACATAAGTGCAGTTTTCAAAAACGAGTTGACACGAAGGTGATTGCGACAGATAAGCTTTCTTCTATTGTCGGGTTGATATGTTAAGTGGGAGGTTTGCTAGATTTCTCCTATTCAGGACGGAATTCTACGAAGTTTCCCTTTAAAAGACAACCAAGGTGTTTTTTCTTTGACATTGGGATTACTTTCGATAGACCAGATCTGGTTGCAATGGTCTTTGTATCAGCGTTGTGTAGATCTTGCATTTGAAAAATTCTATGTTACCAATCAAAGTGAAGCGCGTGTAATTGTAAAGACTTTTTTTACGAGATTCGTTTAACTCCATGTTTTTCATTGACGGGGTACGAATCTGCCGTCTGGATTTTTTTTTTTTTTTTTTTTTTTTTTTAAATCACGTTAGTTTAAAAATAACCTTGTCGCATAAGGAGCTTCCCCCATGCGCTACACAGTAAAGAAATGCTAGAATTAAAAATAATCGACCTGTATCGATTTTTTTACCTGCTAAAATATCGGAGTCACTTGAAATATTTATTTTCATTGTCTTGATTGTCTAAATTTCGCAATATGCGATCATTATCATAAAGTAATTACTACGACTTTTAAACTTTTTTTTTTTTTATTCCAGTTTGTCGTATGACTGAACTGGAGTTGTTTGAAAACTAATACTTCTTTCTACCATTTATTTTTTTGACCAAGATAAATAGGTTTCCAATAACGCCACTTGGTCATTTATTTTTGAATCTTGATTAATTATTTAATTCTTCCAGTTTACTCTTGATAAAACTTAAATCTCAACATTCTAATTGATTAACAAACAAAACGTTTTCTTTATTTTATTGTTTCACAACCTAGATGAATCCTTGGAACCAAAAACTAAGCATCACGTACCAAGGACAAGCGAATACGATTTTTGTTTGTCTTTTTACACAAACTTGATCTTCGAATTAAATAGAATGTTTCACAAGGTTTGCACGGTTTTTAAAAGTCCTTATGAAGTAATTACTTTTGTAGGTCTTTATATCAGGGCCGACCAAACGGTATAGTGGTTAGCGTGCTAGCCTCTGGACCGCGAGGTTGCGGGTCGAGTCCCGTGTTAGGCATGGGTGTTTGTAAGTGTATATTGACTTGTCTAATGATGAATGTTTCGGCGTATTATAGCCCTCGTGTTGCTGACGGCGCCATATAATCTGAAAACAACCAACCTTATATCAGGCCCTTAAAGTCCTTATATTTCATCTTGTGTCTTTAATTTCTTTTATTTTGAATTATTTTCTTATTCCCCCTTCTACCCGTTTTTACCCATTTTTTATTAATGGAACAGTTTTATTTTTCAAGTTGCTTGGAAACGTTGGTTTCTACGTACACCACTTTTTATTTTAAATGTGGCTTAATTTCCGTTAAACATAGAAAAAAAAAGTTGACCTAGTTATAATTTTTTTTTTTTATAAGGTCTTTAAAAAATTTAAAAAGTCTTTAAAGACCCCTTAACACCATTTATTTTTTACTTTTCAAAAGCTGATTTGAATCCTGTGTTAACAAAAATGGTATTTTCATTCAACATAAGAGCGGATGAAATTTGAGCATTTCCCAGAGTAACCAATTTTCACACAAATGCACAAAAAATAATTGTCCAAGTCGTCTTCTTTCTATTAGTGGGTTTAGGGCGGTAGTTGAATTTTATTTATCGATTAAAGACGAAACTCCCAATTTTGTTTCGAGAAAACTAGGTTAAAATCTTTTTTTTTCTTTTACAGGCGATACTTGCATGTTAGACTAAAAATATATTAAAACGCTATAATCCGCCCTCTAGGGATAAAACCTTTTTTTGTACAAGAAATACATGACTCGACTACAATACAGTAGTATCGAATTTGTCCACATTTTCATGACTTTAATTTATTTGGAATTTTTACTTTCATGTACGTATATTTCTCTGAACTTGAAAACCTACGAAAAGGTATTTGCGACAATAAAGTAACTTGAATTGCTGATTTACCACACGGCGAATTGTTATAATTATACAATAGGTCAAGGCTTTTCACGTAATTTCCCGAGACCTTCACCGAACCAACTGTAGACATGAATTCTGATGTGGCCTGAATTACATTTTTTTTTTTTTTTCATTACATAACTTTCTCAGGTTGCTTTTCTTATTCTATCACATCAGTGTTAAAAAAAAATAGAATTTCTATCTTCTTGAGTTAGTCGTTTCTTCTGACGGTAAGTGTTGATTAACTGAAAAGTCCTCTTTCGTCAAAAGAGCTTCATATTATTATTATTTTTTTTTTAAAGTAATCGCTTAATTTCCAGTTGACATTAAGTCTGAACACTACAAATTTAATAATGGTAAATGAAGTCAAAAATGATATAAATTGGGGGAAAAAAAACCCACGGAATATGGAACATCGCTCAACTTTCAATTACACTACAATACTGACGTGGATTTGTGTCATTTACCTTATTTATATTTTCATCATTCATTTAGTAAAAATGGACAGTTTGTTAATTTTTTGTGATAATTCTGGTATGGGTCTTTTTTTTTTTTAAACACTTCACCAAGATGATGATTTTGGCGATATATACTTATCGATAATTCTTATATTTTCCTTTCTTGTAAGTGAAACTTAGCAAAGAAGAAAAAAGGTCGTTGATGAGGTTTGCTAAAGGAAAGAGAATTCTGTTATAAAGGCATTCTTTTTTCAACTTTTTACTCCATTAAAGCATTTTTACTGGAATTTCGGAGGTGGGAATGTTTAGAACACATTAAGAGACGATTTTGAACAAAATCGTAACAGCCGTTTTTTAGTAATTACTGAAAAACATGATTTTTTCAATGGCAACTACCCTACGCGAGATTTTGATGAAAACCTTAATGGTTGGTCCTTGTGCCATCACCAACCCGCACACCAAATTTGAACATCATAGGTCAATTTGTTCGGCAGTTATGCTGACCACGTACACACAGACATACATTTTTTCTAGATCACCTTTTTGAAATCAGGATGCTCCAAAACGTAGAGAAATAATAATAAAAAAATAAAAATTCCTGTTTTTAATTTTTGGACCGAATGCTATATTTTTATTAACCTATGTATACATCTGGGTAATTGAAAATAAAAAAAACTGGTACACTTAGCAGGGGTCGCAGACGTCCTATATGTCCTATAAATCCTATATTTTTTTAAAAATCGGCAGAAACGTCCTATATTGTCCTATATATCCTATATTTCTATAATGATTCGATCTATATTTTCTTCGAATTCGTAATAACGGCGCCTTTCGTTGCCATTTTTTATATTTCGGATTCTTAGGCACGATCGTAGGTGAAAAAGACTTGACAAAATTGATATTTGTAACGGCGGCGTTTTATCTCTTGTGACGTCACGTGCTGCATAACCTACAACTCAACTCTACTGGAACGGTGGGAGTTGTAAACATGTGAACTTTTCCATAGCATACGGTCTTGAATTTCTGATCTGTTTTCTCCTCCAATGTAGTAAATTAATTGGTCATAATACAGAGAGAGATGCAGCAACAAAACTCTGCCTCGGAAAAAAAGGATGAAAGAACTTGTGATTAACTTGCAGGATGTAGGAAACAAATGGGTTAAGATTTACTGTATGATATCGAATGGCGGTTTTTTTATTCTGAATCCGGTACGGATTCTGCGCCACGAATAGTTTACATCAAACCGCGCCAAATTATGGCAACCATAGGCAGTTCTCTTGCTCATAAAAAAAAATGACAGGGCTGCCATTTTTTTGGCAAAAATCACCTTGGCGCAGAATCCGTACCGGGTTCGGAATATTAGCCACGATTTTTTCATAAAAGTCGCCAAAATTGAAAATGACGTCAATACTTTGTGTTGTCAAATCCAAACGGTCTCTAGGGTTTCCGGAAAACCAAGTCCCCGGTTAGCTACATTCGGTGCTAAATCTCCCGCTTTTCGCCGCCAATCCAATCGACACTGAACAGTAAATCTGAACCAACAAAAGACTGCAAACATAGATAAAAAAAGAAAATACTTAAAGAAATTGGAACAGTTCAAGCAGTTATAGATGCTGGAAGAAAAAGACTCAACATTGCATATAATGTAATTAATAAAACTTGATTTAGGGATGGAATATTGAGGCAATAACGGGGATGACATTCAGGATCAGGCGATTTTATTTTTTTAAAGGTGTGTTTTCTATTCTCTTAAATTAAATATAACGAGTATATAAATATGTAACGAGTTAATTTTTAAGTTCAGTGGCAACTGTGTGCTATTATTTGATGTTTTATATTGTCCTATATATTTTTTTAAAAAATCCTATATATTCTTATTTTGTCACTTTGACCCCTGACTTAGGCTAAATAAAATATAAAATAATGAATGTGATGCTCATATGAAAACTGGATTTCACTTCTTTATTTAAATGATTCAGTTGATATAGTCTTCTCTCAAAAAATATGTTTTCACAACTCAAGAGAAGATTCCCATTATAAACCATTGAAAATGGAATGACACAAATTCAAATGCTGTGCATCAGTGAACTACCAAGCTCTAAGCTTCAGTTTTGTAACTACGATATCGCCCTTTTCCGCTCGAAAGAAAATGAAAAAAAAAAATAGTAAGAATATTACTGTAGAATCCCACTTTTATACTGTCAGTCAAAAAGCAGGAAACTTTATTTACATCTCTACAAGTTTACGTTTGTAAAAAAAAAAAAAAAAAAAAAAAAAAAAAAAAAAAAATAGGTTAAAGAAGTCTTATTTCATAAACAAGAAAGCGAAATGATTTTCTCTGCACTTTTCAAAATATCTTTGTCCTCAAACTTTATTGTTATTTTTGCTAACAATTATCATTATTTGAAATAAAATGCGTGAACAGGCCGACTTGAAAAGTCGATAAAACTAAAATGTTTGTGAACTTATCAAATAAATGTTATGATTAAAATGAACTTAATTTAATGTTGGCATACTAAAAGAAATATACTGCGAGTTTAAAGTTTTAAATTCTTTTTCCATTTCCTGGAAATCTCTTGGGACAATAAGTCCCAAATCCTATAATTGACTGGGACTGTTTTTCCTAGTCGTCTAGACTACGATATTGTAATAACTCCAAAATTTTCATAAATATAATCATATGTTCTTGATCTATTTGATCTTGGATGGGATATATTGTCCCACTGTTTAATACAAATGGGACTAGATATCGAATAAAAACAGGAACGTATATTTTTATTCGGGAGGAAGGGGTAAAAAAAAAAAAAAAAAAAAACGAAAACAATTGGGTGCTTTTAATCCACCGAGTCTTGTTGGGCTTTCATACTGTCTTACTAAGCACAGAAGTCGTATAATCAACTGCGTGTTAGCTTCTAGACGGTGAGGTTGCGGATTCGAGTCCCGTGTTAGGCATGGGTGTTTGTAAATGTATGTTGGCTTGTCTAATGACGAATGTTTCGGCGCATTATAGCCCTCGTGTTGCTGATTTGCCAAATAATCTGAAACCAACCAACCTTAAAGTTTAACAACTTTGTGTACTTGATGCTAACTTATTCACTAACTTTTTTAATATTTCCTGTGCAGGTTTGACTTTTAAATTAACCATTAGGTAGAAAAAATTACACAGAAAAACCTGATAACAATTACTCAGTTTGATAAAAATTTTTTTTTAAAAAAATGGAGATACGTGCTTGGCACTGCAATATATCCACGGTGCTCTGTTCTGAAATGCTTTCATGTTTTCCTTCTTGGACTCGTGATTGAAGAACAGCAAATATATGCATGTTATTGGACATTTTGCAACAAGAATTTTGCAACTGTAATGTTGTTTACATATTGGTGACGGTCCCCAAGAAATTTCAGATTTATGCGCTCGACTGGGGAAAGTGACAACCTCAAAGTTCTACCTGGTTGCGTTTTATGGTCACATCTCAATTTTTTTTTTGTGTCGTATATTGCTTGTGGTTTTTTTATAATTAAATTGGTTCCGTGGAAAAAAAAAAAAAAAAAAAATTCCAATCATGATCTCCTTATTTTGTTACCTGATTTACTACACTAAAGTTTTGTTTAATTTTTAAAAAGTTTTAAAATTTAGTTTATTTCCGAGTTGTTTTATGTTTAATCAATAACTTAAATATTTTCATAATATTTACTGACGAATTTATATCTTGTGATGTAAATTCCTTTAAGTTTAGTTTTTAATCATTCTATTTGGTTTATTGTTAGTCCAAATACTGTTGACTGAGAATTATCATTTATTTGGACATTATAACTTTATCCTTATGGTTAACAGGGATGAGTATCTTCTCTTATTTATTGATATTTAAATTAACTCGTTTATTGGTCATGTAAAGTGTTTTTGTGAAGGGGATTCTTCAATTATACCTGCAACATTTCAAGATCTAAAAGAAAGATTTAATACTGGGACGTAGAATTTGATAAATTTATTTAATTTTTACTCTTAATCCTTATTTATATTTGTGGAAAATATAGTTCTAATGCTAGTAGATATAGCTCTGAAATGGTCAGTGCCCCGACATTACTTAACAATTGCAGTGTGACATTAATTCTAATATGTCTAGACAGGAATGCTCAAAATTGTTGCATTAATCCTCCAGTTCGTTTTATTGGTTGCGTATGTCGAGGCTTTGTTTTTGTTGCAAAACATTTTGTCTGGTTTTGATTTCTTAGACTAAATGGTTTTCATCGCTTGATATCCTTTCAACAGTGTTTCAATAACTTCTTAATGAAAAAAAAAAAAAAATCCAGTTCGAATAGCTAGAAAACTTGAACTAGACTAATAAAGAATTCTCTAGAAGAAATATGTTCGTGCGAAAGTATATTTGCTGAAGTAGGAATGCAAAATTAAATATTAGATTATGTTTAAAATTGAAATTGAATGTTTCCTACGTTTTTTAAGATCTGGTGCGGAATACTTGGCGTGTGAAATACCTACAATTGAAATGTGTGTGTGTGTTTTTTATAGAAGTTTAATGTCTTGTTGTCTATAGACACCACTATATAATTTAAGTCGCATAACACAGCAAATGCGGAATATTTCTGTAGGATTTTTTTTTTCTTTCTTATTTTTTATTCTGGTGTTCGCAAGGGATAATTTCTACATAATTGTTGAAGTTGCAATGGTTTTGTATTCAACAGAAACTATATGTGTAGGTATAAATGTTTATTTGCAATCATTCCAAGAAAAACTGACATAATAGAGTTGGACTTTTTTTTTATCACTTTGAAACTATTCTTGATATTCAAGACTTTTTGGGACAAGGACGTGGTATTCCAATCAGTACAAGAAATTAAAAGAATTTTTTTTTTTTTTTTTGCATAACGAGATTATGGTCAACCTTTGCACAAGTAACTTTCAATGATTTTTGATTGTGACATCACGTGCTTTCTTTCTCCCACTCGTCTAGTTTCGGTAAGAAAACACGTGTAAATATACTTTGTTATGGTCCAAAGAATTTCTCACTGCAATGTTTTGATGAGAAAGCGAATCGGATATGCTTGTATGGTAGATAAAAACAAATCATGGGATGACATTTTCTTTTCGTTTTCCTTAACTAATGCTAGGTCCTAAGCAGGAAAAATAACACGCTTCTGTTATGTTCGGAAAGTAGATATTGTTGGTTGAGTGAAATATATTATTGTGTCGGTCTTAATTGGAACAGTAGCGTTTTCTTCGGATGTATATTTTATCAAATTGGGTATTATTTTTAGTTGAAACTGGTTTTTCCCATTTTACTTAAGCACGCTTTGGAAATTCCTTTCATTTCAGCAACTCCAACATTGCTCAATGTGTACGTGAAGATTGAAGCCAGGAGTTTAGCTCTTTCGCAATTTAGCTGGTCACTTTATTTTATGTAATGATTGGTCGATGTATGAATTGGACGAATATCAGTGTACAATAATGCTCTATAATCGTCGGTATATTTGGCTTTTGGCAGCCATTTCGTGAAGTACCTCTCATGCTAGCAGAAACTAAAATGAAATTTTTAATAAGTATTATGCTAGGTTATTATTATTATTATTATTATTATTATTATTTTTGTAATATTTCCTCCAGTTTATGCTTTTTTTATTTTTTGGAATGTATTGTATATTTGTTTTAACAACTTTGGTTGTCATATTCGTATAGTAGCTTTTCGGTACGTGTAGTAGAGTGTATCGAGTTTTTATATTATTTAAATATGTAATGATTAATGTAATGTATTAAATGATACCACTATTAAATGATTCATAATAATATTAAATATTAAATTATTAATGATTATATTAAATATTAAATTATTAATGATTATATTAAATATTAAATTATTAGTAATAATAATAAATGATTAATGGTAATATTAAATGATGATTAATGCTAATATTAAATTAATGATTAATAATTGCGATTTAAAATAAAATCGCAGAAAAAAGAAAATGTTGGAAATTGCTTGTCAATTAAATCTGAAATACCTATTAGTACTCCAATGCTTTTTTTATAGGTTTAAACAGGTATTTGTCCAAAATTTAAAATTATCTGAATTATTTCGAATTACAACCTGTTTGTAATTTGTTTCTCTTGACCCTACAAACTGAGAGTAAAAATACGCTCCTTCATACAATGGGTGTATTATTCACTAAATTTACATATACATGAGCTTCTGGTGCGTATTCCTCAAAAATTAAATGAAATTCCATCTTGTGAAATTATAATGAATTCATTGTAAAATATAATGGATTTTTTTTGTAGGCCTTTAATAAATCTCTAGTACTTGAAAATTGATTGGAACATCCTTCTATTTTAAAGTTTCCTTGCAGAAAGATTATTTGACTTACACTCTTTACAAAGCTATTCAAATACGTCTTTTATTAAAAAGTAGTTTAATATAAGAAGTTGTATTACCATACATATTTTGATCTTTTCTTTTTGATCATTAACCTTTCAGTTGCCTGAGTATAATGCTAAAAGATTTATTTTATGCACAAATGATTTTTTTGTTTGTTTAAATTTAAAGTTGGGATAACATGTATACATATTTGGAATTATAGGCTAATTATGTGCATTTTATTTCAATAGTTCAACCGGTGCTTCAGTTCTTCTCAAACTATTGTTAAAGTTTTCGAACAAACATTCATGAAAGTGATTTTAAGTGTTCATTCTTTATCTTTTCGTGGAACGGAACCTTTAAACAAATGTTTCGAAATTGATTTTTATTAACTTATTTACTTTAGTTAATAAGATAAGAAACGGATTTAGGTGACAAAATCAGTTAATAAGATAAAAAGTAGATTTAGCCCTTTGTAAACTAAATAATAAAAATGACGTTCTGCTTCACTGAGCATAATCTTTAACTTCTGTACACGTGTTTAACCCGTATCTCTTGTCTGTGATTATCAACTTCATTTCTAAAAGCAACTACTATGATAGATTATGAAATATTTGTGTTTCTTAAATTTATTAAAAAAAAAAAAAAAAAAAAAAAAAAAAAAAAAGCGTCTTATTAAATAGTTACTTCATAAAAAATATTTTATGATGTTATAGTATTTGACTGTAAATCTTTTGTTGATGTTTACTTGCACAGTATTACTATCATACTTCATACAACAACTCTTACATACAACACTTGATAACTATTTTAGTCAGTCTCTTGGACATAATGCTTAATTTTTTTAACCCAAGTAAGTACGATGTATTTTGTCAGGTATGTTATAATAGAAGGTTATGCTATTAATAAATGATAATTAATTTTAAATGAAACAACTGTTTTTATTTAATTAATGAATAATATAGTCTATAAAAACAAAGCTTTTAATATAAATACCTTATATGTATAGCCAATTTTTAGGTGCAATTGCAAATTTTTGAGCTCACATCGAGTTTTTATAATGTGTGACCACTACACAGCAAATGGAAATGTCTTAAAATAAGACACAAAATTGTCTTAAACAAGTGGCACTGTTTTAAGATCTAAAATGGTGTCTTAATCTTTAAGACACTTGAAGTGTCTTAAAATGGGGCATTTTCAGACGTTTAGACTGTCTGAATTGGGGATATTTTCAGACAGTTGATGTGTCTGAAAGGGTTGTTTATGTTACCTTTCAGATGTTGGGAAGCTAAAAATACATTTATTTAAATTAAAATGCAATAAATGAGCTTGTGTTAAATTACAAATTTTTATTAAAATAAAAGTCAAAATAACTTTTTGTTGACTATGTTTCAATTTCCTGGTAAATTTAAGCATGGGATTGCAAAACTGCAACACAACTGTTAATAATAGGCACACAACTATATCCAAGCAAGGGATTTGGGACTTAATGTAAATATATGTATTGGGATAAAATGGACATTGTATTGTGGCTGAATCTTAAATAGAAAAGGTTTGACTTCCAAGATTGTATCACAGTTTTAAGTTGCTTTTTACAAGTCAATTTTAACATCAAATAACAAGCGTGATGTAAACACTTATATAGTAGTTGCATTGGCAAGTCTAAGATACATTATGTGGCAACATAAACTTATTTGAATGATGAATCAAGCAGTAATAATCTAATTATTCTCCATCTGGGAATTTAACTTATTTATAACATTTCCCTATAATAACACTACATAATAAACACTACAATGCTTCAATTATTGTCGAATAGTTGAAGCAGATATAGGACTTTAAAAAAAAAAAAAACTTTAAAAGATGCATAAAAGATAAACAATTAAAACAAGAAGTATCTGTAAGGAGACATTTCAGAATATGGAGGTAGAGTATATTAAATTTGAAAAGTATGCAAGTTGTGCAAAAAATTTTGCGTTTCTGAAAACGTCAGTTTCCCAAATTTTTGTATGCTTGTAAAAAAAATATGCCAGATATACAGTTGAAATTTGTTATTATGATTAAATAACATTTTAAGTGCATACTAAAACTAAAATAATATTAAAATTCCAGTAATTTGGGGATGGGACCTTTTTACAACAATTTTCCCTATCGCTGCGACTTTTCGTTAATCGTTGAGAAGCTAAAGAAGAGAGGGCATTTAAAAAACCTAAAAAAATGTAAGAAAAGGGGGAGGGGGGGGGGGAATTAAAAAAGGAATTTGAAATATCTGTAAAGATGGCTGCTTCAAAATACAGAGTTGAAGCACATTAAACTTGGAAAACATGCAAGTTATTAAAACTTTTATAGTTCTTTCACGTTTTCTCAAAATGTTGATTTTCCAACTTTTGGTATGCTCATATAAAAGACTATGCAAGATATAGAATTGAAATTTTTTATGGCAATTATATAACATCTGAAGTACATATTAAACAAAAATATTATTCAAATCTATACAATTTAGTTTTTAATTATTATTACTTAAAAAATTGCAAATTTTCATACGCTCAACAAATTACCACATAAAAAAACTTTCTATTATTATTTTGAGAAAGCTGATATTTAATGTAGTATATAGACATTTCTAAGAAATAAAAAGCAAAAAAACTTTTTATTAGTTTTAAGAAGATTCCTCTACGAACGTAACCAAATTCAACTCATTGCAAATTTTTTTTTTAATCGAGTTTTGAATAAGTGATTATTAATAAATTATTAGCCTATTATTATAAACTTTTTTCTAAAATATAATTTAAAAAAGGTTTGAACAACATATGTAAAAAAAATTTCTTCATTTTGACCAATATTCAATTTATTTCAAATGCGTTGATTTTTCTGATTTTAATGCTGTCATCGAGTACCCAGTCCTCATAATATGCAGGTCATATCATAAATATCCTCAGATGTAATAATATGGAACATATAAGATCATTCATAAAATAAAATTCAAGGACACAATAAATTTTATCCAAATTACATCAAATCATGCTAAATATATTTTCAAAATCATTAGTACCTGTAATATGCAACAAAACCAACAAAAATGTAATTGAATGTTAAAAACAGAAAATTTAGAATTCTGTGAGGGTGATTTAGAAATCGATCAATTAAAATTTACTGTAATAAAAGCACTGAAAATAAGATAAATAATATTACACAAACCAACTTTTTCACTAGGAATGAAGCCGTTGTGGGGACCGTTGTGCATATCAAAATAATCATTTCTGAGTTTGAGCAATTGATTGTCAAGTCACTTAAATACTATTCTACTTGTTCATGTATATATTATTGTGAACAAATGCTTTTTAATGCTGATCAAAACATTTGACTACTTCAAGCACATAATTATTTCAAGTTTGAATACTGTTATCATTAATATCCCTCGGCGTTCAAGTTATGTTTTTTGTGACATAGTACTTACTCTCATATCATGCAATCAAAGAGTACTGCTCCAACAGCTTAGCAACGATGCTCAGTTTGGATATGTTGCTAAGTGCTATTGAGTATGAAGTAACAGTATTAAAGGGCAATTAGAACATAGTGTATACCGTTCGTCCATGATTCAGCAGTGGCATCAGTTCTAGAAGAGGCAAGCAATACCAACACTTCTGATCACACTTTTATTGCAACAGATTAATGAGGAATATTTTTCCTATAACCCCCAATTGAATATTAAAAAAAACAAAAAAACACTCAAGACACATTTGGGTACGTGAGAAAACTCTGGCAACAATATTTGATACTTTTCCGTTAGACGGGTACCAAAAACCGTTAAGCGGAAAGTTGGCGTAGTTATCGCCAAGCTGAAATGTTTACGCGAAAATAATATTTTGATCTAGTGAACTTTTATTTTTATTCATTAGTTTGGGAGACTGCCAAATCAAACCTTATCATAGATTGGAAGTTATTAGTTTGAATAAGTTATCGCTGCAAATTGGCTATTTTTATCTGGTACTCGTCAAATGGAAGAATTTAAATGAAGTTGTAATCATTGATCAGGAATAGGTTAATATTGGCCTATAACTCATGATCTACAGAACCAATTTGGACAAAGTTTGCTTCAATAGATAGAATTTTTGCTGAGAATACACTTTAAATACAAAAAAAAAACGCAATTACATATGAAAATGAATGTCATATTGCTGTCTATGCTGGAGCGAATGTGCGCCAACGGGATCCGAACCCAGGACTCCTAGGTCAGTAGATAGGCATGCTTACCGCTAGGCAAAAAGAACCACTAGTGCCTAGTTGTTGTATCTGTCATTTGTACACGAGACCACCACATAGACTCTTCGCAGTGAGTTGCGAAGGGGTCGAACGATTGAGTTGCTTGTGTGCGAGTTGAGTTTGTTACATGAGAGTTGAGTGGTTGTGTGAGAGAAAAAGTTGCTTGCTGAGTTGGTAGTGTGGAGGTCGTGCAGTAAATTTTTCTGAAGGCGCCGATAGATGACAGCATGATTCAGTTGTTCGGTACCCACTACTTTGGAGCGAATGTGAGCTAACTCGATAGGTTGCGATCTGGGAGATGAGTTCCTCTATTTTGGGAAGCGGATAGGCATCCAACATAGTAAATCTATTAATTGTCTGGGAGTAGTCTATGACCATTCGAGATTTTTTATTATCTCCTTTGATGACAAATGCTTGGGCTCTCCATGGGGAATTGCTTTGTTCGATGACTCCTTCATTGATGAGTCTGTCCACTTCTTTAGCAATAAATTCACGATCCTCTGAGGGAAGACGTCTTGATTTTGTTTGAATGGGTCTACAGTCAGGCGTAAGATTTGAGAACAAGGAGACTGGTGGGACATCAGCCTTGGTCAAAGCACAGATTTCTAAGGGAGGCCTAACACCATCAAAGTTGATCACAAGAGAAGAGTGCCGTTTTAAAATATCTTGACCAATAAGGAAGTCAGCACATAAATTTTTCATCACAAGGACTTCAACTTCAGCATAGAAGTGACTTTCTAATTCAATTGTGACTTTACCACATCCGGCAATACTGGATGTAACGGCAGAGTTCGCCATAGAAATCTTTCCTAAGTAGGGTTTCATCTTTAAATGGCACCAGTGGACGCACCTGGATTCAGCGCCCGTGCACGTGGGTTCAACGTCGAACCGTTCCGGCTTAAGATAATGATCCATTATAGCTAGAGCTCAGTTCTTAATAATAATTTACTTTTTCTTGTTGATTAAATTGTTATAGAAGTAAACATTACAACGATAAAACTTAAGAAGTTTTAATCAACAAGAGAATTGTGCTACATGTTTTGTTTACGTTTCTCAACTGGCGAGAGTGTTGCCAGGTTCGATACATGGAAAATCACAACAACAACTTTGGATTTCTGTGAAAAACAACACTTTTTTTGGGATCCTTCAAAATTTAAAGGTATTCCTTTTAGTTTGTAAATGAACTTGAATGATATAATTGCTACGGCCCATGGTCGTACTGTCTGAAAGCGAGAAGCGTCTGAATTTTGGAAATGTCTGAATTTGGTTCGAAGTGTCTTATTTTCAGTTACTTGTTGTGACTGAAAGCAATTTAAGACCCGTGTAATGTCTGAAATTCGAAGAAGTAAACCACCTTTGTGCAAAATAAGTCACCTAATGTGTCTGAAATGAATTTTTCAGACATTTTGTGTCTAAATTTAAGACACCAGCATTTACAGTGTATGAAGAAAACATCCATCCCGAACTATTTACTAATTTTTAACCCCCAAAACTTAATTGAAAACATTGTCATCTACAACGAGACTATCCGCCAAGACTTAGCTCGATTGGAGGAGGCCAAGTGGATTAATCAGCCCTCAGAAAATTTTGCCTCGTCAACCTGAATATGGAAGGGTTTTTAGTCATTAAATATTGACAAATTGAATATGTTTGAATTAAGCTTGGTATTTGGATCACTTGAACGTGCGTAAAAGCTGGTAAGTCTGACATAAGGCAATAGATACGTGTGTAAAAGCGCCTTTTTCGTGACAGTCCCAAAACTCGATAGAGAGTGTTGTCATCGACAACCAGTGTACCTGCCAAGTTTCAATGTTTCAGTTCAATTGGTTGACGGGAAGTAGGTTTATTAGTAATAAGAAGCGCGAATTGAAGAGTGTGTAAAAGAGGCTATTTAGGGACAGAAACAGCCCCCACAATTTGATAAAGTGCATACTCTTCGACATCGTATCTATCTGCCAAATTTCAGCCTGATTGGATGACGGCAAATGGGTTAATTTGGCTTCTGCAGATTTACCCGGCAGGCACAAAATCGAAGTTAATGTAAAAGATTAAAAAAATTACAGGTTTGTATGTCGTGTTACATCTAAGATAGAGAAAAGAAATAATAGAAACTATTTTTAGAATGCTTATTGTAAGGAAGGCTCGTTGCATTATTCTTCAAATTTAGTTATCAGCTGTTATTATTGCATGATACGAAATTTCATAAGTTTGGAAGCAATATTGTGACGATTTTAGAAAAAATAAAGGCTACATATTTTTGAGTGTATTTTGAATTATTGAATATTTTAAAATAGGACTTTATTTTTTAATTTATTTAATTTGAATTTTAAGTATTAAAATTAAACTCAAAGCTTTCTATGGCCTAATCCTCTCCTAGATTCACAATGCTTTCAATTTGTCTTTTTAGTCAGTAGAAATAGTCCGAAAATGACTAGCCTCTTTTAACTGTCTCTTCTGAGTGTTACGACTGAAGCGACAGTATTTCGTTTTCTTTATTGAGCATAGAATAAGCTTCCGTGTGGTTCATCACTTGCTTTCTGACGGGACTTTGACGTATACATAAGTTATAATGACTGTCTGGTATAGTTAACGTGACTTTTGCAATCTTTTACTGCGTCTTTTATGATCACGGTTAAGATCACTCACGCAGATTCATGAAAAGTAGGCTACGTTGAGTGAAGGGAAGCGAAAATGTCTTCTACAGAAGCACTTTTTTTTTAAATAGCGAATCGAATAAATATTTGATTTTTTTTTTGTCGTTTGTATTGTTTGATCCCATATTTTAAATGCAATGGAAGTTTTTTTTTTTTAATTCAATTCCTGGTTTTGGCTTAAACTTCTATATCTTAATGCTCTAGTATTTAAACGAATTATTTTCAGGTATTTGACGTCAATCACTGGGTGCAAGGCTTTATTAAGTTCATTCACAGGCCTATGTTAAGTTTTCAAAATTTTAATTCTTACTTCTGCAAATTTGTAATCATGTCTCATGCATTTTTTTTATAAAAACTTAATAAAGTTCGACGAATTTTAAGTCATTTCATTAAATGATTTTCGTACCTACTCGCCAAATTTCAAAGTTTTATACTCACTTCCTCTCAAGTAAATCTTCGTGGATTTCTTTTGTAGGGCCGTATTGTGGTTAACTTTTTGTCAGGGGTTTTACCCACACTTAATGGGTATCTAAGAATTAGTCGCGTTGTTACCTACGGCTACGCTGTAAAAATTTGGGTATAAACCAGCAACATAAAAAAAGAAAAACAGCCTTTTTACTTTAACAAATTATCTTGATTATTTGAATGTACTAATAGAAGTTATGATTCTGATAACATGTACTACTTAACTTTTTTTGAAGTGTAATTGGTCTGATGTCTCCCAATTTTTGTTATTTTGCTATGGTTTACCATAATTTCGCGGTTTGTGGTTTTGTGGTGTAAATTTGGGTAGTGAAAAGTCAGCAGCCCTTTCAATGAAGCATATTTGCTGAAATTCGATCGGTGGTAAAGTTTCGTTGTAACTATGGCAATCAAATCAGCAAAGGTACACTTGAGGTTCAAAGTTAAATCTCGTATCTATCTTTTTTTGTTTTAAAAATTATGATTGCTATTATATTAATTTTCTTCAGGGTGACTTAAATTCTCTATTCTATGACTGGCTTTGATTCTCGAAAACAATAAACTGACTCAAATATAAAGTAAGAAGAACGTCTATTGCTGAATTACTCCATTAGTCATCAAACCAGTAACATACCATCAAAGGTACACTTGATGTTCAAAGTTACATCGCGTATCTACCTTTTTTTGCTTTAAAAATTGTGATTGCTATTATATTAATTTTCTTTAGGGTAACTTTAAATCGCTATTCTAAGACTGGATTTGATTCTCGAAAACTAACAATAAATTGACTCAAATATAAAGTAAGAAGGACGTCTATTGCTGAATTACTCCATTAGTCATGTATGAGAAATTTAACTACTTTTTCTTATGATTCGTCAGTTTTTAATTGTTTGCCTTATCTAAGAACGTTTCGAGGAGTGTTTTATAATTTGCTTTTTTGCATTGTAATTAAGATTCGTAATTTTTGTATTGCTGCTGTAAAACCTTAATACTAATTTAAGATCAAAATTTTATTTTCAAGTTCTTGGAAATTTGAAATATTAGTTTTGAAATTGTGATTGTTTTTAAACCGTAATGGATATTAAAACTAAGGACTATATTTATTTGATAACTACAAAAGGTGCCGGGTTCGAATCCTGGGTTAAGCATGGATGTTTGTTGTGTTTCGGAATCCACGTTAAGCTGTTGGTCTCGGCCTGATTATCCGTTATTGTGTACAAAAATATGTCGTTGAGTGTACAAACCAACCAAAACCAACCAATCTTAATAACTACAAATTATGTGTATGATAAAACTTATTTTTCGAAGGCGCTCTACATTTCTGTTTTCATTTTTACAGGTATATATTTTCTAAACTTCACGATTAAGAGGGGAGAGGTCATTTAAGTATGGCTTAATCGTCAATTTTTTTACGTGTTTACACGCTCTTTATAAATTGCATGAATCGCACTTGAAATCGCTAATTTCTAATAATTCTAACCCTAAAATATACGTTTTACATAGCTCAAGCGCTATTCCATGCAAGAGGTGTTATTTGATAGTAAAATGTTTTTAATCTTTTTCACTTGCCTTTTTAAAAATAGTTGTGTATTTATAGCTTTGCTAAAACTTCATACAAAACATACTATTACTTTGTGTTCTATTTAGGACGAATTCTTACACGCCTTCTTAGTAATTGGCGTGACTGTGTTAGATATTAATTTGTTTACTTTTTGTGTGGCTTAAACAGTAAAAAAAGCCAATGCACACGCTAGGTTTTCCTGTCTCATGTCATTTAACTGCATACAATTGTATATGTATAGTAGAAAATGCAATCTATCGTATACTGATTCTTAATTGGAATCAAAGCGTCCTGTTAAAGGTAAACAGAGAACTGACTGGTTAAGTGACTGAAAATCCGCCAGTGCGTGCTAGTCCTAATTTATACTGAAATAATGAATTAATTCGCATTTTAGAAATTTGAATTTTCCTGTTGCTGCTCTAATTAAACCTTTCAAATATAACATTGAATTTTTTTCATTCTATTTGAACAAGTTCTTCCGAGTTGATAAACATAAATTTCAATTTGCGAAACTTGTTTGGCTTATGTTTTTTGTACTGAAAAAGTAATATTCTATTAAAGAAATTGGTACTGTTTTTTTATTTAATTTGAAGTAAATATTATGTGTACGTTGCAAACCGATTAATTTTGTAGAAAATTGCTGTACCTTTAAATCACTAAAGTACGACAAATGATTTTCTATAGCATTATTTTTTGCGTTATTCTAGACAATTGTATTGTTCAAATTAGTCTTAAAGCAATTTTTCAAAATGTCGTTTATTAATGAATTTAACTCCAACAATTCTAACATCAGCAAGTGGCTACGAATAGTTCCTGTCTAAAATAAAAGTTTGTAGACAAGATTAAGGTAGATTGTTCTAGAATACTCTAAAACAATTTTCATTATTCTTAAAACATTAAATCATTAACTTTAGAAGCCAATATCTAAATACAAGTTCTACATTTGGTTGTTACTTAGTGACAGAAATCTATGTACACCTTCCAAAACTCGAATAACCTTGTCCATGTTGTTGAGACAAGATCAATCGGGCATGTTCACTTGATTAGTATGGGTAAGAAAGTTTTGAGTTACACTTGTTGAACTCCTTATTCTTTACGCATGCGCAAATGTCTGTTTCTCTTTTTCCGAATGAGTACCTTCCCTTTTCTGAATCAGTCACATGTAACGGTATAGTTTTTTCTTTTTTAAATATCTAATTACTCTGTTTTTCGTTGTCTCATTTCCTCAACTCAGTGTTGTGGGTGGAGAGGTCGTAAGTTCTGATGGCTGTGAGTTTTTTTAAGCAAATTTTTATGCAATTCATTGTTTATAAGATTCTAAGTTTCAGCTACTTTTCCAAGGTTGTTGAAAATCGGACTATTCTCTTGTGACATTGTTACCTCAGTTGGTCACCGCTGTCAACTGACGAAGGAATATTTTTATGTTTGGTATTGGAAGACTTACTTATTATGTATAGTTGTATTTGGAAGATTCATTGATTCTTTGGAGAATCATTTTCTGCTCATCGAAAGTACTTCAAGACATAGGCGATCGGTGTGCTCCACTTCAAATTCTCAACAACGAATTGATGATTCATTTAAGTTATTCCTTGTAGTTGGGCGTCATCAAATGGACTGATTTAGGTACTTTTAAACGGATGTGTGCAATGTTGGGCTTTTTCGTTTTCCGGTTGAGTAACTGTGCAAAGATATATTGAGGCTAAAAGAACAGTGACTGGTAAAATTAGAAAACTGTTTAAGTAAATGCATTTTAGAAAGCTGGTATTCCAATTTGAAAGCTCAACAAGTATGCTTGAATGCATCTAACTTCTAACTAATATTCTTCAAGCTTATACTTTCATTCGCCGAAGCACTTAACATTTTGTATCATAGATTTATTAATGCCATGTTTCTTATGTATATGGAGAGAAAATATTTAATGATTGGAATCGTTTGCCGCTAAGCTATCTCGACATTCTATTGTACATTAGATGCTTTCAAGGTTTGAAGCTCTTGGAAGAAAATAGTTTTCCTTGACTGCTGTTTTTGTTTGAAAAATAGATTGCATGCTAAATTTTCTGCTGACAGGAAACATCAACTCATTAGCGAAGTTGTATCCTTATGAACACCATACTTAAAATTTATTATCCTACTTTCAAAGTAGTTTATGACCTTCCGATTATATAACAGGAGACTTGAGTTGTAGTTTTAACTTCTCTACCTTAAAGTAGTGTGCTGATTTTAAAGCCTGTGGCATGAATGTATGAGTGAGTCGGTGCAACGCCGGTCGATTTGTGTGTATCAGTGATGTTGAAGTTCAATCGTGTCTTGGCCGACCAGTCTTATCAAGAGTCACCCACATCTCAGGCTGGTCGAAATTGTAGTTTGCTGATGTCCAGGATTGGTCGGAACGGGATATGCTTTGTGGATGGCCAACGGATATTCTTCGGCGATTCTATGTTTATGGGAGACGTAAGTTGATTTTGCTTACATATAAGGTTGTTAGTGTTTGTATGCTTGCATTTGAGGAAGCGAAATCATTTCTAAAATGAATAATTCGAACCATAGAAGTAGTTTTTATATTACATATTTTTTCTAAGTTATTATTGTTACGTTGACCTTTAATTTATATGATGTTTAATTAATAAGTGTTTCTCGTATAATCTTGAAGTAAGTTTGGTATAGCTTCAAATAGTTTTGTATTTCGTTAAAGTAGTTTATGGCAAATTGATGAAATTTCTTAACACTAAAAATTATTGAATTCCCCTCCTCACCTATCTTCTAAATACTTAAAATGATATAGTTGCAGTTTTTATCACGTGCTGATTTTAAACATTTTAAATATTAAAGTATTTATGAAATTGAGTATTTTAATATCGTATGGCATGTTCATATACCATACGAGAACTAATGTTCTTGCATTTCCAATTTTTTTGAAATTCTGCACAAATATATCTTTGAATAATTATGTAAATGAATCGTATAAAAATATCATAGTATTACATAATTTTTTTAATTAGCTGCTGACGCTTAACTTGCAGTTTGTGTAAGTATTATTTTTTTTTTACTTATTAACGATATGTGCAGCGATATCATTAGATAATCGTGTATTGTCTCGTAAAAACAGTTTAAAAGATTTTATGAAACTTACAGTGTGTGATTACAACATTTTAAAGGTGTTAATAAGTTAAAAACTATTATAAGTTAGAGTTGCTTTAAGATACTGAAAGTAGTTTGATTTTAACTGATTTCCTCCCCCCCCCCCCCCTTCTCAAATGTTCTAGTTAATTGTTTAAATAGAATTTTTTTGGTAATTTTTCCTTTTCAAGTTACGTCGTTTTAGTAAATAATACACGATATTCGAGATAATAGTAAGTAGAATTTTGATATCAAATATTATGATGTAGTTGCGTGAGTTTATCTTGAAAAGCTTTAATTACAGTTCTGAGACATATTCATTGTATTTGTTGCCTGTTTGAAATAACGTTAAAATGAGGCGAAAATAAAATGACCTCTTTTGAAATCTACTTTCGTCTTTATACAATTAGTCAGCCTTAAGATGAATCAATTAGTTGTTTAAACATGTTATTTCGTAGCGGAGCTAGATAAATATAAATTCATTTTTTTTTTATAGCGCTCAAATAAAAAGCAACAAAGTTACTTTTCTCAAACTACACAAAGTGCTTTCCTAAGACCAAATAGTTATCCAGCAAATTGTTTACATTTTGTTTTTCAATAGAAAATAAGTGTTGGGGAACTTCTTATATTCGAATCTCTTCCAATAATTTACTATACCGTATACTAAAATATAGAGAAATATCCTCCTCCCTCTCCCGCCGTCTTAGTTGTGGAATGTGTCTGAAATGAAATTTCTAATGTAAAAGTTCGGACTGAGTATTTCGAACTGCATCATTGAAAAGAATAGAGAACTAGACATAGTGAATTTCTTTTCTGACTTAGTGAATTTCTTTTCTTTTATGTCTCGTCCAACATGATTGTTCCCGAAGAGAAAATTGAGAATAAAGTGGATTGAGAAACTGAAGAAATCAAGTAGGAGTGACAAAAAATATTTCGGAGTGTTTTTTAGAAATGTACTGTGGATTTTTGGATGAATTGCGTTGATGAATCATTTGGTTGATTTAATGTGGATATATCTCGCCAAAAAAATCCAATGAAATTTTTTGTATTTAGTCCTTAAGGAATTGTATTAACAGGTTTATTTTCTCAAAAAGATCTGTCACTAAACTGTGCTATATTATATTAAACTAATAATGCCTCAAAAAATATTTTTAAACCTCTATAAAGCAGTGGGAAGTATACTTCCCACCAATTCTGAAATTTCATGGAAAATGATAGGTATAAATTCTTAACTTTTTGAATACAAAATATATCGTAATTTAGAATTCCTTTTGTAGATTTTAGTACTTGCAAATTATATTTCATAAATATCATGAGATGCGATATAAAAAGAAATGCAAAATATAAGATGTCCTACTTTTGAATTCCTTCCCTCTGGATTGTGGGAAATGTAATTAATTTCTTTCTATAAATCAATCTCATTCCCAAAAATATTTTAACATAACACTACTAGAAAAAAATGGCTCTAGAAACGGTTAACTAATATTTACATAATACTCCTTTCACCTTTTCCTAGTATAACATTATTTTAAATATATTAAAGAAATACAAACTTATTTTGGCCATCTTTTTTCTCAAGATTTATTTTGAACGATAATTTTTGCATGTTAACACTGTTCAACTCTCAGTTTGTTAATTCATTTGATTGAGATGTAGCTTTTTAATTGGACTGGGTATCAATATTTAATTGAGGTTCCAAGTTAAAATTGATGCTTATGTATTCTCCAATTCCTTCCCATCTATTTCTTTCTTCAATTTGACTGAAAATAAAAAGTTACGACGTCATCTACGCCGGTAGAACAAAGCAATAAAATGTGACAGCCTCCATTCCAAAATAAACAAAACCTTTTAGCTCCATTTGCTGTGGCGGTGCCAAGTCAGCGACCATAACAGATACCTGAATTCTAGTTGACAGGGTTGAACAGCCTACCTTAACCCTATATTTCAGGGTTGGAGATGATTCCAAAAAAGAAATTTCGAGAATGAGATCTTGCTGTCTGTTAGAATCTCCCCCGTTTGTCTTTTAAATCTTGTGCAAGGCCATTTGACTCTTTGCCCATTGTCTTGACGCGCACAGATTACTGGGATGTCGAGAATTAACTGCTTTTGTTTTTTCGGTTTTCAACTGGGAAGAGGCAGTCTGAAAACAGCTGATTGAATCTGTCTTAGCCATCCTGTGCCTTTTTGGATATCTAAAGTGTTGGGATTTCATTGTGGTAACGGAATATTTCTAGTTTGGTATCGGGATAGTGCATAACTGAAGAATGACATTTGACTTTAGGTTCTAATATCGAAATTATAGTTTCGTTGTATAGTTTGAGGAAGAACCGTTTAAAGATTTGTGCCATTTTGACTTGACATCGCTTTGTGGAATAGTATCTTGGATTGTCGAATATATTGGACTGTGCTACTGTGTGCAAATCTCGTGCTTCAAAATTATTTTTGAAATTATTTTAGTGGTCGCGTCGTTGACTGACTTTGCGATGTGTATATCTAAAAAGTATATGTTTTTTGTAAACGAGTGAAACGTGTTTTGAAGATCCACCATTGCTGATATTACTACTTAATCGGCATTATTTTTCGTTCTGATGGAAATTATATCGTTAGGAAAATATTGAATTGCTGCTGTATAATTTTATTCGTATCAGTTGTGTTCTAAGATAAAATTTTGATCTAACGTTATCTGTTGCAGTGAGCTTTTATGATTTCGCCTCACTCGTCAGTTGCTGAAATAACTGCATCCCAAGAGATTTACGTATCGTATAAGTTTGTTTGCTCTATCGCAATAGTTTCATATTGCTTTGTGAAATAGCCATTTCTTAATATACATCATACTTCTAACATTGCATTTATAATGCCTATCGTATTGTTCTTTGATAACACATATTTGTACTATTCTTTCCAATAATTGATAACATTCTTACTGAAAGAACAATTCATTATTCCGTTACGAACCAGTCGTATTGACTATCATTCAGAATATTTTATGATAAAAGATCAAAGCAATTTCCGAGTTAAAGTAACTTAATTCGATAAGTAACCCGCTTTTTCAATTGCAAGTGACACCTATTAGAGAAAGTACGAGAATTGTTGTAACAGTCATTATAGCGAACTCTTAAAAGTACTGTAGTGAACTTAATATCTGCTTCACAATGAAAGAGTTGACCAATGGCCGCAGCAAGAAGGTGAAGAATGGTGTGATGATGATGGATGTAGCCATGAATTCTCATCGTTCTCGTCTTGGTTCTTTGCAGGAAGGAGGAGTGGTGGGCAGAGCCAGATTCCGGAACCAGAATCGGAGCCGGTCCCACTCAGCATCGTCCACGGACAGCTTGGGGTCAGCGCACAGCTCATGTAAGTTGCATGCTTTTTTTTGAGATTTTCGTAATAATCACTTGTACCGCGCGGTGGTAAATTAGAGAATGTAAATTTTATCTTATTTTGAATTCATGTGAATCCTCTTGATGAGCTATAATAATTTATTCAAAGTTTCACCATATCAGCCATTTTTCTATCCAATGCTTTTAAAACGTTTTTGATCACCAAAAGTGACGTTACAACTGCATTATTACCCACTACTTAAATGTAAAAATGTGATTTAAACTTCTACGTTTGTTTTTCAAAAAGTCAACCTTGTGTAATAAAAAGTTACTTATTTAGAAATATGTGCAATTTCTTTGTCAAAAAGAAACCGAAAACTTACTTCATTCATTTGTAATCTGATAAAAAAAAGTGAGATAAAAATAACAGGATAAAACTATATTTGTAAGCAAATGTCACATTTTTTTCACACGTGCACAATACAGTGGTCATCTTGTGTATGAAAGCGTCACCCTTTCCATTTCTGCAATTGTTTAATGCTAGATAATGTCTTGTCGTATATTAAAATACTATTGTTTTAATATATACGAAAGTTGCACATGTTCGTCTTTTAATAAATACACGTCTCTTCGCTTCCTTGAAATAGAAGTACTTAAAACTGAGATAGGTATTTTTTTTCTCTTTCGACTAAGCTTGATATACGTAAACAGCTTAGTTTAACTTCATATGCCAATTTTTAAACGGAGCATTGCGGTTTGGCATTAACAATACACTAATGTTGAGAGAATTCTATACGAACGCTCTGTCTGTTTTAGAAATCGTTATTCCCAGATAAAACACAAGTGTTTCAGACACGTGTGATATGTCAAAGGAAGGGTATCGTTGATATGAGTTCCAATGCTAAAATTCAATTGCAGATATAGCGGTCGGAAATTAATTTGTATTTTATTATGCCAAAACTATAAATCTTGCAGACATGTCACACATTAGTTTGAAAGTTTCGTTAAGATTAGTATAACTGCATAAAATTCTACCTTAAGTGCTTTTAAATTAGTTGGGCGTGTGCTGCATAGTAACTTTACATGAATTTCATATCGTGGCTTCAAATATAGGACTGGAACTGAATATTCAGTGACAAGTTTTCTCGTCAAGTTTGTCTCTAAACTAACCAACTTGGCAACATTTATGTTTTTAAAAATACTCAACAGAGCTTTTGTTACCATTTGACATCAACCTTAACAGGTTTCAATCATTAAATGCCACCACAAGGTACAGGCTCTTTATTTGCATCTCATGCACTGCTATACAAATATCTATCGAAGCAACCTTTTACTGTCAAAAAATGTTCTTGCATTTTTACTGATTCGTTTTGTTTTAAATGGGATTGTTTTACTAAACTTATGAAGCCTTACTCTTCTATGCGATTTAATTTTAGTCATTTTTACTAACCTACCAATAAGTTTACATTTCTCTTCTCAAAGTTAAATGCGTACTTCACACGATGAACTCTATAATCGCAGTGTTTTGCTTCTTGACCTATTTCTGCACTTAATTAATATCTACCCTAGCCTTAGTCATGGCTCCAAAAAGCTACCCGACAGGAAATCCTGGCTAACCTGCCCTTGCATTTTCTCACTCTTCATATTTATCTTCCGTGTTCAAGGTCTCGGGACTCCGTCGTATTCGGCCGAGTCAATATTTGGTGCTATATTTACCTTCACATTCGAGTGGTCGCGTTTCCGCTATTTTGTGGGGAATTGTGTTTGTTCCCACCCTGTGCCTTATCGCTCAAAACAACGTGTCCTGTTGGTAAACACTCCGTATGATTGCCGTATTTCATTTCGAAGTGTATTTTTGTATAAGTGTTATGTAATTCTCGAGCATATTGCGAGAAAATTGATTGTTAAACTCCCAAAGGTATGACTCCGATGTATGCGTTTTGAGGCTCATTTGAAATATCTACGAATATCTTTGATTGTTAGTTTTGAAACGCGGCATCTTTGATAGGGGCTCATGTCGTCATGCTATATTTGACAAGCGTGGAAGTCGTTGTTTTTCAGGAGATAGTTCAGTGCTTAAGGGGACTTGGTACCCCTTGCTTTCACAAAAAATTATAAAAATATCGATTTTCTATTTTTTGCCTGAACATTTTTCTCAGTTCGTGTTTTTTTGGAATTTCCACCTTACTCAAATGCTAAACTCCGACAAATATACATGAAGTGATTTGAAATTTTTTATGTGTCACTCCAAAGATCTATTTGACAAAAATAGGTATGGATTTTTAAATAATATAAACTTTTTTTTTTACAAATTTAAGTGTTGAATTTTTTACCATTTTTTTAACGTATAAGTATAGTTTTCATTGTTTTTCTCCAAAATTATTTTACTTATTCGAAATCCGATGCCTAAAAGTTTAGAGTATATCTATTACTAGAAAAAAAAAATTTCAAAAAATTTAAGAAAAATATATAAAAAAAATGAAAAAGAAGATAGAAGTTGAAATTTTAAGAATTTAAAAAAAAAAAATTTAAATTTGAAAATTTAGAGAACTATATTTGAATTTTTTTTTTTTTTTTTTTTTTTTTTTTTTTTAAATATAATTAAGTTATTGTCTAATAATACTTCCATATTTGTAAAAATTATAATTTTAAATGCTTAAATTAAAAAAAAAATAGCTTTAAAGGTACCAAGTCCTCTTAATGAGCTACTTATTATACTAACACTTCGAGGAATTCATTTGAACTATTATTAATGTTAATTGTTCGTGATACCGATGTTCTTAATTGTCTTGAATGTGTATATTTTGCTAAAATTTGCTAGCTGATAAGTTTCGGTGAAAGTTTAATTCGTTGACACCCATTAAGTTATGAGTGACAGATTATCCTCATGTATGTCACGTTACGTATCCAAGATTTCGTCACGAATTCAAAACTTCAATCAAAATAAGCCCGACTGTTGAATAAAATATTCAGTGAGTGACTGGATATGCAGTTATCAAGAGTTAGGTATCCTAGTGGTACCTTTGAGTGCTTGCTTTCAAAAATCCAGGAAAGAAACGGCTGTTGAAGACGTGTTGTCCGATCTCGTTTTTTAGGTTGTCTGGCGGGAATTCTTCGTGTTTGTTCCCATTCAATGTAGAATGCGGGACACTTCCCTTTAAAAAAGTTCTCCCGGATGGCGTTGTTCTCTTCAAATTCGTTGATAGCGGTGCAATGGTTCAGTTATTTTGATGCTGTACCGTCCTTGTCGAAACATAAGTCAGTATAACTAACTTCGTTAAAATAAAAAGCCCACTTATATGTTTATTATTATTATTTTGAAAGACTTTTCGACAATTATTAAATTTATTTATTATTCGTTATTTGAAACTTTCGTAGTTAATCTTTTATTTGCAGATTAATATTTTTGTACTCTCATTCAGGAAGCGATTTCTATTAACTTCAGTTTCCGAATCTCGAGTGCAAACTCATTAACAAGTCAGGTGATATACGTTAATGAATCTCTGATTTTAGTAATTGCCTCGTTGCTATGGCGATTCAACTTATTCCGCAACTTGACATTTCATTTCAGATTCAAGTTGTCTGTGTAGAAATTGAAGTAAATTGAAATGTTTCACAATAGAAAACGAAAAACTTTTGTGAATAAGCATTTTTTTTTTTTTTTTTTTTTCAATCGAAAGCATTTTTTAAAAAATTTTTTAGTTATTGAATTTCGGAGCAGGTGCCTGAAGTAAAACGAGTGTTTTCCCCTTTTCTGTTTAAATGGGGAAACTTTTTTTTTGCAGGAAAACTTTTACTAGATCTTTCAGCAATGTTATTTATTTTTATCCTGTTCCATACAATGAAATTCTGGCACAAATTGAGTTCAATAAATAAAAACCATTTTCTTGCCTTAGACCTGCATACTCTAAATATCTTGCGTCCACCATTAACTTAATTTTTTTTTTTCTAAATAAATAATCCATCCTTTCCTAAATTTCATTCTTCACTAAGTACTTCATTGTTTGGATGTATTAATAAATAAAAAAGCAGTAATTTTATTTCGTAACTAGAAAAAGCTGAAATTTTCTTACATAAGAAAAATAACGTATTTTACCATTTAATGACAAACACATTTCTTTATTTTTACTCGTGTTTTATGGGGATTGACTTGACTTCCAATTTAATTCAATATTTAAAATAAATTGAAACTGGTATAAAATTATCTCTTGTTTTAGATTGGCACATTCATGTGCATCATTTAAAAAACAATTCCAACAAATCTATTTGTTCCTTTCGAGTTACTCTTTAATGTAGCAATTAAAAAGTTGAGCCAAAAACTTACCTAAGCATATGGATGCGTATATCATTTGAACTTGCGCCAGTTGGCTCCTAACCCTTCATTTGATTCCATAGATGTCATCAAAGGTAAAATCATTGTTATACAATGGTATCTATCTCCACATTAAAGTTTTTTTTAATAAATGCTAAAGATTCATTTGTAGCTTAGTTAAATATTCTTTGTAGGCTGTAATAATTTTTAAATATTTTCCAGAAATATGTGTTGGTATTTTGGTTTAAATACATTTGCTTGCTTGTTAGGTTTTACGAAATTGAAACGGATTTTCTTTTTAAAATTACCCAAATCTTGACTAATAAATTTTATACAACTGAGGTAGATGTGTGTGTTTTTATTTTTTTTATATATGATTAATAAAGAAAAAGAAGAAGAAAAAAATCAACTTAGTTAAAAATGTACAATTTTAGTTTTTTTAATAGAATTCTTTTTGTGTTTTCGCACAGGCATTGGTTTTTAGCCACCCCGCATCACATTCGTTGAATGTTTGTCATAGAAAAATTATAAGCTATGATTATGAACAAATATATGTATAGAAATTGGTTTAAAACATTTAATAGTCAATGCTAGTTCAGATTTAAAGTTATCAAAGTGGATTCGTCTTTTCCTGTTGTATAAAAGCCTACTTTTTTTTACGAGAATATAATTCTTATTGTAGCAGAATAAATATATCCTCGTGCATCTCTAGCTGGATGAATATATCCTCGTGCCGTCACAACTAGATATCCTCGAGCTTTACCTTGGTAGTTGTGTTCTATAGATTTTAAGATAGCAGTTTGAGTTTGGAGAATGGCGTATTAACTAATAAAGTTGTTTCTTTAAACCGTTCGTATTATTACAATCGTAAACACTTAACCATTTACAAGTTTGTTATCTCATCGACATCACTGCTATATTATTTAATTTAAAACAAGTGAAATAAGTCAATAATTCAACTTCATACTTCTTAAAACAGAAGTTCAATTTTTTGATTCTCAGTAATGAATCATAGTTTCTATTAATTACCATTTTCTTAAATTTTTTTGTCATTCTGAACTTTCCAATCGAAAAATAAGCATACCAATGCCCTTAATGCACACTGATCCAATTTACAATAAATGAACAAAATTTCGATTAGTCAGGACACCAGGGCTGTTTTCAGAACCCTTAACTACCCCATCCAGACCAGGACACTCTCAACAAACAAGCCTATTTATTTGGGAATAGATAAAATTCACTCAAGCTATACAAAATACAGCAAGTATTACACAACTCAACGCAGCTTAAATTGTCGATTATGATGGAACTGGAAAGGATAATTGGCAGAGCATCGTCCATTAACCATTAAATCCCGATTCCCCTATTACGAGGTCTTACGTGATCTTGCAACATCCACAGCCAATCCCAGATACTCATCCAGTTATTTCACTATCCGCCGTAATCTGCAATTTCACAATTTCCCCGCATCACAGTGACATTGGATTTGTAAGTAAGTAGCGTTATGAGATACCGCGTGTTCTTAAAAGGGCTCCTGTCGTAATGGAAAGTTTAACAGTTTCGTTTTTTTTAGTGAAGAATTAGCTGGGTTTTCAAATTGGCTTTTCATTATCTTGTCTAGAACATTAGCTGAGTTTTCATATTGTTGTTGAATAAGATTTTTTTTTTTTAAATCAACTTATTGATTGTCTTCGAATGGATCCCGTCTATTTGATTTTATGTGTTATATACTTTGTTTGGTCCAAATTGTAAATCTTTCAAACTACTGAATTTGTTTACCAGATTACCTCTTTCTTGAACAGTCTTGTAAATAAACGGTCTACAATCTAAAAGTTATGAGTTTGGGTATGCTACAAACAGAATTGACTACAGAGGGCTTGCTGTTTTTTACTTGGTAAATGGATGGAAGATATTTCTAAATTTAGTCTGAAATATGCTATGAAAGAAGATGTTGAGACATTTAAGCTTGATTAATGGTTTGTTTAGAAAGTATGACATGGCCTTATAGACTGCCGTATCAAGCATCGAAATCGTATCTACAACTTAGAGCTTAAAAATGTGAAATGTTGTATTGAAGTTTAACAACTTTATGTAGTTAATTTTAATTTATTGATTAACTTATTAACTTTTTTAAAATGTCTCGTGCAGGTACGACCATTAAATTCACCAATATGTAGAACAAATTACTGAGAGCCACCTGGTAACGACTTAATTCGTCCAAAATATACAGATTCCATATCTTTGCTTAGCACGGCAATATATCTATACTGTTGAAAATATAAGTAACGATGAACTGATAAAAATACAGAAGATGAGATAAATGCATTTCAACGCAAAATCTTCCTGAATTGGAGAAAAGTGGTAAAATTCTCAGGAAAGAAGTATAACATAAGGTTTAAATTATTCATTTGAACCTAAAAGTACTGTTTAAATGTTGATATTTTAATAAAAATTCAGTTCACATTAAAAAAATGAATCAAAGTTTAAACAGAAATTTTGCCCGCTTTGCACCCATCTGTGTGACATGCTGCAAATAATCTTTCCGCTGACCTTGTATATTCCCATGAATAGATTGGTTTATCATGTGTGGGGTCCTGGATAGTTTCAAAAGAAGTCGACATTTTGACAAGAAACTGTCTTTTCCCCCTGCTCACCTTATCGGCTGCGTATTGTTTACGTCAGACGATTTCCATGGAAGTCGTCTGCACTTTCTCTGCCAGGCAGATACTCTCATGCGGTCAATACCACGAAAAGTCTTTCATCGACATTATTCTATTTCTAGGCTATGTTAAAAATGCGCACATCGGTTTCCTTGAATATCCGGTGGTATTTTGTGAGATATATTGGGCATTAAGGAGTAATTGATGATTTTGTGACAAAAATTAAAACTTATAAAAAATGAAGTGTTAAAATATCTTTAATTTTTTTTATTTAGTAATCTTTCAGTTTGATCCTTTTTAACAAAAAAAAAAAAAAAAAAAAAAAAAAAAACTCTTGTAATTGAGTTTTAGAAAAGTAACTTTCATGCTTTAAAGTAAATGTTTCAGAAATAATTTAGATGTATTTAAACCGCACAAGGACTTACGCATAACATTCAATGTAAATACTAAACTTAAAAGATAAAAAAAAAAAAAAAGCATTTTGTATTACGTTTTGTTTATTAAAAATTTAATTTGCTTATTCCACTTCAGCAATATTAATTTCAAGTAAATTTTAGCGTTTTAATCAGATTGGTAAAAAACCAACTTGATAATTTTTTTGAATTGTTATTGCAATATTCAGACAAAGCAAAGGTATAGAAGTTAGCTGCTGTCGTAAAATTAACTGCTTACTTGACCGTGCTCTGAAAATTTAGAAGTCTAGGTTATGCTCTTGCGTTCTATAATTGGAACTGCTTTATTATGCAAATAGCACTTAAGCGGCATAGTGTCCGATATTGAGTTTTTGATATATTTGAATTCAGTTCATCTATATTTAAATATGTATAGTAACTTATCTCATACATATTATTTCATGAGTTATTTACAAACCAGTTAAGTAACTCTCCTTAACAGTGCATACTTTAAAAAAAATTCTGTCTTGAATTTTTTTAAAATAATTTTTGTGTAAAGCCTTGTGTTATTGTGAATAAATGTGAATAAGTTATATGGTCATTTACGATAAGTGCTGCCGAAATCGCACATTAATCAAAGAATGTTGTGAGTATATGCAAGGACTAGCTGAATACCCGTGCTGAGCTACGAAATTTTGCCATTAGCATTATAGCGATCAAAAGACATTCATGTATTCTACATTTTAGACGTTGCTCCTATTTCAATCCTGACAAATTGATTTATCAAAATAGGAACTTTCCTTTGTTGACATTTTAAACAAAATTTATAATTGTGAATAGTATATTGGAATATCCCTCGTTTAGAACGTTTAACTCCCTTCGGACCCTTTTTAATTACGTAATCGAGATTGCAATAGTTTATTGTGTTTTGTTTGCTCTTAGTTCTAAATTTCAAAGTAGTAGCTCTATTGGAATTGAGATATTAGCATAATCCTCGTATGCAGGGGTCGCAGACGTCCTATATGTCCTATAAATCCTATATTTTTTTAAAAATCGGTAAAAACGTCCTATATTTTACAATTGTCCTATATATCCTATATTTCTACATTGATTCGATCTATATTTTCTTCGAATTCGTAATAACGGCGCCGTTTGTTGCAATTTTTTAATATTTCGGATTCTTTGGCGCGATCGTAGGAGAAAAAGACCCGACAAAAACGATGTTTGTAACTGCGGCGCGGCGTTTTATCTCTTGTGACGTCACGTGCTGTGTAGCCTACAACTCAACTCTACTGGACCGGCGGGAGTTGTAAACATGTGAACATTTCCATAACAATCAGTCTTGAATTTCTGATCTGATTTCTCCTCCAACGTAATAAATTAATTGGCCATAATGTAAAGAGAGATGCAACAACAAAACTCTGCCTCGGGAAAAACGGATAAAAACAACTTGGGATTAACTTGCAGGACTACTAAAGAACATTTTGAGTGCTCAGTCAATAATTGATGAAGGAAACAAAAGGGTTAAGATTTACTGTATGATGTCGGATGGCGATTTTTTTATTCCGAATCCTGTACGGATTCTGCGCCACGAATTGTTTACATCAAACCACTCCAAATTATGGCAACCATAGGCAGTTAGTTATCTTGCTCTTAAAAAATTGCAGGGCTGCCATTTTTTGGCGAAAATCGCCTGGCACAGAATTCGTACTGGATTCGGAATATTAGCCACGATTTTTTCTTAAAAGTCGCCAAAATTGAAAATTACGTCAATACGTTGTGTTGTCAAATCCAAACGATCACTAGGGTTGCTTTAAATCCAAGTACCAGGTTCGCCACATTCAGCGATATTTCTCCGACTTTTCGCCGCCAATCCAGCCGACACTGAACAGTAAATCTGAATCAACAAATGACTGCAAACAGGGATAAAAAGAAAATACTTAAAGAAATTGGAACAGTTAAAAATGCTGGAAGAAAAAGACTCATGATTGCAAATAATGTAATTAATAAAACTTGATTTAGGGATGGAATATTGAGGTAATAACGGATCACGTATTCAGGATCAGGCGATTTTTTTTTTTAAAGGTGTGTTTTCTATTCTCTTAAATTCAATATAACAAGTATATAAATGTATAACGAATTAATTTTGAAGTTCAATAGCAACTGTGTGCATTTATTTGATGTTTTATATTGTCCTATATTTTTTTTGAAAAAATCCTATATATTCTTATTTTGTCACTTTGACCCCTGCGTATGCTTTCAATGTTGCGTCGACTTTTCATTCCTTAAAAATTCATTAATCGATATTGGAATAACTTTTTTTTTTTGCATTTGCCCTTTTAACATTTGCACCAAATATCAGAATTATGACTACATTAGAAGAGGAACATTCGGATATCCCTCGTTTGGAACATTTAATCCTTTTTCGAATCCTTAAAGTTGGTTAATTGAGAACGGAATAGCATACTTTTTCTATGTTTACCATTGTTGATATTTGTAACAATTTTCAGAGTTGTGGGAGAATTAGTGGTGAGTGAGTGAGGGCTTTGCCTTATATATATAGAGAGAGATTCAACCTTCGAAAACATTATTATTATTATTTTTTTTGTTGTTGTTGTATAAACTAATTAAAAATCTTAAGACTCAATGCCACCAAACTAATGTGTTTATCCTACCATAATATCGTAAATATTGCTTTCAAACATTTGCCATTTTGTATTGTAAATATAACAAGGTAGGTTTTCTTAAGAAATAAAAGCTAACAATGAAATTAAAAAAAAAAAAAAAAAAAAAAAAAAAAATGTTTCGCTTTGTTACTATGAAATTTTTTAAAATTATTTCTGTGAATGTTCTAAAAAATCACGGTGAGTGCTTATTGGAGAAAAAATATAAAGCTTTTTCAAATTTCAAATAAATAATTGCCATTTAATAAGGAATGATATTGCTGGGTGCTGTACGTGATGAAAATCTGCAATAAATTTTTTGCTGATTATGTACTCGTATTGTTTACTGAGACTAAATAGTGCTGCCATCTCTCTTAAAAATATCTAACTAAAGTAATTGTTCACGTGCTGCCATCTAGTTTCTTAATAAGTAACTTTTCTCTCAATGTATGATTATGTTAGTAGATAAAATCTTAAAAAATCGTGAAAAGCTAGCGAGTTTTAGTCTTACGTGTGTGCATTTTTTTTTTGTATGCAATCGAATATTTTATTTAATATTACGAAAATTACTTTTCCTAATACTGATAAGAATTGTAAAAATGCATTACAAATTTTCTGGATAAATTATAAAATAATTAACATTTTTACAAATGCCACTTCAAGACACATCTTGTAAGAGCATTACAATATCATTTGCTTCTTTCCTTTTAATTCTAATGTTTCTTTTACAATTTTCACGTTTATGTTTGATCTTTAAAGTTAATTTCTATACAAGATCTTCCAGTACCACGTTTCCATCTGTTGTTAAATTTCTAATTGATGTTTTTTGCTTCCTGTATCATTTCTCCACGATTTCAATATTACGTATGCAGAATTTGAAACTATCACAATTTTTTTTTCCCCTTTTACAAACGTATCTTTTTTTTAATCATATATGACCTCAAGTGATTTGGTGAGAATAATTGCTTGCAGGGGGGAGGGGGGGGGGGAAGGGGAGGAGGAGTGTTCTATGAGAAATATTTATCCCGTTGTTGTAGGTATTAATTTATTTTGAAATTTAATACTTTTTATTAACATTACTTTAATTTCATAGCTACAGTAATGAAAAATCTTGCGCTGAAGCTAAACTGAGGTATTTTTGCGGTGGTAATGAAGCGTTATTCTGGACTTTAATGACCTTTAATAGGAACCTTAACAAAACCTGATTTTTTTAATGACCACTTGCAATTTTATTGGATTAAAATATTAACCATCAAAACAAAGTTTTTGATATAAATCCTTTTTATGCATTGCCAATTTTGTATATTCATTACATTGCGCCGTTTCTGTTGCTAGGGTGTGCTTGTTTTTAAATATTTAAAATTATGTCCACACCATCGCTATCGGCAAAATATGCGGTTAACAACTTTTCAAAATTTATTCATTAAAAATGAATGTGATTTTATGTACTCACATCCAAATGTCTTTTATTTATTCTGATTAAAACAGTTTTATTATTTATTATTATGGTTTATTAGTATTCCTTAGAAGCGGCCTTTTAGTGGCAGCCCCCAAAATTTGATCGAATGCATTGTCATCGACATCGAATCTATCTGCCAAGTTTGAGACAATTTAGATGACGGCAATTGGGTTTATTTGGCCTCGCAGATTTGCCCACCATCGACAATCATGTCCACAAACACATATATGCACACAAAGTCGAAGTTAATATAAATAATTTAAAAATACTTTTGACTGCTGTGTGGACTGGTCTTGTATGCAGCCTAATTGCTGCTGCTTACGTAATAACAGCCCAATGGAGCTGATAGTGCTTTCTGACAAATCTCCTTTTAGGAACAAATACAAAAGTTGTCATATAAATTTTCAAGCACTCCGAATATTGGATTGAAATCGTAAATTCTAAGGATATATTTATATTGCGAATTTGTTTATAATTTTTGAACTTAGATTTTAATCGTTTAACTATTGCGTTGGAGCTCGTTCGTTTTAAAAATTATTTTCAGATTAATAAAAGTACATATTTTGTTTTATATATGAACAACATTAATTTCTTGGGTTAAATAACACCAAAGATACTTAATAGGAACATTCTTTTGACTATGTGAACATTTGAATTTTATAGTATGTAGAGAATTAACAGTTGTTTTATGTCAACATGAACGTTTTCAACATTGAAGGTGTGTGACTAATTTTGTGAACATTGTTTCGATGTCGCATTTTGAATGTTTTTCGCATCTCTACAACTAAAATTTTTTACTGGTAAGGGATATGTGAGTGTATGGTAAAATATCTCATATTTTATGTGAAATGGAATGAAATCTTATCGTGGAATTTCCAAATGTTTTTTTTTTTACTTTAAAAACATGTTTAAAAGATTTTTGTCACTGATAAAAAGGAAAAGGCTTACAGTTGTGTAAATCTTTGCAAAGCATAAATTTGTGAATAGTGTTGCTTGCATTTGAAACGAGAAACCAATAAGAGATGTTTTCTTATTAAAACGGAGTCGTGGTTGTTTTGTTTTAAAACAGTAAATTTCTAAGTGAAGATGTTGTTTTTTTTACACATTAGGAGTGGCAAAATGCCTTTTTTTTTTTTTTTTTACAATAACGCTTAAATACATTCATATCAAATTGTACTCATTTTTATATTTTAAATTCCAGCCTTATTAATAATTGATACTCATATATGCGTTTGGTACCCGACCACTTTGGAATCAATTGAACGAGAGCTTACTCATTAACTTATTGTTGGTATCGTTACCACGATACTATGACGTTTTAAAGAAAAAGGTTTTTTATTTCAAATTTTGAATTTTTTTTATAATCTTTATTTTTTTTATTTTTAAAATTTTCTTTGGATATGTTTGGGTGTGACCTAGTAATTCAAATTTTATTTTTCCGGATGGACGCATATATCGACAAACATCTAAATTATTCTTTAAGTATACCGGTTTTAATCTTGCTTTATGTAACATAAAACACTTAAAAGTCGAGAATTTCTCTTAATTTGATCTGCATTGAATGTTACCGAAAAATGAAGGTCGTTTTACAGGGTGTTGTCAAAGGTGTTTCTATAGGTTACTCGATTGCTTTCTCTGCCTTGAATGTCTCTTAAAAAGGAAGATTGTTTTACAGGGCATTATGGGTATGTGTCTTAAAGGGGCGTTTCTGATCTGACTCGTAAGTTTTCTTTGCTTCGAATATTTCCGTAAAAGAAATGTCGTATACAAGGGTATGTACGGTTTAGGGGCGTTTCTCGGGTCTGACTCATTAGTTTTCTCTGTCTGAACTGTCTCTGTAAAAAGAGGTTTCCGCCTTTGGATCGGTTTTTCGTTTATTTTCTTTGCCTTTATTGTATTTAAAATTAAATTAATTTGATTTAGAGGATTTTTGATTAGGCCCGTGGATGAATGTTTCTTCTCTGATGGGTTAAATTCGTCTTTATTTAATTTTTATCACACACACACACACACACACACACACACACACACACACACACACACACACACACACACACACACACACACACACACACACACACAAGTTCGAGTTATCAGGAGCTATTTTCTATTACATTAAATTGTTTTGGGACCGAATGAAAACTTCGAGATAAACGACTATTCGACTTATGAGACTTCGAGTAATCGCGAATTGACTATATATAGGGCAATTCTCTGGCTGACGCACGGGATATTTTGGCTTTTTTTTTTTACTCTTAAACAGATAAGAATTATAAAATTAAGATGAATCTAATAGTTATGTTTTCATATTATATCATATTACCTGGTGACAAATTATGGAAAAATAATTATTTTAACTAGGTCAAATATGCATTTATATCCGTCCGTCAGACGATATAAATGCTACCTAGTTAAAATAATTATTTTTCCATATAACTTTCCTTGAACATACCTCATCAAAGATCGTTTTTCTTCTTTGCTAAGTTTCCCTTACAAGAAAGGATAATATACAAAATATTGATAAGTATATCGCCAAAATCATCATTTTGGCGGGTTTTTTTTGCAAAAAAAATATCGCCAAAGTGTCCATTTTTACTAAATGAAGGATGAAAATATAAAAATGTGGTAGGTGACACAAATCCACGTCAATATTTTTGTGTAACTGAAAGTTGGGCGATGTTTCACATCCCTAGTTTTTATTGTTATATAGATTTGTATGACCTAAGAACTCGAGTCTTTCAAGGAAATAAAAATATTATTTTCTAAGGATTCACCAAAAAGTGTCAATTTGTGAATTTAATTTTTGTGTGGTTTTGTAGCCTTTTAACTAGTGATAGCAGCATTTATGAAACCGGGATTGATATACTTAATGCACTAAATTTAGTAATTTAATGCACTAAAACGTGAAATATGTAAATTGCATGAATATTGTGAATTCAAAGTGATAGTTGTGATTCATTAAAAACATTAAGCGTTTTTTGAAAACTAACCAATTAAAATAACCCTTTTATCAGTTTCCAATCGCTTCTCAAAATTGATTTAGCCAACCCATTTCATGACATGTTTTTAAATATTCTCAAATGTGTTATATGTATTTTGAAAACACGTAAATAAGAGTTAGCATATTATTCAAGTGTTTTTCAAACAAATATTGCTATTGTAACGTGGGTGGTGTTTTATATGTCAATTTAAAATATGCAAGTTTTCCTCTTTTGACGGAATACCTTTTTTAACGTTCATTCGCATTGTGTGGCTTCTAAAGTTCCATTATGAAAAGTAGTCTACGAAAGAAGAAAAGTAGTCTACGTCTAACAGGTAGATATTTTCAGACTACACGCGATTTTGCGTGTTTTGGAATGTATTGGTTATTTTTAAAGAGAGTTTCTGCCAAATAATTTATGATTCATTTTTCTAGTTCATTTTATAAAGTAGAAGTATATAATTAATCTATGTAGAAGTATATAATTAATCTATGCCTTTGAGATTTCAATAAAGTCGTCCACATATTTCATTCCATGTCGTATTTCTGTGAATGAATTTCTTTTAGTGACAATTACTGTCAACGTCCAATTTGATTTATTAATTTATTTGATGCAAGAGAGAAATCACAGAAATTCAATTGTTCTTGCGTCTAACATATTGTTTAAAATTGGGATTTTTTCCTTCTGTAATTGCGTTTAAAATTTTTTGTTGAGCATCTTAGTTCAACTAACTCTTTTATGTTAAGTTCTAGCTGAATTTAAAAATAAAGTTGCGACAATCGGATTTCGATTTTTTTTTAGGTAGAACTAGTCAGGTTTTTAAAGATATTTTTCAAGTCTTCTCTTAAAATTTGGAATTTTTACCTATTTGCGACACCTTTGTGTTACTTTACATTTAATTTAATTTTATCACTGACTGATTTTTTGTAATTTATGGGGTCTGTCTACTTTGGATGCATGAAAAAAAAAAAAAAAACGCTATCTTTATTGATTTTTTTTAAAGATTTGTACTGTTTGTACCGATTTAATACTGTTGTGTTTATTGATATAAAACTTGTTAGGCTTAACAAAAACATTCATAAATTACAAAAAAAAAAAAAAAAAAAAAAAAAAAATTCACTTTTCAGTGTGGAAATGCCAGGTAAACAGGAGTCCTCAAAAAGTAGGTAGATGTGCGCTGTTGAAAAAATCTCAGAAACTACTGAACTGCTCCTTATGAAATTTTAACCACATACAGAGTGGCCAGAGAACCGGGAAAACCTGGAAATCAGGAAAATGTCAGGGAGCTTTCTGATTCTGGAAAAAATCAGGGAGATGTCAAGGAACTTTTTAAAATTTCAGGGAAATCAGGGAAATGTTGTATTGTTTAAGGCACGTTCATCCATATTTTGCCGCTATTTACCTAGAGATATGTAATGGTAAGCCATTAGAAGTTTAATGTTACGGAATAATTTAAATTTTTCATTACCAGCAAAACTATTTTTTGAAAAATTGCATATTATCTCTTTAGCATGCACGTTCTATTTGATCAGGGTGTCTAGACATCTGAAAAACCTAAGAAAATTGGGTGAATTTAAAAAAAAGTTTGTCCTAAAATCAGGGAATTATCAGGGATTTTTTCCCCTGAATTTTGTGGCCACGCTGACATATTTTGTACACTTATCGCTATATCCCGTACCAGAATTATTGGAAAATTTTAATTTTTACTGTTTTTTTTGGCAAAAAACATGCACCCCCCCCCCATTTTTTAATTTTTTTTTTTTATCCCCCATTTTGTTATTTTTTCATATAAATTAATATTAGAGGTACTGCCGACCAAGCGGTATAGTGGTTAGCGTGCTAGCTTCTAGACCGCGAGGTTGCGGGTTCGAGTCCTGTGTTTGGCATGAGTGTTTGTAAATGTATGTTGGCTTGTCTAATGACGAATGTTTCGGCGCATTATAGTCCTTGTGTTGCTGACGGCGCCAGATAATCTGAATTCAACCAACCAATATTAGAGGTACAAGATATAGTCACTGTCACTCTAAACCTAAAACCATTAAATTTTTTTTGTTTCAGAAGGGCCGTTGTTCAGATTTTTTTTACAGCGCACACCTACCTACTTTTTGAGGACTCCTATTTACCTGGCATTTTCATACTAAAAATGTTTTTAAAATCAATACTTTTTTTTTTTTGTAATTTTCGAATGCTTTTGTTAAGCCTAAAAAGTTTTGTAACAGTATTCTTAAAAAAATAATAATAAAAATATCGTTTTTTTCATGCATCCAAAGTAGACAGAGCCCTTTAATCCCCTTTCTGCAAATTTCCTCATCTATCTGAAATTTTTAAGTCTTGAAGTTAGAAAATTGTAGAAACCGTTTCGAGATCGACCGACCTTATTTACTGTCCTTGGCCAATGCGTGGGTTGAATTGATACGGAAATTGATATTTTCCCTCACGAGCGATTCCTTTTCTCTCAAAATAAGATTCCTCTATTTGCCCGGGTCGGTCAAATTGCCTCTGGCTCGTACCGGATCTTCGGATCCTGTTTTTCCCGATCCTATTTCTCCCGTCGGATCTCTCATTAAAAGATTCACGTCGCCCAGCTCGTTTTACGGGCTTAAGTTTTAGGGATTTTACTCCAGAAATAGTTTTTCTTTCCTCTTTCATTGTGTATGAAAACGTGACTTGTAGGGTAGACTTTGTTGGGTTTAATCTCTTTGGTGCTGGAAGGCTACCCTACCAAGGGTGATGGATCTTATGTACTGTCGCGTCATTTAATGATCTGCAGTCTGATTAAAAAAATATTAGTCGTGTTTCAATTTCTGTTTGGAGGGAGTTTTACGTCCCTCCCCCATTCGAAGCACAATTCCTGAACTGTTTCCAATTCTCTCTCGGAGTGGAAACAGAACCTGGAAATCAGGCAAATGTTGGGGAAGTTGCTGATTCTGGAAAAAATAAGGGAAATGTCAGGGATTTTTTTTTTTTTAATTTTTTGAAAATCAGGGAAATTTTCAGTATTTTGGTGTCATTTACAGGAATCACAGTTTTCTTTCTTTTGGAGGATTTCCTCCTTTTTCGTTTTTTATGTAACATTTTCCTTCTCTTTGTCTCTGTTTCGAGGATTCGCATTTTTCTGATCTGAACCAGTTTTTCCTGCAAAAAGTATACTTTTCCTCATGTCTAAACAAAATATTTTCCCTTTTGGCTCCCCTTTCCTCACAGACTACTTCAGAAGCTCCTAATATTTGAAATGTAATTATTATATAGTATGAGAAATTTCATTGTATCTTTAAAATTATTGAATCATTCTTCCTGCATATTTTTTTGGTTGAATTTTTGTGTATTCCTTTTGCGAACTTTTTTAACGAATTTTTGGATTTCCTTATTTTTGCTCTTTGATCACTCTCATCCCTGCATTTACCCAGAGATTTGTAGTGGTAAACGTTAGAAATCCAATGTTATGGAATAATTTAAACTTTTCATTACCACTAAAACTATTTAAAGAAAAAAAAAAAAAAAAAAAAACTGGCTTGTTAGCTCTTTAGACATGTTCAGTTTGGTCAGGATGTCTACATATCTGAAAAAATTAAAGAAATTTGAAAAAAAAAAAAAAAAGTTTGTCATAAAATCAGGGAATTTTTTAGAAATCTGTCAGCGAAATCAGGGATTTATCAGGGAACTTTTTTTTCTAAATTTTGTGCCCAAACTGTCTCTTCATACTTAGCACTTTCTGTAATATATTTGGTGTAGATTCTTTATTGCAATTTGCAATGATTTTTTCTCTGCTTCATTTGGCATTTGTTTTTAGTAATTTGAAAGGCTCAATTTTTTGCTTCTTAATGAAACTTCTGTTAATATATTCAGACCAGACACATTTTACACTGTTTTCAAATGTACTTTGCCGTTTCAACTTAGATGCTTTTTCGAGTATATCAAGTTGTGATATGTTTTCCCATAAAATTAACTCGTATATAGAGTTTGTTAAATCTAACTTGGTTTATTAAAATAAAATCGAAATAAAATCTTAAAAATTTCTTGCGATTTTTATTTTTTCCCCTTTTTCGTATGCCCAAAAATGGACTGAAAAAGTTGATAATTGACAATAGTGAATACGAAACTATTAGTTATTTTAAATTCTATTTAAGGTACTTGACCACCTTAGAAAGCTAAAAAATACAAAATTTTCAATAATTTTTTTTTCAGGTCCCGTATACAAAGATTATTTTAAAAAACTTTTGCCTGAAACTTATAGAATTAAAAAATACTTGATTTTTTTCCCAATTTCATAGTTTAAGGCGTCTTCTCACTTTATGCACCTCGAAAATAGGCTATTTTCGCGATTTTTTTTCGAGGATTTTTGCAAACAATTATGGGATAAAATGGATCCTATATAATAAACACATCTTTCAAGTACAAGAAAAAAAAATTTATTTTTTTGAACAATTATTATAATAAAACAGTAGCATCGAAAAACCCGTGTAGAAATGTAATGTTCGTGACTTGTTGATGAAATTTCGGAAACTATCCGGCCTATTGTCATGAAATTTGAATGACATATTCTTCATAGTTATGGCTATAGCGCATATCATCAGATTTTTGATATTCGCGAAAATAACAAAATGGCGCACGTTTTTCGAAAAAGTAAAAAAAAAAAAAAAACGCGTTTTTTTGCAGTTTTTTGTAAAAAAAAAAACAACTTAAAATCAAAATTTCAAAAATCTGATGATATGCGCTATAGCCATAACTATGAAGAATATGTCATTCAAATTTCATGACAATCGGCCGGATAGTTTCCGAAATTTCATCAACAAGCCACGAACATTACATTTCTACACTGGTTTTTCGATGCTACTGTTTTATTATAATAATTGTTCAAAAAAATAAAAAAAAATAAAAATTTCTTGTACTTGAAAGATGTGTTTATTATATAGGATCCATTTTATCCCATAATTGTTTGCAAAATTCCTCGAAAAAAAATCGCGAAAATAGCCTATTTTCGAGGTGCCTAAAGTGAGAAGACGCCTTTAACAACTATCCAGGAGGCGCATAAGTCGAGGCCTCAAAATGATGTCCCACGGCGGACAGTTATACTCGGGATTGGTAAAAAACAAAGCAAAAAAAAAAAAAAAAAAAAAAAACCGGATTCTTCGAAAGAAGGTACCTTACGTGACAGTTTACCACAAAATGCCAAAAAAAAAAAGAAAAGAAAAAAAAAAAGAAAAAAAAAAAAAAAAAGAGGCGGATGTTTGAAAAAACACTTGGTAAAAAAAAAATTTTTATAATTAATTTTTTTGCAAAATGTGGTAAATTGGCACACAAAACATCTCAACGAACAAAACAAGACCAAAATCATTGAAATCGGCCGAGTAGTTTTGGAGATTAAGTGTCCGCCATTTGAAAAAAAGTAGTTTCTAGAAAAATGCTTTTAAAGTTTTTACTCGCTATTTTTTTCAAATAGTTTTTAAAAAATCAAGTTTTTTCACTTACAATTTATTAATATGCTATCCCTAGACCGTTAAACCCTGGAAAGGATTGAGAAAACGCAAAAAAAAAAAAAATAAAAAAAAAAATCGATTTTTTAAAAAAATTTAAAAGGTGGTCAAGTACCTTAAAATGTAAAGAGTTTTATATCGATAACGTTTATTACCAAATGATCAGATACATTCAATAAGTACAGTTTTTAGTTCATTTTGAAAACAAAAATCATAAATATTTACAAGTTCACTCTCTCTCTCTTTATCTTTTGTCCGTGTATTCAGTTTCGTAGCCAAATGAGCCTATCTCCAAATTTGACTTCTTTTTATAGTAAATTATTTCTTGGCAAGTTTTGTTTTCTATCGAAGTAGAACATTGCTCGTTGTCAAAAATATTTCAAACGGAAGTTACAATACAGAGAAACCTTTGCATTGACCGAGATAACTTTTTGCTTTGGTCTGTTCTAAATATAAATACTATTTGTAGCTCTTAAAAGGTATAGGACACTAAATTCGCGAAATTTTTTCGATTTGCTTAATTGTTTAAAATATACTACAGATAAATACGAGTTGAATGACATCATAATTTTACTAGAATTGCAAGTTTTAATATTGAGTAATTATCATTATGACAGATGTTATTCCAAAACTTTCGAGTTCAATTTTCTTGATATTTTCCCATCTTTTGAAGTGTGAATCGATATAATTCTTGAACTGTATATTATAATGAAAACTTTTACTTGTATTTTTAAGTTTATTGTATTAATTTGTCTTTTTGAGTTATGGATGTGTTAATTTTAAAAATTATAGAATTAAAAAAAAAAAAAAAAAAAAAAAAAAATATTGAAATATAATTTGAAGTTTTCGAATTACCTAATTAAAAAAAATAAATAAAATTGAATGATGTTTAAGAAAAATTAAAAAGAGAATTTATTTTATGGCTCTTTAATTTAGTATTAAAAAAATAATAATAAATAAAAGCATTATTTTAATATAAAAAAATATACAACTGCATTAGTTATAATACACCTACCAAAAATTTTCAGAATCATTTTAAAATTGTAGATTTTTAATTTGTGTGTCCTATACCTCTCAAAAATTCACAAATGCTTGTATTAATTCCCATCCTTGCATATTTGCACCTGCTACTTCTCACGTAACTTCTAATTTATCCAAACAAAACTTCCATGAAAGTAGTTTTGTAAATCTGTAGGTACATTTTGTTGCCTACAGTATAAGTAACAACAATATTAAAAATCTGTTTTCGAAGAAATCTTTTCCGATACTTTTTTTCCCTGATACCACACCGAGTCGAACTGGAATATTTTCTTACGAAGGTGGTAATAGAAAGGAGAAACAACCTTTACATGGTTATTACGGGTGGTAGAAAACTATTTTTTTTTCTCTCTGGCTCATCTTTTTATATTTCGAAACTAGAGAAAATCTTTGTGTAGCATGAGTTTCGCAACTGTGCAGTTGTCATAGGTTTTAGTTTTGTGCATGGATGCATATGCCATGGGTGAGAGATTCAAAACTTTTTCTCAAACTTTTACGTGTGATTGAAGTTTTCAATATCTTTTTAATTAGAGCTATATTGAAAGGAGATTTTTATTTTTTTAATTAGCTCATCAGACTGATTATTTATATATATATATATATATATATATATATATATATATATATATATATATATATATATATATATATTGTTTGAGGTAGTTTGTAAATTTATTGATAAATATTTTAACTCTTTCGATCCGGCTTTTGCATGACGAAAATTTAAGTATGATTTTTTTTTTTCATGATGAAAACTTAAATATGAAAAGTAGTTTATTTTTGCATGATGAAAATTTAATTATGAAAAGTAGTTTATTTTTGCAAGGTGGAAATTTAAGTATGAAAAGTTTATTTTTGCATGAAAATTTAAATATGAGAAGTAGTTTATTTTTCCAAAATGAAAATTTAAATATGAAAATAGTTTGTACTTGCATCATGAAAATTTATATGTGAAAAGTAGTTTTTCTTACGTGGTGAAATTTTAATTATGAAAAATAGTTTAAATTAAAGTTTACCTACTGAAAGAAGGATATTATGAGTTTGAAGTTTTTTACGTTTCTCATTTCCTGTAAATCTTATTGGAAATATATCCCAAATGTATAATCAACTGGGACTATTCTTCCAAATTGCACAGTATTTTGTTATAATAACCGCATATTTTTCCTAAATACATATTACATTATTTGTAGTTATTTGATCACTGATGGGATTTATTTCCCCACTGTAAAATACGATTTGGGAGGACATATTCCACAAATACCGGGACGTATAATACCCATTCTGGTGGAAAGGGTTAAATTAAGTGAATTAAATTCAGTTTAATGAATTTTTGGTAACAGAATATGTCATTCAATGCGACTCTAATGTGACAATTTCCCATTTCCTGGAAATATCCTGGGGCAAAATATCCCAATCGTATAGTCTACTGTGTCTATTTGTCCAAGTCATCTAGAATATTGCTATAATAACCACTATTTTTCCTAAAATCACACATAATACATGATATTGTAATAATTGAACTCTGATGGGATATATTGTACCTCTGTTAAATACGATTTGGGACGATATATTCCCCAAATACAGGGACGTATATGCCCATTCTGTGGACAGAGTTAAATTGAGTTAATTATTTTCAGTTTGATGGTTGGTAACCGAATGTCTTGTAAAGGAACAGTGTTATTTTCATAAACTAAATACTTCTTGTAACATGTCTAATGCGTTGGCTATTAGTTAAACAATTTTGTAATAACTTGTCTCTTGCATATTAAATTTAAAATAAATACTTAATAATAATAATAATAATAAATACTTAATCTTGTGTTACCATATTTGAATAATAAACGCTTAATTTGTTCTCGCTAATACTTATCGACTGTAAATACGTAGGATAAGCTAATGCAAGCTATCCATTAAGTTAAGTTTTAATCTTCGGATTACATTTTCAGATGGTCGACCACTACATAGCGCATATGCATGAAATGCCACTTGGCTCTCTTCACATACCACGCCTGCATTAAATTAATTATTTACTATTCAAATCCTTTTATGTCGTATATTTCGCTTTCCCTAATTTGTCAAAACACAGACCGAGAGTATGAAATCAATTATTCACTTCTTCACTCACTACCATAAATTCGAAACTAGCCGATAACAACTAGGGTATATTTATATATATCCACGCTGTCTGTTTTGTGTATTGGAATAATCCAAAGGCAGGCACACTCTTAAACTTAATGTTAATCAAAAGTCGGATACTTTTTTTTCTATTGAGGAATCAGGGATGGAGCACAAGGAGCAGTTAGATATTATTGAATAATGACTAAAATGTCTTTATGACATGGAAGTTATGTTTTTACAAGCCAGAAAAATGAATAGGTCATTGTGAAATTTATAAAAAGCTGGTTAATTTTTTAATAGTTAACTCTAGAAATGGCATATTAGTTTTACTTTCTTTTTCTAATAAAGGGTGTTCGTAATTAAAGTTCAGTAGTTTTTAGAGTCGTTTCGATCCTTAAGTAACCAACAGATAAATTTTGATTAGTACAACTGAGATCGTGATGAAATAATATACATCGATCTAATAAATTATATTTTTCAGTTAAAAGTATAATTTTTTAAAATTTTATAAATGGAGCTGCAAATGCAATTATAGGACATACATTCAAAATTATATGTCTTTCTTTTTGGTCTAAAACTTCCAAATTCAAAATTTCCAATTTAAATTCAGCCTGTAAATTTAACTTTCGTATAAGCCTTTAAAGTGTCGTATTTACGACAGTTGGTGAAATTTTAATTTGGGGGGTGTGTTATTGTTTTATTCAGATCTTATTTTCCCTGGGATCTCGTAGTATTTTTAGAAATATAAGTTTTAATGAACGTTACTTACACTATATTGGTTCAGTCATTCATTCAAGAAGTTAGCTATGTTTCCAATTTGAATACTTGACGTAGTCTAACCAAGTTTGACTATTGTGGCATGACAGGCTATCTTATTTACCATATCAAATAAATAGAATCTGTGTGCGTGAGCTTTATACATTTCCTTTTAAGGATACAAATTAGTGAAATAAATCATTGGTCATGTTATTAACTTAACTTTCTTGGCTAGAGGAGCTAAACGAAAATTAAAAATTTTAACTCTTCGTAATTGATTCATATTTTGCGATCAGATTATGATTTATAATATTTTGTTTCTTGTCACAATGGACAATTCTCGCGTTTTTTATTTTTATTTTTTTATCAAATTCTAAATGTTTCAAATAGGCCATTAACACAAAAATTTCTGTTCAATGCGTTTTTTTTTTTTTTTTTTTTTTTTTTTTTTTTTTTTTTTTTTTTTTTTTTAAAAATTCGATCAAAATTACCTTGTTTGACGTTGGCGAGAAAACGACTCATTCGCTTGGCATTGAATGGGACGTTACGACTTTGCAAATATCTTGGGCTTGAAATGCAGCAGCGGAAACCAGATTTGCAAGTTTCTCACAATTCACGCCAACCTGTACGATAAGTGGCAATGGTCTACCAACGCCAAATATTTTAACGCCATCTATTTGGCAGAAACCTTAAGATAACCATAGAAACGATAGGGTCTCTTTACGTCAAGAATTCTGTTGACTGTTTTGATCAGACTGGTTTTGGCTCGGTTTTGGAGCATTTTCTTTTCTTAATATTATAATAACTAATTTTTTTTAAAGAACTTTTGTTTAAATATTTGGAATCAGAAAGAAATTCTTCATAAATATATACTAATTTCACTCGTTTTTTAAAAAATGCGAAAATTGTCCATTATAAAGAAGGTGTTTGAGGCTCTCATATACTCTAATTTCATTGATTCTTTTAGTTGATTTGGTTAATCGGGTTGGTTTTCATGGCCCATGAGCCAGTTTGCAACCAAATATTCAAATTTGATAAGTCGTTAACTAACAAAAGCCTGTCAAAACGTAGTGTAAAAGCTGTTCATTACAGTAACTGTAATCAATATATACATCTAAAATATAATTACCAAATTTTGAAAAATATAAAAGTGGGCATTATAACCGACGTTTTGAACCTTAACATTTAAGTACCATCGCAATGTATAGATAAAACAAAAAGTAACAAAAATTTGATACAAATCATTGATGTTATTCTCTTCAGTTTTCTACCTTAATGACAAAATTTTACTCAACGCGCAATAGTTATTGCTCTTATTGGAAAAATGTGATTAATAGTCTAAAGTAAAAGATGAAAAGCACTATCATTTTAAAGTATTGAGTACTATCATTCAATTTTTTTCTGTATCTGTCACCAACCTTCCACCACCTAACCGTAAAAAGCATATCATCAAAGTCTGGAATGCCAGCAATTTCTCCTGCCTTTGTATATTGGAATGGAATTCCTGGCAGCTTATAAAAGGGACATTTTTATTGCATTTTCTTCGCCTTTTTCTCGTGAGTTAGGGTTACGCCTTCCTCTCAATAAATGAGGAAATTAAACATCTCTGAAGGAACGAAGCGTGTTATTGGTTGGGTCCCTTATGTCCAGCTGCTTGTTGGTTTTCACTGTGCTAGGAAGGCCTTTGCTTGTGGTCAGACTACAGGTTTCCATTAATTAGAGTGGATGGATAGTTTGCGCTTATTGATTTTGTCTGTGGGATGTGTATTTTAGATGTTTGGTTTTTGAGAGTTTGTTGAATTTGGGGAATTGGGATTAAGATACGTAGGAAATCACTTCCGAGATTAACTGCTACGTATTGGATTGTAAGTAGACGAATTTATGGTGAAGCATAGCTAATATTGGCTTTTGTTGTTGAAACCAATTTTTATTTAATGTATGGGGTGGAATTAGTGTAACGTACAATTTACGTAGTGTAACGTTTCATTGTGAAATGCGTCCTGTTATATGAATGCAATAAAAAAAGTGGTTTAAAGTATTGCTTAAATAAGTGTTTTTGATTCTGTAATAAAAAAACTAAAAGTTAGTAAATTAGTTCTGGACTTCTGGTAGTATAATTTTTCTTTAGGTTTGTACATTATTTTTTTTGTCAGTGATCGTAATTTAAAAATTATATCTAAACCAACATGGTAAAAGAAATATAAAACATTTTATATAAAATTTAAAGGAACTGTTCTGAAATATTGTGTTTTATAAAATAAAACACTTGTTATAGATTTTCATGAAATGAAAAAAGTTGGATTCTCTAAGTCACTTTTTCTGAAAGGGCTCATGTGTACATGTTTGTGTTGAAGTACATATACTCCAAATACCTAGTATGTACAATTTGGCGAAATTAAATGACTGAAACAATCTACTAAATATTACAAAAGCCATGTCAATTAGGAGATATTTTGAAAGGAAAATGTCGCCAAGTTGGCTAGTTTCGTGAGATCTTTGGCTAGAAAACTTGTCTCCGATTCTTGCCAATCAATTGAACCTGTCACCGAAAACTTTTCATCGTAAATCCAAGAAAACATTGTTTATCAATCCTTGGTTTTAGTTAGTGTAGTATTAAAAAAATATATCCAGAAAATAATGTGAAGCCATATTTTTTACTTATATTGAGAAATAAATATTTAATCCAAAACTTTTTCCATACTAAAATCTTTATTTTCTAAGCTATTTAAAAGTATTTTGACAATTCTTTTAGCTATTGTTCTTTTTATACGGTGAATAGTTGTCGAAACAAAGGTAGAATTCGAATCAGAAAGAGAATGAAACTCGATTGAATAAGATATTCTACTTTCGAATGTGTTCTGTATTGCGACGAGATGTTTCTAAAGTTTCTTTGGACAGGTATTATAGAAACAAACAAATACGACCTCGAACCCAAACAATCTCGCTGAACCTTGTTTACGATATTTTCTTCAAAGATAAGACCCATGCATTTTATATAAGATGCATTGATTTATTTTACTGTTTTCAAAATAAGATAGTTTTTGTGTCCGTTTATAATTCTTTGTTGACTAATATTTTATCATTAATTTGTTTTGTTATCTTAAATCTAAGTATTAATGTAAAATGAAATATTTTATTTTTTATTGAACAATACAAAACATCCAATTGTCTTGTATACTTCTGTAGTTAATACTTGATAATTAAAAAAAGGTAATTTCTAAAATTGTACAATTAATTATAATTCATTTTTTAAATAAACATTTTCACAATATTTTTTAATGGATGCATAACAGCTTTAATTGGGAGTTGGATATATTTTGTTCTTCAGTATATCCACGAATTATGCTTTCCATCTTTTTATCTTATAGAAATCTATTGTTCTTTTCCAATTAGTCTGGCAACACGACCAAAAGACTTGTATGGCTTTATTTCTATTCCACCCACCACCTGTTCCTTAGTTATTTCTGTCATATTCTTGTCACTGCGCGATGATATCCAGAAAATTATAACAAGCGATACTATACCCATTTTGGTTATTTATTACATAGTGAAAATTTAAGTTTTTATTAAAATTTATATTTTATGGCGTTAAATTGTGGGTGTACTAAAGGGAACTTATTTAATAATTAAGCAGTATTTGAGACGGTCTTTATGATACACTTTTAGTACATTCATTTGTAATTCTACTGTTATTACATAGTATTTGGATTGTAACTGTGGAAAGTTCACATCCTGGCTACAAATAGAGATATCGGATTAAAATCAGATGTCACAAATCTGACGTACATGAATACAAACATGTGTAGATGTGACCTTTTAGTGACAGTGACTGTCACATTCAGGGTGGCTACAGAACCTGGAAATCATGGAAATGTCGGGGAATTTCACTCTTCTAGAAAAATCAAGGAAATGTCAGGGAATTTCGTAAAATTACCCTTTAATCAGGGAATTTTGAAATTTTTGAGTTTCCCTTCTCTTATACCCCGTGCGAATGTCTACCTCGGCTCGCGTCACGTGAAATGGATGCTGTGATGTCATCGCGTTGAATACAGTTTTTTTTCATGTACTTTTTAAGTCCGTCTAAAAAGCCCTCATTATCTGGCTACTTGGCCGATTTGGGAGAATGACGACTCCAAACTTTTTTTACTCTCAGCAACAAAGCCAAACCATCGATATCCCTCTCCCAACCGCCTGTTAATGTTCCGCTTTATATATATATATATATATATATATATGGGATCATTATTATGCCTGGAACAATTATTTACGTATTATTTCTGTTTGATTTCTGATGATCATATAACTTAGCAGCGCGGACATCATGCTATGAAGAGGAAACAGCATGTAACATATATTACAAAAAATATTTTATTTGTGTTATTTTTGAAATTAAAAAGAAAAGTATTGTACTGGGTTTTGCTTTACCTTGAAGTTAGCAAGTATGGCTGTAGTTGGTAAATTTTGTATTTTTTAATTAATGTTTTCCAATCTTTTTCATGCTCTAGCTCTAAAGATGTTTGTTTTGATTTTTACCGTAAATTTATTATGGCGCAATTATACACTGACTATTCAGAATGAAATTTACTTATTAATTTTTTAATTTTTTTTTTAATTCTTTATTATTTGGTGTTTTGAATTATAGCGCACATCAGGGAATTTTTGAAGAAATCTTCTGGAAATCAGGGAATTTTATTTCTCAAATTCTGTAGCCACCCTGACGATGCAACTCGTTTTAATAAACAAGACATGTAACGTCTTAAATGTTTTACCCTTTCCCAAATGTGTCTTTATGCTTACGTGAAATATATTCAATATAAGCAAAGCTCGGCGAAATACATTACTTCTTGATTAAGGGAAGTCGTATTTCTTTGTTTACGTGGGTTAAGGTATATGAAACTGACTAAAAGACAATCCTGTCTAGCCAAGGAAGCTTTATTCCAAATTCCTCGTTGTTCACGTGATATAAGGAATTCTTCTTCTGTGATAGAATATTTCATTTATTCCACTTTCAGTGCAGAAATGTTCATTTCCGTTTTCGGCGTTCCAGCCATTTCCTTTTCTTGAATATACAAATTTCTTTGGTCATGTTTCAATCTTCAAGTTTTGTACGAAACGCATTCCCTAAGCGTTACTTTGCAGTTGTTTCAAGACCGGAAACTTGTTGATAGAAAGTATTGAAGATCGAAGTTCTAGGTATTTCATTTTAAAAATTGCGGTGCAAGATTGAGTATTTTTTTGTTGGATCTTTTGTTCTACAACTATCTTCTGCTATGGTTCTACTTTATGATTGTGTTTTCGAAATCGCATGCATTTTCAAGTTAAGAAAAATGCAATAGAAATTGTGCGATATCCGGCTGCCTGGTGATAGTTGTCCGTGTTTTCTTCCATAATTTTATAGAACGATGCTCCGGTGCAGTATAACCCTCATGTAGCTGTTACACTAAAAAATAACCATAAGCAACTGGGTTTTCCCTTTTTCCATACTCAAATGCTAGGTAGTTATCCCTTTAAAGACCTCTTATTAGGTATATCTTTGTATTTCAATATCCCAGATCTTTTTACAACGTTTTTTTTTTTTTTTGCTCTATTTGTACGTCGTACTCAATGAAAAAATTGAAAACAACCATCCAGTTCCAATCAGATTGTATCCATACTACTTTACGGCTTAACTTGACCGTAAATCTGGTCGCCAAGAATTAAAGATTTTTCAGATAGATTTTTACTTTTATACTTTGTTGGAATATTTGTTTAGGTATGCATTAAAATGCTTGCTACATTTTCCTTATTTCACCATATTTCATTTTCAAAAACTTTAAAATCCATAGGTCTCTGTCTTGAATGTCTAAAATAGTTTTTTTTTCATAATGGCTTACTACAATCCAAAAACTATACTTTTTACCCAACTTGTTTATATTTCTTTATGATGTACCCTTTTATATCAATCAAGAAACTTAGTTCTAGGCAATTATTTTAATGTCATAAAACGTTTTGGATTCACCCTTCAACCCCTTTCCTTAGTGCAATCAAATTACTTAATCGTTTTCGTTGAGAATAAAAATTGATAAATGAAAATCTTTATTATTTTTGTCTAAACAAACCCTAAAGTTAAGTAAAAGTGACTTAAATGTTAATGGTCTGTTAGATGTCTTCTAGAAGGACATACAAGTGTAAGAAAGTGACCTATTGATCACAAAATCGCGTGATAAGTTTGTGTGTGTGTGCAGCCATTTGGGTTCTTTCGAGAAATGTTTCAATTGTTTTTGTTCATCTTTATTTAATCGATTGCGTGTGGGCTGTTTCAGTTTGGGATCTATTAATTTTGGGATTTTTATTTGCCGATGTAATTTTATTATCTAATTAGTTTGAGCTGTTTGATTTGAACCATTCAAATTTTATTATTTAAAAACTTGTCGTTTGTAGATTTTTTTTGCAAAACTGCGCATTACTTTTTTGTTTGATCCTGTAACTCTAGTTTTAGTAATACATTTTCTTATGGAAGCCATTACTACGGAAAACGTTAATTTAACAACATTCGTTTAACGGCCCACCTGATGGATGTGTGGTTGGTGCTCTTGTCTCGAATGTCAAAGGTACCGGGTTCGGATCCTGGTTCAGGCGTGGATGTTCGTTGTATTTCGGAATCCACGTTTTGTTGTAGTTCTCGTCTTTATTAGTCATTACTGTGCAATTGGTCGTTGAGCGTACAAATCAAAATGGAACATTATTGTTTTTCAACTTTTGCATGAGATTCTATGTTTGTCAATTTGGATTGTATTAGAAATTGTGCATTTGAACTTTGTACTAATAACACAAAATTATTTTAAATAATTTATATTCACAATAAATTTATCTGGCTAGTGCAGAATATTGCCCTGACCATGTGTACTATAAGTATGATCAGGACAATATTATTGTTCCTTAATTAGCGATTTTAATGGTTTGCAAAATTTGGTCTTTTTAGTTTTAAGATTTGCAATCGATGTTCTTGTTTAACTAGATGGTTAATTAAATTATAAAAACATTAAAAGGTATCTTTTATCCATTAAACTACATCGTAAAAAGAAGACAAAAATAATTGTAAACGAAATATTCTGAGGCAAAACTTTTCAACAAGAATAAGTACATTAATTCAGTATGATTGGAGAACTTTATACTAATGGTAGGTGAGAGAGCAAATAGCATGTTTTCAGTACTGTTGCAGAGTGCCCACAGAACCAAAAGAACGTGGAAATCAGGGAAATGTCAGGGAGCTTTCTGATTCTGGAAAAAATCAGGGAACTTTTTAAAATTTCATGAAAATCAGGGAAATTTTGTTTTGTTTAAGGCACTTTCATCCATATTTTGGTGTTATTTACATGGAGATTTGTAGTGGTAAGCCATTAGAAGTTTAATGTTACGGAATAATTTAAACTTTTCATTACCATCAAAATTATTTTTTAAAAAAATTGCATGTTATCTCTTTAGCATACATGTTCTATTTGATCAGGGTGTCTAGACATCTGAAAACCTAAGAAAATTGGGGAAAATTGAAAAAAAAGTTTGCCCTAAAATCAGGGAATTTTTTAGAATTCTGTCAGGGAAATCAGGGAATTATCTGGGAACTTTTTTTCCTGAATTTTGTGGCCACCCTGTGTTGGATTCAGCTTGTCAATATCTAATTATCTGTAGTTATTTTGTTGCAATATACTATTTAATGAGTTATTTATAACAGGCAATCGTCCATGTCGCTGAACTGCTATTTGCATAAAATCATCTATTTCGTCGCCAAATTTGCGAGACGCTTGCTATATTGTTGTAAAAAATCTATATTTACTTTTCTGTATATTTAGGGGAGCGGGATTGCTATAGTTTGGCTCTTGCTCTCTGATTTGAGGGGACGACCATTTTGATCTTTTTCTACTCTCACCAATTGGTCCAAACCAGTTTACCTGTGGTTTAACCTCCGTTAACTAATTTTAATAGGTTAAAAAGACATTTCAAAAACACATTTTCATTTTCGTTGATTAGTCAAACCGGAACAAAGAAAAATAATACATATGAAGGTGTGCGTGTGCGCCCTTGCGTGCGTGTGTCATGGCAATAAATGTCGTACACCTACAAACAAGTACAGTGGTGAAAGTCATATACGTTGCTTTACTTAGAGCAATTATTTAAACAGATTTTAGATACTCTTTACATGCGACAGTTGTCTTTTAAATCTTATTACTATGTACTGTGATATATTTATATATTTTTTAGGGAATCGGCTGTGTAAACTTTCGTATTTAATTGAATGAAAATGTCAAAAATATTTTGAAAAGTTTAACTATTATTATTTAAAAAACAAAAACATCTGTTAGCCTAAAACGAAACCGTATAAGGTGAAAATTTGTGTTGTGGATGCTCTGCTTCTACGCCTACCCTTCTCCCGCCTTTTCGAACAAGTCCCACAAATTTAACGTTAGTTGGCATTCAATCTTTACGAAAGACATTTGGTTTAATTAGTGGTTGGAATCTGCTCCTTACTTAGCTGACGTATCCCTATATCTACCATTTATTTCCAACAAAAGCTTTATTATGCATCCATACATGCCAGCGTGTCTGGATTATTCTTCCTGTCAGAATGAATGAGACGGCGATGTTACAAGAAGAATCATTCAAAACAGACTAAAAATACCCTTTCTCTCGCACCTTGGCATCTGGTTTGGCTTCCTTCTGGAAATGTCAACCGTTTGCTTATGACTCATAATGGCATTCTGACAGTTAGATGTTTTCATGCAAGAACGCGCCTGTTTACGCAAAACATCATCCACTCCTTGCGTCTATTATTATGCGCCGTGTTCCATCGATCAAAGGACGGAGTTCTATCGAATACTTCTGATACAAGAGACAGTTGTATATTTAACTAGTATAATATGAAGATAGTTTAGTTAATCGTGCTTAGACGTTAATAATATGAACGCCATATTTATTTTGTATGAAATAGTTAGAAAATTTATATAAAAAATATCTGGATGATTTTTTATACGAATGTACGGGATTTCTTTTTTTTTCGATAGTGATAACGTTTTCGGAGGTGAAAATCTTCCGCGTTTTGAGGAATTTCCGCTTTTTCTACAATTTTATTAATTTTAGTGGAGCTTATAGGGCTTTATCAGATTAAACGTACCTACCCGCCCCACTTCCCCTCAGAAAAAATTTCTGTTTGTGCCTCTGTTCTGTACACACATTAGTAATTTACGAATGTTTTGTTAAGCCTAACAAGTTTTATATCAATAAACATAACAACATTCTTTAAAAAAATCGATAAAAATAGCGTTTTTTCCCTTCATGCATCCAAAGTAGACAGAGCTCTTGAAGACTGAACGTTCATTTTGAATAGTGGCTTGATTTCGGATTTTTCAGGAACATATACATTACTTTTGCTTTTTAACATACGTTAATATAAAATAGTGAGTTATACAGCTACCACTTATTTGATTTAGGAAACGAAAATTTAGAAAAAGATTACAAAGTCGCATTTTTTCCAACTTTTGTACTTGATGTTCCTAAAATATTTTAAAGCTTATACATGGGAGTTCCATTTTCATTTGTGAAGCATTTATTTAAAGTAACATGGGTGGGTTCGGAATATATTTATGTTCTTGAAAAAAATAAACATTGTAAAAAACATCAATGATGCGTATATGCATAGTTTTGAAACTATTTTTAAAGTATCTTATGTTAAAGTTTGTCGAAGTTTTATAGTTTCAGTTAATTTAGAATTTTCTAATAATTTGCAATTCCGCAAATGACGTTCCAATATTTATATTCCTACAATTTCCGCTGAAATACAAATATCTGCATTTTTTAAATGGATTTTGGTCATTACTGAGATCCATATTAATTCTCAATACTACTTCATATTGGAAGTTCAGCTATTTTTTTTTTTTTTATTATTATTATTTTTGTTTTGTTAGGGAGTCGAAGTCTATCTGATGCCTTGAAATGAGTTCTTGTTTAATTGCCAAGTTATACGACCCTAGATTTTGAAGAGACTTATTTTCAAATGGGCTTCCGAAACGGATGTTATTGCGTAGCTATTATATTGTAACTTAAATAATGGCCGGAAGAAAATTAGAGTCCAATTCTTTGGCCATTAGGGAATTCCTTACTGATGAGCTGAGCCATTTGTCTATAAATAGACTCGATCATTTACTCTCTAATGTCCTGGTTCCTTTCTGGAATCCTTTAATGCGACTCTTGGCTTGAGCTCTTTAAAATATTCTCCGGATTAAAACTGTCAATGAAATTCAGTTTCCCAATTTGCATTTCTGATAAATGAAAAGGAATAGTAAGGATGTTGTTAGAACTTCTGAACTCCATTGCAGAGACTACTGTCACAGATTACTTTCTAATAATTGCATATTGATTTTTAAAATCCATCTTTATTCTTTCCTGTTAAAAGACAGGTGAAAAAAAATCGACACACTCTCCACCATAGAAACCTTTAAATTCCATCGCAGTTTTTATTTAGATCTGAAGGATAAGGCAAATTCGCACAAGGTAAAACTGATGCAGTCATAAATGCAATTTGCTGCAGAAGAAAAACCTAATAACGTAGTAAAGATTTTACGAACGAAGCCCAAAGTAAAGAAGCTTCCCCTGAAAATTATGTTTGGTAAAAATTGATGCATACAAAAAAATTATTAAAATGTTACTTAAATGTGTATTTCTGGATTTTACAAACATTAGTTGGTTGCACCGTGAAATTGCTGGATATAATCCAAATACTGATATTGTGCACTACTGAATTAAAATCAGTTTGACTAGAGCTATATGTGAAGTGACTGGTGTATTGAATGCTTTAGTGTTTGGTTGACCTTTGTTTTAACCTAGTTTTTTCAGTAACCTACTTCAGTGTTTGTTTGATTGAATATTCCAGTGTTTGTTTGTACTTTTTTTTTAACCCTAGATAACAATACTTAAAATCAGTGTTACTCTGTAACTAATCATTCGATACTCTGTAACTAATCATTCGATACTCTGTAACTAATCACTCCTATAGACTACCAATTAAAAAAAAAGTATATTTTTATATTTCCTTTATTTATTTCAAACAAATTAGTATATTTTAAAAGAGGTCTTATAATATTTCAATTAAAAAATGGAAAGGTGGTAAAAATTAGTATTCGCAATCTTGGCAAATATTAAAAGTGCTACGGGAACATCTCGAATTATCCAAACTGGCACAAGTGGGAAGTCTCTTTAGGCGAATGTTTAGTTGTCTACGGTTAAATTAAGCAACCACACAATTGCCTCATTTCAAACTTATAAAATGTTAATTCTTATACAATCTCCTTAAAATTTCAGTAATAATTCAGTTTAATTTAAGTTGACTGTCATAAGTTTTTTTTTTATGCCATTGTATTAGCTTCCAAATAAACAATAATTAAACATAAGGATCGTATATATTTTGAAAATCAGCGTGGAGAATTGTGATTTTTAACAAACCGTATAATAGACATTAATTTTAAAATTACATGCTCATCAATTCAACTATAATTGCAATACTGCATTTCGGTAAATTTTTTTCGCTATTCTTACTATAAAGTGGGGATCGTCTAACAGTTAATTGGTATTATAAAAACCCTTCACGCAATAATTGGGTGGCAATTTCCTTGCACCATGTCAATTATTTGCTCCATCGTCCAATAAAGTGGGCTATAAACATTTTTCTCTTGGAAAACGGTTTTCATCATCTGTGTCAATAACACTCTTAGTTTCCTTAAGTATTTTCTTATACCTTATACAGATTATAAGCGCAGTAATAATAATTATAATTTTTAAGAACTTTTAAGAAAGTGAAGTGAGTTGAAGAATGCAGTAAGCTAATTTTTAAAGTTATTACTCAATATTATTGCCATGTGTTTTTTAAGTATTTTTTGACATTGATATATATAAAGACGAGTGTCTTTGTAAAAATAGTTTTATTCCTATCTTGAAGAAATTTCACACACTTAACCTTCGAAAAATGAGAAAAGTTATGTTTACATATAAGACATCGAAAAACCATTCATATCTCTCTTTTCCACCTCTCAAGGGATGTGATTATGATTTGAGATATACTGTACAATTTGAAACGTTTTATTTTTTTCCCGTTTAGTTATCTTGACTAAACCAGATTAACGGGAACACAATTCATTTCGATGTTTTGCTATTGAGGTGGCGCGATGTTAAATGGTACATACTCATAATATGCAATCTACTGAAGATATAGAACTTCGCTTTTTTTCAGTGATATTTGATAAAGTAGTATTTTATTCTTTATTTTGTGCTACGTGTGAATTTTGATCAGAATCGTATTCTTCAATATTCGAAACTTTATATAAAAATGTTTATTAAGGTATACATATACAATTGAGATGATTTTCTTTAATTTTTTTGTTATAATTTCAAACTTTTTGGCAGTATATCAGAATTAAAAATGATGCATTTTTATGTATAAACTATTTTCCTTTAATTTTTTAATTATCTAATTGCAATTAAAATAACTAATTAGGATATTATTAGAATGGACATAAAAACTTGTAACTAACTTAGAGGTATGGTTTTTATTGCAAATAAAATATATTACATTGAGGCTTGTTTCCATATAAGAATTGTGAATTTGACTTCAATATTTATTTCATTATAAGTTTTTAAATAAAAAGTTGGAAAAAATATATAGTTTTAAACTAAAATATAGGATTAAAATATGCATAAAAATGTGTTTATAACAATATATATTAGATTCTAGTTGGAAACACATTCACAACTATTGTCTACAAAACAAAATTAGAATTTTGTAAATTGGACCATTTATAAGGAAGTTATGGCCGTTGGTGGTAAAGTCATATAACCAAAATGTCCTTCTTCAGAAAACGTGTTTAAAGTTTACTTCACTAATTATTGTAATACAAAACTGGTTCAACAAAACTCACTGTAATTTTAAAAGTAATTTAAGTCTCAGAAAGAAAATGGTATACTTTTAAAGGTAATGAATTCGGGAATATTTTTAAGGGGAAGGGGGGGGGGGACAAACATACTTTCGTCACATTTTGCGATTCCTAATGTATATCTAAGGTTACTTGCCTAGAAGCCAAAAGGCGTGCCTAGCATGGGAGATGTCTTGGAATCTCCTGGCACTTAGCAGTTTTTAAAGTGAGTAGATACGGTGATGATTGTGACAGATAGTCGCGAATTCTTTTCCTGGTTTTCATCTATTTGAGACTCAAATGCGACACAGTTTGCCCTTGACGCTCGAACTATTCTTAGCGGTCATGATCAATATATAAAGATGTTACGGCGCAGTTATAGCCCTCGTGGTTGCTTTTGCGGCATAAAGTATATAACAAACTAATCTGAATTAAATTAAAAAAATCTTTTAGAAACTCCAATCAAATGAACGCATTTCATACTTCACAATAGCATTGAATGTTTAATAATGGATTATAGTTTTGAGTAAAGAAGTGAACCAAATCTATTTTTACTGAAGGATATAAAAAGCAATTGTCATCATTCGCGGATTAAATTAATTTTTAGGCACATGAAATTAAATTTAAATGTTCTTTAACTATTTGCATTTAATTAACGCAGTCCTTTATTATATTCAGAGCAATTTTAGGTTGGTTTCGAGTATATTTTAATTTAAGCTAAGTTTTTGTCGATTTTTTTTTTTTTTTTTTTTACATTTATTATTTATTCGTCTTATTTTTTAAGTTTTATTTTGTAAATATGAAAGTACAGTTATATAAGTTTTTTAGTCTCAAACGAGTATTGTGCGTATGTATTTATTTATGATTGATAAAATAAAATTTAAAAATTGTACAAAGAATATATTTTTTGGAAGTTCCGAGATTGATATTCATTTTAATTTCTTCAATCTAAAAATAAATGCACTGACGCTTGGTACAGTTTCGTAGTAATTGACAAAAGTTGAATGATAAATTTAAGAAGGAATTCGAGAGCTTTTTCTCTACTCTTTTTTTAGAACGATACTTTTTTTTTACTTTTACTATAAAAAATGCTATTTAAGTTCATCCGTTATTTTTCTTTTATAAAAAAGTAATTACTTTGGTGAAATTTTTTGTATATATTAAGATGTTGTGCAACCTTTCTTAAAAGTAAAGCCTTTGAAAATAATTAAAGAAAAGTTAATGAAAAGGCGTTCCATTCTTGCCTTCAGTTAAAGGACGTGTCGTTTGAAGTATTCAGCTTTGTTACGTATTTCAATTTAAAATGCAGATGAACAGATTTCAATTTCCCATCATATATTCTTTTTCGTTAAATCCGTGTGTGGAATTGCTATGCAGGTACAGAATATATCTGCAATATTATGTTTTTGTTCACATAAAACCATCAGACAGTATGTTGTGAACATCTAGACAGTTTAAAGCAAATTAGCTATGGCATAAAACTATTGTTGTTAGAAGATAAAAAACGAAAAAGTTTTCAAAGTTCTAAAATCTTCTGCTTATTATTATTTATTTTATTTTATATTTTTATGGAGAAATATATGAGACTTTGAAACTTAAAAAGCTATTTTAAATTTTTAAATTGGAAAAATAATTTTAAAAAAAATTAAAACCTTCAAAATTTTGATATTTCCTAAATTTGATGTTTGATATATCTAAAATTTTTTTTAAAAAATCTCTTCATTTTTCCATAAATTACTTCTTATAATTCATTTCAAAAATTTTCTTCATAATTTTTCAATAAAGTAATTAGAAAAAAATTACAAAAAAAAAAAAAAAAAAAAAAAAAAATCTGTGCAAAAACTGTATAAAATCTATAGTATGCTAAGCTCCAAAAACTTAAAAAACATAATTCCTGAAGACAAATGAAATAAATATATATGAAAAATAATTGTAGAAAGTTTCATAGATTTATAACAAGTCGTTTTTAAGTTATATCAATTTAAACTCAAGAAAAGGACAAAAAGCCATCACCGAGAAAAACAGTTTCAAAGTTTCAAGATAGCATGTCTGAGATACAGTTGTCATGTAACAAAAACTTAAATATTTCAAGTTCTACTAATGATAGAAACATAATTTGTATGCCTTTTTACTCAAAGTGTTTGTATTATTTTTTACAATAATTTTTTTTTTTAGAATTTTCAAAATTTTGAGTCCCAGATCCAATTAAAGTGTTTAAATCTAGAATGTCAGCTAAGAAAACTGGATAATTGTTCAAATTGTGACCAACTATACTAAATTCTAACTTAACATCACTAGACGGTAGATCTTAACCGTGCTCATAGGAAATTCACCCATTTTGGCGGCGTGAAGGCATAATGCTCGCCAAACCGGTATAGCGTTTTCTTTTCTACAGAGTTGCTGTACTAAGCTTCCCAGCGTGCCATCACGCAGCCAAAATGGATGAATTTCCTATGAGCACGGTAAAGATCTACCGTTGAAGTAATGTTAAGTTAAAGTGAGGTTTAGTACAGTGAATTATCGTGCGTAGTGTAGACTGTATAGAATTGCAGAATACTACAAAAGTGCAATGAATTGCCAGACATTTTAAACAAGAACCATGTTTTATTCATTCTTTTAAAGTATTTGCCATGAAAATGTGTTGCATTATGAAATTGGAGAGCTTGTTTAATGATGCACCGAGAGGGTAGGCATAGTAAATAGTCCTTTTAGGGGTAATTTTAAATTATTTTCAAACAAAATTTATCATAAACTAACTCGCATTTGAAAACTCTACCTGAAATTTATTTGTTCGAAGCGCATCGTCGGAATTTTCTTGCACCCTTTTTACTTTTAATTACCAATATATAAACTTAAGGTAATGAAAGTATTGTATTTTGTGAAAAAAGACGTTCTACACGTTTTGCAACGCCCTGAGTTCAAGAAAATGGTCTAGAAAAATGTATGTTTGTGAGCAGCATAACTGCCGAACGGTGGATTTGCAATGTTCGACTTACGTATGTATACATGTTGGCTACCAAGAGGTCTGTTATTAAAAATGGCGTACATCTTGAATTTAAATAGTGCAAATGAAAGTTGCGTGTTGTTCGACACCCGTAGCTCTTACTGTCTGAAGAATAAATCAATTTAACCCGTTGTTGAACTTTAGGAATTATTTTTGCGTAATTCAATATTCTTTTAGTTTTTTTTTTTTTTTATGGTTAAACACTTCATTTTTGAGACATTCTTAAATACTAATCATGAAATCTTTGTATACCTAAAAGTTATTTAAGTTTTTTTTTATATTCCTGCATTTGAACTCTTACCACTAGTTTTTAACCTGGAATTATTTAATATACATTGCCGATATTTTTCTGTTACTTGATATTTTTTATTCATTTCGCTATATTCTTTAAAAAAAAAAAAAAAAAAAAATCCTTTTCATGTAGTTTTTGGAAAATAAATTAATTTATATATATATATTTTAAATTCAATTATTCGGTATTTTTTAAATTTTTTTTTTTAATTCTTTTAACATTTACAAACAATATTTTAAAAATTTGATCTATATAAGTTGTTTATGCAGTTTATTATAGCCTATTCCATATTATTAAAAATTAGAAAAATACTAATAAGTAAAAATAATTTATTATAAATCAAAATATATCGTGTCGAACCAATAAAAATATAAAGCTTTATTCTACTCACATGGGGTTTATTTCATTTAAAACATTTGTCGATTTTTTCCCAATGTTTGTTAAGATATGTAATAAATTGTTATTGAAATGTTAAAGGTTATATATGTTACATGTCGCTCTTCACAAAAATTAAATTTGCCTGGCTTAGAATTAATAGCGTGTAATTTCTACGTAACATTTCTCACTTGTGTATTGCAAATCTTCACGTGGGCGTAACAAAACAAGAAAATACGTTGTCTTTTAGAATTTATTTATGACAATTAGTTTATCATACTGGATTATTCCTGGCATTGTGTCCCAAAGAAGTAGGCGGAGGTGATTTTTTTCTGGTATATTCTCACAGCTTGTAAAGATGGGATGAGTTATTCTTCCTTTTGTTGCTTATTTATATTTTCTTGTTATAATTTCAAACTTCTAATTGGATATTTTGGGTCTCAATTGTAATCTTCTTTGTTTTTTCTGAGGTTTAACTTTTGTTTGTGGAATACGGGTGTTTCTTTCTACAGAGTAAATTTGAGTTTTCGTTATTTATCACATACGCTTTGAAAAATGTATGAAAATAGAAATTTCCATACAATTCAAATAATTATTATTTAAACTGTTATTCAAAATCAACACCATCTTGAATAGTTAGCTGAATGGTCATAGTTAAACAATTACCAATTTATGTAATGTTTAGTATTCAAATTTAAGTAACTACAGCGGGGGGGGGGGGGAATTGGTTTTACAGGAATTTCTTTGAAGAAAATATTAATTGACAAGTTCCTTTTTAACTTGCATATTAATTTTGTGCAAGAATTGTAGCTTTGAACATTTTAGAATTATTGTGTTTAGTAACTTTGGTAATCTCGGTCTGCCTGTCTTAACAAACTTTGTTTTTAATCAATCAGAAAGAAATTAATAGTAGCTTTCTTGAAAAAGGCATAATACATTGTTTCCTTTCTTTTACAGTTTGAATTTTAGGTGGAAAATAAAAATGCATTTTCCCCCCTTCTTTTTCCTTTTCGTAAAACGTTTTTATTTTCTTTAGACTTTCCATATATTGGGTAGGATTTTTTGTATTCCTTTTAGGGTTTTTTAGATTGTATTTCCTTTGAAGGAAAATAAATCGTACGTGAAGTGTTATGTTACAATAGTCTCTCTAGGATAGATAATATATTCCATAAAGAAATGTATGTGTATATGCTTTATCCTTTTTCAAAAGTTTCTCTTTTAAAATCATTTGTTTCTTATTGGATTTTTTCCAATTGCGATTGCTTACTGTAGAGTTGAAAGACATGGACTTGGAGTTTATATTTCTTTTACGTATCTTTATTTTCTTAGTGAATAAAAAAAAAAAATTAAAAAAAAAAAAAAAAAAAAAAAAAATCTTAAAAATGTTATAATTTTCTAATTAAAAAAAAATTTTCATAATGAAATTCATTCATTTCGAATTAAATTATAGAATTTCTAACGGAATTATAGAATTTCTAATGGAATTATAGAATTTCTAAAGGAATTATAGAATTTCTAATTAAAATTTTGGAATTTCCAGCAAAAATTGTAGAATTTCCTATAAAAATTGTAGAATTTCCTATAAAAATTGTGGAATTTCCTATAAAAATTGTAGAATTTCCTATAAAAATTGTGGAATTTCCTATAAAAATTGTAGAATTTCCTATATAAATTGTAGAATTTCCAGTAAAATTGAGAGAATTTCGAATGAAATGAGGTAATTTCGAATAAAAACGAGAGAATTTTGAATAAAGATTTTAGTAATTCCAATTTCAATGAAAATTATAGAATTTGTAAACGAAATGATAGGATTTTTTTAAATTTTTTTATTAAAATTATAAAATTTATATAAATCTGTAGAATTTTTTATAAAACTATATAATTTTTAGTAAAGCTAAATATTTATTTGAATTGTCAAAATTTTCCTTCTTCCAACTTAAAATAATTTTTTTTTCTCCACATGTTAGGTTTTAAATGCATATTGTGATAATCGGTTGTTTTTGCTGTATGAAATATAATCTTTGAAATGATTTAGAGATCGCCCAGAGAGACCCTTTTCAACGGCATCAAGTTAAAATTGAGTTTATCATAAAAATAAAAACTGTTAAACGAAGGGTTTCTTTTTTTACCCGCGCTTATAAATCCATAAACCATAAATCCGTCCATCACAATTCTTTCAATACATGATCAATACGTTTTATAAATACTCAAGTTTATTCGAAAATTCCTCAGAATCCTTAGATATGTAAATCTCTTGAATTGCTCCCCTTGTTCAGTTGGATCCGTGCATTCTAGATTGCCGATATGCAGCGCCCCCTATCAGGCCATATCATCCTTCAAGTATTTTCCCTCCGCACCAATATCAGTAGCTTCTCGGTTGAGAGTGAAGTTCTACGCTAGGGCCAAACTTTCTAGCGCTTGTAGTTTCGCGTTGAGTCCATTTGCCGTGTGTTCGATTTCCCCCCGTACATTTTTATTCCTTTCCCTCCCCCCTTTTCGAAAAATAGTTTACATTTGTTTAGCCTGTTTCTAATTTTTTCCCCTTTCAAACCTGTAATTTTTCTCCGCTAAAGTTTGGTAAGATATTTTTTTCTTGAATAGCGCCGTGAAATTTTTATTTTCTTGCAAGTTTGTCTCTCAACTGAATGGTTAGAATGGCAGACAGTGATTCCGGCGAAAAGGTATTGTGTTTTTTCTGTTGAATTGTGTTTATTGGAATTTGAAGTTTAATCTGCATTTTATATTAAGTGATGTTTCCATGTTTTTTTTTTTTTTTTATCCTTCTAATTTTAAATTAGTTTTTTTTAACTCTATTTTTTATTTTATATACATTCAATAGTGTTACTCACGAGAGAACTGAAAACTATGGACAGTTACGTTGTTTTGGAGAAAGCCTTGCATATAATCTTCATTTTCAGTATGATGAAAATAAAAATTCCGTGTTTGCACTTACTACGGGGCTTTTCTGTTTGTTTCTACTATTTGCGATAAAATTGTTTGACACAGGAATGGTAGAATAAACTTTGAAGTATCTTGTATGCATACATTTTCTTTGATCCATAAATTTTTTAATTACCATTATCATTAATACTATCTCTACAGAGGGTCTTATACGCTATTATAATAGAAAGAACACATTTTATTTTATCCTTTACGCTAATATAAATTATTGCAAACATAAACATTACGCTAACTAAAATATTCTATCTTATCTTAAAAATAATGTTTTCCTGCTATAAAATTTAAGTCCCTAATTCAATCTTTAAAGTCTCTTATCTAAATTTTCATTTCACTATTCTAATGGAATTAAATCGTTTCTTTTAAATAAACTAATTGTAGGAATTAATCTGTAATAAGTAATTCTCGACTAGTATCCGTAATAGCATATTTATAACTCTTATACATTTGTTAGTAATTTAGACAACAAATCCATTCAAACCCTACTCTGTATAACTATCGCTTTTGGAAGTTAAAATCTGCCTTAAAATAACTCCAAAAACATTAAAACGCTTACATTCAAATTGTTAGAAAATTACCTGCTCTTCTAATCTAATTAATGAGCAAAGTTTCTGCTTGTGTTTACTACCGCAATCTAAATGTGTTCTTTTAATAGAAGGGATCCAGTCTGTTTCCTTCTTCCCGTCTTCAATTCTTCAAGGTCACGCGTCACTCGTTTGTTGGCAAACAACGGTTACCTTTAAACTCGATTGTTTTCGAGTTCAAGTTGTTTTCTGTCGAGAGAACTTTGCGAGTGGTTTAATTTGGGGGTTTGTAGTGTGTGTTTAAATTTCTAACTTCGCAGAGTTAATTGTTTACAAAACGGCTTTTCAGTTAAAACTTCGCGAAAAGTACTGGTTTTTTATTTTTGCACTGGGATCGTTCCAAATAATTTTAATTGTTTTCGGAAATATACTGTACATATTTTGATACCGACTGTTTTATAAAAACAATTATTATCATTAAATTCAATTAATGTCTAGAAACCTTTTGATCGTGAAATGATCTCGTATCATGAACGTTCGCATTTAATTTTTAATTATTATTTTACGATTCCATGGAGATTGGAATATTTTTCAAAGTTCTGCATGTTTTATTTCTAATACCGTAATAGTATTTAAACGATCTTTAAAATGATAAACAACTTTAATCTTATATATTTTTTTTAAAACCAACACTACCTTCTTACTTTGACTTTCCGTATTTTCCCCGCTTCTTTTCAAACGGTCATGGGACTTCTCTTTTTGCTTTAATCCCTTCCAAATGCAACAAATTATCTTTCTAAACAGTTATCTTCTTATGGACAAAGAAACGGTACTCTTAATTCTCATACGGGTAATTTTATGACCACGTTCCCATTAACCTCAATGACTTTTGTTGCCTGAGCTATTTCTTTGTTGCTTAACCACAAATAAATGTATCGTGTTACATGCTGGGCTAAGTACCGTACTTCAGCTTAACGCGTTGCTAAGGCCGCTTAATGAGTAACTCGGAGAAAACTTTAAGAGGAGAAAGTCTCTAAATTGCTTCATCCAGAACTGTTCTGTTACTAGTATAGAGTAAAGGCAAACTCCAATTGAATAGCTAAATATAAAAAGAGTTCTTACGGTTTTCAATGAGACACGATCCCTTTTTTTTCCAATTAGCTATTCAATTAAGAAACCTTCCCTAGTGGCTATTTTAATGGGAATTTTTTTCCTAAGCCTTTTGACCGCTATTAACGAAAATTCCGTTTGCCTAGTACGAAACTTGGATTTATGGAGTGTAAAAATTTCAACATAAAACTCGATGCTTTTAAGAATGCATTTTCTATGCAGCATAATGTAATATTATACTACAATGTTTAATGCTATTTTTTCTACTGCAAATTTGTATTAGCTAAATGTTTTAGTAGTCTTAAAATGTTTCATAAAGTCCTTTTATTTTGTAAAAACCAGCCAAAGGTAATCGTAAAAGAGTTTTTTTATTAAGAAAGAATGAGACCAAATGAAAATTGCTTCTAAAAATATGTGCCTGTATAAGAACTATTTAAAAATGTACGAATTTGTTCATTTAAACTGAAGTATACGAATATTTTACGCAACTATTGTTGCTATGAATTAGCCAATTCTAAGTTTATTAATCTCGCAAAATGGTTTGCCAACAAAATCAATTCTCTCCATCTGCTTATCTAGGAGAATTCTTATTTGATGGTTAACTAGAACTATCGGTTTTCTCTGGAGAATATTCGATAATTTTCAAGCAACTACTTTCGCATGCTATTTAAATCTAGTTCCGAAAGTATCTTCTTTGATGTATTATACTTCCTTTAAGAATTGTAAAATTAAAAGATCGCCTTTTGTTCCATGAGGTGTATTTATTGTTAGTATCTAGACTTATATGAGTAAGTTAGTTACTGTTGTATGAGTATGTTACTAGGTCACAATGAGTACATTGTGACATAATAACAAATATAAGTTATATATTTGTTACTATGTCATAATGAAAAAAAACAGTATTATAAGCAACTGACTTTTATTGTATATCGTAGTTCATTGGAATGAATGGATTCTGGTTTCCTTTAAAAGTCCTAATCATTATAGTCAGACTTATTTGATTTTAAATTTTCTGTTACTACATTAATTATTATCTTGGATGGCAATCGTTTATAAATTGCTCTTGTTGCGGTAGGAAAAGTTTTAATTGGTATTAAATATTGTAAGTACACTCTGTTAAAAATTTCCGCTATTAACGCGAAATAGTATCTCGTTTTAATTTTTTTTTTAGAAAAATGCCTGCAACTAATGACTTACTACTCTAATATGTATTCCTGCAAATAATGAAAGTTTTTATCACTAAGCGGAATCTTATCTGAGCTTCTCCATTTTCATGGAAATAAAATTTCATTGGCTGATTGAAGTGATTTCATTCGATTTTTCGTATCATGTAACGAAAATTATGAAAACAAAATGTTGTTCATTTATGATATTACTTTTAATTAGTTTTTTAGTTTTATAAAAATGCGAGAGATATTTTCTAAACCTTTAAAGTTTGGTAAAATACAAATGTAATTTATTTTTAATTAACTGACTGAAAAGTCGATTTATTATTTTATATTTAGTTATTAGTTCAATTTTAGTATGTGTTTCATCAATATAATCATAGCTTGATAAAAACGTCTGAATGTAAACGTTTTTATTAACGATTCATAACATACGATTTCATAATTGAGCTAGAGTTTCGTTATGATTAAAATATATATATATATATATATATATATATATATATATATATATATATATATATATATATATATATATATATATATATATATATATATATTAGTCTTGAAATTTTCATACAAATAATATTTGTGTTTTGAAAGAATGCAAGGTTTTTTTTTACATATTAAAATAAAAAGTATTTGTGTATTTAAACAATAACGCGAAAACTTAGTAGTTCATTTTTTAATTTGGTGCTAGCTTTGTGTGGTATGAAAAGCAAACCTATTTTTTGTTTATCCGCGTCCATTTGGTTGAATTAAACTTAACTGGAAGCATTATTAGCGTTGAAGAAACAAGCGATTTGAGGCATGGAAAAAAAAGTCTTAGAAAATGAGATTGGTGCAGTCATTTTACTTTGTTTTCCATTCAATCGCTTGAAGTAGCCATAAGGCACAGCTGCGGTAAATGGAATGTGAACGAAAATTCAAATAAAAGTAGAACACGTTATTTTTTGAAGAACTTCAAATTGTGAAGTAAGAAGATGTTATAGTTTGTAAGAGAATGTTTTTAATGCATCGCTGGTTCTTTATTTTATTTCCTCGTCAAACAAAGATGTCACGAGCATGCGGGTTTCGCAAGGATTCAATGACGTCCTCTTAGGGCGATTTGATATAGAGTTGAACGGTGTTTATTCAGAGGCTATTCATAGTGCAGATGTATTTTGTATGCCGATTGTTTGGGGGGCTTTTCTATTAAGGTTATGGAACCGAGGTTTTATTTTGTTGCATTTTTATAGAAACAGGTGCAGCAAGCATTTTACTAAATGAAAATGTAATGTTACAGTTGTAGTGATTATTATATCCGCAATTCAAGTATTGTCAACTGCATTATGTAATTTATATATCAAAGTTAAATGTTTTAGTGACTTGTATCCATGAATGGGAGAAATTCCCGAGTAAAGATTTTTTTTTTAGCAATGGGGCTGAGAGTAGGGCTGTCAGGCGAATCTGCGAAACTGCTTTGATTTATAACAGTAATTTTAGCATTTCTTGAACTTTTCTTTATTACTGGGATCTGTTGTAGACTATCCGAAAAGGGACACATCTACCTGGGTACTTCTTTTCTACTATCTATTTTTTTTACAGTGATTTAATAACTCATTTCATTTTTAACAATAAATGATAAATATAAAGTTTATATTAGTGTAGAATAGCTAAATGTAATGTTATTACTTTTTTAAACGCCATTTTCCCATTTTTTTTAAATCTCTGAAACCACTTAAATCCTAACAATTTGAAAACCACTGGACACCCAACTCCTTGCAAAACTATTTTATTAACCTGGGTGACGTCGAAGTAAGTAAAGTTATTAAAACATGAAATATTTGAGCTGCTTTTAGCATTTTTCACTCTTTTACGTGATTTATTCTGTTGCATAAGTTCATCAGGTGTTTTAGCAGTCAGTTGAATGTTTTTGGAAGAGTGTTCTAATGGGGGACGTCTTCAGCAATTCTATAGAGAGAGAAAGAGAAAGGACCATTCATATCATCTGTCACTGTTGCCGTAATCCATCATCGGTTGTTAGGTGGGCGGGGAAAGTATGGTTAAGTATTTTTACGTGCTCTTTGTCGAGTAGCTTAGTCGAGTAGGACTTTTATACCGTTTTAATCTGCGTAGCAAACTCTAAAATATTCCACAACAATGTTTAATGCAACTTTGTTCTACAACGGATTTAAGTGTATTTAATTCAAAAGATTGACATTATTCTCATTAACTTTTGGTTTGCTGTGGCTTCGTAAACAAAGGGTAGTATTTTTGAAGGATGGTCTTGACTTTAATGTTCGTTATATTCAATTTTAATCGTTTGGTATTGAACTTTGTTGCTCAACATATAAAGGTGTGTGTTATTTTAATGTAGAACAATGTTATAACACATTTTAATGGTCTATATCCGGAATACATTTTGGTTTAAACCTTTTTATAGGGTATCCAAATAGTGATATTTGATTTTTTTGTTGTTGGTTGATTTTGGATTGTCATTCATTGATTGGTTGATATGGGAAAACCGATATTTTGAAACTTCTTATTCTGAAAATTGAAGTTAAAACATGTTTACAGGTTGATATGCTATTTGGGTCTTGTACTATTTCAGTAGTTCCAAACAAACGTGTTGAGGGGAAAATTCAAAAGGAATGAAAATACACAACTTTTCAAAGTTCGTGTTTCTCAAAAGGGATATTGATTATGAAAGTGGTAAAAATGCAGGTTCACAATCTATTTAGCCGTTACTATCGTGCTCTTGAGGGTCGTTGTAACATGTAATAAATGTCTGGATTTAACGATGCCATCAACTTCACAATTATATGTTCCTTTTTGAAGATAAAGTGAGTTCTTTTGGCACGTGGATTGGCTCCCCTTTACTGTAGTCGATTTTCTTACAAACTATATCCAATTTTACTCGGCACTTAATCGTTTATTTCTATGTGGAACAAAATAACCGTCAAAAAGGTTTAACTTAATGCTCTTACCGATTGTTTTCCAAATATAGAAAATTTACGAAACGTATAAAGCTTCCGAAATGTCGAGCATAGACCTAAATGCTTTCGATCCCATTATGGCAATTTCTTTTCACAGCACAACATTCAAACTGTCAAAGTTTGATAGTCTTTTTCTCGTAAAATCTTCTTTGAAAATATTTTAAGTGTTCCAGTCGGTCGACTTAAGCATCGGTTGTTAAGCTCCGCTGTATTATCTTCTTATTTTTGATGCATAACTCTTCGATTGAGGTGCCATAAATTCCGTTTTATAACGTTATGATTTCAGGCTATTTCATCGCCCTGGAACGGGGAATGCTTTCGTCGATGATCATTGAGAGGAGGAGGAAATTGGGTTAATTGAGTTTTGTTACAATGGTAATGATGCAAAGTAATTGCCTCAATTTACTAAGGTCCCTCCTATGTGTTCTATATCGATATTTACCTATATCAACAAAAGCAGTCAATTTGTCGTTGGCGGCTTTTGAGAAGACTAATTGGCATTGTGCATCTGGTTCTGATTGTTACAGTGAAACAAGAAACATCGGGTACCAATGGTTGTGGTTGTTTGTAGTGGAAGGTACAAAAATGGGGCATGAAATCCGAAAGGGTAAATTATTTTTGTCGCGTTTTATGTTTTACTCCATTGCTTCTGCTTTTGAAAAGATCCAGTGCTGAAAAAATAGCCACTGATTACTAGTAGTGGCTACTGAATTTCCTTGCAACAGATGGCGTTTGTAGAGTATTGTAAGAGGTAGGCACAGCTCCTTTTATATGCAAATTAACCAATTACTGTGTTGGTGAATTAACTAATTACATTTTCTCTTTCGCTATTGTTATTTTAATTTCAAATATCGTTTGCGCCTTTTTTGGGGTTTAATTTGTCTTTTATAGACAATGGTACAATTGGGTAGCGAATTTGCCCACCTAACATAAGTTTTTTAAAATGGTATTTTGTCACGGCATTCGGTAATTAATGGGAAGTGGGATTCTAAAGGAAAGTTTTTAGCAATGAATATGAAGATTCTTAAAGTAATTGGTTAATGGATTTTACTTTTTGATTTATCAAATTATGATACGAACTTTGTAATTATTATTTTTTAAGTAAAGAATATTTTATTTAATCATGTTGAGAGCAATAATAACGTTTATCAACCCTTTGAATGCAGCACGAATTTTGATTTTATTTCCGATTTTAATGACATTTCGCATGGGCCATCTTTATGTGCAGAAAATATATATATAATATTTGTTCTATTGCACTAATACCCTTGTAAGAAGTGTGGTTTTGCTGTAAAACCAGTCTGCGTATAGAAATAAAAATTTAAGTGGTTTCTGTGTGGAACCACTATGCTTCAAAGGATTTTATAAGGTTAAATTTTATGGTGGGAAAAAGAGTATGAAAAGATTCTCTACAAAAGTTAGGCTGCTTACAAGACATTCGTAAGTACACTAATTTTGCACAAATGTAGGAGTGGCACTTCGTGCTCCAATTGCGCCTAATATTGTCAAATACCAAAATCTATTACAAGTTGGTACAAAAGCATTATTTTGACTATGTTTGCATGCAAACGTGCATTTTATATTTTTTCAACTATACCGAAGTTCCTTTGCTCCATTTTTTTCACTCTCCAAAATTTCATTTCTTTCATACTAATATTGCGTTTGCTTTCAAGTCTGTCATCTACAGTACCTACGTACGTCAAAAAATGTGGTGAGGTTATAGTATTTGAAATATAATCATATATACTATTTGGTCCTATTTAATAGTTAAATTACTTATTGATTTACTGTATAAAACTATACTATTTGATTCAATCAAATAAATGTTTTGCTGTTTAAACAGAGAAGAAAATTTTAATTGATATAGCCAGTTTTTCCTGTCACAATAAAGTCGAGAGCTGATGGGCTAACGAAGAAAACTGATCTTGCCAAATTTTGAGAGAAATTAGTTATGGATGAATAATTATCTGAGTCAAATAATTATTCACCCAATAAGTCATTTCTCTCAACATTCGACTCGATCAGTTCTCTGTGTAAGCCCATGATATACTCTTGACTTTATTATTGAAACTAAACTTATTTTTTCCCTATTGCGTGCTGGTGTCTCCAGCAAATGAAGAATCTTCAATTTCGCGAAAAATCTTTCTACCGTTGCTAAAATGTTTGCGGAGAGTGAATAGCATCGACAATTCATTGCTTGATGGAACTTTTGTTATCCTCTAATTCGAAAAGTACTGATGTACTGACAGAAAAAATAAACTTTCTCTTTCTTTGTCAATGTAATCTATTTAATTATTCGGTTCGATAAACTTTAAATTTTTTTTCCTTCTGTAAGCTGTTCCCATGTGTTCACATACGTTGGTACAATTAAAACGGTTTTGAGCAATTGTTTTTAAAATGTAGTTTGTGTGTAATCGAAACTTTTTTCTTTTGTATCCAGCCATTTTAAATGGGACCGCATCATAATGCATTAAACGAATGCTAAAGTGTTTAATACTTTACTGTTTAAAACTTGAATTAAAAAAAAAAAAAAAAAAAAAAAAAAAACTATTATTACGATTTGTCAGAAGTGTTTACAAAAGAGGCTCTAGATTCTTCTCAAAAATTAAGTGTTAGCAATTATGTTAATAGTTACGTTCAAATAGTTATGTTTAATATTTAATGGAAGTAATGCTATATTTATTAAAATACAAGTTTAGGACAGATTTCTTCCATTTTTCTATATCTTATCTATTTCCAGTTATGATTTTTATTTCAACATTCTGGTTTCATTATTATTCAGTTCCTTTTTAAAGCGAATAAAAAAACCCAACTGCAATTGATTTTAAACTCAAGTTTCTATAAAAAAGACACTTTAAAATAAAAAGATTAAACTTCATTGAAAAGCAGTCCATTATCTTATTGATCGCATCTTCTTCCCATGGGAGTACATTTCATTCCATCTATTTCAGTGACTAAATCTGAAAATGGAATTTATCTATTTCTGGTGAATTCGATTCGGAAATAAAGTTTTGCCACCATCCCTCGACTTGGGGGTTGGTTCAAAAGAATCGATTCTTCAGTTTTTTACAACATCGATTTGTTGACGTGTTCTCTTTTTAGCACCGTGTGAAGCACAAATATTAGAAACTCAAGTACAGAAAGGAGTTGGAATTTATTCGTGAATGATTCCCGTCCATCTCTTTTAGGGTCTCCCTCTTTGGATGGGGCGTTTTCGTGCTGTATCGATTCACGTCCGAATCCATCGTAATCGATATACTAAGTTGCAAGCAGGGCCCGTGATCTCGCGGAACGTTACAAATGTTGTGATTGAGTTACCACGAGGTTTTGCAATTCGATGTCTTTTTCTTTTCTTTTGATTTTTGTCGTCAAATGGAACGAGCTATAAATAGGAAACAAGTGTATGAATGGTTTCAACGAAATAGTTTTCGTTTGTTTTATTCTTAAAGAAAAAAAAGAATGATATATAGCAGACTACCCATTATCCGGTCTAATATTTCGAAATAGCCTTTTTTTTTTTTAATAAAGATGTTTGATTAATTTGTGAATGAAATTCTTCAATTTTTGTATTTAATTTTGCTTATGATTTTAGCTTTTTTCGAAATTGAGTTATATTTGAGGTTATTAAAGGGTTATATTAAATCTAAATTAATCAGCGTTAAAGCAAAATATAAGCCTAATAAGACATTGATAAGATCTGTTGTCCTTTATGGGAGCTGCTGGGCACTGAACAAGGCAGAAGAGGACCTTTTACTTATTTTTGAAAGAACAATTTTAAGGACAATTTTTGGACCAATAAAACAAAATAACGAATCTCCTCGGAGAATCGCATATAATCATGAAATCTATAAAAAAAAAAAAATATGGCGAACCCGATGTAATGAAAATAGTAAAAGCGTCTCGTATTAGATGGCTGGGGCATATATATAGATATGAGAATGCATTCCCAACCAAAAAAATTTACATTTTCAAATATATAAGGCAAACGACGAAGGGGACGACCACCTACCAAATGGATTGATAGTGTTGAAAAAGACCGATGGTACTATTGCGCCGGGTTGAGTCAAGTGGAGAAGGATTGCTGAGACAGCCCTGGTCTGTAACAGGCTGTAGTGCTTGCGAAGAAGAAGAAAGGGTTATATTTAATTTTACTGAAATGGTTATATTTTTAGACAAATTGAAGGAATTACAGTACTTATACTTCCTGTTCCAGGTATGAATCCGCATTTTTTATATTTCCAGTTTAAAAAAGAAAGAATTTCACTAAAGCAACTACATTGACTTTCGGTAATTCAACTTTGTAAACGACTTTTCTTTAATTTCATTTGACTTGTGCACTTTCTGTTGTTTTAAAAAACCCATTTCACGAAACCCATTAGGAAGGTTGTAAAGTTCCTCAGGTTTGAAAATTCTTTACGTTCATCATCGTGTCACGTGTTTCAAATTAAATCTCGATAAGATTGTCTTCAACTTCTGACTTTGCCAAGTTGCCACGTTCCAGGTCGTCTGGTCTCTTTTTTTTTTCAGTGGTGGTTCATCATCTTAAACTGGCAAGTTAACGAAATGAATTGTGTTCACAAAAAATAATTTGGTTGTCTTCCAGTGGGTGAGGGTGTACTTGATACCAGGGGCCCTCAAACCTTCCCGCGTGGATTAGACGGATCAGTTTATATTTTTCTACCTCGCATCTTTGAGTTCGTTGCCCATTTGTTTCTTGTTTCCACATTTTTCGGAGAAACTGAGTAAAGTGAAGTGGCATATCTGCTGCGTTGGCTGGTGCTATGTATAACTTTTGGCTGCATTTGATGTAATCTTCTGTGACAGTTCGAAATAAATTGCTTTTTCGTTTGAAGATGCAAGTATACTATGTCCAATGGAATGAATTAATGAAATATTTTTTTTTCGGAATGTTGATTTTGTAAAGATTTTTAATAGATGTTTTTTAAAAAGTGAATTTAAAACTAAAAACTACAGATTTGACGTAGAATTAATGGTTTAAAAAACCTTAATGTCTTCTAGTGTTGTTTTTGATTGTTGATAATGTTTGGTTTTTGTATAGTGCTTTATTCAGTTTAATTTGTTATTAATTAGAAATATTACATTATATTTTTAATAATTATTTTTATACCTAAAAATTCCTTTTAATAATACTTTTTTAAATGCGTTAGTTTCAAGACTATACATACATACTTCTCAGCGAAAGTATATTGACACAATTTTTACTCTTTGATTGGGTTACTTACCTTAAGCCACACTCTGTAGGGTGTATGCTGGTTTTATTCAATATAAAAGTTGTCTGAAAGAATGTATTAAAATTTATTTATATTTGGAGGTTTTGGTTTTTGAAAAAGAAAATTTGTTGATGTTAGTATTTCGAACTGCATCTTTTGACAGATTTAATTGACATAAATTACGATTTTAGTATAAAAATAATTGTTTTCTTATGGAGTTGCTGCCTAAATTTGCAATTATCAAAAATATTAAGCTTTCCTTCAATTTTTTGCCCTTATGTGTTAGGGAAATACCTGTTGTGTTCCAAATCTGCAAAGCTTCTTTCTTGATAGTATTATCTTCTAATTAGTACTTCTAATTACTACTTTTGATAATAGCAGATAATGCTCCTCCCTTATTATATAGGAACGTAACTAAATGCTGAACCTTCTGCCGTTAAAGCTATTATCCCGTTTCTTTCAGCGGTCATTGTGCACATGGCAGAAAAGAAAATATTTACGCAGGCATTAGAAGAAGAATGGATGTAGTAGTTTGTGCATCGTTTTCTTTCGTGGTCTGGTGTAGGTTTTGGTGATTGTTAGATATCCATATAAGTAGGTCAAAAGAACTAGAGGTGGTAAAACTTACAATCTTCTCTCTACTCGTAAAGGTTAAATATATTTAAAAAAAAAAAAAAAGAGTATGAGAATTCCCTTCGGTATACAAATTTGATGCAAATATATGAGCCTATATGAACTTGAAAATATTCTTTAAAGCTGTTTATTTATCGCTATATTTAATTATTTATAAAGGACACAAACCTTATTTTGCGTTTCTGGTAATCTCATTTTACTTTCGATGATAAATGTCTGTTTGAATATTGCCATTGTGATCACAGTTAATCATACGTATAAGGTTGCTTTATTAACTGCCGTAAAAAAGTAATTATGCTTAAGGAAATATTGTTTGCGTAATGTCTGACCTTGCAGAATCTTGATATCAGATATCAATCTTGTCATCCAGATATTTTTAATATAAGCTCACAATGGCATTTCATTTCACAATTCAGTCTTTTTTAGTAGTATCATTAATATCTGGACTGGTGATCATTTTTCAAATTACGAAAATATTTTCACTTCTTGCAACTGTTAACAGTTCTGAGTAACGTAGGATACAAAACTAACAATGATTTGATAACAGTAATTACACGAGCTTACACAACACGTGCACCCGATCAGTCCTTGAAATATTTAACAAAAGAATATATTTGTGAATTTTTTGGTGATTATGGGGATTTTTCTCCGCTAAAATTAGGGGAGAAGATGAATTGAAAATATTGTTGATTCAATGTCTAACAACATTATCTACATAGATGCAATTTTTTAGATAGTGTTCTCTACTACTACTACTACTACTAAGTACTGGAAAAATAAAATCTAATTTAGTTTCAGATAGTTTTAACTCAGTTTCTAGTGTTGTTATATTTTTAATTTACTAGAAACTCAGTTATAACTATCTGGCATGAAATAGGATTCTATTTCCACTACTTAAAGAACATTATGTTCATAACTGTATCCAAATAGATAGTCTTATTTGAGATTAATGCGACGATATATATATCTTGCACAGTTGGTGATTTCAAGTTTCTTTTCCTCCTTAATTATATATGTACCTGAAATTTTTTTCCTGTTTTCAGAGAATAATAATAAATTGAGTTTCTCTTAAAAAAAATATATGATTTTCCCGTTGAATTTTGGTGTTATTTTGAGATGATGGCTTTAAAAAGAAAATCTCTATATATATAATATCGTGCATAAATTCCATAAACCTTTTTGGGAAAATTAATAATTGATTTTCTTTGAAATTTAAAATTTTTCCTTTCGACACATTTCATCTCTATGCATGGGCAGACCTTTAAGTGTTTCTTGCACGTTTCTCACTTCGAATTGTGGAGATAATTTTGGCAAGATTCCATGTGCCGCGGCATCCCTGGTACTGGAGAAGGGGGCGGAGGGGAGGGGGCTAGATAGTCCCGTAGAACACGCATTGCAGAGAAACAAGTTCGAAGAAGTTTCTTTGAAGGGTACACTTAATGGACCTCCATAACGGTTGTGTTTTGATTTCTGTTGCCACATTTGGAGAGAGAATAGTCGCCTTGATTTAAAGAAAGGCTATTTTCAAAACTTGACAGTAAACGTAGGAAGTGTGGGATTACATGTCTGAATTTTTATTTTACTATTATTATTTGTTTTATAATTACGTTACCTCTAAATCAAAAGAACCTGAGTCCAAATTGGGCAACTTTTCTGGAGGGTGAAAAAAAGGAATCCTACTCCTTTTGGAGTATATAATGCTCGGTTATAACTTCCACTAAAAGCTTTATATTTTTTGACTAAGTTAACAATGTTATGGTAGGATAAGTCACCAGATTTTGACTTGAAAATTGTTTGGTTTGGGGAAAAAAAAAAAAAAAAAAAGAAAAAAAAATTAATTAAAACTTCTATTTTGTAAATCTATTAAATGGTTTAAAATATGTTTGCTTGTTTCTTTATAGTAAAATATCTTAAAATTTCGATGAAAAAGTATTTATTGTCGTTTCACTGTTGAGTGCTTAATGACGCAAAAGCTCAACAAGAGCCATACTGCACCAAACCATTGTTAATTTAATTTTTTTAAAAGCTTTAAAACATTTCAAAATCACATTTTGTGTCAAATTGTAAAAAAAAGTAATTTAAGTTGTAAAAGCCAATGTCTTTTAAAAATGCAATTAAAAGTACGATATTCACTTAAAATGTGTAAAGCAGAAAAAATACATAACAGGCATTGCATGTAAGGGCATCTTCTGCCAGCAGAAAAATGCACATGGTAAAACGAGTATGACCTATTCTTAAGCTTCTCAGGGGCACTTACCATTTTAATGATTGAATATAAACATTTATTTTCTATATTAAAAACCATTTACATTTAATTGCAATTTAGAAAAGGCTCTACATTCGTGTTCTAAAATATGGACTGTTAGAATATTGGCAGTCTTGCATTCAATGCTTTTCTATTTAACATCTCGACATCATTTTCTAATCAACGACATTTCCTGCAGAAAACTTTTAACTACACCTCTGAAGTTAACTAAATCGTACATTTTTTGGCATCCATTTAAGTGGATTAGACCATAGAAGAACATTGTTATTTTTTTTATGGCTAAGTGAATTACAAGGCCGAGAATTTCGTAATTGGAGGTAAAAGGATTTATAAAACGATAAATGCGAGGAGATTTTCATCATAATTGCGTTCGCATATTTTCTTTATTATCATCTTTTTTATCTCCCTATACCTTAATATTATTTACATTTACTTTCTAAATTATCTTTGTATTTTTTAAATTGTATTTATATTTTCTATATTATGTTTATTTATTCTATTTTGCATTTTTGTCTGTTTTTGTATCAGAATGGAACAAATCTACTATTCGAAATGAGGATTTTGGAATTTTTCAGAAATTGAATTTTTAAGGAATGAAAGATCTTATATTTCTGATGTAAATTTGTATTATGTCATAAGTATTATTTGTGTGTTCTGTTCCCCATTATTAAACTTTAAGTAGTTGAACTTCAAAATCGTTTGTTTATAGCAATGCCTCTTTTTTATGAAAAAATACTGATTTTGCTACGTGTTTAGTATACGTTATACCTAATGTGTTTTTTAGGTTAGTCTCCAGTGACAAAATATAATTGCGACAAAATCAGACAGTAAAATTGGTATTCAGCACAATTTTCTGTTATACTTCGAAACAATTGCAACGAAACACCAATACGTAATGATCATGCGTTTAGTCCCGCAATAATATAATTTAGTCCCAACTTTCTTTTTAATTTAATTAATCTTTTATTTTTTTATCACCTTTTTAGTCTAAGACCTTGAGTAGTTACCAATTCCATAAAATTTCTCGGCCACTTTAACACGTCTTAAATTTTTTGATAAATTCTGAAACCTTAGCATTGTACTTAAAAAGGGACAAACCATACATTTGACCCTTCGTAACTTATCTGCTACTATCGGGATTTGTCATTGTTTTTCTATGAATTCCAGAACATCAAATTACATTATGAAAACAGCCGTTTTTATATCTCCGGAAATACATTGTAAATATTTTATTTATATATTAGTTTTAAATTTTCCGTTTATATTTTACGTAAAATTTGTACTCAAGGTCGTTCAAATAATCTCTTAAATTTAGAAAGAGAAAAAAAAGCATGAAGGCAATTTTCTTTCATGTTCAACTCGTATTACTCTTCGCTGGGAGCTTTTAATTTTTAATGCTAATCAAAGTAAACTGCAACGATAAAAAAAAAAAAACAGGATAAGTTTCTACTGCAATCTCTTCAAAAGCTAGCTCCCCAATAGTACAATGCCTTATCCTCCCATCAAAACTCCCGATCGTGGAGGGGGTGGAAGAATTATTCGAAAATTGCCACTTCAGCAACTTCTCATCGACATATCTTTTTTAAAAAATTACACGTACAGTCCTTCGATCCGGAAAATCTCCCTTTTCCTCTTCCAAGAGTTCCGCCAAACGACCTCTGGCTGACGCCGCGTTTCGTTCGATTTTGGCAGCGAGCCCAGAACGCAAACCCAAACTGGAACTATCCCCTCTCTTTTCCAGTGTTTCGTCCCAGGAAAATAGAACACTCCCTTGACCGGACAGTCCCTGTTGCTGGACTGTCCATCCATCATCCCAGTTATCCTCACCAGAGATTTTTTTTTTTTTGGTTCCTTTCGCTCACTCTGTGTTAGGACCTTGTAAGTAGGTTGACCGGGAGATGGAACTTGGGATTTTAGTGAGAGAGAAAGGAATGGGTCATTAATGTAATTGCTTTATTATTGGAGGGCGTGATGTCATGACCATTGGGATTGAATTTGGTTGGAGGCAATCATGATCCAATAATATTCAGGGTTATCAAAGAGTAATATCACTAAAAATAATATGTATCTATAATGTTACAAAAACTATTTTATCGTTCCCTTTTCTTTATTAATAAAATATTAATACCGGATAACTGCTGGTAGTTAGCCCATTTTCCAAGACTTTTCTCCGACTAAAATTTAATTTGCTTATTAATTTGGCACCAACTTTAAAGTTTTGACTTGATCATAAATCTAGCTTCTACGTGCATGCTGCTTCTGTCATAATTGAAATTGCTTCATTTATTTATAATTTATTCGATAAAGATTACAGTATTAGTTAAGATTGCTTCTTTTTTTTAATTTTCAAGTGTGTAGATAGGTTGAAGGAAATCATCACAACGTTATAATTTTCTTTTGTACAGTTGCAGGTATGAAAAGAACTTTGGCAAAAACGTGTTTTAGATTTGTTATTTGGTCTTCAATAAAAACATTGAAGCACATGTTGAATGTTTAATCATAGAGCAAAGCTGTACGGCATTATTTGAAGTTGTATTTGTTTTTTTGATATTTCAGAACGAAGGCACAAGAAATGGTTAACTTTCACCCAAGATGTAGGCTACATTGACTCGATTTTAACTGCAGAACCGTATTTCTTCAGTTCAGATTTATAAGGAATTTTTTTAGAGATCATAAGCTCTAACGATGTTTCAATGCATTTTTTTCATGATCTAACTGGGTAATGATTAGTTATTTATTCCATCACGCATGAGTGCATCGATTTTTAAAATTTCATGTAAAATCGATTATTCGATAAACTAACGTTCAATTAAATTTTTGATGGTTAAATTTAAGATTCCACTGTTGCGTGTAAGTAGTTTTAATTTGGATTTCTCAGAAAATATTCCATGGATTTTTTTTATTGAATACCATGTGTGATCCTTAGTCCTCAGCGCTCATTTAACGTGTTAGAGTTGATTATAGTTGATTATCAATATTGCTTTATGAAGGTTGATAATATATTTCAGAAACTTTAATTATCAACTATTTCGAAACTAAATCGAGTCTTTATGCAATGAATTTCCTCCTTTGAAATTGTTTTGAATTGAGTTTGAAGGTCACTAGCATTGAAAATTATAGTGTCAGAACCCATTAGTGGTTGTATACGAACGTCTATTGTGATTAGAGTAGTAGAAACGATTTTCTTGGCTTTCGTTTATGAACAACTGCCGAGAATTGTTATTTTCTTCCGAGTAATTCAGATGTAAAAGATTACCCTTTTGTTCAAAAAAGAGGAAGTTTCTTTTCCTTTAACAAGAGAAAATATTGTTGATTTATAAATGAAAGAAACATCTGCAAGGCTGGATTTATACCGAGTGACAGCAATTTGCTAATTTTAAACAGCGTCCAATCATAATTCATGAAGATAGTCGTATGTTGATGTAGATGATCTTAACTCCGTACTTTTAACCCAAGCTGTGATGATCTACTATAAGGCAATAAATATCAGTTTTTTCACCTCTACATGCTACAAGACACACTATTTTTCCCTTTTGTCTTTGTAAATTTTAAAATAAATCTTAGGGTTCGTATTAAATTTAGTTTAAACATATCGCCTTATTCTACACCCATTAATATCAATTTTTTTTTTTTTTATTTGGTTAAAAAAAGTTCACGTGTCCAAATTTTACTAGTGCCAAAATTTCACTTGTGTCCACATTTTACAAGTGTTAAAATTTCACATGTTGTTTTAAAAATTGACATTATGTATTAAAAATCACAAACTGTATCAAAATTTTACATTTGGTTACATTTATTTTAATGTAACAAAAATTCAAAAAATTATTACTATACTTATTTGACCATTGAATTTAATCTTTTATATTTCATTTTACGCAATTATACCATTTTAGCTTGAACTTGATTCTACTATTTACTGCTGGGTTCGCCCTTGAGATTTTCAAACACTTACCTTAAGTGTCCGATTCCTGACTAAATCTAATAAATTTCCACCCAAATTCTCCTTTACTTTTTTTAATCTTAGTAGTGATAATTAACTCTTTGTAATTGCCTCTATGCCACTCTTCAGAATCTCAGAGTGACGGTAATTTCTTAAGCAGTTTTTCCTCCCACGGTTGACTGATTTTAAATTAGGCTTCGCGATTTCTAATTAATGGGTAATTTACTCGTAAATTTTGGTAAAGAGCTAATGTTTATTCTTTTGTAAAAACTTGACATAAATTGCTTTTTTAATAGTATTTTTAAAAGATACTTTTGTGGCTGTGTGTAAAGAGGATACCTCATCGGGTTCATTAACTTGACAAGTCAGTGCGCTTTACTATCAGAAAAATGGGGATAGAACTAAAAAATATTTTTAATTAATAATAATTAAAGTAATTCAAAAGTAAACTAATTTCAGGATACTTATTTTCATATTTACAATAGTCAGACCCCGTTAACGCGAAATTGACGGGGCCCAATTTTATTGAAAGGTTTATATTTAATACAGTAGTTTAAGTATACATTAAGATAAAAAAAAAAGTAAATGTATTTACTTATTATTTAAAGAAGTCTGCTATTGATTTCTACTTTAAATTTTACCTCTTCTAAATTATGTAAAGCACATGAGGCGTTGTCCTGCTTCATTAGAAAATGCTGCAAGGTTTCATCGAAACAAAGTGGTTTAAAGAGCAAATTTATTTTCGTCTTAAGCGGGATTTCATTATGTGATACTTCGTGTTAAACTAATAAATTAACGTTAAGTTTAAGCTTCATCGTACAGAGAACTGCTTTTAACGGGATTAAGTGTCAACGGTATAACGGGATTTCTTTCGTGTTAAGCAATTTCGATTTAACGGGGTTTGACTGTACTTATTTAAAGATCATCTAAGTCAATGTGCAATTGATTTATAGTTTTAGGAAAATAACTATTTTTGTGTGTGAAAACGTAATATAAATTGCGTTTTTAATATCTGCAGACGATAGTTTAGCGACATGCATTCTGCTATCAGCTGTTCGTACCAAACTTTAAAATAGTAATCTAGTCTCAATTTGTAAACTAACTTTAATACACTTATTTCCATGTTTCCTGTATATAAGATATTCCTCTTCATTTGTGAAATACCTTTGAGATTGCCGAATTCCCCGCCAGTTAATGTTTGCAACTTTTACCATTTGATGATTAAAGATGCTTTTAATTTGTATGTTAATTTCTACTGTATTGGTGGTGTTCAGAGACTTCTATTTGAATATTTGTTTAAAAAATTTCTAGGAAATATTTAACTTTCCGAAAACAGTTTCTTGTAGATTCTTCGAATTACTTCTTAGTGATTTATGCTGTCTGGCGTTTGTTTAAAATTAGATTTTGTAAGCTAACAAAATTTTGCAGATATTCAATAGGATTTGGAGAAATATTTGTCTCAAAACAGAATTTATTGTTAATGAGCAAGTGGGTTTGGAGTTATGTTGATAAGCTAATTATATAGTGGAAAGTAGATGTAACCGGATTTGTTTTACCTTGCATTGTTATTTTCTGAAAATATTTGTTTCATATATGTTATTGATTCATTTTTTAATTTGTAGTAAAAAAGAAAGCGATAAAATAGTCTTGGGAAAGAGGACTCTCCTAAAAGATGTACTGATTTCGAATTCAGAATATGTTTGTTGGAACTCGGATTTTAATTCAGAGAACGAACGTACAAATTTTAAACCTAGCTAAAAATAAATTTGAATGAAAGAATTTCTGATCAAGCAACATCTCTTGTATATATGCTGCACATCTTTGTGATATATTTTAATTTTGAGGAATGTTTATTTTTATACGATTCTCCTAAAAAATCATTATCTTTTTTTAGCATTTATATTTAATAGAAATCATTTCATGAATTTATATTGCCTATAACTTAATACAAAAAGTTGAAGTCTTCGAGTTATAGACTAACTTTTTAATCACTTCGAAACATAAAAAACTCATATGAGTGTGAGAATTAGCATTTTATAAGCTTGATGAATGTTGGATGGAGAAAGCATGACTGCAACCTTAAGAGGGGCAGCAGTTTGTAAAGATATGGATAAGCTGAAACCTTAATTGTGGTAGTTAAACTTCTAGTGCATTTTTTTATAGTGCATTCTCCTCCTTCTACGCCCAACTAATGGTTGTGTGATTAGCGCTCTGGCCTCGCATGCCAAAGGTGCCTCTTTCGAATCCCTGGTTAGACATCGATGTTCGTTGTGGTTTGGAGTTCACGTTAAGCTGTAGACAGGGTTCCCACGGTCATTGAAAGTCATTAAAAGTGCTTAATATTTCTGAACTTGTTTTCAAAATCTTGAAAGTGCTTGAAAATCCTTTGAGGTGCTTAAAAGTCCTTGAAAATGCTTAGAGGTTCTTAAAAGTCCTTAATTTTTGCAGGTGTTGTATGGCCAACTGCAAAATTTATAAAAATACAACTCAGACTTGCTATCCCCGCGTGACCGCCACTTATCTGCACCGTATCAGAATTTTCCGACATATTTGTATTACGCATCCACCAACTTGTAACTTGTTTGGCAGAATATACTTTATTAAACATTTATAAATAGACATGATGCCTGAAAACAAATTTTCAAAGGTCCTTTAAAACATTAATTAGGTCCTTAAAAGTCATTGATTTTCATTCTGTGATTTGAGTGGGAACCCTGTGTAGATCTCAGCCTGATTAGGCTTCATTGTGCATGAAAATAGGTTGTTGATCGTACGTCCAACCAAATCCTTTCTACCCCTCGCATACCAAAAGTGCCGTGCTCAAATCCCGAGTTAATCATGGATGTTTGTTGTGGTTCGGAATCCACGTTAAGGTGTAGATCCTTAACGCGTCTCTGCTCTAAACTGACGAAATATTATTATGAATAGTAATTGTCGCTCATTCTTTCATTCTTGTATAATATTTTAATTGTATGATGATACGCGACGGGATTGGAAGAATTGCTGACTGTACCTGACTAATTTCTTATGAAACAAATTTGAATCTGTTCGTGTTTGTTCAAATTATAAAATATCGTATACTAAGAAAACTCCTTTTGAAAATCGAATTTCGATATTGCTTTGATTGAAATACCCGGTTTGAAGAAATATCAAGTCGGGAAACTACATCCGCATTGGGGCAGGAAATATGCTTGTGTAACTTATTTAACTTCCTGGGTTGAAAATCTCGTATCTTCTGTTACACACGAACGTCACCGCACAGAATATTTTCGTCGCATAATGCAAAATAAGAATCGATATTCATAACCCTCGCCGGTTTGGAAATCAGTTTTTAATTGTGTTTATGTTTATTAAAGACTTCAATTATAGATGGGACAAGCGTTTCCTGGCGATACTACAATCAATTTACTGATTTCATTTCTAGAAATGTGTTATGCTATTTATTACCCCGTCCTAAGGCTACATGGGAAGTTATTTTAAATTAAAAAACTAATACGATTCAGAGGAGTGAAGGTTTGGACTTAAGTTGAAATGTAATATCCAGGCGTTTGCGAATGATTTCTGCAATGAATTTTAATTGTCTTATCAACGGTTGATTTTTATTTCAAACGGCTAATCAATTAATTACGACAGGTCAGGTCAGCTTATCTTTCATTTTTATTTTAATTAGATAAGCGTTTCAATACTGCTCCTGCAATATGTAAACATCCAATAGCAAAATACTTCATTTGTGGTTTTCTTGTCAGTGTTTCTTTGTCATTGAAGCCTCTTCTCAGAATCAAAAGAATTTTTTTTGTGTGTGTGATTTTTATAGTGTGATAGAAACTTCAAGACAAAATGTGTTTATTGTTGATTAAAATCCACTACATATATACAAACTAGCTGAATACTCGTGCTTAGGTTCGAAACTTTGCCTTATGCATTTTAGCAATCAACAAGACATTCATGTATTTCACATTTCGGGCGTTTGATCCCGTTTCGACCCCTGAAAATTAGTTTATCGAAATCGGAATACTTAACTTTATCTACTCTTGTTCTTATTGACATTTGATTCAAATTTTATATTTGTGCTTATATTGGAAGTGGGGTGTTGGAATATTCCTCGTATGGAAATTAGTTAATTAAGATCGGGAGAGCTTTTTCTATCATTACCCTTGCTGATATTTGTACCAAATTTCAGAGTTTCGACTGCGTTAAATGTAGAACATTGAAATATTCCACTTTTGGAACGTTTCAACTCCTTTTTATCGAGATCGGAATAGTTTAATTTTCTTTTCTTGCCCTAGGTAACAAATTCCAGATTGTGGAAGTGGGATATATATTGGAAGTGGGATATTTGAATATCCCTCGTTTGGAACGTTTGGCCCCGTTTCAACCTTTTAATATTGGATAATTGAGATCGGATTATCTTACTTTTTCTATGTTTATCCTAGTTGACATTTCTACCAATTTTCAAATTCATGACTATATGGGAAGTGGGAGAATTAGTGGTGAGTCAATGGATTGGCTTTGCCTTTTAGTACCTCACTATTAACCATCGTTATTTTCTAAGATTTTTTTTTTAACTCTTTCTAAGATAACATTGCATCGTAAACAAACTGTGTGAAAAAGTTTGTTTCTGCACATTTTTTTAAGATGTTATAATAATTTCTATTTTTTCTAGGATCTGGTTTAGAAAGTTGTTTACATAAATTAAGTACTAAAAACCCACGCCTCTTTCATCCTTACCAACTTTTTTTTTGGCAAGAATCCTTGGATAATTTATTCTGCATGTTTATTTTTAAATTTTTTATTTTTCCGAAACACTTCTTGAAGATTTATTTTCTCTTGTCATAAAAAAAAGGCTTCGTTATTTTCTTACTAGTGTTGTATTTCTGACGCGAATTTTTCGTTCTTGGCATGTCTGCTTAAAACATTTTAAAAGATAATCTTTCAGATTTAACGTTTTCGCGGAAACTTCAGGTGATAGTGAAGAAATTTTTAATTTCATTTGCATTTTAAAAAATTTCTAGCTCATTGCTTCCGACATTTTGTCGAATGTAATTTCCCATTTACGTATTTAAATGTATTTTTATTTTATAAAAATGTAGTTTAGGATTCAATGATAATTGAACTTTATTGTTTCATACAACTTATAATAAAATGACCGTTGCTCTACAAAATCACCGTTTCTGGGGAAAACTAGGGGTGTGGAACATCGCACAACTTTCAATTACACTTTATTACTGATGTGGGTTTATGTCATTTACCGTTTTTAAATTTCCACCATTCGTTTAGAAAAAATAGCCAGTTTGGCGATATTTTTTGCGGAGAAAAAAAAAAAAAAATCTTCGCCGAAAATGGAAATTTCACCGATATACTTTTCTATAATTCTTATATTATCCTTTCTTATAAGTGAAACTGAGAACAGGAGAAAAAGCGATCATTCATAAGCTATGTTCAAGCAAAGAGCACTCTGTGTTAAAGGCATTCGTTTTTCCAGTTTTTACGCCATTGAAGCATTTTTACGAGAATTTCGGAGGTGGGGATGTTTAGAACACCTTAAAAGAGGCATTAGCACAGCGATTTTTATCAAAATCGTTAGAGCCGTTTTTAGCAATCATTGAAAAACATGATTTTTTCAATAGCAGCTACCTTTTGCGCATGCGCGATTTTGACGAAAACCTTAATGGTAGGTCCTTAGATCATCACCAACCTGCTCACCAAATCGTAGGTTAATTTGTTCTCGAGTTATGCTGACCACGTACACACAGGCAGACATTTTTTCAGATAACTTTTTTGAGATCAGGATGTTCCAAAACGTGGAGAAATACAAAAAAAAAAAAAAAAAAAAAAAAAAAAAAAAATCGAATTTTTTTTTTGACCTAATCCTGTACTTTCATTTCTCTATGTATTACATATGGGTAATTGAAAGTAAAAATTTTTTAATAAAAATACGTCTTGTGATGCTGTATGAGGCTTCGTAGAATTGATTTCTATTTTTTACAGGATTTTGTAAATTTTCGAACATTTATTGTTTGCCTTAGACATTTTTTTTTTAATGCCATTTTGAATTAGTAGGTAAAGGTAATTTTTTTTAAAATTATTTTTCTATTATATTATTGAGTACTATCAGTTTTCGTTCCCCACTTTTGCTCAGTCGCTTGAATATGAAAATACTTTAAATACCAGGCTAGATAACTTGGAAGTTTTTTGCTTGGTTTAACATTAACAAAGTTATTTATGGAGATGTCAAAAAAGGTGGGATAGAGATAATAAATACACGTTTGTCATAAAACCAAAGACAATGACGATAAAAAATACACTGTTAGCCGCATAAACAACATTTTACAGCCTCGTTGCACGGAAGATCATTTAAAAACTTTGCGGTATAATTTGTTTGCATCGTTAAGCTATCAGTTGTTAACGTACCATTTATTGATTTCTTCCAGAATGAGTGCTGGTAAGTTAATTTTTACATACTTTTTTGTTTTGGAGCACTGGTTATTAATATGTTGTTGTGGCTCTATAATTGTGCGATAAAGTTTCGTGCTTGAGGTCACCAGTAGTTGAGGTAGCAGTCCAATTTGATAACTCTGGCTTCTGATAATGTTTACTATTTATAAATTTAACAATTTTGTGAAATGAGGCAATTTAATTTGTCCCCAAAGTTTTTTTGTGTATCGTTGTTATGTTAGTATTTGTTCGATGAGTAGAATAGTTTCACAGCTACATGAGTTCATCTCAATGCAAATTTTGAACCTTCTCCAATTATTCAATATCAGGTGAAATTAAACTTTTGTCTGTTCGAGTTGTTATATCTTAATTTCTTTATTGTTTCATTTATGTTCTATGTATTGCTGGAATTTTTAGTACATATTTTATATCTAAATATAATGAACACTTTTTTAAAAAAATATACTGAATCGCTGGGTCGAAATTTCCTTTGCTCAATGTTTGATTACTGGAATGTCATTTTACCCACCAAGTTCTGAATATAAACTCAGCAAACAAAATCCAATTCCTCAGTCAACTGCAACCCAATTTGAAACTTTCCCGTCCTCTCTCTTAATGCTTCTTTTCTCCAGTGTAATCTTTTACAAGTTACAGTTTCATTCCAAGGATTTTTATCCCCGGAAAAACAAAACAAAACAGCAACAAAAACTTGTTACGAGTTGAACAAAAAATAAAAAGGTTTCGGGGGAATGGCAGTCTTCTCTTTTTAACTCCTCGAGTTCTTTTTTAAACCAAAGATCATAATCTTTTTATTATGCTATAAGTACAGTTCGCTGATACTTCACTTGCTTCTGAGCGGGCCAATCAATACGACCAAAGTAACCTTGTAGCACAATTTGGGGCGGGTGTGTATGTCATTATGCAAGAGTATTTCCTAATTTCTTAAGTGGTCTTTCATGTAACGTCTTGGGTTACTATTTTTTGGCATGTCGAGGGAGGGATATGTGTTTAAGCAAACGCATTAAAAGTTATTCCTGTTTTAGGGAAAGTTGAAATTTTGTAGTGGGTGTTTTGTGTGCTTGTCAAAGGAGTGGGATATTGCATTCAAACTTTAAGTGTTATGTGATACAAGAGAATGGGATGGCCTTGTTTCTTTTTAAATCCTTTATATTAACTTCGATTTTTTGTGTGGCGACGTGGCTGTCGGGAAAATCTACGGCTGCCTAAATAACCCAATTGTCGTCATCCAATTGAACTGAAACTTGCCAGTTAGATTCGATGTCAGTGGTAATGAAGTGTATCAAGTTTTGGAGGCTGTCACTGTCTCTAAAAAGCCGTTTTACACACGCTTCTGTTGGCGCTTCTTATTATTAGTAAATCTACTTCACGTCATCTAATTGAGGTGAAACTTTTGAACTTGACAGGCACTCGTTGTCGAAGCCAATGATTTCTATCAAGTTTTGTTAGGTATTGTCATGCAAAGCTGTTTTATGTACGTTTATTTTGTCTTGCGTCAGACTTATCAGCTTTTACTCAATATCCAGATACTAAGCCTAATTCAAACATGTTCAATTTGGCGACATTCAATTAGTGAAAGCTTCCCCTATTAAGGTTGACGAGGCAAAATCTTCGGACTGTTAATTAACCCATTTTCCGTCATCCAATTGTGTTGAATCTTGGCAGATAGACTCGTTGTGGATGATAATGTATTCAATTAAGTTTTGAGGGCAGAAATAAAAATTAGTAAATAGTTCGGAAAGGTTATTTTCTTCGTAGTGATCAAATTATACGAAAACTAGATCTGAACTCAATACGATGCCATTGTACATAAAAATTGGCCGTGCATATTAAAAACTTTGTTTTTAAGGGTTCTACTTTTTTTTTTTTTTTTTTTTTTCATTTCTAAATTTGGACGTGTTTCGACTAATATTCGAAGGAAACCACTTAGCGGGATGAGTCTCTATTTGACTAATACAATTTCCATTCAAATACGTGGACAATGCAATAATATCTTTCCGATGAAGGCTTTATAACCTTAATACATTAATATTAATTGTATATATTTCAGTGTTTATCTTGGGTGGAGCTGTACTTCGGGAAACTTGATCCATTTATTATATTCTCAGGTGATGTCATATGGGAATTCAATTCCGTCGTAATTCCCTCTGTTGACTGCCTCTTAGGACAAATGAAAAGTTTCTTTTTAGATTCCATGCCGTCACGTTGCCTAGCAACGCTTAGATACTGTGTTTGTTGAGTTGTATATTGCTCTTATATTACAAGAATGCGAGTGAAGATGTTTGCTTGTAGTGATGAATTAGGGAATCCGGTCAATTCCACGCTAGGGGACGCTGCAGTGATAACACTAAATAAACCAGAGTTTTGGTGTAAAACAGCTGAACACGTTATTCGTATTAGTAAATTTAATACAAGCATCATTTTTTTTTTATTTTCAATGAACACTATTTTTTGACAAGCCTTTATGGAAAATAGTTTGGAAAATCTGTTAGTTGATTAAAGTAAATTCTTTTAATGTATTCTAAATAAAAGCAAATCGAATACTTCCATATTTTAACTGCTGCGTTTATTTTAATTGCGGGTGGGCGTTCGATTGAAGAATAAGAACACAACTTTTTAAAGTTAGAAGTCACTACTTACAATAAGCAATTATTTCTTAAGAAAGTTACCAAAAATCACTTTTTCATCATCCATATTTTAAATATCAACATACTTAATAGTTCACACTTAATTTCGCCTCATGAACGTTAACATACATGTATTAACGTACTTTAACACGTATATTTTTTTTAAGAATTTTGAAATTTGGTTTATTGTCATTGTTATGATCTCAAAGCCCTTTTGTCTTGGGAATAAAACTCATTATACGAAGAAATACATACATATTCGTTTAGATCATTTCCAAACGGTAACTTGACAGTCAAATTGAATAAAACTTTAACATAAAGTAAAAAAATTCTTTTATTAAATTTTCTTTCTGAAAACACTCAAAATGTTTGTTTTGCTATTCGAAAGCGGGGAAAAGTTTCATTTTCGGGGGTACGAGGTTTATATTTGAAATTTTTGTGTTTTACCGATAAAATGTTTTAGCAATACTTTATTTTAAGTAAATATAATCCTTGAGAGAAAATACATTTTGAACAAAATTTCGATATTGGAACCATTTGTCGTAACAAATATATTAAAATAGTCGTGCATAACTCTTTATTCATCGAAATATTGAATTTATAAACAAATTAATAACTTACGAAAATCTTTCTATAAAACTTCTTTTAAATACATTTTTGTTGATGGTTTGTTTTACATAAGTTGATTTTGTACTTTTCGTCTTGTCATAACTTAATCTATGTACTTTTTACTTGTATTTAATTCAAGCATTTCTAAAGCAATATTTTTTAAAACATTTTCCAAACTATATTATTAAATAGTTAATTTTAAAGCTTTTTACTTGCGTGCCTTTTCGTATTTACGATCAAAAATTAAATAATTTTAGTCTGTTAATTTTAAACCGATTTTTCTTATCTTTAATAAATTATTTAATTTCTAGTAATTACTCTGACCAAAATATGAAACTAAAACTATTCCCTACTCATGTTGTGGAAAAATAGTTTAACAAGTCGTACGAATAGTTTCACCTCAACTATTTTAACAGAATATTTCGATCTTAAAGTTTCCGAATGCTGTTAAAATATGTTTCCAAACCCATAACTTGTTTGAAGGTTTCGATTATAAGTCTTGGTCTTATATTAAGTTACTTTACTTATTTCAAGGCACGTTCTATGTGATGTATAGATATATACTACCTAACTTAATGCTTTCCAAAGAACTTGAAAACTTGTCGAAACTTTTCTATTTTGGACAGATATGGACAAACTGTTATTCATGTATAATTCTTAACAAGGTATAGGAATAAGTTAATTTTATAACAATTTGCTTTAATCATTTAATATTATCGGCAGTATTATCAAGGTCAGGTCTGCATATTAGCACTAATATTAAAGATGATCAAAGTCTGGTAATTTGAATGTAGATTGTATTTTTTTGTAATTTTTTTTTTTTTTTTTTTTTTTTTAAGATTTACCGTGATTTGTTGTTCAAAGCTATAATGTTGGATACATATTTGAGTATTTACATTATTCACCCTAGTAAAATTGAAATAATTACACTTTTCTTTCCAAAGTAGAGCTAAAAAATGCGGTATTGGTTATTGTATCTTACTGTTCGTTTTCTAATATTTCCTTGAAAGTTTCGCCTTTGCGTTTTAATTTTAAAGATTAAAAATGAACCCTGCAACTCTTGAAATTGATTAGAACTGGATTTCAGTTTTTTTTTTTTTTTTTTTCAAATAAAAAAAAAACTTTTAAAAATATCACCTGCTTTTTCTTTCCTATTTCTTGAAATATGCGGTCACAAGCTTTGTGTCCGCAATTTCGAGAAATTACACATTTTCATATTTCTAACTTGCTCGAATGGTTTTGCATCTTTTATAAGGTTGCTAGTTTTAATTTTAAAAATCCTAATTGTTATTTGATTTTTAAGGTTTAGGTAAACTATATACTGTGATATATCAAAGCTAGCTTTGATGATACTCAATAGTTTTTGAGGTACGAATTCTTTTTTTAGACATTTAAATAAAAAAAATTAACTAAGATAAGGTCTTACTTTTTAGTTTATATATTTTATGTTTATTAATAATTAATCTATTTACATTTTAAAAGCCTTTTATTTTTTTTCACTATTGAACTTGCACCCTCTATATGGTTCTGCATTTGAAACGCTTGCCCTTAACGAACAGGCGTGGATTCAGAGTAATTAATACGTTTGGAGGTGGGGTCGAATATCATTGAATTGAGCAATTGCTCATCTTTTAAACAATGGTCTTTGCATACAGATGAAAATAGTTGTATCTGAGCTCTTGTTTAAATAGTCGCACTATTTTGTACGACAAAGCGTTTCTGAGTACTGAATATATGTAAAAATATTAAAAGTAATATTGACACTTACCTACATAACAAAACATATTTTTCAGTATATATCACAGAAGACATATATTCAGTAGATATTTTTGTAGATATCACAGAAATGATAGGGCTGGGACGTTTGAATATTTTACGAGTCATTGTTTGACATTAATGTGGTTATGCTTCCGTGCAGCAAGAAATTTCTTCATTTCGAGCAGATTGCCCTGATTTCTATTAAGATAATTTTTAAAGCGCGAAAGTTGTTCTTTTTTCTAAATCATTAGAGTAAAACTTAGACACTCTCTGGATCTGTTGATAAAAGGCAGCAAGTCATTATTTTGAGTTGTATGTTTGAAATCGTAAAAGCGTCACATTTTAAATTTCTACTGAACTAATAAATCCTTTAAAGCCTCGCTTTCCTTATGGGAATAAGGACGATGAAAAGTGAATGCCATAGTTTTCAGTTCACTCGTTGACTGAGCCGTCTGGAATGTGTGGTGACCAACCATGTTTCTTGATTGGTTTTCCAGATGCTGTTGAACAGTATGCCGGCGTTCAAGGATCGAACGCGTCGGCGCATGAGTCTTCCAATAGGTCCTTACCTCAACTTGGACAATCGGAGATCCTCCACGGCATCCACTGGTTCAGACTGTAAGCAGCTATCTGTGCAGTACGATGTGATAGCTAAGATTATACCCAAATTACGTCTTAAGGCATGAAAGAGTTTCTGAAAGCTTAAACGAAAAATCTTCGAATTAATGATTACATTTAAATGGGTGAAATTTTACGAATTTTTTAAATTTTTTTTAATGATTAATCTCAAATTAAAATGTTTTATTTTGAGGCCTGGTAAAAATTGTTCATAGTTATGGATCTAGTGAACTGTTCTTTTTGTATGCGTTTGTAAGTACTCTGTACATTTTGATAGTTTTTCTTTTGAAATTTTTTATTTGTATAAATACCTCTAAAAGGAGAGAGAGAGATATGAGAAATGTGTTGCTTGGCATAAATTCAAATATATGATTTTATGGCTAAATACTGTAAAATAAGTACTGTAAATGCTGACAATGAAAAAAGGATTAATTTTGAATTCAAGGAAGTTTATTTTTTTCTAACAAAATGTTTTTGCCTACTTTAGTTCACTAAATAAATATCGTTTCTGGCCTCGATCATTTCATAGGCATCACCTTAACTGAAATGTTATGAGTTCTAAAACTTACTAAAATAAAAATCTGTTACTGGGGGTCCTTGTTTCTTACTGCTAATTATAGTAACATGCAAAATTAGGTTCGAGTGTTTGGATTAAATAAGGATAATTTTGTATATTAAATAGAAATATATTGATATAGATGGATATCACAAATGCATGACTTTATTTCTGTAATTTGTCTAGACTTTTATAGATTTTTTTAATATAGTACAACACCACACCTTATAACTGTTCTAACTTTTCTTGTGTTTATTCAATGTATATTTTTTAATTTTAAATAGTAATCCCTTACTACATTCTTAATAATGTCCACATCATGTTTTGTTTTTGAAATTGCTTTAAATGTTCAAGTAAAAATTGCACTCAATTATCAGTTGTATGAAGTATTGGATGGAAAAATGACCGATATACTATAATTTCTATAAGTTATTTCTCAAATTCAATAGTGTTTTTAAAGTAGAATATTTACTGTCCTTTGCATATGCAACATTAAAGAATGAAATTGTTTAAGCTTTTATCATTTCTACATTGTTTCCTCATTTTGGTGAAAACTCCATACCACCTTGTCAAATTGCTTTGAAATTTATTTGAATTCCTTTTGTATAGTTTTGTAGCATAATAATTTTTTGTTTTATTTCTCTAGCTTCCTACTGCGACACCAGCTCTGATGATGAGGGTAAACTGCCCAAAGATAAACATCAGGTCAACTCGGCTGGCAGCTCTGACTTTTGTGTCAAAAGCATCAAGCAGGCTGCGTTTGGTCGCAGAGAGATTGAAATTGCTGAGCAGGGTAGTTGTTAACTGTTTCCTAATGAATTTGTCTGGACTTATTTTTTTAAATCTGTTAATGCTTGTTATATATATACTGTACTGTTGTATATACTTATGTTGAGGCTTAAAAGATATTTGATGTGCATTTTTCAATTTATTGATTTGTAAAATTTTTATTTTCAATTTTATGACGAATTTTTAATCATGCCAACTTTGTTATTTAATTGGTCTATGTTTGAGGCAAAAATATTATCTTTAATTCTTCTTTAAGAAAGTTAATTAAAAGATTGTCATAAATTTCAAATGTTTGTTTTCACATCATAACACATAAAGAAATGTTAGATAATTTGTAAGAAGAATGTTTTTGAATTTCAGAAAAGAAAATTTGCATTTATTGATGAAAATGGAAATTTTGTACTAACAAAAATAAAAAATTTGTATTAGTAAAAGGAATTTTGTATTAATTAAAATGAAAATTTTATACTAATAAAAATGGTAAGTCTGTATTAATAAAAAATGGAAATTTTGTTTCAATAAAAATGGATATTTTGTTTCAACAAAAATGGAAATTTTGTATTAATGAAAAGGGAAATTTATATACTTGGTTTGAAAGTAATTCTTTGAAATAAATTTTATATTTATTTCATCAATTACTAACCTATATAGTAATTGTTCCCTTGACAATTTCTATTTTATAATAAATTTGTCTTATTTTCAGAGATGCCTGGGATAGTCGATTTGAGGCAAAGATGTATAGTGGAAAAACCTTTGAAAGGAGCTAAAATTATGTGCTGCACACATGTAAATGCTCAAACAGCCGTAAGTATAATAATTATGTTTATAAATTGGAAATATTTATACAATAAAATTTAACTATCCTGATAGGTTTCTTGGAAATAGCAAAAATATGGGAAACACAAAAATTTCATGAAATTCGGCTGTGTCAGAAAAAAACACTTAACTTATTAAAAAACACTTAAATCACTTACAATGATTTTTTAAAATTTTTTCCTAAATCAGAGAGTTTAATTTTACTTTATTCATAAATGGGAGAGTTAAAAATCAGAAAATTTCACTTCTAGAGAAAGGAATCCCATATTTTCTTGATAATTATTCTATTTTTGAAAATTTCTGAGCAAATTCATACTTTAAATAAATTTCCTTATAGTAAGTTTATTATTGTTTATGTTCATTGACGGGAAACTTTCATAAGAAATTTCCATCTGGACAACCTGCTGAAATAATTCTTAACCAAAAACTATTTAACATTTTCTTTTTTATATTCCAAGAACAGGAATGAAGTTAAACTATAACTTTATATTGTTTATTAGTCCTTTTGTATTTTATTATTTGTATCAATTATTCTTATTAACCCATTGACGGTCATGGGACATTCTACAGTTGACAATTCTACATTTGTTTTCCCTGCAATAATTTTTAAATTCTATTTCTAATTCAAATGCAATATTTTTGTAAATTACTTTTTATTTATTTTGTTTTAGGTATGTTATAAACTATCATCCTAACCAAATTATTTTAAAAATATTTTATTTTAAATTTTATTTGTAAATATAAAAATTTTGTGTATTGGTGGAAAAACTGGAGATCAAATGATGTATATATACGTACATGACCATCAGTGGGTTAAAGATTGTTTCAAACTTGCAAATTAAATATTTAATATATTTTTTTTTACTTTGCCTTAACATACAATCTTATTTATGAAAATAAAGTGAATATTTTCCATTGAATCCTGGCTGAAATCCAAATTGTAGGATGTTAGTTTATTCTGTTCTACTTCTTTCTTCCGCAAACCAGATAATGTGCATTGACCTAAAGCTAAACCCTCAGCTGTTTGTTTGATATATTATAAAAAGTTTTGGTTTGTTGGATGATTTCCTAAGAAAACAGATAAGTTATTTACTTGATCATGGAAAAAAAAAATTGTGTACGTTTATCAGTATATCTATAAAAAAAGATTCTGGGCTCTGCTAGTAAAGTTAAAGAGTATTTCCCCATTATCTTTTCTTTTAAATAGAAATGAAATTAGAAAATATTTTCTTATGTATATTTTTTTTTTATGAGTCATAAATGTGAATTAGAAAAATATTATATTAAAAATCTCTGCAGATTTTTATTAATATAATTCAATTACAGATTGTTCATTTAACTTCTGGATAATTGGATCTAATGGATCTTCACACATTTTCTTCATTGTTAATTGGTTACATACAAAGCTTAAAAAAAATCCAGTATTACATTTTTGACTTTTTGCACTAAGTGCCGTTTGCAGATTTCGCACTCAATTTAAGTTTATAAACCATTGTTTTTTAATGGTAAATTTGATTTTTGTTTTGCATTTTTTACCACTCATGTTTTCTTTAGCTTAAAACTTGAGTATAGCGGTCACCCTTCATCTAAGTTCTCTACACTTGTAGTAGCAATTAACATTATGTAAAATTATTCTCATATTTGTGATCTCTACTTACCCCTAAATAAAAGTAATTGATGTAAAGTATTTGTAATATCAAATTATATTAAGTACCTATTATTTTTTTCAATTGCTCAAGGTTTTTTCGTGATTTTAATGCATTGTGTACTTATTAATTTTTTTGACTTGCTTCATTTAAAAATTCTACTTTGTATTTAAGGTGTTAATAGAAACACTTATCGCATTAGGAGCAAGTGTGCGATGGGCATCTTGTAATATTTACTCTACCCAGGTAAAAACTTTACTGTTTAAATTTTTTTTCATTTTAGATTTATGCAAAATGAATTTTGAGTGTGAAAGTGTAAAGTTAAATAAGGTTCAAAGTTATATTTATTAAAAATGTTTCATTATTATTTGTATCTTTACATTATACTTGAACTTTTTAACTTTATTCTGTACCTCAGAGTTACAAGATTTTAATTTTTCCTGATTTTATAGGTGAGCTTATCAATGTTAAAAAAATTGCTATTCCCTAAAATTGAATATCTGTATTATACGGCTTTGTATGATGTAGTGTTGATACCTTTTGAAAAAGCCAAAAACATCCGTAATATTGTAATCACTATTTGAAAATGAAAAAAAATATATATATATTGTCCCTTCCTTCAATGTAAACTTTATAAAACAAACCAAAAACTAGTGCTAAATATTTTCTATTAAATTAACCCTTTGCACTCGAGAGATGACTCTCACTCATCATATTATTTGATGCCCCAACTCGAGAGGTAACAATCGCTCGCCTCTAGATTAGATGTAGAAATTCAATGCAAAGTAAAGACCGATAATGTTTAGTTTCTTTGAAGTATGTTGGCAACCACAAACTGGACCAAAAATGCTGCAAAACGTCTCGAGTTGCTAGTTTCTCAGCTTGAAAAAGGCCTTGGTTAATTATTCTGAACTTGAAAATCCGATTATTGTATTCTTCGTAGCATAATTTCTAGTTGTACATAAAGTCCTTTTCAGGTTAACTTAAAATGATAATTGTTCTGTTTTAAATAACAGATTGTTTCATAATGCGTGATAAAAGAACTATTTTTGACTAGATTTTGAAGATCTAAATATGCCTAGAATTTGCTTGTATTTTAATTTAAATTTTTTTGTTTTTGTAATTTTTTTTTTTAAACTTAAATTATAAATTAAATATATTCATGCTTGTGCAAATGTAATATTAGTGTTTCATTTGGCAGTAAATTTATCAATGCTATTTATTGGTTTTATAGAATGAAGTGGCTGCAGCTATGGCTGAAGCAGGTTAGCTTTTTCTGATTTATAAATCACTTTTATAAAAATTTTAAAAATTTAAGTTAATGTTACTTAGATAGTGTTTTTGACTAAGAATAGTGGACATTATAAATAGAAACTTTTTTTTGTCTATGTAATATTGCAATTATTCATAACCTTCTAAAGGATTATAATACTTTGCTTTTTTTTTTTTTTTTTTTTTTTTTTAAATTTACAAATATGATTTTAGCATTTTTTATAAATACAAGTGTTTAGAAAGCATATTTTTGGCATAATGTTTTAAAATATTCAATTTTGGCATTTTATCAAAATTTATTTAAATTTTCAAGCTTTTTGAAAGAAAACAATTCTGTTACATCTCTGTAATATTTTAATTTTTCCTCCTTTCTTTTAGTGTAATTTTTCAGAAAATTTTAAGAAAAGTACATTGTTCTTTCCTTTTGTATATTTATTAAAATCCAGTGAGGAAGTTAAAAAAAAAAAAAATGCTTGCTTTTTTAGAACACATCTCTATTGTTGGAGAAAAATTTATTTGGTGGTTATTATGATTCTTTAAAAAGCTTTAGCAATTTAAATGGCTGTAAAAGCTTCAAGAAAATGCTGCAGCTTCTTATCACTGGTAAAAAAAATCGAGGTATATCGTGGAGGTATTATTATACTCTCATTATTAAGAGAGCAAAATACCTCCAAATAAAATTATGTGCTATTTTTAAAAAAACATTAAATAATATTATTTAAACCATACAACCAACTATTTATGGTGTAATGGTGTTATTGCACTGCCAGAAGAAAATATTTTTCAACATTTAGCACAAAAAAAAAAAAAAAAAAAATTAATAAAACTTCCACTTCGTAAACTTCAGTTAATCAAAGTATATTAAGGTTCACATTCTTATCTAAAAATATATATTTGGAAGGGAGGGTGTGCAGATTGTGATAAAATGCATTAATTATTTAATTGCATTTATAAATCTTTGATTGCAACATGATTTAACAGAAGCTGAGATTTTCTTAACAGAGGCAAACTTTAGGTCTTTGTTTTTGTTTGAGTGCTTTAATCAAATGAAAAGGAATAGAGTGGAAAAGTGATAAGTAAATTTGTAGTGGTCAATATCTCTCTTCTGCAGAGTTGTAAATATAAAAGAGGGCTGAATTTCGTCTAAAAATAGACTGTAACAGATGAGAAGAAATGGAAAAAATCTTAATCGGATTAATGATTTGGAGTTAATACAATATTGTGTTTTTTGCAGGAGTCCCTGTATTTGCCTGGCGAGGGGAGTCTGAACTGGATTTCTGGTGGTGCATTGATAAGTGCATTCATGCTGATAATTGGCAACCTAACATGGCAAGTATATAGCATATGCATATCAATCATTTTATAAGTTCATACTGCATACAAGAAAATACTTTTTTTCTAAAACAGCAAGAGGTTTAATAATTTTTATACTAATATTAATTAAAAATTTTTTTACAATAATGTAAAGTATAATGAATACAGCAAATTGGTTTTTAGTTGGTAATAATATAACCAATAAAAACAGAGTTTTTAAAAATCTGTTATATGCATTGTAAATTTTTTTATTCCCATTAACACAGTGCTGATGTCAAAAACATTTCTATGTGCGGCAAACTAGGTTTCAAAATTTATTTATTATAAATGAATGTGAATTTAGGCTCTCGCATTCAAATGTCATTTATTTATTCTGAGTAAAGTAATTTTATTATTTATTAAAAAAAATTTGGCAACAAGAAAGAGTTTCAACAATGATCAGTTCAATGATATTTTAATGTAATTGGATGACGGCAAGTTGGTTTATTAGTATTCCATAAAAGCAACCTTTTAGTGACAGTAACAACCCCAACATTTTATAGAATGCATTTTCATCAACATTGAATGTATTTGCCTAGTTTTTTCCCGATTGGGTGACAGCAAGGGGTTTAATTAAGCGTACTCAGATTTGCCTCCCATCGATATCCACACACAAAATCGAAGTTAATATAAAGGGTTTTAAAAAAATTTGAACTCTAAATTAAAACTTTATTTTTTAATGTAGCTTCAAAATTTCAATATATTTCTTTCCTATTTCCAAACTGAAGATTTTTATAAAGTAAACATATATTACCTTTTTTAAAAGAAATGGCCAAAATTATTTATATTTGAAAATTAGACTATAGGTAGTTAATGAAGGTTTCTTAGGGATATAACAAGTCTTTTTTTTTTTACCAAAGCAGTAATTGAATAAATTTGAGTAAAGCTTTGCTTGTTTACTTTTAGTATTTGAATATAAATGCCTTATGTGATAATTGTATCACTTAGAAATAGTGTTTAAAAAAAAAAAAAAAAAAAAAAAAAAAAAAAAAAAAAAGCCTCAAGTTAATTTCTAAGATTTCTGTTACAAAACCATTTCAGTGACCCTTGCATAGTTTGAATAATTACTTAACTTCTTTTGATACATGTGTAATATAAATGCATAGAGCCTACTCCTCATCATATAGCCTGGATCTACTCGAGTTTGCAGTGTGCTACTGTCATTCCTTTAAACAAAAGTGTTCTCTTTTTTTTAACTAAAGGCATCAATATTATTATTGAGTTGACCTTAATTAAATGTTTCAAATTTTATATAATACAATCACTTAATAAGTAGACAATAAGACATTGGATGGCCATTAAAAGACCTTCACTTTATACATATCTTTCACTTTTACTATTTAATGCCTGGAATCATTTAAATTTCATTAAAGGAAAAAAAGGATCTCATCTGCTTATTCTAATCAGTCATCTGTCAAAATTATAGTATTTATATAAAAAATTCTATGTATTGCTTTTGCTTATATCTGCCTATTACAACATACTTATTTCAAACCGATTTATGCCCTGTAGTGTAAAACATTTACCTGAGATAAAATTGTGTTTGGGGTCATCGCTTTGTAAGTCTACTTTAAAAAATGAACCTGCATGACAACAATTGCGACAAAAATTGTCTGGGCGAATTATCAGCTTAATTGGTGGGAGTTTTCTGGGTTTGCTCCCATGAAAGACGCACATGCTAAGAAAATTCCCTTACGAGTCTTCTTGAAGACATTTGGGGCCTGTTATTATACAGTTTCAACAATGTTGGCAAAGCATAGTTCTTTTGTTATTTCATTATCTAGCACCAGATAAATGTCTAAATCTACAAACTTCATTTCAGATTTTGGATGATGGAGGTGATGCCACCCACTTGATGTTTAAAAATTACCCTGCCTTATTCCGTGGCATGCGAGGTATCGTAGAAGAGAGTGTGACAGGAGTTCACAGATTATACCAACTCTCCAAGGCTGGCGATCTTCCCGTTCCAGCCATGAATGTCAATGATTCTGTTACAAAAGTAGGTGGTGGAAATTGTTAACTGTTTTTATACCATTTATATCTTTCTTTATCTTGACTTGCATACATTCATCTGATGTTTGGTTAACTTGTATGATAGTGATTGGTTAACTAATGATTCTGATTTAAAAAGGTAAATTTTTTGTTCCTGTGATAGCAAAAACTTCCAATCTTTTTATACATTTCTTGTAGTCGTATTGTATTTTAAAACAGTTTGAAGGTTTAGATTTGTTTTGATTTTTGTTTTGCATTTTTATCAAAATTAATTTTTTTAGTGTTTTTCTTTATAATTTTCTTATGTTTTTAGTATTTTAATGATGGTTTTAAGTATGGCTTAATGCAAAATGCTACTTGTATTAAATTTGTGATCCAAAAAGTTTATCAAGTAATTCCATTACCAATTTGAAAACTGATTTTATAATAAAGTTAATACAATGATTATAAGAATATTTTTGCCATTTTTCTTGATGCAACAGTTTGAGATTTTTCTCGTGTTTTGATAAATTAGTATAGAGCAGTTCTCACAATTATTCCAGTATTTTTCCTTATTCTATCTTCTTTGGAGGAGTGTTCACTAAATACTCTGCCTGAATTAATAAGCAAATTCAAAACTATGTTTGGTATTTAATACAATTGTATAAAGAATAGGAACGTATTAAGATGAATGCACAAGTACGTTAGGATAAAGAGTTTCTATGTTTACTCTAGAACCGACTTTTCTTTAACCAAAATTCTGGTTTAACAGATCAACATTTTTAAAGTATGCAATTTGAAAATAGTATAAATTGAAAACTTTTCAAAGAAAGAATATTTTTGTCTGTGTACTATTACAGTATCACACATGCTATTCATTTAAATTTTTCCACAAACTTTTAGGAGCATTACAAATATCTTTGTTTTGCATATACAAATTTTAGTGCATGCAAAAATATTGATGCTGCAAGACTAATAGCAGTGATTGGATGTTGACAAGGATATGACATGAGAATTTGTTGGATGATGCCGTCACTGATATGGTTCATGATAATGATGACACTGATATCTATGTTAATGTCTCATTTCTCATATTGCATACTGTTGTGAATTTTCCTCAGAGGCAATGGTGGCAACTTATATTTTGCTTAGATATTTTTTATAATGTGCAACAATGTTTGAAGATGTGATTTCAGTTTTTAATTTTAAAAAATTAATATATTGGTGCAAAATTAAGGTACAGTTTTATTTTATATTTATTTAGTCAAAATGTTGAGTATATGTTTTTAAAATGTACATAATTGCTTCATAATCATAATTTGTATTTGAACTAAAACATTTACTGTCTGTTTAAAACATAACTATGCCAAATCCTAATCTTGGAGTGTGATTAAAATTTTTATTTGCTATTCTTTAATGATACTTCTATTTTAATTCTTTTAATATATAATATGAGATTGGTTGGGCTACATTCGTTATCTCAGAGACTATGACTGTTATGAATTTTCCTCAGAGGCAATGATGGCACAGTTTTTATTATATAAAAACTATAATTTATTCTCTTCTTAGATGCTCACAAAATTTCTCCTAACAACATTACAGTCACTCTCAAGCTTCAGTTAAACCCACTTTGAATACAGTGATAATTTAAGCACATTCCAATAAGTAAACAAAGTGCTTAACTTCTTTCATCGAGATCCGAGGTCAAACTGAAACTCTTCCAATCTGCTGTCTTGTATTTATAGAGGCACCTGAAAACTTTTTCGAAATATCCAGCTAACTGAAACATCTCGAAATTTCCCAATTGCTTTATGTGTTGCCACCTTTTCTAACCTGTATTATTATCGCTGTTAGCAAATGAGATAAAATTAAATACAATAGAACTTTAAACGAGTATGTCACTATTTGCAACTAGTATATACAGAAAATTTGTGTAACAATACCGATAGTTTTTTAAACTATCAGAAACATTGGAAATAGCTCTATGTTATGTGGAGCAGCAGACATCGGTTTCTATAAAAAGTGGTGAAACTAAGCTGCAAGTGATCGAATCTCCCACCTTCAGAATAAGTCACTGATTTCTTTTAAAGATTCCTATTAATGATATGCAATATATAATATTAAAATTTTTGAAATAGTAGTTTGATGTATTTGTTAAATTTTTCATTTCATTGTCTGGAAAACAAGCATCGCTATCCAATTTACTTTCTGTTTTCTTAATTCTCCACTTCATCCATATTCTTGCTAAACTGGCTTATCCTCGGTCTCAGTTAGGCCTGTGAGCATAAAGTCGACTGTGTTACATATTTATGACATATTTTGATTTCTCAATCAAAAATGTGTCTACATGTATAGAAATAATTTCTAATTCATAAAGAAATGCTTTTCTGTAAAATTATGTGATTTTGGGCAGTTATAAATTTAAATTATCCCAATATCTATGTATAACCTATCAAGGGATAAATTTTGTTACTGACTGCAGTTGTACATTCAGCAACAAAAGTGACCCTTCAATAGAAAGGCAATTTGGCATTTATAGCTAGGAAAAAGAGCTTGATCAAAAATAAACTATTCGCTTAGATTTCTTGTTTCCTATTTCAGAGCAATAATTTCAAATTTTCTTGTACATAGGGTGTCATATTTCTATTTTCAAATGTTTTGATTCATTCACAAATCTTCTTTAACAATCCACATTCTTTAAATTGTTATTTCTGTATAATATTATTCTTGTACCTTATATGTACAGCATAGAGGAAAAAATCACTACGATGGCTATATCTTGTATTCTAATTAATGACATAAAAAAGTCAAGCAAAATTATTTCTTTTTATTATTGCTCTATACTAATTTATCATTTTCTTTAACTGTTCACATAACAGCTCAAATTTATATGGTTGCACTTAAATTTATTTTTCAGACAAAATTTGACAACCTCTACAGCTGCCGAGAAAGCATTTTGGATGCGTAAGTAAACTTACATTTTGTTTAGGTATTTTTTTATAATGTGCAACAATGTTTGAAGATGTGATTTCAGCTTTTAATTTAAAAATATTAATATATTGGTGCCAAATTAAGGTACAGTTTTATTTTATATTTATTTAGTCAAAATGCTGAGTAGGTTTTTAAAATGTACATAATTAAATGCGTTTCGTTGGCCCCGCCCACAAACGCACTAATTTTTTAATATATACCAAACTTTAGTGCTAAATTAGTGCTTTCAGAATCCACCATTAAAAAAATTAGTGCGTCAATATTTACCGAGATATACAAAGAAATGCGTGGGCGGGGCCAACGAAACGCTAGCCCCGCCCACAAACGCACTAGTTTTTTAATATATACCAAATTTTAGTGCTCAGTTAGTGCTTTCAGAATCCACCATCCAAAAAATTAGTGCGTCATTACTTTTCATAAAATTCAAGGTTAATTGAGGGCAGTCTCACGTACATTCGGCAATAAGCTAAAATGGCAATTTTGGCCAAAATATTGACGCACTAATTTTTGCAGTTGGGTATTCTGAAAGCACTAATTATGCCCAACATGTTAACATACAGGGTTTCCGCGCTTATGGAAAGTCAGGGAAAATCATGGAAAGTCATGAATTTAGACATTGGGTAAATTTTGTCATGGAAAGTCATGGATTTTGAACAAAAAAAGCCTATAAGTCATGGAAAAACAGTGAATATCATGGATTTCTAAAAATCTTACACAAAATCACGTGACTATGACGTCATAACGCCATGATCGCGATTCGTTGTTACTTCGACGATTCATCATTCATCTGCTTTTTTATTTACTTTACTAGCTGAATACCCGTGCTGCGCTACGAAATTTTACCATTAGCATTTTAGCGATCAAAAGACATTCATGTATTCTACACCTCAGACGTTTGCTCCCATTTCGATCCCGACAAATTGATTTATCAAAATAGGAACTTTCCTTTGTGGACATTTTAAACGAAATTTATAATTGTGAATAGTAAACTGGTATAGTTTATTGTGTTTATGTTTGCTCTTAGTTCTAAATTTCAAAGTAGTAGCTGTATTGGAATTAAGTTAATTAGACATTAAGTTAATCCTCGTATAGTTTCAATGTTGCGTCGTCTTTTCATCCCTTAAAAATTCGTTAATCGATATTGGAATGACTTATTTTTTTAACATTTGCAAAAAAATATCAGAAAAATGACTACATTGGAAGAGGAACATTCGGATATCCCTCGTTTGGAACATTTAACCCCTTCTCGACCCCTTAAAGTTGGTTAATCGAGAACAGAATAGCTTACTTTTTCTATGTTTAATCTTTTTTGACATTTGTACCAAATTTCCGAGTTGTGACCATATGGGAAGTGGTACATTCGAATATTCCTCGTTTGGAACGTTTAACCCCTTTTCCACCCCTTGATCCACCCGAGATCGGAATAGTTTACTTTTTCTGCGTTTGTCTTTATTGATATTCACACCAGTTTTCAGAATTGTGAAAATATGAGAAGTAGGACATTCGGATATATCGCTCGTTTGGAACGTTTAACCCCTTTTTGACCTCTTAAAATGGGTTCATCGAGATCGGAATAGCTAACTTTTTCTATGTTTACCATTGTTGACATTTGTACCAATTTTTAGAGTTGTGACCATATGGGAAGTGGTACATTCGAATATCCCTCGTTTGGAGCGTTTAACCCCTGTTCCACCCCTTAAAGTGGGTTAATCGAGATCGGAATAACTTACTTTTTCTTCGTTTGTCTTTATTGATATTCTCGCCAATTTTTAGAGTTGTGACGAAATGAGAAGTAGGACATTCGAATATTCCTCGTTTGGAACTTTTAACCCCTTTTCGAGCCCTTAGAGTGGGTTAATCGAGATCGGAATAGCTTACTTTTTCTATGTTTACTATTGTTAATATTTGTACCAATATTTAGAGTTGTGACCAAATGGGAAGTAGGATATTCGAATGTCCCTCGTTTGGAACGTTTAACCCCTTTTCGACCCCTTAAAGTGGGTTAATCGAGATCGGAATAGTTTACTTTGTCTATTTTTACCATTGTTGATATTTGTGCCAATTTTTAGAGTTGTGACTATGTGGGAAGTAGGATTTTCGAATGTCCCCCGTTTGGAACGTTTAACCCCTTAAAGTGGGTTAATCGAGATCGGAATAGTTTACTTTTTCTATTTTTACCATTGTTGATATTTGTGCCGATTTTCAGAGTTGTGACTATGTGAGAAGTAGGATATTCGAATGTCCCCCGTTTGGAACGTTTAACCCCTTTTCGACCCCTTAAAGTGGGTTAATCGAGATCTGAATAGTTTACTTTTTCTATTTTTACCATTGTTGATATTTGTGCCGATTTTCAGAGTTGTGACTATGTGGGAAGTAGGATTTTCGAATGTCCCCCGTTTGGAACGTTTAACCCCTTTTCGACCCCTTAAAGTGGGTTAATCGAGATCGGAATAGTTTACTTTTTCTATTTTTACCATTGTTGATATTTGTGCCGATTTTCAGAGTTGTGACTATGTGAGAAGTAGGATATTCGAATGTGCCCCGTTTGGAACGTTTAACCCCTTTTCGACCCCTTAAAGTGGGTTAATCGAGATCTGAATAGTTTACTTTTTCTATTTTTACCATTGTTGATATTTGTGCCGATTTTCAGAGTTGTGACTATGTGGGAAGTAGGATTTTCGAATGTCCCCCGTTTGGAACGTTTAACCCCTTTTCGACCCCTTAAAGTGGGTTAATCGAGATCGGAATAGTTTACTTTTTCTATTTTTACCATTGTTGATATTTGTGCCGATTTTCAGAGTTGTGACTATGTGGGAAGTAGGATTTTCGAATGTCCCCCGTTTGGAACGTTTAACCCCTTTTCGACCCCTTAAAGTGGGTTAATCGAGATCGGAATAGTTTACTTTTTCTATTTTTACCATTGTTGATATTTGTGCCGATTTTCAGAGTTGTGACTATGTGAGAAGTAGGATATTCGAATGTGCCCCGTTTGGAACGTTTAACCCCTTTTCGACCCCTTAAAGTGGGTTAATCGAGATCTGAGTAGTTTACTTTTTCTATTTTTACCATTGTTGATATTTGTGCCGATTTTCAGAGTTGTGACTATGTGGGAAGTAGGATTTTCGAATGTCCCCCGTTTGGAACGTTTAACCCCTTTTCGACCCCTTAAAGTGGGTTAATCGAGATCGGAATAGTTTACTTTTTCTATTTTTACCATTGTTGATATTTGTGCCGATTTTCAGAGTTGTGACTATGTGGGAAGTAGGATTTTCGAATGTCCCCCGTTTGGAACGTTTAACCCCTTTTCGACCCCTTAAAGTGGGTTAATCGAGATCGGAATAGTTTACTTTTTCTATTTTTACCATTGTTGATATTTGTGCCGATTTTCAGAGTTGTGACTATGTGGGAAGTGGGAGAATTAGTGATGAGTGAGTGAGTGAGTGAGTCAGTGAGTGAGGGCTTTGCCTTATATATATAGAGATTGATAGAAACAACGGTTACAGTTAAAAACTTCGGCCAATGAAAAGAATTTCTGAACTCCAAACTTGTGACATCACACAAATAGTTTCCGGTGAAAAAAAAAATTAACGTAAGAACTGAAATAAATTAATTTGATAATCTTTGCTTTTTGTTTTTAAATCCGTATGGGGGGGGGGGGGGGACACTACTGGTTTACATTGTTGGGGATCCCCATTGTTGATACCAAAACATTTTATTTTTGATTATTTAATTTACTTATATTTTCTTATTCCTTCTTCAAATATTTACTTATTATTAAAGATTGATTAGCTTTTTTAACACCTGAAATATCTAAGAATAGAAAATTATTTTTCGCTGTTTCTTTTGGTTTCGACGTATCTTCGTTACTGAATATAAGGTGAGTACCTATTCCTCTGCATTTATTGGAAAAGTCTCTTGTAGATATCTAGGGTGGCAACAGAACAGGGAATTTCACTATGCTGGAAAAATAAAGGAATTGCGTAAAATTTGAACTAGCTACGGCGCTTCATTTTAAGTGATTATCATCTACAAGATGATATATCTAAAACCAAAATTCTCAAATTATACGTCCAAATAAAACATTTTTGAATTAATGTAAAATCAAAACGATATTTTTAAAATCATTATATTTGTCATTCCATAAACATGGAATGTATTGAACTTCTGAAATCAAAGTCACGAAAATCTTGTAATGGACGGTGAACGAAAATTAATGTCTGGGGGAAGCGGTAAGATGAAGCGGCAAATTGTTTCGTCCAGACGCTCATGTTCATCATTGCCGGCCGGACCCATTCTTCCGTTGTAATCAATGTACACCTTAACGCAAGCGGTGCCGCTCCATTGTTCTGCCGACAGTCGCTTACGCTTGCCGTTCGTATAACTTCAATCTGACTGAATCCTTTACTAGCATGGTTATTTTTAAACTTGTTTTTTTGTCAACAGAATGTATGAGAACCCTAATTATTTACGTATTATTTCTGTTAGATTTTTAGTTATTCTATAACTTAGCAGCGCAGCAGCTTGCATCCTTATTGTTAAAAAGAAATTCTTCAACTTCAATCTAACTGCATCCTTTACAAACATGAATATTTTTCTTCTTGCCTTGTGTTTTCTGTTAACAGAATATATTAGAATCCTAAATTCCTTAATATTTCAAATTGATTCCATCAAATTTTTTTCCGGTTTTATTTACCCTTAATAGCTCTGCTACACACCTCGCTCTGTTTTAAACACCTTTACTGTATTATTTTTCTGTGCTTAGTTTACTTACATGAAATGAGGATTTTTTACTCAATATAAAACTTATAGTAATCATTTTACAATCATGTACAATAATTTATTTACTATGTTGCGTTAGTAAAATTTACTATGTTACGTTAGTAAAATAATAAAATTCTTGAGTCAGGTTCAATGTTTTTAATGTGATTTCTTGAGTCATGGAAAATCATTTGCTTCAGTCATGGAAAGTCATGAAAAGTCAGGGATTTGGGACATTTAAGATTGGCAGAAACCCTGCATATAATGATTGGTGATTGCTTTTGTGGGCTGGGCCAACGAAACGCAAGTGATTAGTAAATAATTATTACAAAATGGTCAATTTTGGCCAAAATATTGACGCACTAATTCTGACGGTTGGGGATTCTGAAAGCGCTATTATAGCACTAAAATTTGGCACCGTTCATACAATTAGTGCGTGATAATTTACATCGGTTTAAGGCTCGTGTACATTCGGCAATAAGCTAAAATGGTCAATTTTGGCCAAAATATTGACGCACTAATTCTGGCGTTTGGGGATTCTGAAAGCACTCATTGAGCACTAAAATTTGGCACCTGTCATACAATTAGTGCGTGATAATTTACATCCGTTTAAGGCTCACGTACATTCGGCAATAAGCTATAATTGGCAATTTTGGCCAAAATATTGACGCTCTAATTTTGGCAGTTGGGTATTCTGAAAGCACTAATTATGCCCAACATGTTAACATATAATGATTGGTGATTGCTTTTGTGGGCGGGGCCAACGAAACAGAAGTGACAAGTGAATAATTATTACAAAATGGTCAATTTTGGCCAAAATATTGACGCACTAACTTTTGCAGTTGGGTATTCTGAAAGCACTAACTTTTGCAGTTGGGTATTCTGAAAGCACTAATTGAGCACTAAATGTTTGCATATGTGAGACAATTAGTACGTCTGAGGCGGGGCCAACGAAACGCAAGTGATTAGTGAATTATTATTACAAAATGATCAATTTTGGCCAAAATATTGACGCACTAATTCTGGCGGTTTGGGATTCTGAAAGCACTATTATAGCACTAAAATTTGGCACCGGTCATACAATTAGTGCGTGTTAATTTACATCGGTTTAAGGCTCACGTACATTCGGCAATAAGCTAAAATTGGCAATTTTGGCCAAAATATTGGCGCACTAATTTATGCAGTTGGGTTTTCTGAAAGCACTAATTATGTCCAACATTTTAACATATAATGATTGCTGATTGTTTTTTGGGCGGGGCCAACGAAACACAAGTGATTATGAATTATTATTACAAAATGGTCAATTTTGGCCAAAATATTGACGCACTAATTCTGGCGGTTAGGGATTCTGAAAGCACTATTTGAGCACTAAAATTTGGCACCGGTCATACAATTAGTGCGTGATAATTTACATCGGTTTAAGGCTCGCGTACATTCTGCAATAAGGTAAAATTGGCAATTTTGGCCAAAATATTGACGCACTAATTTTTGCAGTTGGGTTTTCTGAAAGCACTAATTATGCCCAACATTTTAACATATAATGATTGATGATTGCTTTTGTGGGCGGGGCCAACGAAACGGAAGTGATTAGTGAATTATTATTACAAAATGGTCAATTTTGGCCAAAATATTGACGCACTAATTCTGGCAGTTGGGTATTCTGAAAGTACTAATTATGCCCGACATTTTACCATATAATGAATGATGATTGCTTTTGTGGGCGGGGCCAGCATTTTGGCCACCTACCCTCAATTAACCTTGAATTTTATGAAAAGTAATGACGCACTAATTTTTTGAATGGTGGATTCTGAAAGCACTAATTGAGCACTAAAATTTGGTATATATTAAAAAATTAGTGCGTTTGTGGGCGGGGCTAGCGTTTCGTTGGCCCCGCCCACGCATTTCTTTGTATATCTCATTAAATATTGACGCACTAATTTTTTTAATAGTGGATTCTGAAAACACTAATTTAGCACTAAATTTTGGTATATATTAAAAAATTAGTGCGTTTGTGGGCGGGGCCAACGAAACGCATCTTACATAATTACTTCATAATCATAATTTGTATTTGAACTAAAACATTTACTGTCTGTTTAAAACATAACTATGCCAAATCCTAATCTTGGAGTGTGATTAAAATTTTTATTTGCTATTCTTTAATGATACTTCTATTTTAATTCTTTTAATATATAATATGAGATTGGTTGGGCTACATTCGTTATCTGAGAGACTAACAATCTATGACATTTTTTGAGTTTTGCTTTAGATAAACAAAGAGTTTAAAAAGAGAGTGGAGTTTTATTTATCTAATAATTAGAATAATGACATATTTGATTGTGTCTTTATTTATTATGATTAATCCATGATTAATATTTGTGTTGATTCTATTTTAGTAATGAAACATAAAATGAATAACTTGCATTCAATAGTTTTTCTCTAAGTGTCTGCAATACCTGTTGTAAAATGTAGTGATATATAAATGTATGACTTATAAATTATTCTTATTGTTTTGAATGTTGCTTTTTATATTTTATTTGACTGTTCTTTATGGTTTTTGTTTTGTAAGTTAATGATTCATCATTTGGAAAAGAAAAATCTAATGTCAATTAAATCTAAGTATATTTTCAGTGTAAGATTATGCTGATGCTACATTGCTTATTTTTATATTTTATGTGTAAGTAATGTTGTGTTAATAGTAAAACTTTTAGAAAGTGCATCTTAATAATGTATTAAATCCATGTTTTCTTGAACTTTTAAAATTTATGTAATATTTATTAAGATCAAATGTAGGTCATTTTATTAATTATTGAGTATTACTATTTAGAAGAAAGTAATTTGAATTTCTTATACAAATATTAAGAAATTGTGTTTTTTTGTTAGTCGTGTTTAATCGTGACTAGTTTAATTAGTTTAAACTAGATCCAGTTTAACTAGATTTTAGGTCTAAATTGATCAATATTTAAATTAAATTCTTTAGTATGATATTTTAAAGGATGTTTTTAAAAAGAAATAGGACATTAATTTGTAAATAAAAGCTAGTTTTTCTTATGACAAATATAGTATTATACTTTGCCATTTTCTTTTCTTAGATTAAAGCGGTCAACTGATGTCATGTTTGGCGGGAAGCATGTCCTTGTTTGTGGATATGGCGAGGTAATATATATTGCATTTTTTTTTATTAATTTTTTTATTTTACAAATTTAACTATAAATTTAACAAATTTACAAATTGTATTTTCAAATTAATTTCTAGGTTTATAATATTAAACTGAATTCATTGTCTTAAAGATGCAAATTAGAAAAAATTCAAGAGCTCATTTTGAAGTGTCAAAATATTTAAATTTTTACTTTATAGCATTCACCAACACCTAACAGAATAAATCGTTTAAAAAAACATTACTCATTAGTCAAATATTTAATTGACCTTCATAACACTTAGTTATAGTTTTTTCATTTTAGGTGGGGAAAGGTTGTTGTTCAGCTTTAAAAGGCATGGGGGCTGTAGTCTGTGTAGCTGAAATAGATCCCATATGTGCACTACAAGCTTGGTAAGTGTTTTTAATTAACTGAAATAATCCGAGTGGTTAATACTGTCAGCTTGTATGACACTGTTGTTTGAAACTTGATACAAAGGGATTCCATTAGATTATTTACTATGTATATTGCTTCCTCTAATGTTCAAACTAGCTGTATTGAAAACTATGTTTTTTATTGCTGCTAAACTAGTTTGAGGAATTGCAGGCATCTTTTTATTTTTGGGCATGTTTAAGAATGCAATTAGGTCATTAAAACAATTAAAACACTTCAATTATATCATAGTAAAAATGTTTCAAAGATAGTATTCAAAGTCGAATATTAATTTCAAGCATATACATCAACTTACCAATGTTCTTTAAAATTCTTTGAAAAAATCTTTAAACACTTGTCTTTTTATCATCCACATTTATGCTTCCATTTATATTGTATCACACATATTGGTTTATAATGTAATAATTCGCTATTTTGTATTTTCTCTATATTTTAATAATGTAAATGGTAGCAAAATTCTTTTTTGTCAAGTAACTGTTACTTAAGCTTTTGATAAAACAATTTTGGCATCAGGTTTTTTACATGTTTTAGCAAGGTCGCTAGTCGTTGCAAATTCTGAGCTGTTTACTTATGAACTTGAAAAAAATTAGCATTGACACTTTAAAATTTCCATGAGATTATAGTTCAATTTAAAAATTGTCAACGTGTTATTAAAACAGATATTAGAATAATATATACTTATTTTGTTTAGCATGGACGGCTTTCGTGTAGTTAGGATCAATGAAGTTGTCAGGTGCATTGACATTCTTGTTACAGCTACTGGTATGAAATGCATTTTTATTTCATGTTTGTTAAATAATTAAAAAAAAATAATGCAATTAAATCATCTGCTTAATTACCTGTTTTTTTGTTAAATAAAATGTTCAGTGACCATTTTTTTTAAGATAACATAATACAGAATTGTTTGTCACCCTTTAAATTCGTTGTATGTTTGTAAACTATGACTAATATCTTTTTTTCCCCATATAATTAAATGTTGAGAATCTTGTGTAAAAGAACATTGATGTTTACTGAACATCTTGTAGCAAATATTTTACTTAATGTACTCTTGTCCATGAATTTCCTTTGATGTAAAATAATTAAATTCTATGCCTGCCACAATTAATTTACTTTCTGTTGCTTTTATCAGATGAGACACACTCTAATAACTTTTAAAATTATTAAGATACGAATTGTAAAAATAAAGAGAAAATGTTATTTCCTATTATTGTAACAATAAATTAAATTGTTACATTGTGAAAATTTCATAAATGATGCTATACTAAAGATTCTAGTATTGGAGGACATCTTCTTGCTGTGAATTTTTATGAATACAAAACAAAATTTGATAAACTGGACTACTTTTGTAAACATAGAAATATAAAAGAAATTAGTATATTGATTTCACTCTGAACTCCCTGAATATTAAAATGAAAATTTAAAATTGTCATTGTCCTTATCAAGTATAAGTTATGTGCTTAGCATGTGAAAGTATCTCATTTGCTAACTTAAATAAAATTTATTTTAAAGATAGAGAAACGAATTTATAGAAAGTAATACCAATTGCTTATTTTGATAATTTTTTTTTTTTTTTTTACTATTGTTAAAACATGTATTGTTATTTTAGGTAATAAAAATGTTGTTACTAAAGAACACATGGATAAAATGAAAAATGGTTGTATACTATGTAATATGGGACACTCAAATACAGAAATTGATGTGGTAAGGTATATCATGTTTTTTTTATTTTAGTTTCTTCTTGTGTATCTTTCATAATAAAAATTGCTCTAATCGTTACTTCATTATTGTGAAATAAGAATATTTTTCTACATTGTATCTCATTTCTGTTCCACATTTTTTTAGACGAGTCTAAAAGGCCTTCAATGGGAGAAAGTTCGTTCTCAGGTTGATCATGTTATATGGCCTGATGGCAAGAGGATAATACTTTTAGCAGAGGTATTTAATCATATTTTGTTTAAATTTTTGACAACAATGTGAATATTAAACTGCATATTTTTTGTATAGTTAGATTTATTAGAATAATTTTTTTTATTTAATTACTGTTGTAAAACAAGGATGATATAGGAAACCTGGATTTGTCAGGGGCATTAGTTATCCTAAAAATATCAAGGAATTAATAAACTTGAAAAACCTATAAAAATAAAACTGTTTTTTAAGTAATGATGGTAATTATGCTCTGAAAAAAACACCTTTTCGCTGCTTATTTGTATACAGAATACTTTGATACGGTTATTAGAGGCATAAAGGATTTGGTAGATATTCTGTTACACATAAGTACTTTTTATCAAGTTGCTGAGAAATTTTTATAATAAAAGTTAACTGTTCAAATTAAAAAATATTTTGCTCTAAGCATTATTTTGTACCTTCTTTTGATAGTTTCACACCTTATTCCCATTTAAAAAATTATATGTTTGCCTATTATTTCTTTTATACAGTCAAACCCTGCTATAGTGAACCGTCTACGGACCCAACAATAAGTTCACTATAACCAATGGTTCACTATATCCAAATTCTTTAAAAAGAATATTTTTTTAAATATGACAGTAGTATTGCTGGAAATAGTGATCGTCATAATTTGCTTATAAATTATTACTTAAGTAAATAGATGATTAATCAAATATTAAAAAGAAAAATAATTACAAAAATAACTAAAATTTGATTTTACCTTTGCATTCTATGGCAGAAATTAGTTATTTTAGATTGAATACAATTCAATGTTAAGTAGAGTTCATCAATTTTCTTATCAACAATTATTAAAGAATGCATGGTTTTCTTGTACACATTTTCTGTAGAAATTTTTTTTCAAGTAATTCCATTTAACAGAGCTTTTTCCACATTTTCTCTTTCAGCCCGACGTAGTTTCTCGAAGAGTCAATATTTTTTTTGTATGCAATTTTGTAAGCAAGAATCGCACTGCGATTTTTCCAAATGCTTGAAACTAGATTTTGATAAGGAAAATACTTTGCATATTGCTGATTGATTGGTGCCATCTTCAATATGTTTGATAATTTTAACTTTATCATCAATTGAAAATACTTTTCTTTTTACGGAATTTGTCACTTATACGCAATTTTTAACTGCTCTTAAAAAAACATCTGCTTATCTCAAATTGTTCATAAGAATATGTAGAGAGCGACAGTAAAACGAGGGACAATTGGAGACTTTTGGACTGTTACCATTTATCGATTGTAAAGAATAGGGGCTTGAAGGGAAGGGGAGGTTTGTTCCTTCAACCAGGGAGAAGGGAAGAAGAGAAATTATGCTTAACCAGTTATCCCCTTTCGTTCAAGACGATGAGCATGGAAGAGTAAAATTTGACACAATGTAAAGGAATGCTGTTATTTGCACTCCCAACTTGTGCCAGGTTGAAGTTGGAAAACTAGAAAAAAAATCTGTGGAAATGAAATTTGAGTCCACTATAAACGAACTAACATTTCCCAGTTGTCCACTATAAGCATATAAAATAACATTAGTTAAATAGGAGTTCGGTCGGGACCACTAAAAAAGTTCACTATAACCGAATGTTCACTATATCAAGTGTTCATTATAGCAGGGTTCGACTGTATAAAATTCATTTATTTGAAAAACAAATAAAAAAAGAATTCACTTTGATTTCTCTCACTGAATATTGAAATTGTTTTTTAAAATTATGATTTATCTTTGCCAAACAAGACCATTTTGGTAAAGTTCTTCATTCTTGATTCAAACATGCACTATATTCAAATATTCTTTGTTTTAAACTTAAAATCAAATGAATAGCTTCAAATTTAGGACTAGTGCAAGAATATAGCACTGAGAGATAATGAATATTTCTATATTTTTATGTGGGATGTTCATTAATAAATTGGAAGCAGGTACAACATGTTGTAAAATGTAGTTGTAGTCAGTTCGTAAATATGATAAATATAATAATGTATCTTTTTAAGACTTGAGTATAAGGTTTTTTCTTGCTCTAATGTTTTTAACATTTAAGTGGGAATGCGTTGTTTGATAAAAGTCGATCGAGTTGAAGACTAGCAAACTAAAATTTTATTTCGTCCATCCACTTTCATTTGTGTGCATGGTTGATGTTTAGAAAAGACTAGAATCTTTTCACTTCAATTAATTAAATGAAGTTCATCAAATGAACTTCATTTTTTGTTGTTCTAAAGATAGTTTAAACTCGATGGATAATATTTCTTAAATTCAATGGATAATACGAAAAATGTAGCAAACCTTTTAGATACAGTGTTCTATTTTATAACTCCTACTTTAATTTATTTTATAGCTACTAAAATGTGCCTCTTTAACTGTAGTGTCTGTGTTATGATCACATTAAAAACCTTGAAAATCTGTTCTTTAAATAGTAAATGTCAATAAGTGATTTGAAATATACCACCACTTTCAAGGTTAATGTAAATTGTAGAAGTATTCGAAGTACATTTTCAGGTCTTTGTGCAATTTCTTCTTGATTAGTATACCAATCATATAACTCGGGACATTTCAATTATTATAATCCATGTGTATTCTCTCATTTATTTAGTAATACTTCACCTACTACATAGACTTTTTCAAAATCCATATTTTTTTTTTTTTAAATTTACATTTCTAAAATGCTTTTTACTCATAGAATTGTACAATTACAAATGTATTCTGACTTGTTTATTTTCTTAGGGTCGCTTGGCAAATTTAAGTTGTTCCACCATTCCATCATTCGTAGTATCTATTACTGCTTCTACTCAAGCCCTAGCACTAATAGAATTATTTAGTGCTCCACCTGGGAGGTATAATGGTGAAGTATACCTTCTGCCTAAGAAAATGGGTAACTTGATTTTGTATTTTATCTTTATATAAAGATATTGTATTTCATCTGCGTATTAAGTAAATGTTGCTATCTATTGATTCACTTGATCGTCAAATACATTTTTTAGTAGAAGAAAATATATTATGATAGTTTTATGATGCCTAATGAATTATGTAATTAGCTTACAAAATTTAAAATGGGTACAAATTACTTAAATATTAATATTATTACTATTACAAAAAAAGAAATATATATATTGCAGGATATGTTCTTTGCTCTTAAACATTCATTCAGGAGTAACAAATCTGTTTTTTGAATTAATTAAAAATGTATTATGCTGCTAAGGAAATTGTTCAATTCTCTAATTATTTCAAATCTGATTAGAGAATTATGTTGGAATAAATTAGCACAAGAAAAATATTTCCTGTTTGTAAAACAAATTTTAATCAATGTTTTCTGTTTGAAACTTTAAGGGTTATCTTTTAATACAGTTTGTGTATTTTGATTGATATTGTTTATAGAAATGATAAAAGTAATTTAGGTAGTTCAATTTTTGATATTTTTATAATATGAATCAGTTTAAAATGTTTAATTTCCTTCCCTTGTAATTCTTAGTTACTGTTGAATCAAAATTTAATTACTTTTTCATGTTGTGGTCGTTGATTTTCTGTACGTTTCATGTATTTTTATTTTAAACAAAAAACAAATTTTTGGCTATTTCGAAACTATTTTTAAAATTTTAATTACTTTTAATAACCATAGTTAAAATATAATTTTAGTAGTGTTTGATTAAATTAAATACTGTGCAGATGAATATGTGGCCAGCCTCCATCTTCCAACATTTGATGCCCACTTAACAGAAATGACTGATGAGCAAGCTCGGTATATGGGCTTAAACAAAGCTGGTCCTTTCAAGCAGAATTATTATCGGTAAGTTCATTGATTTTTATGTTATATTTAGGTGCTGCTGTGTTTAAAATTTATGCAGTTTTAATATTATAAAAAATAATCTAATTTAATTTTATATTATTATTAAAATCTTATAAGGGGGTTAGATTTCAATTAACATCTTTTCTTTTAGTCAATTACTTTTTTGTATATTATATTAACCTTTATTTTGATTACTTTCATGTCCTGCTTTTCTAATTTCATCTTGAGTGCTATGTTTCATAAAGAGAAATATTTGTTTACTTCAATACAGACATTTACATAAATATCAATGAAGAAAAATATCTATGTTAGTTTCATATATAGCAGCCTAGTCTTGATTGAATGAATTTATATTTTATGTAAGGTCAGTTTTTAAATTTCATAATTTGTGTCCTTATTTTGAACACGAAGAAAATAGTTGTTAATTTTCTAAATAAAAAACAGTTTTTACACCACAGATTTCAATTTTCAATAAAATCTTAACCAGTGTAATAAAAACCGTTTTAACACCCCTTTTTAACTCACTAATATACTTGCAGGGCAAGTCTCATTCACTACAATCCATATTTTTATCGGCTTCATTTTTACCTACTTGGTGTTTGACTTATTTGTTTCTAAAAAAAAATACAAGACTACAACTGTATTGAAGAAAGTGTATGATAAGAAGTGGTGTAAAAAGAGCATTCAAGTTTAGTGGACAAAGTTGTATAATCCTTAATGACTTTCCATTGGAACTTGAAATTTCATACACTGTTGCTGAAAATCTCATAAATTTTTATAAAAAAAGCGAATAATGACAAAAAAAAAAAAAATTAATAATATATATATATATATACAAAACATAGCAGGTGCTTCAGTAAACAGTATTTGCAAAATGAGTTATTTTTGCAAAACTATTGCAAAGCATACAAAAGAACAACATTAATATATTCTGAAGTTGATTGTAAAAATGAATTGCAAAATTAATACTGTAAATTTGATAAAATATGCCTAAATTCCTAAATGCATGCTTGTTTATAAAATTCACCAGTAGTAGTGAATCAACATGTTTTTTGATATCTCTGTGAGTGGGATACTCATTCATTAAATCATTGATAGTAATAGAATTATTGTGTCTTTGTAGCATTTAATGTAAATACATATTTCTCACTATAAACGACTTAATACTTATAAAAAAATATTAAAACTTAGATTAATTTCAAACACAATATTCTTATAATACTTTTTGAAAAACTTGTTAGCAATATTTTGTAATATTTGTTTTATTTTTCTAGAAATTATTGACGTGTAATCATATTTTCAAACAAATATTACCAGGTTTAAGTGTGTTACAAAATGTTGTTCAATTTGTATTGTGTTTGTAAATTTACATCTTGAATTTATTTTCTTATACTTGTGTTATTATTATACATAGTTTTGAATGACTTCTTTTGATAAAATTTTTAGAAAACCACAATAAAAAAAGCAAATTTTGTGAATATTAATGACTCTAAACTGTTCAAACTATGCTGTGAAATCACATGATCTTTAAGTTCTCAAATGTTTGAAGTGGCATTAGAAGTAGTTTTCTTTTAACCTTATAAAAAGTCTTACATGTAATAAATGTAATTGAAAAACTATAAGATTTTCAGAAAATTGAATGTTTACGAATTTTGTTTTGACTGAAAAAACTCAAAATAAATTATTTACCTAAAGTTTTCATATTTGCTGTAGAAATAATTATAAAATATATATAAAACAGTTTTTACACCAAAATTTTAATTTTCTTTATTGTTTTACAAAAGAACTAAAGTTAGGAGTTTCTATGCATTTCTCTTAATGCATGTATTTTTACAACAAATGAAATTTGGAAACATTTAAACTTTGACATGAGAAAAGCCACGCCTCCCTTCCCCCCCCCCCCCCCAGTTTTATATTAATTTTTCATTTGCATTAAACTTGTATGTATTTTCATTTTAATTAGTAATTGTTATTTTTCAGGTATTAAAAAGTCCAGTTCAAAAAAGAAATCGAATATCTATTTGGGAGTTTCTTATGAGGTCCAACACAGGGTTTGATTACATTACTACCATTCCATTACTATGTGTTATGAAGATGAAAGAAGAAAAAAAAGTGGAGATGATCCTAAACATAGAACTGTCAATCTCACTGGCTGAATGTGTTCTTATTTTAGATATGGCCTCAAGAATATATTTTTCATGACATAAGTATTATCAGTCGAAATATATCCGAATTTGCTTTGTGTAATTTCATTTTATTGTGTTGTGTGATTCTCTTGTAATGTACTATTCTTAATGTTTCGATATATTGCTGCTAAGCTCTATTTATTTCCGATTCAATGTCGATGATATATTGCATGTGCATTATCTTTCAGTCTTAGTTTCAGTTTATTTTTAGCTTAATGTTTTACGTTACTTACGTAGACTGATCATCGTTTCGAAGTATTCTCAGTGTAGTTTTCTTTAGTTTTGTTTGTGTTCGTTTCTGTAGAATTATTTTCTTGAAATATAGTATAGTACTTTTAAACTGCAGTTTTTAGAGTTTTCTTGGTCTCTTGTGGTGGTTTGCTTGTAGTGCTAGAATTTCAACTTTTGAAAACATGAAACATCTTCCATAATAGAAAAATAATTGTTTTTAACATCAAAGCAAAACATCACAAGTTGCCTTTAGGTCTCGAATCTATGTACTGTAAAACCCATTTAGTTTATTATATTTCATCTAGATCTCCCAATATAGAGTACAATGTAGATCCATTTTGTTTGGATTATACAAAAATTTCTCAAATCATAACATGTGCTTTTGAGAAGTATTACTGTATTTAAATTATTTGCATTTATCCATATATTTGAATAGTTAAACAATATTAAATTAAGTAATTGTTCACTCTAGAATAAAACATTTGTTAATTTTTTTATGAAGTTTTTAATACCCTCAACTGGAAAATACTGCCCAGTATACATATCTTCAAATTATACCTTTTTTGTATAATGGCAGCTCCCTTACTTTCATTTAAATATAACCAGTCAAATTATTTGCATACACAAATCATTAACCTAGAAGAGATGTTGAAGGATAACTTATGTTTATGATCTTTATTTTACTGTTTAAATATTAACTCAAGGTCCTTTGGAAAATTTTATAAATTATTTTATTTTTTTTTGTTTTGGAAAAATAAGTGATAAGTATGTGTTCATTGTTTGTTATTTAATTTTTAAAGATGCTTAAAAGGATCTCTGGGACTTTTGAAGAAATTTAGTGTTTAAAGGGTTCGGTTTGTATTTTATATCATTCATTTTTATTTACAGGAACTAAATTTAGTTGTCTGTAGGCATTGCTAGATATCAGTTGTTAGATATGCAGTGTAATATCTTGAATCAATATCAATCACACATTTAAGTTTATTTTTATAATATTGATAGATAACACCATGTTAGATATAAATTTAAAAATTAAACATTTGCAGAATTTGTAATTCTAACCAATTGTTCAGGTTTGATATTTTCCTATTTTATAATGGTAAAAGATACAGAGTCTGCTAAAATATTCTAACCCTGTCCTAAATGAATATCAATTCTTAATATGTTAAATTTTTAATATGCAATTTTAAAATGTTTATGTTTTAATATAGATGTTTTCAAATAGCAATAACTGCAAACTTTTTAAAAAGAAAATAATCCACATGAATTTTATTTAAATATTATTTGTTCCTTCTTACTGTTTTACATAGATAAATTAAGGGTTAGAAACATTCCATACATTTATGTTACGATTCACAATTGTTTAGTAATATGCACTAAATGTTTAGTCAGTAATAAATGTAGAGTAATAGGAAAGCGAGTTGCCATTACATACTTAAAATGTGCTCTTGTTTAAATAAGCATTCAGTAATTATGCTTATATAAGTCACAATGCAAGAGTAAGGCATTGTCATGCATCGAAACTTATATTTTTTGTAAATCCTTTATTTTTATATGTTTTTATATATAATTAGTTGACTGTCTTAAATGAACCTCCAATTAGGAAGAGTTATACTGATGATAAAATAAAGTGGCTGGTTTAAAGTTAATGTTCGCACACTGTATACATTTTACAAACTTTGATCTTATTGAACGATAATCAAGTATTTTTTGCGTTTGATTTTCTTTAATTCAGTATATTTTCAGGAAGTCTAATTCAAATTAATCTAATATGAATTAATAACACTAATTAAAATGTTGGTTAAAACCCTTTTAAATGGAATACAAATTATAATATAAAATGTAGTTTGGTAGTTTGCAATAAGTTTTTATATTCTTATAAATAGTCGAAATAAAAGTATTATTATATATGACACAATTAGGAATAAAGGTAAAATTGATTTAACCATACTGTGCATACTGCTTGGTTTACTGGTGAAAAGTTTTTCTACTTACTTTTAAAGGTAATATGCACTACTTTCCATTGCTTTTTTATTGGTGTTACTCTTGATTATGGAATCTAACTATTGCATAAAACATTTATTGGTTTTTGAGGCAATTGTTTTATGTAAATTTTTGATTAAAGGATCTCAAAAATGAACTCTTGGGAATATGGCAAATGAATGCACAGAAAACTAAATTATGGATAAAAATCTTTCTATTTTTCTATCTTAAATCAAGTGTCGAGTCAGCCTTCAATTTTTTTAATTTACACTCAAATTAAAACACTTATTCAAAAGGGTAGAGTTTGAATTTGTAATGCAAACATTTTTTTAATAAAATCCAAATTTGTTATTAAATCTTTTGAATAGTTTTTTTATAATGCTACATTGAACTTCATATTTAATACAATTTAAAACAATTTTTAGGTATTGATTTGGGTTTTCGTTTTTGCATTTAATCCATCAAATATTTAATTCAGTATAGAGTAATGATCTTTCTGAGTGCTTCTTTATTGAAGTTCAGATAGATAATGTTGCATTTATGTAGAAACTTAGAACAGAAAAGTATATTTTAGTTGGTTTTTTTTTTTTGCTCAGATTTGGATTTTTTCTTTAATAATATAAACATTAAGTTTGGCAAACTCCCTTCATTGCCAAGATAACAATCTTTTATAGGGCATATGATTTTTTAAAGGAATATTTTTGCTGTTTGAAACACAATTTAATTATTTCAATGCTCTTAATTATTAAATTGCTTTACCTACTGAATTTTTTTTTCTATAAAATTTTTCGAAGTTGTTTTTATTTTTTTTATTTTTAAATTTCCTAACTTAAATTGTTAAGTAAATCGTATTATAATTATATATATATATATATATTTGCTCTGCTTTTGAATAGTAATTGAAGAAGTTGATGTGTGACATATAATTTAAAAATATCCTTTTTTAAAGTCATGTGCTGTTTAATTAAATTGTAGAAAGCATTATTTTGTATAAGAAATTTGAAATGGCATTATGCCTTCTATGTATGACTACCTGTTGTGATAAGATTTTTGGTAAATAAAAGTTATCTAGAATAAAACACATTTCTTTCTTATTACTTATAATATAAACTCTTACAAAAGATATAAAAAAAAAAGATCTATACTCTAGAAGATTTCTTAGTTTGCAGTTTTAAAAGAAGATAATATGCAGCTCAAAAAATTTATTATAATTAAATTTTGTTAGATTTCTATTCAGATATAATTAGCTATTAAAACTGTATAGTATAAAACTTAATAATAGTGACTTGATCATCATTGATTTTCTCATTGCCGTGTTTCAGAAATTTATTTGCATTAAAGGCTGCTTCAATGTTTCTCTAGTAGCTGAGATATGTTTTCAATTCTGAAAAGTTTAAGTAATTTTCCTTTTTAACTGTTTTTTTCCGGATAAATGATTTTCGATCGATTTTACTATAACTTTGGTATATATAAAAATCTGATACAAATACAATACCACATTCAAATATTCACTTAAAATAATCAATACTGTTTCCAATATGGTTTTTAATATTGTTTTACTTAAGCTTAATATAAATTGTTTAGTATCAGAATTTAATGTATCAAAGTTAAAGTGTGTTGTTTTCCTTTTTGGTGCTACATAATTAAGTCACCTTTTTCCTTTCCTTAATTTTTTTTTTCTTACAACTTCTGCAGATACTGGAAATAGTGATGGTGTTACAATCTGAATTTCGCCTTAGAACAATGGGCAATTCCCTCATTTTTTTTTAATTAATTCGAAAAAGCCATAAACTAAAAAAATTCTGCTCAATACATTTTTTTTTTTTTTTTTTAATTTGCGATCAAAAGTACCTTGTTAGACATTGGTAAGAAAACTATTCATTCCGCTGGCATTGAATGGGACGTCTCGGCTTCCCAAACATCTTGGCTTGAAATGTAGCAGTGGAAACCTGATTTGCAAGTTTCTCGCAAATCACGCCAACCTGTACTGAACTTGGCAATGGTCTACCAACGCCAAATATTTGACAGAAACTATACGATAACCATAGAAACTGTAGGAACCCTTGACATCACAGTTTTTGCTGAGTGTTTGGATCGGACTGGTTTTGGCTTTGTTTTGAGACATTTTCTTTTCTTAAAATTTGGAATCAGAAAGACATTCTTCATAAATAAAAAACTAATTTCACTCGTTTTTAAAAAATGCGGGAATTGTGGAAGAACATGAATAGTACTGTAAAAATTAAACAACCATCTAGGATTTTATTCCAATATCCTATTTTATTTTGTTCCACTTTTATTTGTTTATCTTCAGTACGTTTTGATTTTTTATCGCACCCCTGAGGAATTGTCAAACAAAAGTTCTAGAGATATTTTATACATTAACAGGATTCATTCTGTCCTTTTAATATATTGATAAGTTAATATATTGGTATGAAATGCAGTGCAACTTTATATATATATATATATATATATATATATATATATATATATATATATATATATATATATATATATATATATATATATATATATATATATATATATATATATCGCGTTTCATAATGATAGAACTACCTGGTTTTTTCCATGTAAAAACTGTACACTTTTCTGCATGAGTTTCTGATACTTCCTAAAATTAGAATAATGTATTTAAGTGGCATGAATGATATCAAGCTGTTAGGTTGGTTGTTTTCAGATTATCTGGCGCCGTTAGCAACACGAGGGCTATAATGCTTCGAAACATTCGTCATTAGGCAAACCGACATACATTTACAAACACCCATGCCTAACACGGGACTCGAACACGCAACCTCGTGGTCTAGAAGCTAGCACGCTAACCACTATACCATTTGGTCGGCATCAAGCTGTTAGGAGTTTTGAGTTTGGTTTAATATGCAAATGTTTTTAAAAAATTGAAAATTTGATGTTGAAAAATGATAGAGCCTCCTTTACTTCCAAGTCGAATAATTGGTTTCAGAGAAATATACGGTGTTGGTTTTTTTAACCAACCCGTATATAGTTAATTGATTTGAAAAGATATCATTTAGTATGGGTAGGAAAATAAACCGTTATTAGATTTTGAAAAGGGACAAATTTCAGCTTTCAACAAAGCAGAATTGTTATCACGAAATATAACAAGGCAAATTGGACGTTCATCACGTTATTTTCTCCATCTTGGATCGAAATATAGGAAGCATAAAAAACTTGGGCGATCTCGATAGCTAAAGATGTGGCGAAAAAGATTAGTTGTAAAGAAACTAAAAGTCGGTGAAACATTGACCAAACTTTCACAAGACCCCACCATCAACGTTCACAAGTCTTCTTTACCAAGAGTGGTTAGGGGGAACGAACATCTTGTGTACAAGAAAAAAGCCGAGATTTACAGATCTTCACAAACGAAAAAAAAATAAAATGTAATGGGTTAAAGAAAATTCGACTTGGAAGGAACAGTGGCTTCAAGTAGTCTTCACTGATGAAAAAAAATTCAATCTAGATGGTTCTGACGGATGGACGTACTATTGGATTGATCTCGGAAATGAAGAAAGTATTTTCTCTAAGAGACAGTGTGGAGGTGGATCGATTACAGTCTGGGTTTATTTTGGATGTGCTTGGCTAACGAACAAGTCTTGCGTTCCCCACTGGTCGAATGAAATCTGAGGATTACCATGATATGTTGGAAGACAATTTGCTGCTTTTGGAGAAAAAATGTTGGGTCCGTTTTAGAAATTCCAACAAGACAACGCAAGCATTCCTGTTGCTAAATCGTCTTGGGAATGTATATTGGATAACGGAGTACAGACAATCAACTGGCCAGCTCCTCCTAATTTGAGCCCCATATAGAACGCCTGGGGTATCTTAATCAGAGCCGTATACGGAAACCGAAGGCAATATGCAACTGTCCAAGAATTGTAACATTCCATAAAACAGGATAGGATAATATTAACTCAGATTTACGCAATCGTCTGGTCGAAAACATGCCTGATCGAATTTTTGAAGTTATAACACAAAAATGTTAATTTAGGTACTAATTGTGACTGGTTCTATCATTTTGCAACGTAATATTTGTATGTTCTATTTTATTACATGAAAAGATAAACATGCAGTAGAGAAATTCTCTGGCTGATGCACGGGACAGTTTGCGCTCTTTTTTGTTCTCCTAAACAAATTAGAATAGCAAATTAATGATGAATTTAGTAGTTATGTTTTCGTTTTCTATAATTTTAGTTGTTTGCAAAGTCATATGGGAAAATAATTGTTTTAACCAAGTCAAATATGCATTTATAGGCGACTGACTCACGGGACACGGAGAAACAAAAGAAAATTATGTTCAAGACAAAAGTTTAAATTTTCTCTGAATTTATAAGCACTAAAACTATGAAAGGCATATGTATATTTGGGTAAATGTTAATAATACTAAATATATCAACATTTTCGTAAAAAGGTTATTTTTGTGGATTTAATAAACAAAAACGTGAACTGACTCACGGGACATTCAGAAACCAACCCACGAGAAATACTATTATCCGAGTGAGAAACAATGATATTTTTACAGTTCCAATTTTTGTATATTTTGTTAGACAAATTATACATACTTTATGCTACTTGCTACTCAAAGTGGGCACAAATTTGAACATTTTGCTGTATAGGTTTGTTATTATTCACATATATATATATCCCCTTTGTGGTACTTAGTAAATTATGTTTTAAATAAAAAATAAAAATAAGTAATGATTTTTTCGTTAATACAAATTTACCAGGGCACTTTAAAGTTGCTTTATATATTAATTTTTTATCTTTTTAATGAATGGAGTAGGTACTTGGTATTCGTACAAACGACCTCATTTCTTGACAACTAACAAAATGCTTAAAATTTAAGATATCTTTTTTCAAAAGAATTTCTTTATTAATTTATGAAAAACAGTTTGAAATAAAATGATATTTTTAGAAAATGATTTTAAGTTAGAATGGGTTATGTCAAAATGCTATGTGTTCTGGTCAGAACAGGTTTCTGGGTTTCTACTTGGTAGCCTGAAGAAAGAAACACTTCGAAACGGGATTTAAAATATTTTTTTTTTAGTCAAAAAAATTAGTTTAAACTTTTAAGTAGATATATTTATCAAGATTCGCGAAAACATGATGTCAATGGTATTACTAAGACAAAGCATAAGTCATTATCGGACCGTGACCATGGTAGAAGGCCAACCAGCTCCGCCATGTTTCACCTTTTATATCATCAGTCGTGGATACAAATTATAGGACAACGAGTTCAAAAGTGTATAGAAAGTGGATACAATGATCTTCAAATTCTGCTTATACTAGTCGTTCGATGGTTATTATGGACGATTTATACTTTAAATATTTGGTAAAAGTTTACAAAATTCCGAGTCCTTGTTCCGCTCTAAAGTACAATGGGAACTCCAGAACAGGTCCTAAGGTTTATGTGTTACTATTCCCTCCCAATGACAGCAGTGGCGTAGCCAGGATTTTTTTTCGGGGAGAGGCCCAATCAAAAATTGTAAATCACGATAAATGAATAATTTGGGTTTGTATACTTAGTAATTTCTGAGGTGCCAACTTCAGTTTGCAGACATGTGATCTCCATAATAATCCCAAGTATCCCTCTTCAAATTTTAGTAATATTCAGAAATGGTTATTTTTCTTTACACATCTATATATTTAATAGGCAATGCGAGTAGTTAGAAATTGGGCATCCGGGGCCATGGCGGAGCAGCGGAGCAGGGATGAGGGATGATGACGTCACCGGAAGGGGGCGTGACCGGATATGACGTCACAGGAAGTGACATCATAGGATATGACGTCATCGGAAGTCACGTGACCGGAAGTGGAGTTGAGTTGTTCCCCTCCTGCTGCTGTTTTAGTTTCGGTTTCATTATAAGCTGTTTGTGTATGACGTCACAGTGGGAATGACGTCATAATGTGTTTTATATCAAAGTTTTGAATGGTGGCAACACTTTTTAGTTTCGGTTTATCTAACAGACGGAGTTGAGTTGTTCTAGGACTGCTTCTTAATAAGAACGTTATGGTGATAGGCTTTTATTGCGTGACGTCACAGTAGATATGACGTCATAATGTGTTTTATATCAAAGTTTTGAGTGGTGGCAACACTTTTTAGTTTCGGTTTATCTAACAGACGGAGTTGAGTTGTTCTAGGACTGCTTGTAAACGAATAAGTTAGAGTGATAGATATTTTTACTAGGGACGTCACAGTGAGTATGACGTCATAACTTGTTTTATATCAAAGTTTTGAGTGGTGGCAACACTTTTTTAGTTTCGGTTTATCTAGCAGACGGAGTTGAGTTGTTCTAGGACTGCTTCTTAGTGAATAAGTTAGAGTGATAGGTTTTTATTGCGTGACGTCACAGCGGGTATGACGTCATAATTTGTTTTATATCAAAGTTTTTGAGCGGTGGCAACACTTTTTAGTTTTTGTTTCCAGTTAACTGGAGTTGAGTTGTTCTAGGGCTGCTTCTTAACGAATAAGTTAGAGTTATAGATATTTTTACTAGTGACGTCACAGTGAGTATGACGTCATAACTTGTTTTATATCAAAGTTTTGAGCGGTGGCAACACTTTTTTAGTTTCGATTTACCTTTCAGGTGGAGTTGATGTTCTAGGGCTGCTTCTAAATGAATAAGTTAGAGTTATAGGTATTTTTGACTAGTGACGTCACAGTGGGTATGACGTCATTCATGATTTTACAAAATTTACTTTTAAGACGATGGCAGCAGTAGGAATATGCTAAGTTTTAGGCGGGATGGAGTTGAGTTGTTCTAGGGCTACTTTTAAGTGAATAACTTAGAGTGATAGGCTGTTTTACCAGTGACGTCACAGTGTTAATGTAGTGGGGATGACGTCACGATTTGCTTTATATCAAAGTTTAAGGAATGGCAACATCTTGTATCCTGATATAGCTAAGTCTCCTTTGATTGGTTGAAATAAAAGTTCACTTCTGATTGGTTAGAATATGTCACGTGATTTCAAATGCTCTTCTCATTGACTATACAGTTTAGTAAGACAGTTTTCTACTAAGTTTAATGTAATTGCGGCGCCATCTAGTGGTAGGAAGGAATATAAATTACATAGTTTATAACTTTTCATGCTTAACCATTAAAAACTTCAAATACCTGCAAAGATAATATACTAACACAAATGCGTAAAGTTTCGGATTGATTGGATTTTTTTTTTCTATTAGTGCTTAACACATTTAAACTAATGTTGAGAGATATAATCGCAAGACACTTTTAAGGAATCAGGTTTAATCAATGTTAGACACATAAAGTCTCATTATTTTCTCAATAACAGTATGAAATGTAAATATAAATTAAAATTTATGAGAAAAAAAAATTTAAACTTTGATATCTTAACATGAAAATTTCTTTTGAGAGCTTAACATGGCATTAAAAAGTTTTTTTCTTTTATTGTCATAGTTTTTGAGGGATTGAATACACAACAAAAGAACTTAGACTAGAATTAATTTTCAATATTCAGCAACTGAAATCCATTATGGAAGTTAAAGCAATGATTTTACAGTTATTTTTAGGTTGAGTTAGTCTGACCCTGTTGAAGGAATTAGTAGTTGTAGTGTGTTCACACGTGAGTTTGCAATACAATATTAGTAATATACATTTCCAAAAAACGAAATATTTATCACTTTGAATAGAAAAATGACGATTTTTTTTTTTATTTATGTAAGTATTATTCTCAATTTTGTAAATTTTAAATGTATTATCCATATTTTATTGAAGAATTTATATTTTTTTTTCTTCTTCTTTCAGAATGGTTTAGGAAAAACATTTCATTTTAGTCAGAACAATGTTTTCAAAGAGATGGAAATACGCAACTTTTCGATATATCAACCTTCAAATACTTTGAAATTGATTCTATTTGTTACAACCGGTTGTAATTTAAAGCTATACTGTACTATGCGAGCGATATTATATATCTTAGCTACTTACTGTCTATGTTAAAATTTATATTACCATTAAACTTGTTAGAAATTAATATGTCTATGTTAGTTATATTAACCAAGATAGCTTTTATTGTACAATGATACTTACTTAAGTTGATGAATGGCAACACAGAACTAGCTGCTAATGCTGAATAGATATGTGATAACTAATTTTGGATACTCTAATGTTTAAATAAGAGAGAAAAAGTAACATACTTGAACATCTTACAACTAAGAATTCAAAAGTGAACATGAAAATTTACTTTACGAATAAATATCATGTCTTTAAAATGTGTACGAATATCACTAAATAAGAGAAAAAAGTAACATACTTAAACTCTTTACGACAAATAACTTTAAAATTAACGAAAAAAAACTTACTTTACACATAAAAATCACATATCATTTAAAATGTGTAAAAATATCGCTAAATAAGAGAAAAAAAGTAACTTACTTAAAATTTCTAAGATAAATATTTAACCTTTACGCGAAAATTCCCTTCATGTATAAAAATCACGACTTTAAAATATAACATGCAAGAGAAAAGTAACGTACTTAAACTTTCTACGACAAATAACTTTAACATTAACGTAAAATTTTACTTTACACATAAAAATCCCGATATTAAAATATGTAGAAATATCGTTAAATAAAAGAAAAAAAGTAACACACTTAAACTTTGTACGACAAATAACTTTGACATTAACGTAAAAAATGTTCTTCATATATAAAAATCACGACTTTAAATTTGAAATGTAGGATGAAAGTATAACATACCTATAATTTCTACGACAAAGAATTCAAACATTGCCGTTCATGTCTTTAAAATGTATAATGACAACTCTAACTTTTAGAAAAAAGAAACACTAAAAATTTACAAGGCAAAGAATTTAAAATTGAACGTTAAAATTAACTTTACATGTACTATCATACTCTTATATCAACGATAAATAAGATAAAAAAAGAAACTCTAAAAATTTATAAGGCAAAGAATTCAAATAATACGCGAAAATTTACCTCACATATAAAAATTATGTCTTTCAAATGTGTAAGAATAACGCTAAATTAGAGAAAAAGAAATATTAAAAATTTATAAGGTAAGGAATTGAAACAATACGCGAAAATTTATTTCACACATAACATTTTTATCTTTAAAATGTGTAAGAATAATGCTAAATTAGAGAAGAAAAAAAAAATAACATACTTAAACTTTCTTCGACAACAATTTAAACAATACGCGAAAATTTCATACACAATTATTTTCTTAGGTTAATGTTAAATAATGGGAAATTTAACAGAATAAAAATTTCAAAGATAAAGAATTTTAACTTTACACGAAAATTTACGTCACATATAAATATCATGTCTTTAAACTTTAATGTGACAATTTACTTCTCATATACAATTAAACTCTTAGGTTAATGTTAAATAAAAGAAAAAGTAACATACTCAAAAATTTCTAAGATAAGCATAACGTAAAAATTTCATATCATATGTTTAAAATGTAACATATAAGAGAAAAAAAATAACATACTTGAACTTTCTATAGCAAAGAATTTAAGCGTTAGCGTAAAAATTTACTTTACATATAAAATTCACGTCTTTAAACGGGATGATAAGCATGTGACGGTAATTAGCCAATCAGGTTAGCGGTAGGTGATACGCCACTTGCCGGCATTTTTAGACCGGAGGATGAGTCACGCTAAAACTTGTTCAAACAGGTCGGGAGACTTGTACAGCAAGAACAACAGCATCGACGCGCAAGCAGCGGGTGATGCTGCGGTGTGTCAGCAGGTCTTCGAGATTATCGTTTTTCTACTTTTCCTTTTTCATAATGAAATGTTTGTGAAAACTTGGAATGAATGAAGTGGATTTCAAAGACACATTAGTAAGTGAAGGTAGAATTCGCATGGACTTTCTTCCAAAAAGTATGATTCACTTGGAGAATTTAAGATCATTTCTACTTGAAAACTTTTCTATTGTCTAAAACATTGAATATTGTTCAAACTCAGTGAGATTATATGCTACAATACGGGTAAAACTTAACAAAATTGTTACATAGAAGAAAAATAGTAAGAGATTTAAAATAAATACTAGTTATAGATACTCCAAGGAAAAAAATTCACCTCTACTTTTCAATCGGAAAATCAATGCAAGTTGGAAACTTATGTTACTTCAAGAAAGACTTAGACAATTTACTTTGTAATAATATACGTTAAGGTGTCGTATTAACTCGTGCAATACATGCTGACTAAGGTTTATTTTACTTATCTAAGAAAGGTGAATTGGGGGAAAATATTAAATAAATTGTAGATATTAAATACATTGTAGATATGCATTTAAGTTTTGAAAATCACCTGCAAGACTTTTAAAACATCTTAAGATAAATTGAAAGAAACTTGCGAATTATATGTAAACTATATAACTTTTTATACTCTGAAAGGAAATCACAAGTAATTTAGTTAACTTTTTTCATGGTAACACTCATATTCAACGACATGTTTTTAAAATTTAACCTTCTTTACATGATAATAGTTATAAATTTTTTCAATCTCAGATGCGATATACTATTATTTCTAACATATATGTTACGAATTGTGTAAAGTTTTTAAAACTGTATATGCAAATCACCAATCAGAAACATAAAAATCTAACATCAATCAAACAAACTAAAATAATAAGATATTTTCCTTAGTGGAAATAGTTAACTACTCATGTGATGGAATATACTTAGAAAATTTAAATACTGAAAAAAGTTTGCTAGGCAAACTTAAAGAATATTTTTTTTTCTTGTGAAAAACTAGCATAAATTTGGAAAATGTAGAGTTTGTTACTACGTAAAATTGAACATCATCTGGACAAACTAAATTATACATGAATTTTTTCTTTTTATTTGAGAGGTGCTGACAATATATCATTAATATAGAGATTTTTAACTTCCACCCATAATTTCTAAATAACTTATACATAAATTTCAGAAAACTGAAACGGAATGTGTTTTACAAGACGCTTATTTTGTAAGATGAATATTCAATATTAATATAACTGAGCAAAGTTCATTCCGGAAAAAACATGTAAAAGATACTTATATTTTGAAAATAGTTTGAAATATCCTTTTAAATTTATGAATGCTCGCTTTCGAAGGACACAAATAAAACTGATATTACACATGATAATTAACACATGCATAACATTAGTCAAACAAAGTGGAATTTTTATTGCTTGTGACCGATAACTTTTAAGTGAAGTAGAATAACTTACATAGGAAATTTGTGCAAACTTTTTCAACTTTTAAACCAAGTATCATGTAAAATTATAAATTACGATAGGAAATAGCACACTTCAGAATCGGAACAAGTCTTCTAGTTAATCTAAATTTATTTCTCAAGGAATTGAAAGCATACCAGAAAAGTCCTTATCATTTCGCATCTTTTCTCATGTTGCAAGAAGACATACTTTGTAAAAGATCCTCGTAGCACTTAACAAAAATCAGTAAAAATAAATATATTTTCTAGGGCAAAGATAAAACTTCACAACTTAATACTGAAATTTAGCTAAGTTGCATATGGTTTATTCACATAACTCGCATATGCTTCGAATGTTGAAATATATTTGTCAGTTGAAATCAAACTCATCGAAAATAAATGCTATCTACATTTTCAAGTCGGAAATTACTATTAAATAAACTTTACATGTAAAACATTGTCATGTTAAAAAGAAAAATCTACAAAAATGTAAATGATAATTTTACTGTTGGTACATAAATGATGAATAATTTATGATTTTATTCTAGGCAAACGTTTTATTGTCTAACAGAGAACTTAAACTTTAGCAGAAAAACGAAAAAATACAATTTTTAAATCCTATCATGCTTGTTGAAAATTGAGTTTATTAGCTGTTGTAATAGATTTTTATTGTCCAAATTTCTATAGTTTTTCTTCCCAGTGCAATAAAATTAAGTTCATGTGTAATGAGTAGGTTTTTTTTTTATGAATCTTATAAATTTAATGAAATTATTATGACCTAAGAGATTGAGTGAACTGAATAAATCAATGATGTAAATTTAAACAGTGACTTGAACTGATACATACTATAACTGTAAAGAAGTATGACAAAGTGATAGATGAAGTGAAAATAGAAGTTGAGTGAAATGTGTTGAAAAAAAGTTGAAGACGACAAGAAATTCGTAAATGAGAATTATCATTGACTTATATTAACTTCGTTTTTCTTGCTTATGACAAGAAAATACACTCTTTCTTATTAAGAACCAACTTGATATCTTATCATAGAATGACAATGATGAAATATCTATACATTAAAAAAAAATACCAAACTTAGACATAGCAAATTTCTTGAAATTCATGTATAATGTGAGAAGTTTTACTGGAAATATAGAAAATACAACATTGAAAGATGTGAATGTTTCGCAGTACTTTATCAAAAAAAAATAAAAAAATGCGCTGAGGTCCGCTACAAAAATTTTTAGGAGAAAGTTTAAACAAAATTTAAAATCAAACATGCTTTTAAGTGGGAACACATATATTAAAACTATAGCACATTAAACAATTTATATTATGTCATCTCGGTATCAAACTGAATAACATGAAAAACAACGACAAACTGAATAAACATGATAATTATCAATATATGTGGAAAAGTTTCCTTTTTTCACATATAAAAAATAACACATTGACATACGTTAAGATCACGAAACATGCGTAATCATATGCCGATAAGAGCAACCAATGTTGCGGGGAGATATTCACTTGATGGTCAATATCCCATGAATAAATTGATTGATTGAATTTCTAATGCTAATTCCAATAGTATTCCATGTAACTTCAACTTGATATGTTACACTATAGATATATTTATTTTTCAAATATATTGACTTTCAAAAAATCATCCTTCAATATAAGAATGATCATAGTAAGAATAAAAGAAAAGATACTAAGCATTGATTTAAAGTGTATTTATTTCGACTTAGCAACAAATCATATGCTTGAAACGAAAATTGCTTCGAACCAAAGTATAACTATCCAATTTCATTGATTCCTACAAGAAAATATTTCTCATCTAGTAATTGAATTTTTTTCTCATACACATTATAAGTGTTGTCCAATCAGGTGTAGAATAGTTGAAGATATCCGACCTCTTTCTAAATATTAATAAGTCACTGTTGAAAAACTTATAAAAATTTCAATTTAAACTTAAAGTTTTTTTTATATATATATATATATATCAAAGAATGTTTTCAAGTCAATATATATATTTAAATACGAAAATTTATTCACTTCAATAAATGTATGTTTAAGTTATAAAACTTGTCGTATGTATTGAAAAATTGTAACTTTTCGTCTTATTCGTATAAATCGATAACTTATACCACTAGTTCTTCTTCAATTAATCTCCTAAGTAAATCTTTCAAAGGTAAAAACATACTTATAGCTTTTTCTTTGTAACATGTTAAATTTTACATGTTTCTCGTGAAATTAAAATTTTATATGTTTTCCATGAAAATATATAAAATTTTGTAACTTTCACATGAAACATGTAAAATTTAACATGTTACAAAGAAAAAGCTATAAGTATGTTTTTACCTTTGAAAGATTTACTTAGGAGATTAATTGATGAAGAACTAGGGGTATAAGTTATCGATTTATACGAATAAGACGAAAAGTTACAATTTTTCAATACATACGACAAGTTTTATAACTTAAACATACATTTATTGAAGTGAATAAATTTTCGTATTTAAATATATATATTGACTTGAAAACATTCTTTGATATATATATATATATAAAAAAAACTTTAAGTTTAAATTGAAATTTTTATAAGTTTTTCAACAGTGACTTATTAATATTTAGAAAGAGGTCGGATATCTTCAACTATTCTACACCTGATTGGACAACAACTTATAATGTGTATGAGAAAAAAATTCAATTACTAGATGAGAAATATTTTCTTGTAGGAATCAATGAAATTGGATAGTTATACTTTGGTTCGAAGCAATTTTCGTTTCAAGCATATGATTTGTTGCTAAGTCGAAATAAATACACTTTAAATCAATGCTTAGTATCTTTTCTTTTATTCTTACTATGATCATTCTTATATTGAAGGATGATTTTTTGAAAGTCAATATATTTGAAAAATAAATATATCTATAGTGTAACATATCAAGTTGAAGTTACATGGAATACTATTGGAATTAGCATTAGAAATTCAATCAATCAATTTATTCATGGGATATTGACCATCAAGTGAATATCTCCCCGCAACATTGGTTGCTCTTATCGGCATATGATTACGCATGTTTCGTGATCTTAACGTATGTCAATGTGTTATTTTTTATATGTGAAAAAAGGAAACTTTTCCACATATATTGATAATTATCATGTTTATTCAGTTTGTCGTTGTTTTTCATGTTATTCAGTTTGATACCGAGATGACATAATATAACTTGTTTAATGTGCTATAGTTTTAATATATGTGTTCCCACTTAAAAGCATGTTTGATTTTAAATTTTGTTTAAACTTTCTCCTAAAAATTTTTGTAGCGGACCTCAGCGCATTTTTTTATTTTTTTTTGATAAAGTACTTCGAAACATTCACATCTTTCAATGTTGTATTTTCTATATTTCCAGTAAAACTTCTCACATTATACATGAATTTCAAGAAATTTGCTATGTCTAAGTTTGGTATTTTTTTTTAATGTATAGATATTTCATCATTGTCATTCTATGATAAGATATCAAGTTGGTTCTTAATAAGAAAGAGTGTATTTTCTTGTCATAAGCAAGAAAAACGAAGTTAATATAAGTCAATGATAATTCTCATTTACGAATTTCTTGTCGTCTTCAACTTTTTTTCAACACATTTCACTCAACTTCTATTTTCACTTCATCTATCACTTTGTCATACTTCTTTACAGTTATAGTATGTATCAGTTCAAGTCACTGTTTAAATTTACATCATTGATTTATTCAGTTCACTCAATCTCTTAGGTCATAATAATTTCATTAAATTTATAAGATTCATAAAAAAAAAACCTACTCATTACACATGAACTTAATTTTATTGCACTGGGAAGAAAAACTATAGAAATTTGGACAATAAAAATCTATTACAACAGCTAATAAACTCAATTTTCAACAAGCATGATAGGATTTAAAAATTGTATTTTTTCGTTTTTCTGCTAAAGTTTAAGTTCTCTGTTAGACAATAAAACGTTTGCCTAGAATAAAATCATAAATTATTCATCATTTATGTACCAACAGTAAAATTATCATTTACATTTTTGTAGATTTTTCTTTTTAACATGACAATGTTTTACATGTAAAGTTTATTTAATAGTAATTTCCGACTTGAAAATGTAGATAGCATTTATTTTCGATGAGTTTGATTTCAACTGACAAATATATTTCAACATTCGAAGCATATGCGAGTTATGTGAATAAACCATATGCAACTTAGCTAAATTTCAGTATTAAGTTGTGAAGTTTTATCTTTGCCCTAGAAAATATATTTATTTTTACTGATTTTTGTTAAGTGCTACGAGGATCTTTTACAAAGTATGTCTTCTTGCAACATGAGAAAAGATGCGAAATGATAAGGACTTTTCTGGTATGCTTTCAATTCCTTGAGAAATAAATTTAGATTAACTAGAAGACTTGTTCCGATTCTGAAGTGTGCTATTTCCTATCGTAATTTATAATTTTACATGATACTTGGTTTAAAAGTTGAAAAAGTTTGCACAAATTTCCTATGTAAGTTATTCTACTTCACTTAAAAGTTATCGGTCACAAGCAATAAAAATTCCACTTTGTTTGACTAATGTTATGCATGTGTTAATTATCATGTGTAATATCAGTTTTATTTGTGTCCTTCGAAAGCGAGCATTCATAAATTTAAAAGGATATTTCAAACTATTTTCAAAATATAAGTATCTTTTACATGTTTTTTCCGGAATGAACTTTGCTCAGTTATATTAATATTGAATATTCATCTTACAAAATAAGCGTCTTGTAAAACACATTCCGTTTCAGTTTTCTGAAATTTATGTATAAGTTATTTAGAAATTATGGGTGGAAGTTAAAAATCTCTATATTAATGATATATTGTCAGCACCTCTCAAATAAAAAGAAAAAATTCATGTATAATTTAGTTTGTCCAGATGATGTTCAATTTTACGTAGTAACAAACTCTACATTTTCCAAATTTATGCTAGTTTTTCACAAGAAAAAAAAATATTCTTTAAGTTTGCCTAGCAAACTTTTTTCAGTATTTAAATTTTCTAAGTATATTCCATCACATGAGTAGTTAACTATTTCCACTAAGGAAAATATCTTATTATTTTAGTTTGTTTGATTGATGTTAGATTTTTATGTTTCTGATTGGTGATTTGCATATACAGTTTTAAAAACTTTACACAATTCGTAACATATATGTTAGAAATAATAGTATATCGCATCTGAGATTGAAAAAATTTATAACTATTATCATGTAAAGAAGGTTAAATTTTAAAAACATGTCGTTGAATATGAGTGTTACCATGAAAAAAGTTAACTAAATTACTTGTGATTTCCTTTCAGAGTATAAAAAGTTATATAGTTTACATATAATTCGCAAGTTTCTTTCAATTTATCTTAAGATGTTTTAAAAGTCTTGCAGGTGATTTTCAAAACTTAAATGCATATCTACAATGTATTTAATATCTACAATTTATTTAATATTTTCCCCCAATTCACCTTTCTTAGATAAGTAAAATAAACCTTAGTCAGCATGTATTGCACGAGTTAATACGACACCTTAACGTATATTATTACAAAGTAAATTGTCTAAGTCTTTCTTGAAGTAACATAAGTTTCCAACTTGCATTGATTTTCCGATTGAAAAGTAGAGGTGAATTTTTTTCCTTGGAGTATCTATAACTAGTATTTATTTTAAATCTCTTACTATTTTTCTTCTATGTAACAATTTTGTTAAGTTTTACCCGTATTGTAGCATATAATCTCACTGAGTTTGAACAATATTCAATGTTTTAGACAATAGAAAAGTTTTCAAGTAGAAATGATCTTAAATTCTCCAAGTGAATCATACTTTTTGGAAGAAAGTCCATGCGAATTCTACCTTCACTTACTAATGTGTCTTTGAAATCCACTTCATTCATTCCAAGTTTTCACAAACATTTCATTATGAAAAAGGAAAAGTAGAAAAACGATAATCTCGAAGACCTGCTGACACACCGCAGCATCACCCGCTGCTTGCGCGTCGATGCTGTTGTTCTTGCTGTACAAGTCTCCCGACCTGTTTGAACAAGTTTTAGCGTGACTCATCCTCCGGTCTAAAAATGCCGGCAAGTGGCGTATCACCTACCGCTAACCTGATTGGCTAATTACCGTCACATGCTTATCATCCCGTTTAAAGACGTGAATTTTATATGTAAAGTAAATTTTTACGCTAACGCTTAAATTCTTTGCTATAGAAAGTTCAAGTATGTTATTTTTTTTCTCTTATATGTTACATTTTAAACATATGATATGAAATTTTTACGTTATGCTTATCTTAGAAATTTTTGAGTATGTTACTTTTTCTTTTATTTAACATTAACCTAAGAGTTTAATTGTATATGAGAAGTAAATTGTCACATTAAAGTTTAAAGACATGATATTTATATGTGACGTAAATTTTCGTGTAAAGTTAAAATTCTTTATCTTTGAAATTTTTATTCTGTTAAATTTCCCATTATTTAACATTAACCTAAGAAAATAATTGTGTATGAAATTTTCGCGTATTGTTTAAATTGTTGTCGAAGAAAGTTTAAGTATGTTATTTTTTTTTCTTCTCTAATTTAGCATTATTCTTACACATTTTAAAGATAAAAATGTTATGTGTGAAATAAATTTTCGCGTATTGTTTCAATTCCTTACCTTATAAATTTTTAATATTTCTTTTTCTCTAATTTAGCGTTATTCTTACACATTTGAAAGACATAATTTTTATATGTGAGGTAAATTTTCGCGTATTATTTGAATTCTTTGCCTTATAAATTTTTAGAGTTTCTTTTTTTATCTTATTTATCGTTGATATAAGAGTATGATAGTACATGTAAAGTTAATTTTAACGTTCAATTTTAAATTCTTTGCCTTGTAAATTTTTAGTGTTTCTTTTTTCTAAAAGTTAGAGTTGTCATTATACATTTTAAAGACATGAACGGCAATGTTTGAATTCTTTGTCGTAGAAATTATAGGTATGTTATACTTTCATCCTACATTTCAAATTTAAAGTCGTGATTTTTATATATGAAGAACATTTTTTACGTTAATGTCAAAGTTATTTGTCGTACAAAGTTTAAGTGTGTTACTTTTTTTCTTTTATTTAGCGATATTTCTACATATTTTAATATCGGGATTTTTATGTGTAAAGTAAAATTTTACGTTAATGTTAAAGTTATTTGTCGTAGAAAGTTTAAGTACGTTACTTTTCTCTTGCATGTTATATTTTAAAGTCGTGATTTTTATACATGAAGGGAATTTTCGCGTAAAGGTTAAATATTTATCTTAGAAATTTTAAGTAAGTTACTTTTTTTCTCTTATTTAGCGATATTTTTACACATTTTAAATGATATGTGATTTTTATGTGTAAAGTAAGTTTTTTTTTCGTTAATTTTAAAGTTATTTGTCGTAAAGAGTTTAAGTATGTTACTTTTTTCTCTTATTTAGTGATATTCGTACACATTTTAAAGACATGATATTTATTCGTAAAGTAAATTTTCATGTTCACTTTTGAATTCTTAGTTGTAAGATGTTCAAGTATGTTACTTTTTCTCTCTTATTTAAACATTAGAGTATCCAAAATTAGTTATCACATATCTATTCAGCATTAGCAGCTAGTTCTGTGTTGCCATTCATCAACTTAAGTAAGTATCATTGTACAATAAAAGCTATCTTGGTTAATATAACTAACATAGACATATTAATTTCTAACAAGTTTAATGGTAATATAAATTTTAACATAGACAGTAAGTAGCTAAGATATATAATATCGCTCGCATAGTACAGTATAGCTTTAAATTACAACCGGTTGTAACAAATAGAATCAATTTCAAAGTATTTGAAGGTTGATATATCGAAAAGTTGCGTATTTCCATCTCTTTGAAAACATTGTTCTGACTAAAATGAAATGTTTTTCCTAAACCATTCTGAAAGAAGAAGAAAAAAAAATATAAATTCTTCAATAAAATATGGATAATACATTTAAAATTTACAAAATTGAGAATAATACTTACATAAATAAAAAAAAAAATCGTCATTTTTCTATTCAAAGTGATAAATATTTCGTTTTTTGGAAATGTATATTACTAATATTGTATTGCAAACTCACGTGTGAACACACTACAGCTACTAATTCCTTCAACAGGGTCAGACTAACTCAACCTAAAAATAACTGTAAAATCATTGCTTTAACTTCCATAATGGATTTCAGTTGCTGAATATTGAAAATTAATTCTAGTCTAAGTTCTTTTGTTGTGTATTCAATCCCTCAAAAACTATGACAATAAAAGAAAAAAACTTTTTAATGCCATGTTAAGCTCTCAAAAGAAATTTTCATGTTAAGATATCAAAGTTTAAATTTTTTTTTTCTCATAAATTTTAATTTATATTTACATTTCATACTGTTATTGAGAAAATAATGAGACTTTATGTGTCTAACATTGATTAAACCTGATTCCTTAAAAGTGTCTTGCGATTATATCTCTCAACATTAGTTTAAATGTGTTAAGCACTAATAGAAAAAAAAAATCCAATCAATCCGAAACTTTACGCATTTGTGTTAGTATATTATCTTTGCAGGTATTTGAAGTTTTTAATGGTTAAGCATGAAAAGTTATAAACTATGTAATTTATATTCCTTCCTACCACTAGATGGCGCCGCAATTACATTAAACTTAGTAGAAAACTGTCTTACTAAACTGTATAGTCAATGAGAAGAGCATTTGAAATCACGTGACATATTCTAACCAATCAGAAGTGAACTTTTATTTCAACCAATCAAAGGAGACTTAGCTATATCAGGATACAAGATGTTGCCATTCCTTAAACTTTGATATAAAGCAAATCGTGACGTCATCCCCACTACATTAACACTGTGACGTCACTGGTAAAACAGCCTATCACTCTAAGTTATTCACTTAAAAGTAGCCCTAGAACAACTCAACTCCATCCCGCCTAAAACTTAGCATATTCCTACTGCTGCCATCGTCTTAAAAGTAAATTTTGTAAAATCATGAATGACGTCATACCCACTGTGACGTCACTAGTCAAAAATACCTATAACTCTAACTTATTCATTTAGAAGCAGCCCTAGAACATCAACTCCACCTGAAAGGTAAATCGAAACTAAAAAAGTGTTGCCACCGCTCAAAACTTTGATATAAAACAAGTTATGACGTCGTACTCACTGTGACGTCACTAGTAAAAATATCTATAACTCTAACTTATTCGTTAAGAAGCAGCCCTAGAACAACTCAACTCCAGTTAACTGGAAACAAAAACTAAAAAGTGTTGCCACCGCTCAAAAACTTTGATATAAAACAAATATTGACGTCATACCCGCTGTGACGTCACGCAATAAAAACCTATCACTCTAACTTATTCACTAAGAAGCAGTCCTAGAACAACTCAACTCCGTCTGCTAGATAAACCGAAACTAAAAAAGTGTTGCCACCACTCAAAACTTTGATATAAAACAAGTTATGACGTCATACTCACTGTGACGTCACTAGTAAAAATATCTATCACTCTAACTTATTCGTTTACAAGCAGTCCTAGAACAACTCAACTCCGTCTGTTAGATAAACCGAAACTAAAAAGTGTTGCCACCACTCAAAACTTTGATATAAAACACATTATGACGTCATATCTACTGTGACGTCACGCAATAAAAGCCTATCACCATAACGTTCTTATTAAGAAGCAGTCCTAGAACAACTCAACTCCGTCTGTTAGATAAACCGAAACTAAAAAGTGTTGCCACCATTCAAAACTTTGATATAAAACACATTATGACGTCATTCCCACTGTGACGTCATACACAAACAGCTTATAATGAAACCGAAACTAAAACAGCAGCAGGAGGGGAACAACTCAACTCCACTTCCGGTCACGTGACTTCCGATGACGTCATATCCTATGATGGCACTTCCTGTGACGTCATATCCGGTCACGCCCCCTTCCGGTGACGTCATCATCCCTCATCCCTGCTCCGCTGCTCCGCCATGGCCCCGGATGCCCAATTTCTAACTACTAATGCGTTTTTTGGGGTTAGTCCGTCCGCCTAAACTGCTCAACCAATTTCAATGATCAAGGTGTCATTTTAAAGGAAATAAGCTGTAGATTTGCCAAAACGTGCCAAAATAATTTATTAACACTTTATTAATTAGTTAAATTTCAATATTTTTCATCATTAAGCTACTGCAAAGCCTCAATGATTTTGAATATATGTTTGGCAACATCCTTAAGTATGTAAACAACAAACCGGCTGCTCGGGGGTTCAACCAACCAACCAACTGTTAAGCTATTCTTACGAATGTAAACAACAAACCCGTTGCTAATTTTAAAGCTCTTTTTAAACTCTTCGTTTCAAAGTTGATTTTTTCTGTTTTTCTGAAGCATTTTTGTATTTGAGTAATTATTATTTTGAAGTATTTCTATCCAGAAAATGCCTCGCGTAGGAAATCGTTCTCCCTTACGTATGTAAACAACAAACCCATTGCTAATTTTAAAGCTCTTTTTAAACTCTTCTTTTCAAATTTGATTTTTTCTGTTTTTCTGAAGCATTTTTGTATTAGAGTAATTATTATTTTGAAGTATTTCTATCCAGAAAATGCTTAGCGTTGGACGTCGTTCTCTAAAGGGGCGACTTATCAGAATAAATAAAAAATATTAGGACTTCAATGTAAGGGCATAGCTATAGAAGTTTTAAGTCAGAATGTTGGCGGATAGTATATTTAACTTTCTATTAGGAAACTTGCAATTTGGGTGTTTTCTCTATTAGGCCTTACATTAAATTTATAAAAATTTGGTTACATTTTTTATGGCTGGCAAACCTATTCGAGCGCAGCAAGATGTTTTAACCACAAATTCGAGCGGCAAAGCCGCTCAATCCGATCGCAGCGAGGCGTTTGGGGGTTGGCGAGCGTTAGCGAGCAGGGGGCGAAGCCCCCTAGTTAAATTAAAATGTTAATAAATAGAATACCAAATGACACTATAACGATTCAACTTGCTAATAACACAAAATATTTCTAAAATTCAGAAACAAATCCCTAAAAATTCAGGACAATCCATAAGAATTTGCATGTCTCTGTATTTTCTCACTAGCAACTTAACAACATGGCTTTTTTAACCTAAAAAAATTTTTTAAGTAATTCTTGTACAAGTCCACTTTAGCTTAGAGTAGGGCAAAAAAAAAAGGGGAAAAAAAAAAAAAACACTTATCGTCCAATTAAAAATAAAAATCGAGGCTTCAAATCAGACACCATAATTAACACACATGTAAGCAATTTGGTTTGTACTTTTAGTGTTAATAAAATTCAGTTGTTTCGTGGGTTAGACACAGCTGAATTACACCAAATAATATTTTATTTTAATACTTTCTTTAAAAGTTATAGGACACAATAGTTTCATTTATAAAAATCTTGTTTTATTCATAAAATTTTTGTTTTATGGAAATAATGATGATAAAGAGTTGAAAACAACAGGATAATGACCGATTTTTTTACAAACTTATTCTGTAATTACTATATGTAAAACTATAATTTAAAAATTCTCATTTCAAAATATCAATTCGACATACAAACTCATTTTACACATCGGTTTGTTGGCAATAAGTTAACTCGTGCAAATGCTTGTCTAAACGGTATTTCTTTGTGCACTTTTCTATCAGGTAGATTATCAAAGTATTAAAATATTATTGCAATAAAAATTTCGAATATAATTTTTTTTATTTAAAATTATATTTATTAGAAATAGTTAAATAATAAAATTTATTAAAAATAATTAATGAAAGTCATAAAAACATTAACATTAAAAAACAAGTGTTTTCTCGTGAATATTACTTTATTTTCTCATAATCCACAGATAATTCCAAGACACTTTGTTATACATAGACAAAATTTATGAGCACGCTAAAAATATCTATTAAGCAGACAAATACAACGTTTTTCATAATATTAAAAAAGGACAAAAATTTAATTATGTTACAAATGCAGACGTCTGTTTCTTTTTGCGAATGAATTGATAATCTCTTCATCAGACACCGTAATTTCTCTGTGAATAGACATCAGATCAAGGCCATTAAGACGTTCCTGACCAGTGGAGTTCCTCAAATACGTTTTTATGCGTTTGAGAGTTGAAAATGATCTCTCAACTGAAGCTGTAGTTACAGCGAGTGTAGCCAATATCACAAGTAGAATGTAAATGTTTGGAAACATTTTCTTCTGACAATACGAAAGAGCACTCACAGCGTATTTAGGATGTTCCTTAGACTCTGCCCATTTAATTTTCCAAATATCCCATTCTCCTTCTAAAATCGAAAGATTGGTAGACTGCAAATCATTTGAATAAAATTCAATAGCAGTTTTTAAACTGCAAAATTCTGATTTGATGGTGTTACTGGGAACTAGGCACTGTAAACCCAGAAGAATGTCTCTGTGATTTAAAAATCGCTCTTGAAGGGATGAAATTGTTTCATCAAGATAGGGGATAAATATTGTCCGCCTAAAATATTCTTCAGTACTGTTTGCACTGATATTTGATCGATGTCTTTGAGTTCCAACTATTCTCGGCATTGAAGGCATTTGCCCAAATAATTGAGCTAAATCTGTTGCTTTGTCATATATAATTTTGAAACTCTCATCTGCTTTATTTCTGATCTCTTTCAATTTCTTCACAACCAGATCTATTTTTTCAAGGGCAATTGCAATGTCTACATATGTCCCTTGTAAGTACTGTGACAAAATATAAGTGAGGCCCAAAATTCTATCACTTACACATAAAGAAACTAAAAAGGAAAACTTGCATACTGCAAAAGGAATTTGTTCGGCCTTGGAACTGTCATCATTATCTTCTTCAATGATTTCTTCTAGTGAAGAAACCACATCACCTATAGCTTTTGTGAACATGCAAACACTCTCGTGTCTTTCAACCCATCTGGTTTCACAATATTTTTTAAGGCCTGATGCAGTGTTTCCTGAATTTTGTAAATGATTTTTTAAAATCCCACTCCTTCGTGCTGAAGCCCTAAAAAATGTGCAGCACTCTTGAATGACACCAAATGCATTTCTTATTGCCGCCACTTTCGCAGAATCCGCCAAACATAAATTTTAAGTATGTGATATACAATGTGTATAAATTGCTTTTGGATAATCTTTCATTATCCAGGCCTGCACTCCTTTAAAACAACCCTTCATTGCGCTAGCACCGTCATAACTTTGTCCCCGCATGCAAGACAAATCGAGTCCAAGATTATGTACTTTGGTGATTGTATTCGCCAGTCCTTCTCCCGTAACATCATACACCGGAACGAACTCAAGAAAATCTTCCCTCAGCATGCAATTTTAGTCCACAAATCGTACACATAAAGAAAACTGTTCGATTCTACTAATGTCAGTTGTTTCGTCTGCTAAAATTGTAAGAAATTTAGCTTTTTCGATTCTCTTAATAAGCTGGAGCTGAATATTTTGTCCAATCAATTGAATGATTTCATTTTGTATTGTCGGGCTAATATATAATGCATTTCCACCAGCATTCAAAACATGGTTCTTAAAGGCTTGATCGCCACAATCGATGCTGTATCGCAGGAGAGCTCTGAAATTACCATCGTTATGGTCGGGATCATCTAATGTAAGCCTTCCACAATTGGAATGTCCACGTAATGACAATTCTTGCTTACCACATAGTTTTATAACTTGAATAATTCTATGAAGCACGTTTCGGTTTTTCTTAGACACTTCTTCATTTTGTAACTTAAGTTTATTACAAATCGACAATTTCTCATTTCGGTGTATTTCTAAGAAATTGGATGCTGATATACGGAGGCATTTTTGTGATATTGCGAATTTGCATGCGCTTCAAAGGTTTCAATAGCATGCTTCCAATTTGTGAATGGCTTCTTTACTAAATTGCCTAAACATTGATGGGAACCTTTGCCAGAATCAGAATTTGAATCTGTGAGGAAGAGCACACATATTTTACAAAACGCACCTTGACATTTATCAGAAAAAGCTTGCCGTGAATACCTCACAAGCCACGACAATTGAAATTTTCTATTTTTACCATTCTTATTCTGAATAGTAAATTTATATGTAGAATCTGGCACCCATGCATTTTCTAGCAATTTCTTTTTGATGTCGTCGTCTAAGCAATATCCCAAATAGTATGTACTAATCTAGAAGTCGATTTATCCGAAATGCCAGATGTAGAGGCTTCTTGCGTTGGAAAGGGCACCTAAAAAGTTTTTTTTATAATAAAAAAATTGTAAAAATATTTGTATTAAAATTATAAAATTTTTAAACTATATAGGACTCAATATTAAAAAAAAACCACATATTTAATATTGGTCTAGTAGAAATTAACCCTTTCGACCCTAATGGGCACATACTCCCTGGATTTCATCCCCTATTGGGTAAATAAATCCATTAAGATTTTTTTTTTTTTTTTAAATTCATCGTTTTTAAAAAATTAGAATAAAAAAAATTAAAATATGAAACTTGGGTAAAGCTTGTAAATGGCGGATAATTCAAGTTTCAATTGGTCGATTTTACAACTATATTTCATTATCATTAACATGTTTCTTTTTCATGGTGTGTCCCAGAATTGGTAGACATATTCGAAAAATTATTTTATATGAATGGAAAGCGATATATAAGGCCCCTTTTGTTGTATTGCACTTGAGAAACCAGTCCAGTAAATTCATTTCAAATTAATAATTTGAATCTTAAATACACAAACACATTAAGCAAACTTCATTAATAAATAAATACTTTGCACTTTACAAACGATGATCCATAACAAAGACAATGGACAATTTATGCATTTTTTAAAAACGAGTGAAATTAGTTGAAGAATTTCTTTCTGATTCCAAATATTTAAACAAAAGTTCTTTAAAAAAATTAGTTATTTAAATATTAAGAAAAGAAAATGCCTCAAAACCGAGCCAAAATCAGTCCAATCAAAACACACAACAAAATCTGTGACGTCAAGGGTTCCTACTGCTTCTATGGTTATCGTGAGATTTCTGCCAAATAGTTGTCTGTGGTAGACCATTGCCACATCACGTACAGGTTGGCGTGATTTGCGAGAAACTTGCAAAACTGGTTTCCGCTGCCGCATTTCAAGCCAAGATGTTTGAGAAGCCTTGAGGTCACGTTCAATTCCAGCCGAATGAATCGTTTTCTCGCCGACGTGTAACAAGGAAACTTTGATTGCAAATTAAAAAAGGAAAAAGCGCATTGGGAAGAAATTTTTGTGTTTATGGCCTTTTCGAAACATTTAGAATTGAATAAAAAAAATAAAATAAAAAATGCGGGAATTGTCATTGTAAACTATAAATATTTCTTTTGTTCTGGTTACACTAGTTATAAATACGTGTTTGTATTCCACTAAATAAACAAATAAAATTTAGAAGTTAAGTTTAAATTTATTATAATTTTGTGAATTTTAGCATGATTTATATTCCTATATTTTATTGTTTTAACTTCAAAAGTAAAGATAATATTATACGGATACCAACCGTTTTTCTATCAAATAGAACGGCAACATTAAAAAAAACTTATTTGTCGTTTTCTATATTAATTTCAAGCGAAAAATTATGAATAATATAATACAACTTGTTCGTTTACTTACATTATTGGATTTCGGCTGACTGTCGGTGTCCAATATCGGCCTTTTTATAACAAATTTATCCATGTTTTTATACGATTCACAACAATCCAAGAGCGACACTGTGACGATACAAACGCTAAAAATCTTGCTTACGAATGAAACTGGCCCCTTTTGGGTTGGAATGTATAACTCCCCCGCGTTCCTTCAGTGGGGTGAAATCTTAGAAGGGTGAAATAGTGAGAGAGGTCTGTTGCGGAATGGTAAGTGAGTAGCAACGATTACGAATTGTAAAGCGAGAGTTGCCATGGAGACGCTGGTGTAGTTCTAAAAAGAATATCTGTAATTCTAAAAAGAATAATATCTGTTCGTATTCGAAAGATTAGGCGACTGTTGATGTTTGTCAAAATTAATGTGTTCGTCGTAATACTGTGGAGTTCTTTGTTAATAGTTATCCATAACTACGAAACTTCGAACCTGATCTGCTTGATGGTTTTAATTCAACAAGGTCAAGGAGAGAGAGGGTTAGGCCGCCATTGAGAACGGTTGGAAAAGAACAACTCCCCAATAGAAGTTCTTCATAAGTTTGAAATAAATATCGTTATGTTTTTAAAAGACGGCAGTTAGAGTTACAGGAAGAACGAATAAAACTTGATAAATTATATACAATCATGATACTTCCAAAATCGAATGAAATTTTTTCACTTTTAATCATTTCGGGGGGGGGGGGCGAATCTGTCTACGCCGCTGGATGACAGTGTTAGAAAAAAAGTGGTGCTAAGCGATACATCGAAAAAAACGTTGTCCCAACAAAAAATACAGTAAGGTGAGTGTAACTTTTTAATAAAATCTTTAATATGTTTTTAAATATAAGTGTATAATTTTTTGAAAAGTTGTCATTAAACTGCTGAAAAGAAATGATAACTATTTACGATAGTGAAAACTTTTCTTTGGCTTCAACTTTTTTTTATTATTTTTCAAATGAAAATTTAGGAAACAATCTTTGATCAAAAATTCCAAGAACGGTATGAATTCTGCGCCAAAGTGATTTTCGCCAACAACCATTTTTTTGATAAAAAGTGAACTACCTACGGTATATGTTCTCTGCATTATGGCATCAGTTTTTCAATATAAATTCTGCAAATAAATAGATTAAGAGTAAATGTTAGTACTGTGTTATCTTTCATCGTCCCTAAAGAACCTGTTGTCACGAACTTAGTTGCACAATTGGGAATCAAAGAAGCAGCGCAGTGTTGCTTTATCTGCCTGCGAAAGCGAACTCGTGGCTTTTTCTGAATGTGAAAAGGAGTCTATTCATCAAAGAAATTTACTTGGTGAACTTTATCCTAATTTAGTTAACTCACCTAATACCCTCATGTGTGATAATCAGTCTGCAATCAACCTTGTGAAAAATCCAATTTGTCATAATAAAACGAAGCATATAGATATCAGATATCACTTTGTTCGCGATCTATATGAACATAAAGACATTGAAATCTTGTGTTAAGTTCAGACAAAAACTGTGCAGATTTACTAACTAAACTTTTAAATGGTCAAAAACATAATATGCTTTGTAAAATGATTGGACTTGATTGTGTTTAATTTGTTAAGTTGTGAATTTATGATGTGTTAAATTTATTTTATGAGAAATGTACTTAGTCGTAGAGGTGTTAACTTAATATTCTCTTAATTGAATTTTATTTTAATAAAAAATTATCGTTATAGGGGGCAATTGTGGGATAATAACGCCCATTTTCATCTCATCTCTCTAACCCTTTTACAATCCCCTTCATATTAATTAATAGTACATTCCTCTTAAATTGATGTGCTCATATGTACTTCGCATTGCACAATGTACATGTAATCCAAGTGTCAAGGTTCATTCGCTTAAGACATGCCAGTCTGTTAGAAGTGTGTCTATTTATATGCCCTTTTATGTTTTACCTAATTAAATAAATGCTAGCTATTATCCTTTAATCATAATTAATAAAGTTTCTATTGTTTCGAACCAGTGCATACCATTTCTTTAATACTCTACAGCAATGTATTCCTTTACTTTATTGAAATATGCATATTAATATAATTAAATTGCATCTTTTGTCTCGAGGACGATTGACGAGATCAAATGAAGATTGTGCAAAATTACCATAAGTCATTTACAACTCTTTTTTTTTCTTCTCCACTCTTCTATTTTATGGCTGTGTTTTTTAATAACATATATTGTGTGTGTATATATATATATATATATATATATTAGTGTTTTTGTAGTTCCATGTTTGTCACTGGGAGGGGGGGGGGGGCAATCTGTGGCAGCGCTAATATCTTGAAATCGTTTTCGGATGTGAGTTGCCTTGCCAACGGTAGAACAAGTAAATGTCGAGGACTAAGCAAGTTAGTTAAATAAAGATTCATTATTATAAAATCTTCTGATATGGTGTTAATTCCATACCTATTTAAAATGAAAAAGTCATCTCTAAAATTTCTACAGTTACCATCTTTTCTTTGACAGGGAAGTTTTAACGTTCTCTCTAATAAAGTGCTAAGAAACCAAGTGGAAAGACCATGTTAAAAGGATTCTTTAGAATATTTTTATTGATCGAGTTGGTAGAGTCGTTGATGACTGAATCCTAAGTGAAAATAAATGAATGCGATGAAGCCATGGGCTCCGGATATTTCTGCCCACGGTTCTCGTAACTTCTTTAAATTAAGTGTCAGAATTTGTGTTCGTCAAATTAAAAAAAAAAAAGTGCTAAACTTTTTGCTTATCAATTTTTATTTCTTATATGTTTTTTATATCTATTTAACAGAGGTATATATCTATCGAATTTCTATATCACTATCTTAACCAATTGACAATCTAGAGCTCATTAAAACTTCTTAATATCCTCTACATGTTTTTTGATGTCGACGATTTTTATTTGTTTAATTTCAAGCTTTTTTGTTTTTTTTGTTGTATTTTTTTTACAAAAAACACGTTTTTTAAAATTGTTTTTTTCTAAGTTTTTAGTACCAATGAATTCGAAGGAAATGAGCTATTTTGACAGATTTGGTATAGTTTTGTGGTACGTAGTTTTCCCCCAACGTTGATAAAAAGGAGAGTAAGAGGAACTAGGGGTGTGGAAAATTGCACAACTTTCAGTTGCACTATAATACTGACGTGGATTTGTGTCATCTACAGTATTTATATTTTCATCATTCATTTAGTAAAAATGTCCAGTTTGGCGATATTTTTGGCGATAAATTTTGTATGGGACTTTTTTAAAAAAAAAATTAAAAAATTCCACCAAAATGAAGATATTGGCGATATACTTATAAGTAAGAATAATATAAGAACTATCGATAAGTGATACTGAATAGAGAGAAAAAAAAGAAAAAGAAAAAAAAAACACGATCGTTGATGATGTATGCTCAAGGAAAGAGAACTCTGTGTTAAAGGCTTTCGCTTTACAACTTTTTACTCTATTATAGCATTTTTATGAGAGTTTCGGATGTGGGAATGTTTAGAATACCTTTAGAGGCATAACCACAGTGATTTTAAACAAAATCTTTTGAGCCGTTTATTAGCAATTACTGAAAAACATGATTTTTTCAATGGTAGCTACCTTATGCGCATGAGCGATTTCAACGAAAACCCTAATGGTAGGTCTTTGTGCAACCACCAATCCGCACACCAAATTTGAACATCGTAGGTCAATTTGTTCGGGAGTTATGCTGACCACGTACGCACATACACACAGACAAGGCATTTTTTCTAGATCACTTTTTTGAAACCAGAATGTTTCAAAACGTGGAGAAATGCAAAATAATCGATTTTTTTTTACCGAATGCTATACTTTCATTACCCTATGTATACATATGGGTAACTAAAAGTAAAAATCTAAAAAATTTGAAAAAAAAAAATTAATTTTTTTCACTATACGTACACTGATTTTGTAGATTCCTTATTGTTGCCCCTCAATTTAGGGCAAACTTTACACAAAAAAAAAATCTGTATTAAGAAGTTTTTATTGGATTACTGAACTCTTAAAATCCCCTTCGATCTGGAGCTCGAAGTACTTAATTTTTTTTTTTTATATAAACTCCAATAATGCTTGTGCTGATCAACTGAGTAAATCTTTGGAGGGCTAATTAACCCACTTGACGTCGTCTAATCGAACTGGAACCTGGCGGATAGACTAGTTATGATGACATTTTCTTCTATCAAATTTTGGAAAACATACACACGTATCTTTTTAAAATTTAACTTTGAAAAAACGTTCAAGTCCTTCGGATGACCAATTACCATGCTTATGGTTTTGGACTCGAAACTCAATTCAGCTGCGTTGCTGAAACAACTTCACTACGAATAAGTTCCAGATCTTATGGAAAAACAAAGTTTATAGTGTGTCTAAGTGGCATGTATTCGTGAAAAGAAGTGGTATAACAATTCAAAGGAAATTGCGCTTAAAAGTTGGCAATGCATTTGAAGGAATTCTAGTAAAAACTTTGTTTCTATGGTTTAGTTTTTTAATAAATACATACCTTATATATATATATATATATATATATATAAATAGAGAAACCCCATCTTCATTACTTTCGACTCGTATTAAAACAATAGGCTTGCCATCTTTAGAACCAAACAGTTTTTTCCTTCATATTTGATATTGTTCACATATAACGAACTGTGGGTAATTTTGACTTCGCTACGAGTTTTTCAACATTTACTCTGATTCAGCAACTGTTTTCCTGTTCGAATGTAGTCAACCTGAATACCGACTTTACATATTTCAATCAACAAAGACGGGAACAATTTAAATTTGACTGAAGTAACTGATACTTCTAAAACAAATACTGTATCTACCATTTCCATGAAAAAAAGAAAAAAAAAAATAATAATAATAATAATAATAAATAAATAAATAATCTAGGATTGAGAAACATCGAATAACTTTCAATTTCACTCAACACGGGTCACTGCATTTAGATCTGTCATGGATTTTTGTGTAATTTACTATTTTCGTTTAATATTTTCATTATTTTAAACGTGTTGATGTTAATTAATAGTACATTGGAAAAAAACACCTCCAAAACAGCAACATCGGCGATGCGTTTTTTGATAAATTTTACATTATCTTATCTTGTAAGTGCAACAGAGAAGAAACAGTTGTTGATGGGTAATGCTTTTAAGTTAAAATAACTATGAGTTAAAGACAATAATATTTTTCACCTTTTAAGCCTTTATCGTATTTATACCGAAATTTCGGAGGTGGGAAAGTGAGCACCTTAAAAGGCGTTACCAGAGATTTTAATTAAAATCTTTAGAATCTTTTTTTTTCCCGAAATTGCTGAAAAACATACCTTTTACGAAAACCTTAAGGTTTCTCAAGCCATACTAACATGTACACAAAATTTGAGCATCGTAGGTCAACCCGTTCGGGAGCCATGCTGACCACAGGCAGACATTTTTTCTAGACTACTTTTTGGAACTCAGCTTGTTTCAAATCGTGTAAAATGAAGAAAAAGGAAAAAAAAAGAATTTTTTTTTCCTTTTTTCCCCCCCCCCGAATACAATACTTTCATTGCCCTATGTTAACATATGGGTATTTGAAAGTAAAAAAAAAACATATGCCAAAATAATATTGGAAGAGGTAAATTGATAGTGTGGTAAATACATTATTCAGAATAAACCTTTCGATTAAAAACAAGTTTATAATTTATAAAAAATATTTAATAAATTCCTAATTTTTTTTTTTTGTTCTTTTGAACACCATAGATTATTTTTATTCCATAGCGGAAACTATTGTTAAATAACTTAATATTGTCTGCTACTAATAAAGATAAGTCTCTCCGATTAGGACGTTTGATAAACTCGGAAACTTAGGATAGTTTAAAATTTTCTTACGACACAAACTTTAAACTTAATTAATAATAATAATCATTGTGAAATTTGTTTTACTAGAGGGCTCCGCCTCCTGCTCGCTGACGCTCGCCAACCCCCGGGATTGCTACCCAATTCCCTTTGGTTCGCTTCGCTCGCTTCAAAGTGAGGCATTTAAAATATGCCCTAGCAAAAACCTATTTCAGTTGTATAATCAAGAATAATCTCCCAGAGTGTTATTGGGCCATGAAAGTAAAAAATATTGGATTATTTATGATGAGCTACAATACTTGCGACATCATTATCCTACTGCTTATGTGCCGACCAAACGGTATAGTGGTTAGCGTGCTAGCTTCTGGACCGCAAGGTTGCGGGTTCGAGTCCCGCGTTAGGCATGGGTGTTAGTAAATTTATGTTGGCTTGTCTAATGACGAATGTTTCGGCGCATTATAGCCCTCGTGTTGCTGACGGCGCCAGATAATCTGAAAACAACCAACCTACTGCTTATGTGAGACGCGTTAAGAAGGAGGAGTGTGGCAATGTAGTAAAATGTTTTTGGAAAGCAAAAAAAAATAAACAGTTTCATGCACATATCTAAAAATTTTTAGGTATTTCAATAAATAATGCAAATATACCCATTGGTTTCGTATGAGGTGCCAAAATAATTAAAGTTGCACATCGAAATTTCTTAACAAAGCAATATAAGCAATTATATGTTTGCATACTCGTTTTTGGGAACAGAAGCAGTATAGGATCCCATTGGTGATTTTTCCCGGTTTGAATTGATCCGATTGGCGCTTTTTTACACTTCTGGCTACCCCTCCTTCCTATACTATACCCGTGGGTTTCAATCTGGCAACCCTTGCAGTTTCCAACCAAAACACCAACCAAATAGTCCGGGGAATATAGACTGAAAAAGGGGTCTTACCTTGCAAAAGGTTATGTAGTTCTGATTTTTTAATATGTTATAAAGGTTGGTCTCGTGGTTTATAAACCAAGTTTTCGACCTCCTAACCTGTGTGCGTTCTCCATGGTGCACTAAAAACTGAGCCGTTTTTCAGTTTATACGTCATAGCTCTTTGCCAATGCATCTTAGAAACACACATTATATTCAAAAGTTGTAAAATATTAAATTATCTACAACTTTTGTATACTAAGTTTTTTGTAGACCTATTATGTAAATAGTTATGTCGCATCAAAGTCAAAACTTTTTCGTAAAAATGCTACTTTTTTAAGATTTGTGTCAAGTTTTAAGATTATATCTTCATAATGGTACATTTTAGAGAAAAAGTTTGTATAAAAGTTGTAGAGCAATAAATTTCCTACAAGTTTTCTATAAAAACTTATTTTCTAGGACTAATAACAAAGGAGTTACTCTGCTTTGTGTATTTTCCGTGGTGCACCACAAAAAAATACGTTTTTCAGTTTATAGATCATAACTCTTTCGCAATCCCTATTAAAAACAAATATTAAATTTAAAAGTTGTAGAATATTAAATTTTCTACAACTTTTGTGAACAATTTGCTTTTGTAAAGTTATTATGTAAAGAGTTACGTAGCATCAAAATAAACACTTTTTCGTAAAAATGCTGCTTTTTTAAGTTTTTTGCCGAGTTGTTCAATTATATCTTCATAACAATAAGTCGTAGGGAAAAATATATTATGCAAAAGTTGTAGATCTATAAATTTGCTATAAGTTTTTTGTATAAAAGTTACTATCTAGGACTAATAACTAAGGAGCTACTCTTCTTTGAAGGTTTACGAGATGATAACCTATAATATACTATGTATAGGTAGGGGTTTAAAAATAGCTTCTAACTGCATAGTCTGACAATTTTAATAAAAAAATAAAACAATGTTTACATAATACTAATGATAATGTAAAATAAAAAGTGGAAATATATTAAATAATGTATATATCTATAGATAATAATAGTAATATAAAATTTACCATTTTGCCGTGATGCACCAAAAATTTCTGCATTCGGAAATAAAAATGAGAAATAGTCTGCATTCAAGTGGCTGATTCTAAACTACGTGGGGGTACAGATCTTTTGAGATAGAATAGAAAAATCACAACTCGGGTGGCATAAGTGGCATGTAAAGGAATTCTTTTAAGGACTCAGTTTCCGCGAAAACACCATATACTGTTGATTGATATTTGCCACTGCCGAATTCAGGGTAGAAGATTAGAAGAACTGAAAAACCATTCTCAACCCTCCCCACCACTAACCAACCCGACAGAATATCAACCACTCAGTGTAGTTACTTAATATTGGAATACATGCGTTGTAATGTTGGCTGCTTCATCATATCCAATATTACAGGAATTTGCAAAGGTCTTCCTAGATCCTAATGCCAGTGTTTCAAGCATCACCGAAGCAGTATCAAGCATTCTTGTTGCTCTCTTTGGTGGTCACAGGGCAACAGCTTGAAATGCTTTGCGTTATAAGCAATTTTCCAAATCAACAACTGGGAGCAAGTTAAATCTGTCAAAGCTACCTCCGACCCAAGAAGCTGCTACGCACCATGTCTTTCGCACATACCATCAAGTAAATACATGGATGGGCCAATTGAAAAATTCTCTGGTCTGTGGGTGGAAGATGGACAGTAAAGGACTTCTTCCTATTACAACCAGCAGGGATTCAGCTCCTCAATCAATTCTGACCCTCATTTTCTGCCAGCGCAACATAGGATGCACTAAGGCCTGCGGTTGTAGAAAGGCCGGTCTCAAGTGCTCCATAATATGTAAAAAATGTCATGGACAAAGCTGTGACAATACAGAGAACATAATAATTGATGACAACGATGAAGACGACCCAACATAACTTTTAATTCAAGAAGTAGCGGAGGAACTAGCCGAGCCATCGTGGCTAAACGAAACTAAATTTAAGAATTTATAAGTTTTCTAAATTGTAAGTTTATTGATATTTCTATTATTATATGTATACATTTTTATAATATTTATATTTTTTGATTTATAATACTCTAACTTATTTTAATACCTATATTGTTTTATTTTTTATTAAACTTGTCAGGCTTTGAAGTAAGAAACTGTTTTTAGTATTAGATCTTACCAAGTAGCTCTTTTGTTATTAGTCCTATAAAATAACTTTGTATATAAAACGTAGCAAATATAGGGTTCTACAATTTTTATGATATACTTTTATGGATATGATCTAAAAACTCGACAAGAATCTCAAATGGTATTTTTACGAAAGAGTTTTTGCTTTGATGCTTTTCATACAATTTGTTTTTTATACAATAGTTCTACAAAACAAATTTTGCACCTACCCCCATTAGAGGTAGAAAATTTAATACTCTACAACCTAAAATATAATTTTCCCCCCTATAAAATGCATTGGAAAAAGGATATGATCGGTATACTGAAAAAAATTCAAAATTTCAGAATTCATAAGGTTTTGGGTGCACCATGGCGAAAATTGTAAATTGATATTACCGTTATTGTATATAGATATATACATTATTTAATATATTTCCACTTTTTATTTTACATTATCATTAGTATTATGTAAACATTGTTTTATTTTTTTATTAAAATTGTCAGACTATGCAGTTAGAAGCTATTTTTAAACCCCTACCTATACATAGTAGATATACATATCATCTCGTAAACCTTCAAAGAAGAGTAGCTCCTTAGTTATTAGTCCTAGATAGTAACTTTTTTGTATAAAACTTATAGCAAATTTATAGATCTACAACTTTTGTATAATATATTTTTCCCTACGACTTATTGTTATGAAGATATAATTGAACAACTCGGCAAAAAACTTAAAAAAGCAGCATTTTTACGAAAAAGTTTTTACTTTGATACGACGTAACTCTTTACATAATAGCTTTACAAAAGCAAATTGTTCACAAAAGTTGTAGAAAGTTTAATATTCTACAACTTTTAAACTTAATGTTTGTTTTTAACATGCATTGCGAAAGAGTTATGATCTATAAACTGAAAAACGTATTTTTTTGTGGTGCACCACGGAAAATACACAAAGCAGAGTAACTCCTTTGTTATTAGTCCTAAAAAATAAGTTTATATAGAAAACTTGTAGGAAATTTATTGCTCTACAACTTTTATACAAACTTTTTCTCTAAAATGTACCATTATGAAGATATAATCTTAAAACTTGACACAAATCTTAAAAAAGTAGCATTTTTACGAAAAAGTTTTGACTTTGATGCGACATAACTATTTACATAATAGGTCTACAAAAAACTTAGTATACAAAAGTTGTAGATAATTTAATATTTTACAACTTTTGAATATAATGTGTGTTTCTAAGATGCATTGGCAAAGAGCTATGACGTATAAACTGAAAAACGGCTCAGTTTTTAGTGCACCATGGAGAACGCACACGGGTTAGGAGGTCGAAAACTTGGTTTATAAACCACGAGACCAACCTTTATAACATATTAAAAAATCAGAACTACATAACCTTTTGCAAGGCAAAATGTCTCTATTCCCTGGACTAAAACAATCAAGCAGCAAACAACCAAAACACCATTGGCGAGTTTTGCTTGGCGCTTTCTTGTAGTTGCCAATGGGGGGCGTCCTATACTGCTTCTATACCCTTTTTTGCGGTACTTAAAAAAATAATACAGTAAAAGGCCAATTACCCGGCATTCAATCAACCGGAAAGCTCAATCGACCGTAATATTTTGAAAATCAAATTTGGCGAGAATAATTTTAATTTCATTTGAGATTTCGATGTTGGGAGGGGGGTATTCTTTATTTTAATAATTTTTATGTAATGTAATTGAGTACTGGCTGAATTTGCACCAATTAGAAATAAATATAGGTTCAAATTTATTATTCGGTGCCTCTTGGTGACTTTTTGAAAGTTTGTGATTTGGTGCCGGATGTGGCAACCCCTCGACTTGATTTTGACAACACGCCGTTTTAAGGCCATTTCGGATTTAGCAACACATCCTTTCAACTTTTTTTTTTTAAATTTTGGCGGCTTTTTTTAAAAGTCGCCAAAAGGCACCGTACTTTAAATCATAACCTGAACGAATATATTATTATAAAAATATATTTAAAAAAAAAATTGTGGTTTATCCGGAATATTGAAATTCTTATTCAATCTACTGTGAATTTTTAGCATAGAAAGCTTAATATTCTTAGTGGAAATTCCGTGCTCAGTTTTTATCGGTATATATATTCGGAAAACGTTCACATTATAAATATGGATAAAGCTTTAAAGTACGGTACGGATTCTGCGTCAAGAATTGCTTACATAAAACCGCGCCAAATTATGACAACTATAGGCAATTCACTTATTATTAAAAAAAGGGCGTCGACTGACATTTGTTGGCGTAATTCTTGGCGTAGAATCCGTACGCGACTTGGAATTTTAACTGGAAATTTTTCTTGAAAACCTGGTTTAAATATAAAATCTTAATCCAAAAGAAGTCGTTGCCATTCTGCTCACAGAAATACAGCCGAATTTGGGCGGCACGCAAGAGAATTATATATACAGAAGATACGTTTATTGAGAGAAGTTTTGCGTAATTTTAAGTTTTATAGGTGGCATTTAACCGTATAATAAACTATACAATAGTATTTCACTTGGAATATTGCGAAAACTTATAATTTAATTTTAGATGTTTTATAAAACCATTTACTTTCAACAAAATGAATCGGCATTTAGCTTGGAAATCTTGTTTTAAGAATGTCCAAAAGGTATTGAAATAAAAGTTTATGTTCTATTTTTGAAAAAGCATAAACAGGCTTTGTGAAATATCTAAAGCTATGAAGCGTTTAAAATCATTACACAGTGAATTGACAGTAAAAATATATTTTAATCGAAAACATGCACAAACACAAAAAGTTCTAGATAATTTAAAGATATAAAATAGAAATTTAATTTTTTTGAAATTTTACCACACAAAGTTTAATGTTTAGTCAGATATCGTTTTTTGTTTTCAAAAGTAAGGCCGTTAAATTTGAAAACGTATGTATGAAACTACTGTACTTCAAAAACTTATTTTTTATAATTTTTTTTTTTCTTTCCAAGTTGTACGGAATTGACTTAATTTTAAATGCTTAGTTCATATTAATTTCAAAGTTGTTTTAGCACACCATTTTTATTTTATGCTGTTTTCACTTTTTTTTTTTATCTAATTTGGAAAGATATTACATTATTCTTCTGGTGTCATTAACTAATAATTTTGAAAATATTGAGAAGAGTGAAAAGAGTATATGAATATCCTTGGCACGGCCAGCAACAAAATACACTGATTTCCTTTTCTCAGACAAAAAAGTTAATTTGACAGCTGGATGATATTCGGTGTTCATTAATGTTAGTGCTGTAAGTTCGAAGAAAGTGGTTACCAGGAAATTGTTGAAATAATATCTAGGAATATTGAGCAATCCCATTATTAATGTTATTTAAAGTATTTTCTGTTCCAGACATTAAATACGAAATTGTTCAACGAAATGGCTGCATATATGGCTTTCTTAATTTACTAAATTTTGGGTTTATTAATTAACTAAAATTTTATATGTAATGCAACAGAACAATGTAAAACAGCAATATAGTTGCACCACAGTCCATGTTGTTTTGATAAATCTACTAAGTACCGCAATAAATACCTCGAATAAATTTTAGCTTACTCCAGGTAGTACGGTGGTAATGGAATGTCAAAATCAAGGGTTCTGAGAAGATTGGACAATCCATGCCGAAAATCGAGCATCGTTCCAAATTGCAATAAAGAAAAACATGTTGAAAACATCATAAGACATAATTTTTACCCCTTCGTCCTTTCTTATAAAAATATATTTCGTTTTATTCGAGATTGAACAAGACCTGAAGCAACGGACAGTCTACAACGGTCTGCATTGGGATTGGTCAGTGTTGAGTGATATTAGCCAGCGTATTTGTGTTACTAGAGACAAAAGCATTACTTATATTCAAGGTCTCCGCTCACTTATAGACTGAGAAGGGACTGCGAGTTTAAGTACCTCATTGAAAATGGTTATGAATTTTGTATAAAATGCAAAGAAATGCTAATAGACTATGAATACTACTGGTCTGCAGGAATGAAAATGGTCGAAACTATTCAAAAATTGACTTAATAGTCAAATATGTAAAAACTTGTCAAATAATGAGTTTTTTTTTTTATTTGGCAATCCATCGTTCTTTGATATAATTTTCAATAATAAAGGGTGCACTTCTCTGGCAAAAAATACTTGCTTCTTTTAAAAGTGAGCCAAGTTAAGTTTAAACTCATTCGCAGATTGCCAAAAAAATAAAAAATAAAAAAAATATTAAAAATAAATAAATTATCAAGTCATGCAAATTACTATGCTGCTAAATGGTGGGTCCACTAGGATAGGACCGCAAATGCAATGTAAATACAAAGTAAAACACTTTCCTTCCAAAGCAACAAGTGTTGATATTCTTTTGAAAGTACATAGTCCAAATCAAACAGTTTGAGCGTGGATGTGTAAATTTTTCAAAATATTCAAATTGTTTATCATTTCTTTATTCATGGCATTAAAAAAAATCGTAATCAATTCAATGGCATTTATTTTTAAATTAACCATGAACTCTTTTTCACTTTATTTGCTTATTGCTGTATGCTGTTTTTCTAACTCTTAATAAAAACTAGTAATTTTCTTTTTCCCTAGCTCTTAAAGTACTCAAATTGTAAATTCACAGCAAACTTTCAACTGTTTCAACTAAATTTATTTTTACAGAAAAAATAGTATAAATCGAGTTCCTACTGAACGTTTAACTATAATTTGTCGAAGGTTTGCTACAAAAATATTTGATTGTTTCTTCATAGTATTTTTATTGTTTTATTGGGAATTCAAATGACACAGTCTTTCTAATTAAGTAAATTGGTGAAAAACTTCAAAAAGATCGATTACTAAAAAATGCACGGTTGGGCTTAGGAAAAGAATAAGAATTTTTATTCTCGAAGTAGATTCTTCCTATAATATATAGTATTTACTGTTTGGTGTGCACTAAGTTTTTTTTTACTTGGGTAATTTGATTTAAAGGAGAAAAAATAAGTTAGATGTTACTTCTACATATATCTACTATCTGAAATTTTCCACGAAAGTTATTTGGTATTTTTTTGCTATCCAGCTAAAACGAGATACATTTGATATTTCCTTTACACTTCAAATGCCTTTCTTGGAAAGAAAACACTTATCTTCTATGCTAACTGGATTACAGAGAACAACTTATTTGTTCTTGTATAATTATATTTTTTGGCAAATAATTCTGTAGTTTACAATGAAATATGTCCTGTATATTATATAATTGTTATGCACAATTGTGTCACACTTTTGCCATTCCAGCATGCCCCTTAAGTTTTTATATACATTCGTTCGAATTATGATTTGAATCCATGCATTGTGCTCCAATTGCGATCTTTTAACTTTTAATAACCCAATGCGTAATATAGCTCAATAAAAGTATTTAATTGGAATAAAAGTAATCGAGGTGTTAATTTTGTGGTAAATTCCACGTTTTGAAATGTCTTGAGGTAGTAGTCTGGTCACTTGTACGCTTTTTTTTTACGTCTTTATCGGGATTTTTTTTTTTTTATGATAAAATAAAATTCAAAGGTTTTGTTTTTTAGTATGTTATTATTGATATTATCTAATGGATACAAAGAAATTTTGTTTAATTAATTTTACAATGTTTTATTATTATTGGTCAAAGTAGACGCCTAAAAAAGATACGTGGCTGGCCCCGGCGATTTCTGCTCTTAAGACTTCTGAAATATAAATAAATCGAATTGATTGTTATCTATAGAATTGTTGTTCTCGTTGGATCTAGGATTATTAAATTTTATCAGAAAATTACAAAATAGTGGTCCTCAAAAAAATAAAAGTTATTTTTTTCAGGCACAAATTGGGCTCTAAAAGGGAAAGTTAGAGATGGAAAAAAAAAAGATCCTAGTCCCGTAGAGAACTACTGATGTGTAGAATAACGAGTAAAAATTTCAGAGCAATCTGTCTGATAAAATTTTTTTTTCACCCAGGTCGACCGAAAAAACGTTGTTTCGAGATAAGTTCGCTTAAAGTTTCAAGAACAGATGCTCAATAACTACGAGACGCTCTCAAATATTCATTAATACATCGAATTTTGGTCTAAAATTTTTACAATGTGCTCTCAATATATTTTACTTTCGAAATAAGTAAGAAAAAAAAAATCGATTTTTTCAACCCAAACTACCAGACTTGATTCTAAAATTTTTTTTATGTAAACTCGCATGGTATGAAGCCAGCATGGCTCCAGAAGTCAACTTGCGAAAATTGTTTAGTTAAGTAATCTAATTTCATTAGTTGCCATGACGTGTCCAAGAGAATTACTTCAAAATTGCTCTCGCCCAGCCGTTATTGAACATTTAGTTTTTTTTAGAAACTGCTAAAAATTGATTTAACGATTTGAATAAAATCGTTCGGTTAGTCTTTCTATGCGGTTCTGATTGTCCTCACCAATGCAATTCCCATTAAAATATGCTAAAAGCGTAAAAAGTTTTAAAACAAAAGTCTTTCTACAACCAAAACCATCATTTCAAAAGAATTAACTTCTTTATGCAACAAAGAAAATTACTAGTACCGAGAACTGGAAATGAAAAGATGCGCTTTTAATCAAATTTAATTACACCTATTAAAATGAATTTTTAAAAAATTAATTGGTAACAGTAGAGCTGAACTTTGCAGACGAGGGTTCTTTTAAATGCGAAGAAAGAACACACATTAAGTTGCAAGCTCAACAGATTTGTTTCTAAGAAAACAACACCGGCCAGTAACGTACGAATGAGGTTACAGTTACAATAGATTACACAGTTAATAGTTTATGTATAAACAGTATATTTACAAAGAGTTATCAATAAATATAGTGCAAAAATGTTATAAGTTAATACAAAGGCAATGTTTTTCTACACGAGGGTTCGAGGTCAATTTTCTTTGACTCAACTAAAATTTAACAACTACCTTTGACAACATTTTCCTCAGCTTGACAATTTGGCGAAATTAGTAATAGTAATTGTCGCCTTACTTGCCAAAATGTTTTTAATAAAGAAAAAAGATGAAAATTAGAATGACAATATTATAGTGTCATTTAGCGATATTTCACACTTAGCGTCTTACTATTTATTCGTGCTTTATTATTATTATTATTTTTTTTTTTAATTTTTCGCAGCAAATCATTTCTTTTCTTGTATTACGGCTTCGAATTGATTGCCAATATTATTTGGAATAGAGATTGTGAAAACTTCTGAATTAAAAATTCGCTTAAAGTATGCATGGATGCCGTTGAGTTTATTTCCGGACCTTTGACAAAATTTTCGTCAGCTTGACAATTTGGCGAGATTAGTAATAGTAATTGTCGCCTAACTTGGCAATTTTTTTTTACTAAAAAGAAAACATGAAAATGCGAATGACAATATTATAGCTTCATTTAGCGATATTCCACACTCCTAGTCTTACTGTTTATTCTTGCTTAGTTATTTTTTTAATTTTTCTTAAATTTTTTTAAATAATTTCGTAGCAAATAATTTTATTTGTTGCATTATGGCTTTTAATTGATTGTCATTATCATTTTTAATAGAGCTTGTGAAAGCTTCTGAATTACTTTGTTTAAAGTTGTCTTTAAGATTATTTCCTGAGATATGTAAAAGCGAAACTTTTGTTTAAATGTTGGAGGGTCTCAAGACATTCAGTGGACACATTGCCTTAAACACATTGGATACATCGGCGACAAAACTGCGTTGCAACTTTTTCTACATAGTTTAAGTGAAACACTGAAATTATCGCAAGTTAGTTCAAAAAACGCAAATAACTTATTTTACAAAAAATTAAGTGAAACTTCCCTTTTTAATACCAAAATCCACTAATAATTTTTTTAATTTCGTTAAATTCTAAATCGGATGGTGTTTCAGAGAACAAGTTTCGTTTTGCTCTGTCCTCTAAACTCACCAATGTCAGGCAGATTACTAACACATTGTAAATTTTAAAATCTTTTCTTTAATTTGAAAAGAACATTTGGTACATATGTAGTTCAGGATAATTCTTTGGAGTGATTTTATTTGACGTATTTTTTCCCTCGGAGAAATGCGGTTTCTGGTAAAGGATTTTATTATTATTTATATTTTAATTTTAGTTCTTATTTTAATTTTAGTTCTTATTTTAATTTTAGTTCTTATTTTAATTTTTATTTTAGCTGCCGTGTTTTGAATTTGGTTATTTTTTTGATCACCAATTGAAAAAAAGTCGTCCAATGTCCTATATTATATCTGTTCCGAATATGTTTTTTAAAAATGTATTAAATTCTTACTTATAGTTTATAACAAAAATCCTAACGAAACTATTCCCATAGATTTTGAAGTTGTACGATTATTAATATTGTAAAAAATCAAAACGTTTCTCTTATGATTTATTGTTGATTTTTAAGATTAAAGTTAAATTAAATATAAAAACTTGCTAGATTGTGAAGTAGGTTTTCCATGAACTTTATTTCAAGTAAAAAAAATCCACTCAACTCAGCTTCCTTAAATTTTAAATCAGAAGGTGTTCAGAAGTGTTGCCATATACCAATTACAGTTACACTATTCTTCTTCTTTAAAATACAACTAAACATTTATTAACCTTTTTTATTTTAAATTCCTATTGGTTTCTGCCGTCCAAACGGTATAGTGGTTAGCGTGCTAGCTTCTAGACCGCGAGGTTGCGGGTTCGAGTCCCGTGTTAGGCATGGGTAAATGTATGTTGGCTTGTCTAATGACGAAAGTTTCAGCGCATTATAGCCCTCGTGTTTCTGACGGCTCCAGATAATCTGAAAGCAACCAACCAACCTATTGGTTTCTCAAAAAGTATACCAGATGTTAGATTTAACGATGTAAATATTAGCTCTCTCGCATTGTAATTTTGTTACGTTCCTATTTTAGTGAGTGGCAACGTACATGAGTTTTGTAAAAAAATAAAATGGCTGTTTCTACTGACGTTCTAAAATTATTTAAGTAAATAAGATTTTATGAAGAGATTAAATGTGGTACATTTATGTCATATTTAATACGTGTTGACCCAAAGATGTAATCAAAAGAATAAAGAACGTCAGTAAAATCTGTTTTGAGAAAACTTTTTACATTCATATCGGAAGTGCATTAAATGACAATCTGGAATTACATGTTAAGAATAGATCACCAAATCTGGTTACATTTACAAAATTATATAATAGATTGAGAGGCGACTGCAGTTTTTGGACCCCATCGAAAATCATTCTGAATTTTTTATAGAATTTGGAGAAAAGTGAGTAGATTACGAATCCAATGGTCTGCCGTGGCAAAAATGTCCAAAACTGGTCAAAAATTGATTTTTAATAAGTTGAACTAAATCCAATTGCCAAATGCGCAATAACTTGCCAAATAATAAGCATTTTTTTTTTATTTGGTAACCCTCACTCTTTAATTTTCAATTAAGAAGGTCGCAAACGATTCAGATGTGTGGCTATGGCTTACTTGCATCTTTCACAAAAGAGCCAAATTGGCAATAAACATTATATCACTGAGGACGTAACTGATGTCGCCAATTCGACTTACTTTTAAAATATACAAGTTTTCCGAGCCAGAGATCAGAAATCGTTTGCGCTTTTTCTCATAGAAAATCAAAATGCAGTGAGTTGCCAGACGAAAAAGTTTGTTATCTTTTAGGCAAATTATGACATATTTGGCTATCAGATTTTAGTTCAACTCACTCCAAGTCGATTTTTGATCAGTTTCGGCCATTTTTGACACGGCGGACCAGTGGATTAGTAATCTACTCATTTTTCTCCAATTTCTATAAAAATTCCAGAATGATGTTCGATGGGGTCCAAAAATTGCAGTCTCCTCTCGGACTACAAGAGTTTAATGGCACTTTTCGAGGATGAAAACGCAAGAATCGAAGAAATTCGAGTAAAAATTAATTCATTAGAAAGAAGAAATAGTAATTTAACTGAAATTGATAAAAATATTCAAGAAATTATATTAGTGAATAAAACGAACATTTAAATACGCAGACGAATTTGGAAATATCGAAGACTACAAACAAAAGCTAAAACTAGGGTTGTGGAACATCGCACAACTTTCAGTTACAGGCCATTATGGTGATAATTTTTGCGATAATTCTAGTATGACTTAAAAAAACATTGTTAAAATTGTGATTTTGGTTATGTACTTTTCGATAATCCTTATATTATTCTTTATTATAAGTGAAACTGAGGAGAGAAGAAAAAACGATCGTTGATGAGGTATGCTCAAGTAAAGAGAACTCTGTGTTGAAGGCATTCGTTTTTCAACTTTTTACGCCATTAAAGCATTTTTACAGGAATTTCGGAGGTGGGGATGTTTAGAACACCTTAAGAGGCATTAGCAAAGCGATTTTTATCAAAATCTTTGGAACCGTTTTTTTGGCAATCATTGAAAAACATGATTTTTTCAATGGCACCACCAATCTACCTTATTCGCATGCGCGATTTTGACGAAAACCTTAATGGTAGGTCCCATGTCCACCAGCAACCGGCATACTGAATTTGAACATCGTAGGTCAATTTGTTCGGGAGTTATGCTGACCCAGACACAGACACATTTTTTCTAGATCACTTTTAAAATCAGGGTATTCCGAAACGTGGAGAAATGCAAAAATATCGAAATTTTTTTTTCCCGTCCGAATGCTATACTTTCATTACCCTATGTATTATACATATGGGTAATTGAAAGTAAAAAAATAAAAGTTAATTTACAATTTTTAAGCGATAACTTGCTTTGAAACGCAAATAATTCAGCTGTTATTGCGGAAATGACAAAATTAAATTAAAATGACCGAAAATCGAATTAATGAAATTCGGAGGTGAAATAAAAGATTGGTTAACTTTTTGGAGCCGGTTCTGAAGAATTCAGGAGGATCAATGCATGAAGTTAGAAGATAAATTTCAATATCTTATACAATGCATGATTCCGGGAACAAGGTCAAAAGATGTATAATGGATAGTTACCCACCTACAGCGGAAAATTATTTTAAAGCCAATGAAAGTTTACAAAATAGATTTGGAAGAGAAAAGCTGCTTATCGAATATTATGTTACACAGTTTTGAGGATTTGCGATTAAAAATGCTATTAATACGAAATCTAAGTCAAACATTATTAACCTTTATGACAAATTAGAATCTCACTTAAGATCTTTAGAATCAATAGGAATGACTTCCGATAAGTAGATCGCAATGCTACTTCCATTGGTTGAATAATGTATTCCTAAAAATATACTTCGAATTTGGTTACGAAATCTTTCCTTGAATGAAGAAGACAAATCATGTAGTAAGAAATTAAATTCTTTATTGTCTTTCCTGAAAGCCGAGGTAGAAGGTGAGGAAAGGATATCTCCGGCTAAAACCGGAATAAAACAAAACGAATTTATGTTTAAAAGACAGAAATAAAAAAAAACAGAGTTGATACAGCCCACTACTAGTGATTTATTTGCTAGTAATAAAGATAATCCTAAAATTTCATGTGTATTTTTCGGAAAGTTGAATTTAAGCAAAGATGGTTTTTATTGACAAAACTGACACTTGAAGAAAAAATGAATGTTTTGAAGTCTAAAAATTTTTGCTATTCATGTTTGAAGATTGGACATCGATCCAAAGCTTTCCGATGTAAAATTGAGTGCATGTTATGTTATAAGAAGCATTATATTATTATGTGTCCAGATCTTAAGCTTGCTTCATAAACCTTGCATCCGGATAAAACTGAAATAGCGGAAAGTAGCTCCTTATCCAATTCATGTCAAGTTACAGAAGTATTGCTACAAACGTTATTGGTAGCCTTTGAAAGTAAAGGGAAAGGCACAGGCTCACAGAGCTCATACATTTTACAATCAACTGGGAAAAAACTCGGACTACATCCAACTCACTCCCAAAATTTCACACGTGGCGTTTGGTGGAGCCTCATCATACCGAGAACATAAATGTTACTGTTCAAGTTCATAATTTAAAAACAGCATACTTTTGTGAAATTCCAGTTCTAGACCAACCTAAAATTTGCGGGCCGATACCTCATATAAAGGACAAATTCGATTTAATTGAGCTGAAAGAAAAGTGTATTGTCATCACAGATGACAGTCAAGAGAATATTCCAATTGAAGTACTGATAGGAACAGATTTTGTGGGTAAAATTTTTACTGTAAAAATAGTACCGTTAAAATTAGGTTTAACGGCTATCAAAACTTACCTAGGATAGGTAATAATGGGAAAACCAGGAAATGGTAATTCAAGGAAACATGTAGATGCGGTGACAAGTTCGGTTTTGTCGCAAAGTTTTAATATTGAAAATTTATGGAATTTAGAAGCTATTGGTATCCAAGGTCCATGTAAGCCACAACAAAAAATAGAGCTTTAAAATGCTGTGGGAGAAAATCTTATAAAGATCATGACGATTGAAGATGGCAGGTATGAAATAAAATTATCTTGGAAGTGTAAAGATAATCTTCATGACAACAAAATTTTATCTGAAAGAAGATTAGAAAAGACTACTAAAAAATTAATTGCACAACATAAATATGACTCATACAATGAAAAGAAGGTTAATGAGGAAGAAACAATAAGTAGAAAGAAGAATGAGGAAGAAACAATAAGTAGAAAGAAGAAAGTAACACTTGTAGTTAATGATGCTCCAGATAAAGAGTGGTTTTTTACGAAACTTTTCCAGTTACAAGAAGATTGTGCGAATGGTTGAATGGATAGACAGATTTATTTCAATTATAAAAAAGTGTAGCCATCACCGTCTAAAAGGTGAATTATTGGTGGAAGAAATAAATACAGTCGAAAATAAATTAATTAAAATTATTCAGAAGGGACATTTCACTAGAGAATATTTAAGAAGTATAAAAACAGTAACGTATCTTGAAGATCACAAGGGAATTCTCAGGATCAAAACTAAATTGACAGAACGAAAAGATTTTGAAAGTTTTAGGACACTGATGTCATTGCCTAGTAACTATAAATACATAGGTGGAACTTCTGATACAAAAACGCCACTTAAATCTATAACATTGTATATTGAACAATTTACTCATAGATTTACGAGAAAGATTTCGGGTTATAAATGCAAGGAAAACAGCGCCGAGAATTATATAAAAATGCATTAGATGCAAGAAACACAATGCAAAGAGTATAGAAACTGTACCATTGCCAGAAAATAGGATTGGAGATTCGGCTGTTTTCGTGGTTGGTGGAGTTGATCTAGCAGGACCATTGTCCCTTAAAGGGTGTACTAAGAGCTGGATTGTTCGATTCACTTACGCTGTCTTTAGAGCAGAACGTTTAGAACTTGTTCAATCTACAAATTCATTTGAATTGTGTGTCTGAAGATTCATCGATAGAGGTTGACGATCACATACTGTTTACAGTAACAACGGAACAAACTTTATTGGTGCGTATAATTTGTTTAAATCTATCAATTGGAAGGCCATCCAAAGTGAAACGCATACAAAAAGATTAAGCTGGAATTTGAGTCCTTCCACAACTGCCATGTGAAGAGGTTTTTGGGAACACCTGATACAATTGTTAAAGAAATTACTCAGACGTGTTTTAGGCAATGCGTATCTCTCTTACGATTAAATGATTACTTTGCATTCTGATTGTGAATCAGTTATTAATTCTAGGCCTATAACTTACATTTCCGAAAATGATCAATATTTGAATCCCTTGATTCCTGTTATGATTTTACAGGCTCAAACGGTGGGAGTTTCCGATTTGGACCATCTTGAAGAAGTCAATATCACCCGAAGATTTTGCTACCAACAAAAATTAAAAGAAGAATTACGAACACGCTTCCGCTCTGAATATCTAGGGCAATTGATTTTAGCAAAATCTAGTAAAAAGTATATGGAGCTAAAATTAAAAGATATTTTCTTAGTGCAAAATGACAACCAGAAAAAAACTTTTCGGTCACTTGTGTGTGTTGCAGTTTTATATCCTGGTAAAGATGAGGTTACTAAAGTTTTGAAAATAAAGACAGTTTCTGGAGAGTTAATTTGCCCGGTACAACGTGTATATCCCTTAGAAATTGAAGATTCCAACAGTTCGGTTGAAAATGTACAAGAGACGGTAAATCAACTAAGGGATAAATAGAAGGTTCATAACTTTTCTCCGCCAGAGGAGGTGCCAGAAAAAACCACTAGATGTGGCAGAGCTGTTCACTTACCATCTAAGTTTCAGGACTTTGAACTTCAGAAATTTTAAAACGTTTTACTTTAGCATGTTTTGTATTTCTGAAAGGGATTTTGTTATGTAAACTAATATTATTCATTTAATATTTTTTGCGTTTTGATAAAATGTATTCATCAAAAGGTGGGAGTATGTGAGATTTAATGATTTTTTTTTAGTTCGCTCGCATAATTTTTTTACGTTTCTATTTTAGCGAGTGGCAACGTACACGAGTTTTGTACTAAAATAAAAGGGCTGTTTTTACAGACGTTCTAAAATTATTCAAGAAAATAAAATTTTTGAAGAGACAAAATGTAGTACATATATGTCACATCTAATACCAGACATCTTACATAGTAAAATCAGGCCTTAATATTTAATTTCTGGAGACAAATTTTATGATTAGATTGTTACTCCGAAGCTCCTTGTGCAAAACGCAGACAGGCAATTGCAAGAGACGGCGAAAGTTTTAGTTTAAAACTTGATTTTTTTTAAAAGTGAGTTTGTTTTCGTATAGAGTTTTGTTAAGTTATAGTTATAAATACATTAAAAGTTCATTTCTTAATAGAATAATATTTGTGTAACTGCTTATAAAGTAAATATATGGCGAGTAACCAACGTGAACAAAAGATCTTGGAGTAAAATTTGATATTACACTGCACACATTCTGCGCAAATATTATATTGCGTAATTAGTTCGTTTCTTATCTCTTTTCCCGATAAAGTTCACCAGTGTGTTTGTTCATGGCAGCTTTTGAAATGTTTAATAGTAGTTTTTGATGCTCTGTGTTTTGCAGAAAAATGTTCTTTCCCGCAGCTTTTATGTATTTTCTTTTAAATACGAAATATATTTATGTCGGACTTTTATTACGTACTCATTATAGTTACGATTGATTCCATTAATCCATCATACATGGAATAGCTTAAAAAAGTGTTTTTCACAAATTAAAAAAATTCGAAATTCCTTATCAATTTTGCAACCCCGGATCACCCCGGATCATTTTAAATTAAAGTTTGGGAGTGGTAGACATACATAGATGGCAATTATTAAATCTTTCGATTTTTCAATTGCTTTTCAGATTCTGCACTCTGAAAATGGCGTTTTGGGGACCCCGTTCTTCCATTGGTGGGTGTGAAGCATACATTTTTATATCCTAAAATGTTATGACATCTCAATACAGTTATTAAGTTACTGGCATCAAGGAAATACGATAGTATGGTTGGGAATCGGAATGTCTTGGGCATGCACTTTATCCGATTGGTTCAATTTCACTTCGTGTTATAGTGTACAGCCGATGCAACGGATACCATATTTTTTGCTTATATTTTAACTTATTTAATGACTCCGATAAGAAACGAGAAATATTTTTAAAAAGTTCACTAAAAAAAAAAACTAAAAGGCACACAAAGAGAGGCATTTACAGCTAGATAGTTCCAAATAAGTGTTTTAAATGCAGTCATTCATTGAGATTTATTTTACAGAATAAATGACAGAGAGCTTTGTAGTTGAGAACTAGTTATGCACTTGATGCGGCATAATATTCTGAATTTTTCCTACAATGTAACTGAATTCAAGCTAAAACTTTACTGCCCCATTGCCTCAATTGCAAAATATGGTTAGTTGAATAAAACAATAAAATAAAAGCTATTTCAATCAAACCGCTTTTTTGGTTTTCGTTAACAATAAAAAAAAGCGTGCGTGAAGAAATGCCGGAAAATATATACCTCGAGAGTTTAGCAAGCGAGTTAGGAAAAAAAAATGTGTAAAAGGAATATCCGAAGTGTAGAGAAAATAGAATGAACGTATATATATATATAAAAATAAAGTGTCTGTCAGTATAAACGAAAAATGTAGGAAATGCTTTCTTCAAATAAAAATAATGCACATTAGATTTTGGAAAGAGTACAAAGTATAAAGACCGAACTTATTGGACTCGGGAAAAGAATTGTAAAAGTACGAAATACCATGTCCAGTATACTCTAAAGGTACTTGGGGATTTATCTTATTCTTGAATTTATTGCAAAGTAAATTTAGATGACCCTTGTTATTTTTAGATGGGATTCTAGACTATCAGATATTTCTTTTTCTTCTTGTATTCAAATTTAAAGAAAAGTTAAATCTCTGATTATCAAAACAAGTTAGTTAAAATATTTATACTACTTTTTTCGGAAATTATCAAAATGAAAATTTTATCACATTGATGACTTTCGAATCTGTTCATTCTGTTTTTTTTTTTTTTTTTTGTAAGTCTTTCTTCGGGCTTTAAATTTTTATGTGGGTAAGTTGTTGAATAAAATTGAAGAAAAAACTTTAAATTTGCCATGATTTATAAATCAACCTCAACAGGAGAAGATTTGAGATCTTAAAAGTCGTCAAACTGTATATGCTTGTATCTTGGTCTGACCCACTTTGATAGAGATGTATAAGGAAAAGAAGTAAGAAGAAGCTTATTTATAGTGACAGTAATCATCATAATCAACTTGTATTCTAATAATGTGTACTGTGTTAAAAGTTCAATATTTATCTCTTAATAATTTAAATTATATGGACTAACTATATATTATATTTCAAAATCAATCAGCTACTTTTGAAATAAAATTTCAAAGATAATACATAGGAAATTAAAATGATATAATTTGAGTAGATGGCGAATTAGTTTAGAAGCCACTTCCTCTGCCTTTAATACAATCTAATGAATAAGAACAGGGGGGCAATCACGGACTAAATTGTTTGTAAACTGGACAATGCAGCCTTCGCGTATCATATCGATTTTAACGTGTGTTGGTTCTGAGGCATATACGACACACCCTTCAGATAATGATCACTGGTATTCTCCACAACCTTGCCGATTTAGTCAGTCTCTTATAGTAATTTTTTTTACTGAAATGAAAAAAAATGTGCAATTGGCTCAATAGTGTGCAAAACACGGAAAAGCACTTAATATTCTTCCTCATCAATTATAATATAATGAGAAATTATATTATTTGACGTTGGATATACAAAAATGCATATTAAAAGGTTCCCGCCAATCAAAAACGTCCAGTTCTCATCCAGAAAAAACTGTGATATATATTCTTCTACATCACTACTGCATGAATCTATCGGATTTTTTGTCAGATATCTTATTTCATGTAAACTTGTATTTGTTCCGCTCCTAGCTATTTAATTTCTTGAAATAGATAATGTCAATTCAAACATTCCTCAGAACTTTTAAAAGTTGGAAAGAAAGTGTATTTTGAACTGCACTAATGATTTTCCAACTCAATCCCTGGCTGGCCACTAACTATCTGGTTGACCAGAAGCGTAATGATCAATCCTTATCCCGCATTACTAATTTCTCAGATGCAGCACTCCAGTTGTCAAGTTTGATCTGGACCACTAGAATCCTGTCTAAGCGAATGCGCCAATGCATTAAATTAACCTTCCGTTGGGTGCAGTGTGTTGACTGTTAGGCTCGGATGCAATGTCCATACTCCATAAGCAAAATGAACACAAAATGAAGTTCTTTTTATGAAATTGCCAAGTGATGATCAGAAGAAGACAAAATTTACTCCAAAAACAGTTTTTATTATAAATCCTTTAGATGCATTGCCAACTTTTATGCGCATTTATAACTTACTTAAATAATTTTGAGTTTAGATCGAGTTTTCATAGTGTTTGATAACTACGAAGAAAACCTTCGATTCCGTTCCATGGAGTAACTATTTTGCTCCTAAAACTTGATCAGGGGTGTGAGGCCGGTACGCCGTATCGGTACTTTTTTGAAATACGATACGGAGTACCGGTAAACTTTTAAAAATTGAGGTGACAATATTATCAGTGCCTACCAGTTTATATTCGCCCAATTGGAAGGTCATGATGACTTGTTTTTCCTTAGGTTATGGATTCCGGACAAACTTTGGAATCCGTGCTCTTTATTTGTTGCTGGAAAATTACTTAAAACACTTAGTCTACTTTATCTACATTCAATACACTTTTGAAATCTTGAAATGTGTAACGTCTATTTTAACCCCTATAACTTTTATTCTGTTTCTCTTCTTAGTAAAATCCCAAAGTCGCTTTCAGTGGTTTCATTCACTTTTATTTGTAGCTCTTTTTAGAAAGTTTGTTTCAATTTGGTAGCATAGAAATATATCGTATTCCCATGAAAATTTCCTGCATTCAAAGGGAGCTGTTTGGCAGTTTTACTAGTGTATAAGCTGCTTAAAATTATAATTTATTTATGAAATTAAAAATTACCTCAAACGTGTGCGCTAAATATGCTTCGACTTTCTTCATGTTTCAGTAATGCGTTTTCGCGTATGAAATACATAAACTTTGTTTATCTAGTCATAAGAATATACTTTTTAAGGAAGACAAAAAAAAAATCAGTTACAATTTTTATTTTTAATCTTACTTTGTCTTGAAAGATTTTTTTATAAAATAACTGCAATATTTATGATAGCATATCTTTTTTAATATTTTTGTTTTCTCTAGGAATATAGAACTTACAAAAATTTCGAAGCATAATCTCTAACTTTTAAAGTTTCGTTATTGTGTGTTTGTGCACGGTAATGATTCATATAAAGATTTTATTTTCAATTGCGCATATGTTATGATATCATTACCCATACGTTACCATAAGGTAATGAAAGCACTGCATTTGGTCAAGTTTGAATTTTACTCGTTTTGAAACATACTAAGTTAATGAAAGTGATTTTAAAATATGTCTGTATGTGTTTGCCTAATGGATTAACCAACGATATTCAATTTTTGCATAGTGGCTAGTGGTGGCCGTAGCTCATGCTGCTAAGGTTATCGTCAAAATAACGCATGCATATAAGGTAACTGGCATTAAAAAAAAAAATATTTTTCTACAATTGTAAAAAAAAAAAAGCTCTAATGATTTGGATTAAAATCATTGTGGTAATGCTTTTTAAGTTGTTCTAAACATCCTTACCTCCTAAATTTTCTTATGAATTCGAAAAGGCACAAAAAGTTGAAAAACGAATATTTTTAACACATAATTTTCTCCCCTTGCTCATAAACGACTGCTTCTCATCTGTTTCACTTGCAAGAAAGGCTAATGCAATATTTATTGAAAAATATGTCGCATTATGTAGTTTTTTTTAAACTGTGGCCTTTTTTATTATTGAAAAAGAAAATTTGAAAACAATCACGGTAGCTTACCTCTATAAATTTCAAATTTAAATGCAGTGACTAGTGATATGTTACAATTGCAAATTACGCAATGTTCCATACCCATAGTTCCTTAATGATTCGTACTTCCATGCATATCCTGCTACTTAGAAATTATAAATTACACTTGTTTGTGGCACCCAGCTTCATCATCTTGACCTTCACTTGGTAGAAATATTCTTGCATTGAATTATGCAATCGGAAAAAGTAATAATGTAAAATAATAATTCCTATACAAACTGTTTCTTTGATGACTTGACCTTCGATTTACTTGCCATCTCTGTTTTTAAAGTATATATTCATTTTTGGGATATTGTGACAGATAGTCCCGAATTTGAGATTATTTAGTGGGAGATTTCTTTCTTTCTTTCTTTTATTTGAGACCCAAATATGAAAAATATTCTTAAAGACTTTCCCGGTACGCATTCTCAACCTTAACACATGGACTACTATCGTCCATATTTTTATTCAATGGGGTTCTTGATAAAGTACAGCCTACGTAGTTCTTGAGCTAGATAATATCCAATATACAACCAGCCGACCAGAAAAACAACCAACGTTTCAATCAATCAATCATTCAATTAATCAATCATTTTCATGATGTACATTCGATCTCCTCTTTGAGGTGACGAAGAAATAACACAAAAATCGTCCATTGGTTGCACGTCAGTTTTTCTGCCTGATTAGCTTATTTTTTTACTGTTGTACTGTACTAAAAATTTTAGGTTTTGGTCCTGTGCTATTTTCTATTGAGAGAGGACATTTGGGCCAAGAGGAGAAACTTGTGGTTGCGCACATATTAAAATTGTGATATTTGCTTGCATGACAAGAAACTTTGCTTGTATTGTGTAGTGATTAAAGGGATTGCACTTACCTGTATGACACAACAATGATCTAACTTTCAAGTTGCTCAGAAATGGTGAGTGTGAAACTTTCGAACACAAAGCTTGGCTCTCTATCTTTACTCCACTTTATACTTTGCTATTTTTCTTTATACTACTCCCACTTTTCTTATAATTTATGAAACTTTTGAAAGAGGCTATTGCCTTCACCTCGGCATGCGTGCATGTTATCATGGAACGATTGGAAAAACTAATGTCTCAGTTTCTGTAAATATCTGATAATATTAAAAAGTCATGACGAGCTATGACAGTATGAAAGCCATGCAAAAACTTGTAGTATCAGTTATCAACACATACGTCACTTCATTCTGAGTGACTCTTCTTCTGAGTGACTACTAAGTGACTCGACTGGCTATGGCCCAGTTATGTTTAAAAAGAAACAAAATAAAACGTTATGTTTAAAAAGAAACAACATAAAACAAATAATGATTGAGTAAAACAAATATTGATTGATAAGGCAAGAAGTAATAGGCAATTACTGAAAAAGTGGTTCAAAGTGACCTACCTTGGAAGTTAGGATGGTAAAAAGGCAGTTGTAATGGTTGTTTTATGTTCTAAACACCAGAAGTAACTATTTTATCTAATTCTACCGTAGAGTTTATCAAAGTTAAAAGTTTCTTATTTTCTTCATGCTATTGCTATTATTTGAAAATGAATGTGTACATTATACACTTGTGTATGGGTTACTTCTTATCCCTTTGAAAGAATACGAAATACACATAATATCACAATTATAACTTGAAAATCGTAAAACTGCAAAATTTTGCCTGCCATGATTTGATTTTTAACAGAAGTCACAGGGTTGAAATTCGTCAAATATGGCAGCTTTTGAATAAATTACTTGAAGCGAGATGGATCACATTGGATATAAAATTTTTCTTCCAATGTGACACAATACAACCTATGATGAATATTTCCCCATAATAATGATCGTGAAAATCAATTTTGAATACTTCCACGAACCACTAGCACTCGTATTTTGTAGTATTCTAAAACATTTACCAGAGTGTTATCCTTACTAGTCAATATAATATTACAAAAAAGCTTTTTGATAAATATTTGTTTCAGTATGAATTACTTAACGTGAAACTATGGTTGATATAACCTGTAACTGATCGAGCTTTATTACAATCAAATTGATAATAAAAAAATTATTTAACCTAAGTGTCAAAAGATGAAATACGGTAAAGTTCTACTAGGCTATGGAAACTAATAAATTTTATTTTGTTTCATAAAGAATAAACGATATGGTCATTATTCAATGGATTTTCATATCTCCGTGTTGTTCAACTTAATCATATCGTGGAGTGAGTACTTCATGTAGCTAACTGTAATGTTAAAGTTATTCATATCGTCTAGTTGTAGCATCCCATCCAGAGGATGATATAATCATACAAGTATTATTCAAAGCGTTTTAAATAATTAATTGAAAAATACCCTTTATGAGTTTTCAATTTATTTGGATTCGATAGGAGGTGAAGTAAACAATATTTTGATTTAGAATATTAAATTAATGTTATGAATTTGAAAAGTTGATTTAAGTACAATTTATTTAAATTGCATTTAAATTATCTGTTTCTACTGGTTTGAAGCAATTTAAATGTGCGCAACACAAACCTAAAACAGTTGAGGTTCATCTGCGTTACAACCTTATTTCGGGAAATAGTTTACAAGAAGAATTGTTATAACCTTTAATTTTCTGGAAGGCAAGAACTGATTACATGTTTCAATTGCATTGCTTTCTTATTTAATTACCTTTAATTATGGTTAAACGATAACAATAAAATTACTACACGATTTCCAATAAAAGTTTGAATAATTTTGAACAAAATAGATTATATCTACGATTAAGAGAGGAGAACAAAGAAACATCCACCCAGAATTGAGCAGTTTGAAAAACAAAGAAAGTTGGGGAAAAAAAAAAGTATTAACGATCGATTTTGATTCGACAGGGTCTACTAGTTGGATATTAAGTAAAACAGTTCAATTGATTGGAAAGATGCAAGTATTAGTTTGTATGATAACGAATTTATATAAATCATCGGTTTATAAGTGAAACATATTAAATAAGTTTAAGTTTTGGAGTTTTTAGAAAAATCCAATATTATCCAAACTAGGCTCCACTCACAAAGATTAATAATAATCATCTTAGAAAATAAAAATAAAATTTAAAGACATTATTCAATATTTATTAAAAAAAATACATTGAATTTTTTTTTGTAAATCTTGAAATTTGAATTTTTTCTAATCGTGTTGAAAAGTTAGATATTTTTTACTTACTTCCACTTGTAATGCGACGAAATATTTTTTTAAATTTTAACTAAAGATGAATCGACAAAAAAATTGTGTTACGGAAATTAATTCATATGTGTGTATGAATTTCAAACTTTAGTACACTAACTATTTAGTTTCTTGGGTGGTTGTATTCAGATTATCTGGCGCCGTCAGCAACACGAGGGCTATAATGCGCCGAAACATTCGTCATTAGACAAGTCAACATACATTTACAAACACCCATGCCTAACACGGGACTCGAACCCGCAACCTCGTGGTCTAGAAGCTAGCACGCTAACCACTATACCGTTTGATCGGCATTTAGTTTCTTAAGTTATGCTTTTTAATGTAAAATCTTCATGCTTTGAACCATACTTAGCACAAAAAGAATTTCTTCAATAACTTACAACATACACACACTTCTTTTAGCAATATATCTTTCAAATTTCCCTAACTCCTTCTACTTATAAATAAACTATGCAATGTATCGGATTTTAGTGGAATTATTTTTAATTGTTTTCATTTAATTTGAATTTTAAAAATATTGTTACGAATTTTTCACTGAGGCAATGATGGCACAGTTTTTCAGATAAAAACTAGTATTTATTCTCTTCAGAAAACTCACAAAATTTATTCACAGATAACAGTGCAATCACTATTAATCTTCAATACAAGCTTCAACAAGAGCAGCTTCGAATATAGCGATTATACAAGCTCACTCCAATAGGTCAACAGAGCGATCGCGATCAGCTTTCAACGAAGTCCGAAGTCAATCTGAAAACTTTCCCTATCCCCGGTCTTTAAATACTTGGCGCGAGAGAATATTCGCGAAATTTCTAGCCAATTCGTCGGAAAAGAAACGTCTCGAAATTTCTCGATTGCTTTAGGTGTTGCCACCTTTTCCTAACCTGTATAATCGCTGTCAATAAAAAATAAAATAAGATAAAAATAAATTACAATAGAATTTTAAAATAATACGTCACTATTTACAGACAATTTGTGCAACATTATATTTTTTGAATAATTGTGTATTGTTTTGTATTAAGCGAAATGCAGCATCTCTATATATATAAGGCAAAGCCCTCACTCACTCATTCACTGACTCACTCGTCACTTATTCTCCCACTTCCCACATAGTCAAAATTCTGAAAATCGGCACAAATATCAACAATGGTAAAAATAGAAAAAGTAAGCTACTCCGATCTCGATTACCCCACTTTAAGGGGTCGAAAAGGGGTTAAACGTTCCGAACGGGGGACATTCGAATATCCCACTTTCCATTTGGTCACAACTCTGAAAATCGGCTCAAATATCAACAATGATAAAAATAGAAAAAGCATTCTATTCCGACCTAGGTTAACCCATTTTAAGGGGTGGAAAAGGGGTTAAACGTTCCAAAGGAGGGATATTCGAATGTACCACTTCCCATTTGGTCACAACTCTGAAAATAGGCACAAATGTCAACAAAGACAGACATAGAAAAATTAAGTTATTCCGAGCTTGATTAACCCACTTTAAGGGGTGGAAAAGGAGTTAAACGCTCCAAACTCAAATACCCCACTCCCCATATAGTCACAATTCTGAAAATTGGGGCAAATGTCAACAAAAATAAACATAGAATAAGCAAGCTATTCCGATCTCGGTTAATCCACGCTTAGGGGTCGAAAAGGGGTTAAACGTTCCAAACGAGGGATATTCGAACATTCTACTTCCCATTTCGTCGCAATTCTTAAAATTGGTATGAATGCCAATCAAGATAAACATAGAAAAGTAAGCCATTCCGATCTCGATTAACCCACTTAAGGGTTGGAAAAGGTGTTAAACGTTCCAAAAGAGAGATATTCGAATGTCCCACTTCCCATTTTGTCACAACTTTGAAAATTTGTACAAATGTCAAAAAAGATAAACATAGAAAAAGTAAACTATTCCGTTCTCGATTAACCTACTTTATGGAGTCGAAAAGGGGTTAAATGTTCCAAACGAGGGATATACGAATGTTCCTCTTCCAATGTAGTCATAATTCTGATATTTGGTACAAATGTTAAAAGGACAAATTTAAAAAAAAAAAAGTTATTCCAATATCGATTAATGAATTTTTAAGGGATGAAAAGTCGACGCAACATTGAAACTATACGAGGATTATTTTAATGTCTCAATTCCAATACAGCTACTACTTCGAAATTTAGAACAAAGAGCAAACATAAACACAATAAACTATTTCAATCTCGATTACGTAATTAAAAGTGTCCGAAGGGAATTAAACGTTCTAAACGAAGGATATTCAAATGCCTCTTTCCAATATAGTATTCACAATTATAAATTTCGTTAAAATTGTCAACAAAGGAAAGTTTCTATTTTGATAAATCAATTTGTCGGGATCGAAATGGGTGCAAACGTCTGAAATGTAGAATACGTGAATGTCTTTTGATCGCTAAAATGTTGATGGTAAATTTCGTAGCGCAGCACGTGTATTCAGCTAGTTTAAGCATAAAATTTATTTCATAAATAAAATTGCCTATATAGGGGGAAGGATGGATACTTGAGCCAATGCCTTTTTCTCTGAATCATTAAGGTTTAATAAGTTGGAAATGGTATCACTTCTTGCCCTTCAGTTAGCTAACTACATGGTGAAAATGACAACTGAATCTTTGCATCCGTTTTTAAACTATACAACAAATTAAATTTTGATGCTCCAAAAGTAATATCTTTGAGTTGTAAATGCTGATGTGAAAAGGGGTTTTGTTTAAAAGTAAGATTTTAAATTGTTTATTTTTTGTGTGTACTTTTAGCTACAATTACATGTATAATAGTGTTTATCCACTTGCTTGCAAATGGTTGCATTTGAAGGTTATGTAGAAAATGTACAATTAGAGATACTTGACCCAAGATAGGGATACTATTCGAATGCATTTGGAAGGTTTGATTTTTTTATTCTTCTTACACCATTTTGTTAAGTATTGATAAGTATTGTTAAGTAGTTGATAAAAAAGGTATTTTTACTGATGGATATTCTTGAAAGTTGTATGTCGTTGCCTACCATCGATGTCATATGAGTTAACGGTAAAATATTAAACATAAAAAAAAAATTTGAAAGGGGGAGTAACCCACCTTTCAAAAGATTTTATAATGTTCAATGCACAAATCACCTGAAGATACAAAAACCTGACTAAATTCAGTCTATTTTACATCCCCCTGAGATTTCAATGAAAAATGATAGAATTACAAATTTTGGGATTTAATGCAAGTTTACATTTTCATTTAAATAAATAGTTATTTTCTTACTCTTGAATTTGTATAAGAACAGAAATAGCTTTCAAACTGCTAACATTTTTAGCTTTCTTCAATAAAAATTAAAAGTAGACACCATATTAATCCATTAATGCCTGACATTTTTGTTTAAAAAAAAAATCGTTTACAGGTTGCAAATTGTATACAATTTGCAGGATAAATACTAAAAAAAATTAAATCTATTTTTAATAATTTTATTGAAGAAAATTTAAACGTCCCTAAAAAGGGACGCTAGACACGAATGGGTGCGTAGTTTTCTTGTAACATGATATTGACTTTGCTTGGATATACTGATAGGAAATTCATTTTTTTTTTTGTCAGAGATCTTATTTTAAGCAAGAAAACATATTTAATTAACAAACTAAGTATTTATAAAAAGAAAATAATTTAGTATTAAAAAAAAAGCCTAATCAAGCATTTGAAATTTAAAAATCCTTTCTTGTAATTAAATCAAAGAGATTTGTGTTGAAATACATGAATTATACTAGTTAATACAAACATCTATAGCACATTAATAAAATTAGTAAGTATAATATAGATAAATTAGTAAGAATAATATAGGATTTTAAAATGATTATACTAATTTAAATAGATTTAAAGTTCTAATAAATGACTCAGTTTACGTGACTCACTGTTTTTTGCATATTTGGCTTCCTTATTTAGAGAAACGTTGTTTGCCAAATGCAAGTACTGCATTATGTGTTAAGATATGTTTCTGCTCATTGCAGAATTATTTTGAACAATACTAATCGTCGTTGGAGTATCAACTTGTTAAAAAAAATGGCAAAAAAAAAAAAAAAAAAAGGGGGGGGGGGGAAACCTAGCCCATTGTGTGTCATACTGAACGTTGTATTGTCCTTCTGTTGAGCATACAGAATATACTGGGAACTATGAAGTCTAACACTTCATCTGCAATAAATTGTTCAAACAGATATTGGTAAGCAGCTCGTTTTCAAAAATCCTGGCGTTGGCACTTTCAACTATAAATTCTGATTTTTGCTTGTTGATATATTTGTGTTGATCCATTTTCTTTTAACTGGCTTTGTTTTCATCACATGCTTATTTGGAGGAAGCTGTTCTGTTTTCCTGTCAGTTGATGACAATTCAATGTCATCAATACTTTTTTTCTAGCTTTATTGTTTTGATAGTAACAGCAGCTGATGCACGTAACTGTTGGCCAAACTATCAACTTCTACAAAATCTTTTGGTTGACTTTGCTCACCTTTCAAATAATTTTCTTGAGAAGGCGAACATATGCAAATATTCTGCATCTTTGAATACTTCATTATCAGACATCTGCTCAGTAGTACCAAAACAACTTTAACAGTCAGTTTTTAAAATTAAATTGCACAATTGGATCAGTAAAATAATGTATTTGAAGTTTATCGAGTTGTTGTTGGAAGTAAGTTTATGAGTAACGATTAATAAACGATGACAAGCTCACAATAATAAAAAAAAAAGATATTAAAAAAAGATAATTACTGCGTCTATTTTAATTACCTTTCCTAAGCATATTTTTTACTAATGCAGCAATAATTTGATAAATATCATTTAAAAGTTGTATTAAACTAATATATTTAAAGGTTTAATAAATAACTTTAAGTTTGATAAAGAGACGCATCAGTAACATTTTTAATTTATTGAACTAATGTACTTTTCCGAAAATAATTGAAGGAGGGGAAAAATGACAATTTAAATTAACATAAATATTACATTACTACAATAAAACAATATATAATAATTAAAATTTAATTTGTGTATCAATGCAAGTTTATTTTTCAAACAATTATACGATCCCGTTGTAATACAAACTACCTAAAACCATATTCACCGAAGGGAGTAAAGAGTATGCAGCTTTCGCTGTGGGCAACGGGTCTCGATCCCAAGACCATTGGAACTCGAAAGAGATACTTTACAGCTGTGCAAAAGAGTACTCCATCGCACAGAGGTTTTATCTGTTATTTGAGGTCGCCACAGGAGAATCAACTGGGGTATTCGTACAGACTGTCTCTAAAAAGGGACGTTCGCCATATTTCAATAAACACAATCAAAATATTAAAAAATTAGAAATTCCAAAAATATGTAAACTGAAGAATAGTATAAAGACTCACATTTATAAATTTAAATTAATGGGTTGATAAATAATATAAAATATTAGTGTTACAATCTTGTACTTGCTAATAACGGGAATTTTTCGAGAACTAAAAATTGTAACCACTTGGCAGTATGCAACGAAAATCTGTGATGTCATCTACCTCAAATAAGTTGAAACAAACACTTAAGAATATATTTCAGCAATTTTTAAGTTAAAAAGTAGATTTAGTAAAAATTGTGAGTGATTTATCAAAGCGTCCCTAAAAAGGGACGCTAGGCATTAATGGGTTTTAACATTATGTAGCTAATAAAAAGTATTGACTTCATTTAACAAATATAGAAAAGTATTAATGTTGGACTTATTAATGGGAGATATGTTTTTATTATGCAAATGTGTTGCATTTATAATTTTAAATTGTATACTCCCAAATATATGACTTGGGTCAAGTATCCCTATCCATTGGGATACTTGACCCAAGTTGAAGGTTTTTTTATGTTTAATATTTTACCACCTTTACAATTAAAACTTCACAAAGATATTCATAAATATTGTGTAATACTTAATGAAGTATAAATAGACATCATTTACAAGCCCATAAGTAATGCAAAATAAAAACTAAACACTCAAAACTAAAAATTGAGCCAAGTATCGCTAGTTCCCCTACTAATTAAATTCTCGAATGTAAAGTATTTCAGTCCAGGTAAGTTAAGGGAATTATATATGATAGTATTCTTAGCACTGTATTTTTATGTAGGCTGGAAATAAAATTCTCAGCAACAAAATATCTCAATGAAAACGCCTTCGCCATACCATCATTCTCATAGCTTAAAATGCTTGTAATTCCTGATAAATCTTTTGGACACACCCTTCGTTTTTCCCACACAATTCCTAAAATCACAACGCGTCATTATGTTGTTAAAAGTTATAACCTTCCATATTTCTTCGGAAGTGATTAAAGGAGAAAGTCACAGAATAAAGAATTATTTCACTGGAGCTTAAAGATACGATTTTTCTCTGAAAACATTTTTCTGGTATTTTATCTAATACTGACCATCTTTTGTGCTTAGGAATCAACAATCGATGCACCTGGTGACGTCACAATCAACAAGTGGGTGCCGCCAATGAAATCCCTTCGTGAGAAGTTACCCGACGCATGCGCTCTTGAGTTACACCGAAGAGCGAAACTTTATATATATCCCGTTTAATCATGGTTTTCGGTGCAGTTTTATTAAGCTTAGATCATTGTACTGTCCGGTTTTGTTAGGATACTCATCGAAAATTTTTAGTTTTGAAGCCAGCAAGCGAGTAACCGAAAGACGCATTCTATTTTTCTTCATAAAGGTAAGTGTAATATTCATTTGTTTCTCGTACTAAATAGAATTGAGAGAAACTTAAGAAATAGACGTGGCATTTGTTTAATTTAATTATTATCTGCCCAGAAATTGTTTTTGTATTTTTAAATATTTTAACCTACAGTTTTCTATAAAGATATTGGGATAAATTACCTATTTTGTTCATTTATATACAAAAAAAAGTATAGATAGTGTTGTAAATTTACCCTTATAGTGTTGTAAATTTAAATATTTCATAGAATTGAAGTAATGGGAGATAAGAGTATTTTCATCATTTACAAAATGTCTAAAACTTTTACTTATGCTGATTTTTGCATCGTGTAGGACAGGTTAAAAATAATTAAATAAAAATATTTTTAAAAAATACAGTTGAATGTTTAAACACAAGTTAATATTACATACAAGGTGATGTTACTTAAAATGGGATTTAAAGGTTTAATTTTTATCTGTATATCCTGATGAAAATAGTACACCCTCAGTTTTTATAATTATTAATTCATATATTCTTAACTTTTGGATACTTAACAAATAAACATTTTAATTCATATTCTCTTATAAAAAATTTACTCAAATCTACACAATAAAACTCTTTTCGTAAATATATTGATATGCACTTTTTACGAACCTTTCAATTAATACTATATTTAATACGCCAGATTGTTTCTATTTCAAATTAATTTTATGGTTAGAACTGAATATTTTATTATAATTTTAAATGAATTTATCTGATTGCTAAAGTAAGATAGTTTACATTTTAAAAGGTGTTGTATTTATTTCATCAATTTATAATGCACAGCTTAACCAAATTTCAGTGAAGTTAATAAGATGAAGGATATATTTTCCGTAATTTTTCAGATATTTACAAAATAGTTAATTTTACACATCTTACATGGGATAATTGTGATGAGTGTTTGACTAGTGTAAGTAAGTAGAGTTTCACTTTGCGGATAATGTTATGTGGACTGGCGTTCTTTTGCATGCAAAAAAAAAAAAAGGCATACTGGCACAGAAACACTCATGAGTAATAATTCTATTACCAACAGTTCATTTTCATGAAAAATTAGACAAAAATTGATTTTCCTGAGCCTCTCTATTTCTTTAATGTATATAAAGATTAAGGCTTCACTTTTGAAAAAAGGTTTAGTTTTTTGTTGTAGTTTCAAAGGAATTTTTTTTCTGATTTCCTATGACAAATATACTCGTTTCGAATGCTTAGACAAACATTTATATTCTTTAACTTTTGAAATACCTGTAAAATTATACATTTACTTCTTATTAATTATTGACCAACAATTAATTTTAAGCATCTACATTATCCAATGTTTTCAATGGTTGTAAATATCAATAATAATTTTTTTTTTATTCAAATATTAAAGTTGGTAATAAACACTCAGGTACATTGGGAAATGAAGCGTGTTTTAGTAAAATTCTTACTTCAAGAAATATTAGCATATATATTTTAGAAAAATGTCCAATTTGTTTTTGGTTTCCTTAAAATTTGATGTAACGCAAAATTTTGTATGTTAGTAGCAAAGTAGTAGAGTTTTTGATAAAAAAAAAAATCAATAAAGCAACCATTTTTTAAAATTTTTTTATCGTTTGCAATTAAAAAGATTTCAGTACTTGTGCTTACACATATTCTTTGAACTTAGGACAAAAGTAAAGAAATATTAAATTAGGAGATGTTATTTAATTTGATTTCTGTTATTGACCTGTTGGACACTTTTAAAATGCGACACTAAAAAAATTTGTACCGTTTGGATAGCCTTACGAAAAAAATCAACTTTCAAAGTAACGTTTTCATAAAGTTCTGTTAAGAGTGTTGTAGGCTTTTAATATAAGATAAACTCAACATTTTATTTTTAAAATGAACTTTTATTCTAGCTTTTTGTCAAAGTTAAAAGTTGGTTAGATGAATTTTATTCCAAAGTGAAGTGGAAAAGTATACCGCACAAGAGTCGACTAAGTTATCGCTTTTCTAAGTGAAAATGTTTTTAGAGAAGATGAAATAAAGTTAAGTTTGAAGTGAAAGATAAAATTATAGTATTTGGAAATTCGTTTTATTCGGATCTATAAGTAAGTGAAGGGTTTTAAGCATTTTTTAATGTTATGTCAAATAAAACAAATAACTTAAGCACCAAACGAAATTTACTTTTTCCATCTATTATTTCTAAGTAATTTACTGAAAAATTTGAAAATAAAAATTCTAAAAAATAAGAGCATGTTTCTTAAACAAAAATATTAGTTAAAAGATAGCATACTTATATAATATTTAAAAAAATTATTTTCCCTATTATCAGCTATTTATTAAGTAGCGTTTATTATTGTATCTTTTTCGTAAATGGACGAAGGTACTCTAATAAATATAGGAATATGACATTTTGAAGATTTAAGGCTATATTTTGCTGGCAGTGGCAGTCATTTAATTTGCACCTAATATTAACGTTCTTTGATTGTGACGTATAATTCGAACTTTTAGTAAGTATGCATATATTTCAGACAATTTAGTTTGGTAGTTAATTGACAATCTTTCGGCCCTTAAGAACAGCTAAATTTCATTTCTCAAATTTTCACAAAGTAAAAGGCCATATCTACAATTTATGAGCCAAAAAGGTGATGATACTCAAAATTGTAATTACTGAGATAATATTTTATGATTTAGAATAATAATAATAATTGTTTAGGAGCATGTTTTTAAATGCCTCTGATAAAAAAAAAATGCTTAGCCTTTTTTCAAATATTTCAGTTTTTTTTCTGATTTTTTTCATATTTTATGAAGTTCAAATTGTATATATTTCTTCAGATATATATTCTTCAGATCTATTTGAAAAAACACTTTCAAACTTGCTATATATATTTTTAAGCATTATTTGATCTGTAGGGATTAGCTGTATCTATTTAAAAATTTTTTTTAAAAAGAGAACTAGTATAATATTAATTTTTTTGAATTCTTTTGCAAATAACAAAAATATACAATAACATTTTGTTAAATGCATGTGTTTGTTTAAAAAAATGCTTAATTTTTGTTTGTCAATCAATAGTTTTTTGGCAAATATCAAAAATAAGAAACGTCACAATTTTACATATTTTTAAAAAAAATTTGAACATGTGAAAATATTATTATATTTTGTAAATAGAAAAGAAATCGTAAAATTATATCTACAAAATTAAAGGAAAAAGTGAAATATATCCCACATATCTTTTATTGAAAATAATGAAGTCTCATCTAAAATATTGAATAGATTTGGGTAGTAAAATAAAATGGAAATTCGAAATTGAGATAAAAATTTTGAAGTTATTTCATAATTAAGCACTTGTGAAACTGTAGTAATAGAAACTTATTTATCTCTGATAATTCCCCTGCAGATCTAACACCATAACCTGTTATCATAATGTGTATGGATACAAACACGCAGAAAAGTATTAATTTAAAAATAAAACTATAAAACAGTAATTTAAAAAAAAATTAAATACTGGATATGGGGCGCAAGAAATTCGTCAAAGAGTAACATGCGCCTCACTGGCCGTGTTCAGTTGAAGCAGTTTAGTTTATGATTTCTGCCTGTGATTCTACTCTAAATTGACCTCATGTAAGAAATTATTTGGAGTAAGAGTTTTGTATCATATTGAAAAAAAAAAAAAAAACAAACTAGTAATCTATCACAGTAACTCATTTAAAAGAAAATTAAGTTTGTATTATCAAAATCAATTAGTCAATCACAAAACACATACATCATATTTACTAATCAGAGCTATGGTTTGTGACATTAAGGTCCATAGATTTTGAATTATTTAAATAAATTCTATGGATTTCTGAAATCATGAAAAATTCCTTCTCAGACAATTTAGACTTTTTATTGAGGCATTATTCTCCAATATACTTTTATCATCATTAAAGGAGGAAAAACGTCAGAATATTTTAGTAATATTTCTTTAGATTTTACATTGGTTTGTTGAATGCTCGTTTCGGAAGTTTAAGTTCAAGGATGTTTTTTTCTTTGTAGTTATTGTGAATATTTTTAATTTTTGTTTGATTATTAACATTTGCATTTTGAGTGGTGCCATTGATTTTAATGAATATTTTGCATCGTTGTTAAATGTATGTTATGTACATATGTAAAAAAACTTTGTAAGTGTCCCATTCTGTTATAGTGCTTGATAAGTTATTAAGCTAACTTTTGTTATCCTGCATAAAATTGTGCACGTATCTTTACAAATCACAAGAATTAAAAAAAACCCGGTTTATTAGTAACTGGCATTGACGTTAAAATATTTGTTTCTCCTCTCTTTTTTTAAAGACATTTCAAACTTTTAATGTAATTATTCATGTAAAACGTGTAACATACAGCCAATAATGAAAATCTGCAAAACTTTATGTAAATATGTTGTTGTAGATTTCAAGATTACGTATCAGGTTATTTAAATACTCTAAGTTAAATAATTTTTAGTTTCATATTTTTAGAAGAATGAAATACTTTATGCAAAGTGTTATTGATTTCATACGGTTTTAATAATTAAAACTAATGTATATTTTTTATACGATCTCCTAGATAATTTCTTTTATACATATAAAGGAATTTTTCAGAGAAAGGTAGTTACAAACATAAAAGCAGTTTCATTTTTATCGATTTAGGTGTTTGAGATATTTATTCGCATAACTTTTTTCAGTAAGATATTAAAAAACTAAACATGTTATTTGAAAAATTCAGCATTTAATGTTCAGAAAATTGACTGTCAACTTCAAAGTGTCATTTCCATTCACAACACAAGATTAATTTAATGAAAAACCACTATATTTAACGTTATATTACGGTCACTTAAAATATTACTTCCGTAATCCGAAAAAAGAATTTTAATTAAAGATTTCAACTTTTAGCTCAATACTAAAAAATCCTGGTAAAGCTTTATAACGTGAATGATATTTTTTGAAATGTGATTTCTTTTAATTATTCTTTTTAGCAATAAAAAATATATATGGATAAAAAAAAAACCGCATAAAACATTTCATTATCTAATTTTAGAAATAGGAATGCTATAAACAGCAAATGGGAGCAACTATTTCACAGGAAATTTGTTACTTTTTTGGTATGTTTTTATGCATGCGTTAGTATTTTCCATTACATTTCCAACCTCCAGATGTGAAATTAATTTCAACTTCCCTAGCTATTAATTACCCTTTTCCGACACATATCACATGCTACTCTGTTTAAAAGTATCTTTAAAAAGAATTTTTGCTGAAGAGTCTCAGAATTTTTACTGCGATTTTATGTCATACTCATTTTTTTTTTATATTTAAAAAAGCACAATATACTTTCAAAATGTTACTTCCTGAACTACAGATATTAAGTATTAAAATAAAACTTAAATTTCAAATTTTTAAAGCTACAGCAATCTTATTGTATGGCTGTGAAACATGGATATCAAATGCATTAGAAAAATTCTTAAAATATACTGGCCAAATAAAATATCAAATGTGGAAATATACAAAAAAAAAATCTTATTGTAAACCCATAACAACAATAATACAAAAACAAAGATGACAGTGGGTAGGACATGTTTTACTTTACATGTTTTACGGATGCCTCCATCAGACTCAACACGCGTTGTCCTCACTTGGGCACTTTATGGAAGAAAAAGACGCCCAAAATACTCCTGGCGTCAAATGATAATAAAAGAACGGAATTCTCTTGGGTGGGCGACGCTGGGGTACAGCCAGGACAGCAGCACTAGACCGGAAGGGATGGAAGACTGTGCTCGTGGCCTCATGAGCTACTTGAGGGTAAAGAGATTTAATGAAAGCCAAGTCAAGTAATTTTTTTTATAATTTCAAAAGTTTTTTTGTTATCTTTATAACCTGTCTTGTTTTTTTTCATTAAAAAAAAGTTAGGAATTAAAAAAAAAAAAAAAAAAAAAAAAAATGATATTTAGAGGTTAATAGCAGAAAGTCCCGCTATTTTAAAAGTTTCGAATATGAGCAAAACATATGTAATCAATATAATTTTCCATTAACGATATTTGTACTAATAAAAAGTTGTTGAAACTTTAAGTTTTTTTTTAATAAATATATGTTCATCTATAAAAAACTTAACCATTTTAGACAAGCGTATACGATATTAAATTTTGGATTAAGGACAACAGAATAAAATAAATACTCAAAATTTATGTCTTTTACTATCAAACACTTTATACGAAACAATTTTCCAGAAACTTTATGTCTTTAAATATTCATCTTGCATACATCAAAACGTTTCTATTCTTGCACGATGCATGATATTTTAAATACATTTTCCAATTCAATTAAGTTTTTTACTGGTAAACTTTTTTCGAATGTCTTATTGATATTAAGTGGATTTCTCCACTAAGTGATCATTCAATTTTAAGAGAATTAATTTTACACTGAAATTTAATGTCGGTGGTTATAACTTAAAGTATTTATTTGCAGAATTGAAAATTTTTGGTTTAGTGAAAAATTAGCGACTTCACTTACATTATACATTAATTCTGGATTTTTAAATCATTCGTAACTTAAACAGTTTTGAGATTCGCCTTATGTCCATTACACTATATAATACAAACGAATGCAAGCACATACTTTCCAAGTCGATACACTGATAAAAATTTGAATCCACCTTGCACCAAAAATTGGTTTCCCTTTAGCTGCAACCAACATTTGGGGCTTAGTTTCATGATTTAATGGTGCTTACAGACTGAGGTAGCACAACTAAATCGTGAAACTAAGAATCAAATGTTGGTTGCAGCTAAAAGGGAACCAATTTTTGGTGCAAGGTGGATACAAATTTTTAACAGTGTATTCTTAAAGTTTAGTTATTATATTGATCGTGTAAGAGAAAAAAATTTAGGGATTATAATCATAAAAAAATCATAAAATTATTTCGAAAGGTCGCACAATCCTTTGGAGTTCTAAGTGTCGTATAAAGTGTCATTATCTACAAATTTACCTTAAGATGTTTAGAGCTGAATGCGTAATTAGAAGAGATTAAAGCAGCTCGTTTCAGTTACACTGTCTTATAATTTAAAGACACGACATGATAATGCGATTTAAAAGCATTATCTTAATAAGAGAGATCTTTGAATATGAATTTTGGAGCATAATATATTTGCATTTTAAAAATAGCGCTAGAGGCGATTTATGCTAAACTATTAATTTTCGCCTCAAATATTTTACAATATGTATGTAATTGAATGAACGATATAATGTGTTAAGCTTTTAAATTATGATGCAGTATAACATTAATAAATTTAAATGTACTTCAAAGCTTTATTTCATACATAATAGTATTTGATACACAAGGAGTTCGGAGAGTAAATTTCAAAACTTAAATAAAACAATTTTCAATTCCTTCAAAATTGCTTAATGTCTCAATCGGTTATTTTATACGCAATTAGTTTGAATTCTGAAAAGAACTATGGTGTCACTGTTTATAAATATTAATTTGAAGTATTGTATAGCTTTCTAAATTAAGTAAAAAGTATGCTTTTCTCTACTTGGAATGTACTCGTATGGACTTCTTATAATGTATTGTAATTAAAATTGAATAAAAAACTTACAACAGAATTGCGGTTGTCTGATGCAAATTACTAAGTACACTATATTAAACTAAAGATGGTTATGACATTTTACAATAAAACTAGTTATGTTATTGATTTATATGAAAATCTTTCAGAACTGATTTTGTAGAAAAACTAAATTAAGCAGTTTCCAATTCGATCATTTCATTCAATACAGCAAATTATTGAAAAACTCAAGTTTAAAACACATAGCAATATTAAGTAACAAAAGTGATATAGAACCTTAATATAGTTATGTTTTTCAGGAAGATTTCTCGCGAAAAGTAAATAATGAAGCCAATGCGATTATTTATAGGACATGTATTAGCTCGTAAAAGAGTACAAAGTCTATACTAAAAGAAATATATCATATCAAACATACATTAGGATACAAGAAACTAGAATGTAGTACTAGGTAAATGTCTTTAAAAAGTCAGGGTTAAATAAAAAGTTCAGGTCTTACTTTATCAAATATGACTTACTTTAGTTATAGATTTACAGTTTCAAACAGTATTCAACAATGTGAAATACAAGGGTGTGGGAAACAACAAGGACAAAATATTTAATTAGCAAAAATTTTCCAAATATATCTTATTTGGTTATATTTTAACAGTAACAAATTTATGAACAATTTTAAATACAAAATTTCAACCAGCTATAAATTAAATATTCATATTACGTTGAACTCTAACTAAACATTCGTATATTAGTTGAAACTAATAGACTTCCATTTTAGCGGATTACAGATGTTCCCATCACACTAACTACTTTTCCCTCACCAAAACTTTAATTTTTTAAATATTAATTAAAATATTATAATACTTCTCTTAAGATAATCTAATTTGCATGAAATAAATAAAGGAAATATAAAAATTTACTTATTTTTAATTCGTATTCTGTGAGTAGAATTATTAGTTACAGATGAACACTGATTTAAGTTTAGTTATCTTGGGTTAATATGATGTAAAAAATATGAATAGCTACTGTTTTATGATTGAGTTACAGATTTCAGAATTTAAATTATTGAAAAAACTTATTTTGTAAATTGATTGAGATTTATTTTTGTTACTAGTATCTAGTAGTGTATGTATATTTAAAAATAACTTTGAAATTAATATCGTAGGCTGAAAGTGAAAAGGTCCTAAACCAAATTTGTTAATGTGCGTCTTTGTAGGAATTAAAAATTTTCTATAGAGTAAAATAAGGTTCGTAAGTTATAATTGTACATGAGCTCAGGGCTTTTGAATAATTTTACTAAAAGATGAGACTTCTTTTCCCGTTTCTAATTATACCAAACAGTTATTTAACACTTAAATATGAAATAACAAAGCTGATAACGTGCATATTTGTATATTTTTTTTATAGGACCATGTATATTTATTACGGCTAATTTGATTAATTCGGATATTATACACAACAAATGGTTACTTTGCAAAATAACTATTACTATTGGTTAATACGACAAATTAAAAATTCCTTAATATTTATCGTATTACCTAGTTATTATACATAAAAAAGAATCGTGTCAATATAATAATTTTTTTCGTTTATCTCAAATTTATCACATTAACCAGCTATTTTGTATAATTACTGTTAATGTGTGGTACTATAATACGATTAATAATGGGTTCAGCACAGTCCTATTGTTTTTTTCTCTGTTGAGCTTGAACATGCGTTTAGGAATAATTCTGCTTTGGTATTCTTATTTTTAAAGTTCAGTTTGTCATCAAATTTTAGTTGAACCTACAGTTCTTTTTATTACTATTATTAACATCAGCAATTATAAATAATTTCCATATTGAAGTGTTTAGCTACAATATAATAAAATCACAATTTAATTTTATAAATCCTATTAAATTAATCATATTAGTTGGGTATTTTATAAAATAGAAAAAAAAAAAAAACATTAGTTTTGCTGGTTAATATTTGACATGCTGGTCAGTTTTTATTACTTTATAAAACAACCAGTAATATTACATAATATCAGATTTATCAAATTAGCCGTAACACACTAACAAGTAATACTATAAGAATTAATTATTCTTTTAGAGTATATTTCCAGATTTAATTGAAAGAGATCTATTCAAATTTAAAGTCTTTGGCATGCTTTTGTTTGCGGCTTCCTTACTAGAAGATAGCACTATTTTTCCACATATTTTAGTATGCATTCTGCATCTCTTTACACGCTATAGTTGTGATAATTTTCAGCTTATGTGTAATTAAGTAAATTTCAATTACACAAACGAGTTTTCCTTCACGAGATTTGCACTGAATATACTGATGAATAACCATTTGTTATTACAGTAAGTATGCTACAATGAGTCTAAATATTTTATAAAAGTATAATAGGAGTTTGACACTTTTGTTTTTTAATCAGGTTAAGCAAATTTTATATTTTGTATTATATGGAAATGGTAAAAAAATGTTCTTGTATTCATTATTTAGAAATGCTACAGAATTTGTGAAATAAGACAAATACGACTGTTGTGAAATTTAAAAAGTGCCAGTTGTACAAAATATAACTATATATCTCAAGCTATTAAGTTTCTCTCTCTATTAAGTTTATAGTATACTTTTTAGCCGTGCAGAGGATTACTTTTGAAACAGTTTCCTTAATTAAATGTAAGACTGATCATTGTAATACATATATTTATTTGTACTTAAAAGTACTTCAATATAATTTAATAAAATGACTCACTAATTGAGTATACATTTAAAAAAATAATAAAAGTGGCATTTAATAGAGTTGTAATAAACAAAATCAGAATTAGGTAAAAACTGTATGTTAATATTATTTCATAAAAAAATTTTACTCATCACACATGTATAAGACATTTCTCTGTATATAACGAACTCGATACGATTGAATTTTGAAATAAATAAAACAGATTGCTCACGATTAATTTTTTTACAAATTTTTTTAATTGTAACTTAAATTGCATAGTTATGAACATTAAATTCTGTATAAACAATTTAAAATTCCCATAGTTAGACAAACATTAAATGAAACACAATTGTGTCAAATACATTTTCCGAGACAATTTTAGAAGCAACGCTAAAACAAATGCGTGCAGTGTTAAGTATAAACATGTACAGAGAGTAAAAAAATATATTTTTTTACTCTCTGTTTAATACTTATAAGTATTAACTATATCTTTTGTTTTAATTAAAGAAATGAATAAAGAAAATTACCGTTGTGATTCATGAAAGGTTTTAAAAATGTATATAGTTTTGTTTGTCATACAGGATCCCCTGCATACTAAACTGAATAAAAAACTATAGTTCAATAGAAACCTCATATTATAATTCAATATTTGATAATGGTATCCAAATACGTCGAAATATCAAATTTCACGAATTTTCATTGAATTGTTCATGATTTCTGTGATGACAAGAAATGCAAATAATTTTTTAAAAAGATCAAATTGGATAAAAAAAAATACCTGGATAAAAAATTAGTATATTTTACTAACTTTGCTTCAAATTATAGTTTCAGCCGATAGTAATTAGTAGATAGTTGTTAATGGCTAAAACCAATAATATGCAAATTTTGGATTCTTTGCTAGTTTTATAGTTATATATAATTATTTAATTAAGCATTTTTTAATAAATAAAAACAAATATTTTCATAATCAATACAAATATACTTTCCTTTATTACATAAAAAGCTACATGGTTTTAAATTGAAGTTTTTAGAGATTTTGGCATAAATTAAATTTTATAAATCTAAGATTTATAGAAGCAAAATAATAGTCAATATTCAGATCTTTGTGGCTTACTGTTACAAACATTTTTTCCTTCTCTAGATTATTAAATGTACTACAGTTTACACTTATGTACTACAAGTTGTTACAGTTTACTTTTATTTTGAAATGATCGGAACTCTATTGCAAGCCGTATTGCTTTGTAATACGACATGTTGAATTCATATTTCTAGACTCAATTTAAAATTCTCATAGAATTCTCAATTAATTTTTTATTTTTTGTTGTTGGATAAGTTACTATAGTAAGTGCCATATTATTGTGCAATGGATCTTTCCAAGAGGAAATTATTTCAATTGATGTCATTTTTCAAATAATATTTATTTTAAGTACTGTTTCTGTTGAAATTTTATCATATCAAAGATTAAGATATTTTCGTATTATAACAACTATGCTTGTCTAAAGACCGATGGCTTTTGAATAGGTTTATTTTTAAACTCGTAAAATAGTATGAAAATTTTGATTTTCATTGTAAACCTGGCTTTATTCAATACGATGATTGAATGTAAAATCTCAATTTGGCATCATTCGTAATTAAGGAAATATGCACCAAGTCGTAGAATGATCTTTTATAGTGTACGTAGAAGGGATTGATAACCATTATTTATGTTTTCAACGTTTATTTCATAACAGATTCGTGACACTTCATATTACATATTTGCAACTCTAATTTTCTTTGTGGGATTAACAAATATTAAGCCAAATTTATGTCCGCAATGTGATCTAGTGATATTAATCTTCTAAACTAATAATAATCTTTTAAAGTTTTGTTCAAAGATTTTATTTCTTTTTCATACAGTTATTCAATTAAGATTTTTTCCATACACTAAAAAGAATTAAGAGACTGTTTTCAATTTTTAATCTTATAATCTTTAACAATTAGATTATATTTTCCTGTATTCTATTTGCATTTTGTCTTTTGTCTACTACTTGGGAAATTGTTACAAAATAACAAAATTCATGTAAGGAGAGGGACGAATTCAGAGAAAAGAGATGAAGCGTAAAGAAATGGGGAAACGTGAGGGTTAAATTGCAAAAGTCTAAATAGGAAGTAAAAAGGTTCAATTACAAAACACAAGCAAGTTTTTAAAAAAGCATAAAACAACAGAAGTTGTGTATTTTATGTATCGAAAAGTTTAAAATCTTCACTTTAAGATCAAGTACAACAAAATGCTAAAATATTCACTGTAAGTACTTGTGATTTTAAAAATAAATACTTATATTGGGGAGTACATGGAACAAGCATTTAATAAATAGAAAATTCAAGAAAAGTGCATCTTTATTGCATAAAAAATTATTTTAGCAGAAATCCTTCTGTTGCACCTTTATTGGAAAAGAAGAAACAAGAAAGCCTATTCACATTTGTTAGAAACATCGTTGAAATTAAAAAAAGAAAAGGGGGAAAAAAAAAAAAAAACCTATTAAAATGAGAAATTTCCGAACACTATTTAAAAATATAAGAATTAATTATGATTTAAACGAGATAAAAATGTTTTTCTTAGTTTCTGAAATATTGAGCTATCACTTGCCTGTTTCTTCATATTATCAGCTAATTAATAAAATGAAATATACAAATCCTTCAATTTATATGGTACATATTCAACATGTTTTTGGAAAGGCGTAAACAAACATAATTATAACCCGCTTAAAACGCTACTTTATAATATATATAAAATTAATAATCTTTTAATTTACCTGCAAAAATGTATTACATTGTTAAAAATAATGCAAGGTACTTTCTTAAAGTTAAAAACATTTATATCATTAAGTTTTAAATCTAAGTAACATAATAAGTTCGTTAAAATTACATTTAATGAACTTTCTGTACGCTTAGTATAGGAATTTTCTATTGCTTAGCATACAAAAGACAAATGAAAAAATGCGATATTGTTATACCTAAAAAAAAAAAGTAGCAAGGTATATCTAGAAACCGATGTCTTGGTCAACTTATTATTTTATTACCAATATAGTCGAGTACTGAGGCTCTCTGTTAAATGATGGTATAGGAAATTGTCAGCAAATATTAGTCTATTAATTGGAGATTACTTTTCCTTTACAGTTCTTTCGCAATGTGTATGGGATCAAACAAATTTGTTTCCCAATTCAGTTTTTTTTTAATTAAAATATTTAATTGTCGTTTAAGGAAAATATTATGAAACTTTCATACATTAAATATATTTCTAATAATTGACTCAAACGCTGCAATTCTCTTGGAAATTACTTTCAAAATCATACATCCCAATACATCATAGCTTTAATGATTTATTGTTTTGACCATTTTAGTTATTTACATACCTTTCTCTCATAGTAATTGAAATAAACCACCTACACATTTTCTGTAATTCCCTGTATACTTCTGGTTTAAAAAGCATCGTTGTTTCGTGCTTACAATTTTCGTATTATACTTGGTAGGTATAAGACTTAAAATCCAGTTAAATTAAATATAGGTAAATAGTTATTCAAGGTATTTAAATAAAATATGCAGAAAAAATGTTTATATAATTACTACTAAAATATTTTAATAGTTATTATTCAATATATTATCTATACATCGTCCATTGGTATCTAATAATACCGTGGAATTTGCATTATATCCAGTTTTTTCTAAAATAGTTTTGCGTCTATGACACTTAGAAACTCAGCCGAGTGAAACGTTGGTACTAGTCATTTATAATACCTTACGAAAATTTAAAAATATAATTAAAAAAAAAATTAAAATTACTATTAATTACTTTTAACCGATTCGAGACGGCACATAATTTTGGGAGACCATCAACAGAATCCGAATTTGTTTTGTACTGATCATTTTTAATAAAAAAACACATGTGAGCAATAGAAATCAATCTCTTTGTTACTCACTTCATAGAAATAAAATAATTGCACAGTGTGCAGAGAGCTCCTCAGAATTTTTTTTATTACGAGGAGCGCGGATTGAACACCAGGTGTGCCATAAGAGCTTGAAGCGTTTCTTTTTTCTCTAAATTTACCCATTATGACATTATTTCTGTAGCAAGAAATCACTTAATTTTTAAAAAATTTCTCTTGTATCACTACACAATTGTTTTCCTTTCTTGCTTTTCTCAAAGTTCCTGTAACAGTAAGTATTGCAATTAATCTATTTTTTTTACCAAACCAAAACTCATGTAAAAATTGTCCATGAACACAGAGTATCCTTGATGCAGAAAATCTTTCATCAAATGAAAAATCACTTCATCAACATGTCCTTTTCCAGTAATATCATCACCACTTCCCGTATATACTTTAATTCACAATACAATCCCGGAACTTTTACATAAAATATATAACTTTACATAAGTTGAAATCAACACCACAATTTATTTTAACGTACTTCTGAGATAATTTTTATTTTAAACCATTCTTATTATTTGCCTGTCTTTTTGGCTCAGAAAAGTATTGCACACTCTGTGTGCAATCGGTCTCGAATGGGTTAATAGTAGTAGTAGTATGAATTTATGTTCTAAAATAGTCTATTGTTATTGTTAAAATTAGAATTGGCACGTTCTTTACATCTAGTTTCTTTCTGAAAGGAAGAAACTATGCGTAGTGAATGTGACTTAGAAAACCAATTGAGTGAAATTTAACTAACTAGTTATTTATAATACTGTAAATATTTGTTTTAACATTATTGTATTTTTAAAGCTTATAAAATTGTTATTCAATACTTTTAGTAGTGATTTAAATTTGTCTTATAAACACAGTCGATTGTTATAAAAAATCGGCAGAGAATTTTCATTACTTCTATTATTTCACTGAAATAGAATTGTGTATGATACTTGGAAACCCATTTAAGCGAAAATGTCAATAATAATTTATATTACTTAATTATAAAAGTTTGGTCTTATTAAGTGGTTCGAAGAGAAAATAGACGTAACGAAAATACAATGCTCTTTATAGACAACAATGGACCATATTTAGAAGATAAATTTATATAATTATAATTTATAATTTTTTATAAAAATATAAATTTGTAAAGTTCATGTTTTAAAAAGTTTTAAAATATACTATTAAAATATTTTGATATTAGCAATACCAATTTATCTTCTATACATGGTCCATTCTTGTCTAAAAGGCAAGCAGCATTGACATTTTCGTTACATCTATTTTCTCCTCGAACCACTTAATTTAAGTCCGGACTTTTTTTTAATGCAAAGTGTTCTCATAAAAACCCTCCAAAATAGGAGAGGCACAGTTTAATGCAGTAATGAATATCTGTAGGTCTTTTAGAAAATTACAATTTTGGCTTTTAGTATTATGACGAAGAGATTAAATATTCACGATCTTTTTACAACGAGAGAGATTTCAAGTTCCGAAAACCTGTCACTCTACTATAAAGGAAACGGTTACTTCTTTCAGAAGAACAAAAATGTCAAATTCCCTTTACCCCAAAGCATGTGATTTTAATGTATAAATTTCTTTCCATTTGATGTAGGCAATTTATTATTTGCTATATCGAGAAGGAATATTCGTTCCCTCTAAATTCTGTAAACGAGTTGCAATATATTTCTTGAGCTCACAAGTGGAGGACAGATTTTTACTTTCAATTACCCATATGTATATATGCATAGGGTAATGAAAGTATAGCATTCTGTCAACAACAAAAATTCGATTTTTTTTTGCTTTTCTCCATGTTTTGGAACACTCTGATTTCAAAAAAAGTGATCTAGAAAAAATGTCTGTGGTCATCATAACTCCCGATCAAATTGACCCAAGATGTTCAAATTTGGTATGAGAGTTAGTGGCGGCCATGGGACCTACCATTAAGGTTTCCATCAAAATATGCCTGCGCTTAAGGTAGCTGCCATTGAAAGAATCATGCTTTTCAATGATTGCTAAGAAACTGCTCTAACGATTTTGATAAAAATCGCTGTGGTAATACCTCTTAAGGTGTTTTAAGCATCCCTACCTCCGAAAATCCCGTAAAAATGCTTTAATCGTGTAAAAAGTTGAAAAATGAATGTCTTCAACACAGTTCTCTTTCCTTGAACATACCTAATCAACGATAATAAACAAATAATAAAGGATAATAAGGATTATCGAAAAGTATATCCCCAAATCAACATTTTATCGTTTTTTTTTTTCCCCTTTTCCCAGACCTATACAGGAATTATTGCAAAAAATATTGCCAAACTGACCATTTATTCTAAATTAAGGATGAAAATATACAAGCGACACAAATCCACGCCAATATTATAGTGTAATTGAAAGTTGTGCGATGTTCCACACCCCTAGTTTTTATAAAACTGTTTTAATGCAATATTAGATATAAGTTAGCATTCTTGAAATTAGAGGATTTCTAAGTTACATGCTTTTGCTGAACATTAAAATTCACTTTTCAACGTGCAAAAAATTATACTTTTCTTAATCAGGAATCGCGGCGAAAATAACACTTTATCACGAGGAGTGAGAGAAAGTAACATTTTCACACCAGTGGGAAAAAATACTTTCTTGCACGACTCATGCTCAAGTATTATATAGTCTTGCTATTGAAAGGATACATTTTCAATAGAAATTCATTCACTAGAGTTGCCAACTTTAATAAATACATGTACTAACGTATTTTTGGCTCGTAATTGTAAAAAGTATTGTATGCAACACTTAGAAAAGTACTTTTTCAAACTCTAAATTATTTGATTCGTGCTACCGAACTCGTCAAATAAGCATTTTCCCTCGTTTAAAAAAGTATTACTTTCACAACTAGTTGCATAAATAACCATTACTTGCTGGCTAAAGTGTAAAATCTGAATACTCTCATAGCATTATGTTATGTTTACTGAATGAAAGTTCTGTGTATGTACTAATCAATGACATTGTTCAGTTTTCGTATAACAACTGTGTGATTTATTCAGGTTACGTATAAGCTCAAAGTATATTGTTTATCTGAAAAGGATTTTTTTTTATAACAAGGCACTTCGTTTTAAACTAAATGTTTTATTATTGAGTAATCTAGAACGAATTTGGTTTTATCTAAAAACGAGTCTACTTTTCTAGTATCCTTAAAATATATTTGGTCTTATTCTAGAATATAAAACTTCTATTCCAATCCCATCTTCTAGAAATTAAAGTAAATGTCAAAAGTTTACATATATTACTTCTTAAAACTGCTTTTCGTTTCAAACCCGAGTACTTTTTCTAAGGCAGAAGAATTTAAGTAGAATATTACCATTTAAATTTTACGGGTAAAATAGTATTAATATATTTAGAACAATTAACAAATTACATCTGTGTGATTAATTAAAAAAAGATTTCGAAAAAATCCACATTTTAAAAAACTTTTATAATAACAAGATATTTAACTACAAGGCGAGACCGAAAAGTAAGGTGACTGATGTCATAATAATCACTGTATTATATATTTGTAGATAAATACATCACAGTTCTTCAAAGTAGTTCCCACCGTCTACAATACACTTCCGACAACGCTCGTACAATTTCTTGAAACTTCTGAAAAAGTTCTCCTTTGAGACTGCTCAAGTTCCTTGATAACAGTAGCTTGAATGTCTGAGATGCTTGGAAATTGGTTTCCCTTCAGTGCCGATTTCAGTCGTGAAAAGAAAAAAAAATCTGCTGGCGCTAGATCAAGGGAATAAGGAGGGTGTAATACTAGTACTACAGTATTAAACCCTTCTTATTCCCCTGATTTAGCGCCAGCAGATTTTTTCCCTCTTTCCACGACTGAAATTGGCACTAAAGAAAACCCCATTTTCAAGCATCTCACATTCAAGGCTGCTGTTACCAAGTAACTTAAGACAGTCTCAAAGGAGGGCTTTTTCAGAAGTTTCAAGAATTTGTATGAACGTTGTCAGAAGTGTATTGTAGACGGCGGGATTACTTTGAAGGACAGTGATGTATTTATCTGCAAATATATAATACAGTGATTATTACGACATCAGTCACCTTACTTTTCGGTCTCACCTTGTAGATGAAAGACATTGAATCGTATCATTAATGGTCATAAATATTAAGTATTTTTAAAATACTATTTGGGATTTAATATTTGAGACTATGCACATTTGATAAAATGCGACATGTGTACTGGTCATATTGTTCTGGAACACTGTATTGACTTCTAGATAATAAGCACATACTATTTTGCTGAAAATATTGCTGTTGTTCACATGCGACCTGCAACAATACTTCAATGCTTAATTTTCCCGCGTTGTACGAACGTTATTCTAAAAGAATAAACATACGAGTTTTAAAAACAAAATATAATCGCACATCTCAAAATATTCTTCAGTATTATATAATCTTCAGTATATATCTACGGTATTGTATGTTGTCCCTTTAACACCGTAATATATAGATTTTGCTTAAATAAATTAGTTAGTGAACTCTGTAAATAGTTCGGGATAAAAAAAATATTTATAATTTTAAACGAGACCCGAGTACAATCATCTACCTCCTAAGACTGATAGTGGTGCAGTTTGGCCTTTGTGTTGCCCTTGCGCCTAACAAATCTAAAATACAACCAACTTAAGACTGATATAACCCAAAATACATATTGCGTATTGAATCTGCGGTGGTCAAAACCCCGAACTTTCCATCGACCCTAGCGATTGCTTTTGACTAATGGTTATAGTTTCGACCTATCATGCTAGATGCTTTTTGGTTCGATTCCCACCTGGTCCTTTCCTTCTCTACAGTGGTGAACCTGGACCGAACACTTACCTAAAACGCCTACTATCGCCACATGATACACTTCACAGCGGTTTCGTTGCACCCACATGACATAGTGTACTTCCATCACGGGTTTTTGTTCCTTTACACTCCCGTCCGACTCGCTGCGAGAGGTGAGTATTGTGGTGGTCACTTCAAAACCCTGAAACTTCTCTTCTTCGACATGGGCGATATATGATGGCTATGATTTCAGCCCAGCATACTGGATGCCTCGGTTTGATTTCCGCCTAGTCTTAACATCATCATTGGCAATCATCTTAGGCAACATTATCATTGGCACTACAGCTTTTGAAGGGCCCTAGTCTCCTGTAAGACTCTTCTCGACTAGTACCCTTTTGTTTCCAGTTAGTAATTCAAACACACTTCAAATCCTCCTCGATCTGATCAATCCATTTCTTCGTCTTCCTCTGGATCCGCTACTAGGGTTTTCTTTTAGAAGCCTTTTGGTTATTCTACTAGGCTGATTTCTCTCTACATGACCTAGTCATTGGATTCTCCATTTCCTTATCGCTTGGTCCATGCATTCATCACAAATCTACGCTTTTGTAAATGCAATCGATTACATGTAAAATATACGAGTATTCTGCTTTGTAATTAGGACATATGTTTCAGAGATCGGACCCAAAAGGAATTTTCTAAGACTTGGTTCTTAACAATGTAAAGTGGATCTTGATTTTTATATTAAGTAAAAATACAATTTTATAATTTGAAGTGCTGATATTATGAGCCAGCGATTTCTCACCTTGTAGTTAAGTTTAGTTACAAAACTAATTGGTTTAAACTTCTCATCCAATATCACGATTTCGAGCAAATTTATAAGTTGTGGATCATATGCAAACTGTACAAGAATTCTTTTTAACACAACTAGGATTTCCGGTGGATATAAAAGGTTGATTTTGTTTTTAAGTTATTTTCGCAACAATAACCATACATCCATGATTTTAATCTTCTTAAATAAAACTGAATATTTGCTTAGCAAAAACGATTTCCAATATTTTTTTAAAAAGTTTTTGAAAAGATTTTCATATGTAGTAGTAACAAATAAAGATATTGAGGTCTCCTTACAAGTCAATTTCAATTGATAATTATATCACATAATATTATTGTAAACTTAATTTCAATAAGAATGTTGCGCTATACTTGAAAAATATTAATAGTAATATTCCATTAAGAAATCACTATGAAAATTGTTTCGTCATTTTTGTACAATTATTAGAGATTTGAATTCATGAGAAAATGCATGTTTCGATATTTCCAAGGTAAAAAAAGTAGATTGAAAGAATTAGTGCATATCCGTAAATAAATATTTTTAAGAGTTTACCAAGACTTTTAATTCTATAAAATTTTTGAATTCGTCATATTGAGCAAACGACTTAAAAGCAAAATTATGGTTCGTAAAAGTAGTACAAAGTAAAGCCATTTGAAAGGTACTGGCAAAGTGAAAAGGAAATTTCCCTGATCAAAGTTCAAAAATTATTTCTATGAGAGTTTCTTAAATAATGATTTTGTTAAATTGAGTGTTATCTAGATAAAGGATTTCAAAAATGTCTCATGAGTGGTTTCTTATGAAATTTAACAGAAAACATACAATTATTGTAAAATGCACACTAGGGCGTATCGAAAAAAATCGAAATTTTTCAAATCTTTTAGCGGTAGTGCGGAAAATTTGCGGACACTCATCACTAATAAGTGTGTGAAATTTTAAAACTCTGGGTTAATATTTTCTGTCGCCTCAATAGCTCGAAAGTTCCGAAATTTGGGCTAAAAGTGATTAAAATTCAAAAATTCATAAAAAATTCCAGATTTTGTTGTAAGTTTAAGGATGGTGTTTACTAGTTATTATTTTTGACAACACCAACTATAATTTTTTTTATAATTATAGGTTAATATCTTCTGCTACCTCAGCAACACCAAATTTTGGAAAATAAAAGGCTAAATTTCAAAAAATAAAAATAAAAATACACGTCACACTTACGTCATTTTAAAGGGATCAGAAATTTTATTGCCTTTCAAATATACAATTGACGATAGCATTACTACTTGTAATCCTTTTTTGTCTCGAATTTCGACATGTGTTTTCTGGATTCTAGAGTAGCTCTTATGAATTTATCCCTGTTTTTAGGCCCAACTGTTTTCTCGGAGGCTGCCGTGACAAGTTTCACAATTCGTTCGACTGCTTGTGTATGTGAAGGAAATTGTATGAAGTGCCAGCAGGCCTTCGGCATACCGTCCTCTGTCATTTTCAAAAGATCTCGAGATCTTATCTCTCGGAAAACTGGCGGCGATGTCACAAAACAATTTTTCCAGTCAATGAGATCAATGTAGTCTTCAGCTTCAAAATTGATATCAGGAATAACGAATCTGCGCACAACTCTGCTAATTTCTCTTGCCTTTATTATTCTTTGAGCTGCAATGATTCTGATATGACATTTTTCATCAGTTAACATGGCCAACAGCATGTTTTCTGGGGCAGCAAAATAAGCGTTTCGAGAAATAACTGGATCGATTACGTCCCAATACTTCTTAGGCAAGTACCGAGATGAGCTTATGAAATGCCACAGATGTCTAGGACCGTCTTTTATGGCTTTTATGGAGTGATTAATCTCAATTCGGAACCATGAGGGTGCGTAGATTCTTAGAATGAATTCAACTAAAGTTAGTAGCTCGTTTGATAGGTCTGATGTAGATATATATAACCTCAGTATTCGATTTGAAGTCATTAGCTAGCGGGCCAAATTCAACGTTCCTGGTTCTCGGTTAGCTAGATCTAAACTACAAATGCCAGAACTAATGGCAGTGCAAATATCGAATAAGTATTTCTTATATGAACTGAGTAATCTACTATCAATGTGTGGCAACTCGCATTTAATATTATTAAAAGCCACGACTGAAAGTTTTTCACATCCTTCAAGTTTTCGTCCAATGTCTCCAGTGTAAGATGAAGGGCCAGAAGACTTGCCGTCTATTGACTGGAATAAGTGTAGTAATGGCAATTCATTAAAATGAAGTAAGCAGACAATCCATTGGAGTGGTCTCTGAAGTTTCATTTCAAGCCTGCGAATTACACCAGTAAACAGTCCTGTGTTCACCGCAGTGCCGTCACACCCGACAACTGTACTAACTATACTAAAAAAATGAAAATTATCACGGGATTTATTGGTCGCTTCGATTTGTTTCTCAGGGTGAAAATAGGGGTGTTCCACTTTACTTTTCTGGCAGTACGCCAAACCTAGTGTGGTAGAAGATATTAACCAATAATTCTTGCATAATTTGTTGTTGAAAAAAGTAATTTTTATTACGCGCTACCTCAAAACGATCAACGAAATCTGCATAACCTATAATTTTTTTAAAAAATTATAGTTGTTGTTAAACAATACTAACATTTAACCACTACCCCCAATCATTAAACGAAATATGGGAATTTTTAGGAATTTTTGAATTTCAAACACTCTTAGCCCAATTTTGGGAACTTTGGGGCCATTGAGGCGACAGAAGATATTAAACCAGTTTTAAAATTTCAGACTTATTACTGATGAGTGTCCACAAATTTTCCGCACTACCGCTAAGAGATTTGATAAACTTCGATTTTTTTCGATACGCCTTAATGCACACCCCTTTTCTTTTCAATTTCGAAAATTATAGGTAGAAAAAGTTTATTATTTTTGTTACCTAATTTATTTTCTAGACTATTAATATTCTAATAGATTACTAATAGCTTCAATTTTGACAGTAAAAACAGTTGCAAATTTCTAGTTTTGGCTAAGATTGTCGACCTCGTAAGACACATAAATATCGACTTGAATAATTTTATCGTTACGCAAAAGAAGGAAGGAACTAAAAATAATTCTTATTTTAATAACTTTACTAGAAAATAAAACTGTTTTGGTCACAAGTAACGATATTGAAACTAATGAATCATTGCTAACAATTTTCAAACCTTTCTACGTTATTACCATGTTGATAACGAAAATAAGATACCAAATCTTCTCACGTATCTGAATTTTTGATCAAATACATTAGACAACCATTCTTCTTACATTAAAGTGGATGAATTAAGAATCCATCATTTTAAAGAAATTTGAAAGAGAATTGAGATAAGATGTCATGAGTAAATAAAAATTCTGCTCTATGTGCAAAATCTGGGAGATTAGTTCTTTCTAATACGATAACAATATTCTTGTACATAAACACTTATAGCATTATAACAAGTTCACCACCCTGTATCCATAAAAATAAAAATTGATAACTCTTTATTGCAAAAATTATAGCCATTCTTGCCAATTTAACCACTGGTTCCAAAAATGAAAATATCTTGATGGTTACAGACACAATAAAATGGTACAGTACGCAAAAAAAACCCCAGAACGATGGCTATATCTTCGGTTCTAATTATCGTAGAATCTTACGGTTTGCACCAAAATGTTTTGCTTACGATTTTCTATATATCTGATGCAATTTTTTTTTCTTGAGGGACCGTTTACTAAGTAAAAGTAACGCTATCTTCGAAAATTTCAATACGAACCCTTTTTATCATTTCATTCGATTCAGAATACATCATTTACCCTGTATACCAAATTTCAATGCATTATGTTGAAAAACACGTCACTTATGAGCGAAAATATTTCGACCATTTTTTGACCGATCTTCAGGGAGAATTTCCATAAAACGAAAGGTATTTAAGATTCTTCTTCACAGCGGGAGAAATAGAACGGTCAATGTGGCGCGTTTCACGAAGATTAAAAAATACAAGTATTAGTCTAAAATTGCATAGAAAGTACTTGGATTTATAGTGTCATGTTTAAGATTAATACAAAAATAGCAAGTAAATTCAAAAGTAACATAATTTATTTACAACATTAAAGATGTGCATTCTTCACACGAAATAAATAAAATATCGAATACTGTAATTGCAGAAATATAACGAATACTACTGATAATTAGAAAATTAATAAATATTAAATGTAGGCATTAGTAAACAGTATTTAGCAAAGCATGAATATTTTACAGAAATATTTCACTATAAACACAAATGTAACTAGATCATTGAAATTATTTATAAAATGAAAAAGTCACATGATTCAGTAAAATTTTTAAAGGATAACTTATTGAAATTGCTTAAAAAATGTAGTTTTAAATAAATGGAATTTAAGAAAGCAAATTAAAAAAAAAAAAAAAAAGATAGTTTTTTAAATTATTAATTATTATTTCTGTAAACTAAGAAACACGCTTTAATAGGAAAGTGAACTAAAAAGTAGAAGATAATTTTAAATAAGTTTGAAATAAGAATAGAGTGATTAACAAGAAATATTTATTTTATCGTACAAAAGCGTGGGGTGCTTTTTAAGATATTTTCATAATGGCTCTACTTTTACCAATATCTGTCATTAAATATTTACAAAAATCGCTTTTTTAAGATAAAATAAATATTTCTTGTTAATCACTATTCTTATTTCAAACTTATTTAAAATTATCTTCTACTTTTTTGTTCACTTTCCTATTAAAGCGTGTTTCTTAGTTTTTAAACGATCGGTTATACGATAACTGAACGTTATGCGATTTTCCACACCTCTAGTTTACCTTGAATTAATCTTTGATAGTTTTCAAAAGTCGTCTACTATACGGTCCCTTAAAGTGAGCGTTTTTTACATTTTCTTTAAAAAATCGAGAACTAATTGTCAAAATGGAAAGAAAAAAAATATGGGGGGGTATTAGACCATGGTAAATCTAATAAAAGCAAAAAAATATATATGTTTCTATTCAAATTTTTTTTTTAATTGCTTTATTAATTAATAATTATTAAAAAAGAAATTGATTCAAAAGCTGATTGCTATTTATGTTTGGCCATTTACAAACTACCTTTTGAAAAAAAAATTACTGAAATATATTAATTATTTAAGTATTTATGGCCAAAAAACCAACTTTTTTATTTAACATTAATTTATCATTTTCTTTTTATCATTTAAATTACAAACCATTCATTAGAAAATTACGAATTTTTGTATTTCGCATTCTTTTTTAATGCTGAATCCAAATATGGAATAATATTACGAGGTTGCCATTGAATTTTTTAAAGTTTGGTTCTGTTTTAATATGTAGATGACCCCTCATGATAAAAAAACTACATACTACTATTATTAAAAACCTTTCACGATTTACAACGGTACCTTTTGTTTGTTATTTCAACAATTAGAACAAAAGATATAGCCATCGTTCTGTTTTTTTTTTTTTTTTTTTTTTGGGTACTGTACCTCCCTGTATACAATAAGATAGTTTTATGAAACCAACTTTAAAAATGTAAGCGTTTTTTGGTCAATTGAATCATTGAATCCTAACGAAAATTCAGGTATGTGAAAGGTCTGTAAATCCAGACTTTTTTCCCCTTTAACTCTCTTTGATAGTAAAAAATGGTCGTTATGACAACGGTTGGGGAATATCTAGACATCAATGATGTGAAAAAAAAAATTGACAGTTTTAGTTATATTTTATGTTGCCAAAAATAACTTTTTGCATTAGCAAAAACAAAATTAAAAATTTTAACGAGAAACCGTTTGCGAAAGTAAGATTTTATCGCGAGAAGTGCGATAAATTCACGTTTTATAACATGCAAAAAATTAAACTTTTCTTATCGTAAATCGTGAATGAAATAACACTTTACTGTAACACTTTATCGCGAGAAATGCAAGAAAGTAACTTTCCCGTATCCCTCATGCTCAAATTTTATATAGTTTTAGTATAGAATTGACATTTTTATAACAACGTGTAAAAAATTAAACTTTATTTAATCAGGAATCGTGGCTGGAGTAGCAGTTTACCACGAAGAGTACGGGAAAGTAATTTATTCGCTCCAATGTGAAAAAGTACTTTCCCACAATCCCCGTACTCAAATTTTACATAGTTTTGGTATAGAAATTACATTTTTAGACGAGTTTCATTGACTTTAGTTACCAGTTGCCAACATTAGTTTATATGTATTAAAGATATTTTTTGCATGTGATTAGAAAAAATATTTTATGCAACATGTGGGAAATCACTTTTTCAAACTCGGCAAATTATTTAACTCGTGCTTTCTCACTCGTCAAATAAACATTTTGCCTCGTTTGAAAAAGTATTACTTTCCCAATTAGTTACATAAATAACTATTTTAGATGACATTCATTGACTGAATTTGCCAACAGTAGTTAATGTATGCATTAAAGATATATTTTTTCACTTGATTATCAAAAAATATTTTATGATATATGTGAGAACAGTTATATATGCATCGAGTTTTGAAAGTAATACTTTTTTAAACTATGTAAAATACTTATTTGACGAAGGCGAGCACGAGTCATAAAATTTACAGAGTTTTAAAAAGTATTTCCCCACTTGTTGCATACAATATTTTTTATAATCATGTGCAAAAAATATTCTTAATACATATTTTTAAGGTTAGCAACTCCAGTCAATAAATTTCTTCTGAAATTATGTCATTTCAGTACCAAAACTATATAATACTGGAGGACGAGGCGTGCGAAAAGGTATTTTGCAATCTAGTGCGAGAAAGTTACTTCCCCTAAGGTAAAATCCTAGTTCCACCATGATTTATGATTAAAACTGTACTATGCTGAGCCAAAATAAACATACAATAATATCTTAGAGTAGTCTTAGTCCATATGTTAAGGGAGGGAGGTAATTAATTCGAAGAATTGTATCAGGGGAAACTTTTCTGCATTCCCAAAAGGTACATAAAAATCAACAAAAGACAACTGTTACTGTTTGCCTTGTTCTAATTATTTTTTGGATCAGATATTGCAGAATAACTAAGTGGGAAATTAAACCGAATCTTTCTCACATACTATGTAGGCATTCTGAGTCATGAGTATAGCATTTGCTTTGAAACAGTCGCACAAATAAAGCCTATCCTTTAGAATACATTCCAAAAGGTATATTCTAACTACGTGCTTAAAAAATTAGCTTTTCTAAGTGGTGCAGATAGTCTTGAAATAAAGACTTTAAGCTTTTCCCCTTCAATATTTGCTTTGTTTTTTCAAGATTAGGCAAATAAATAGACAGTTTGAATAAAAATTGTGATGAAATCGTTTCATCATCTTTTTGAAAAGTATTTTTGTCGTTTTAAAAATTTAAATGCCATAAAAAAAAATATATATATATATCTCTAATTGCTAATTTAAAAAATTTGATACATAAAATAATTTTTATTCAACAGATAAATGTATTAAATACTATCACAAGACAATTCCTTCTGTAAAAATAGCTTTAATGTGAAATACACTCTTTTAAAAATAATTAAAACTACGAACATCGATTTATTTAAAAAAAAAAAAAAATACACCAACAAAAATGAATGAATTGCAGATTAGAAATGTCAATTGAATGTCCCATGTCGCCGTTATTTAAGATAAAGGGATTAAACAATAAAACACAAGTGTAAAAAGGTATTTACTATACAGCTTATAAAATTTAATTGACATGCAAGATAAAAAGAAACGAGCCATTCAAGTTAATTTGAACGGAAAAAATAGTATTTTATGAAATTCTTTAACGATGTTATATACGAGCATTTATGTTTCTTTGTTAAAATTACATAACATTATGTCATACATTTCCGTTATAAAATATTTTCTTAGTTCAAATAATCAGCATCGATGCTTGTTGTTGTAAACATTATTATTCATTATAAACATATATTAGTGACAAGTTTAATTTAAAACAAGTTTTAAATAATATAAGCATAAGGGAAGCAATCAGTTTGTGTTTATAATAAAAAATGAGCTTTGTTTGTGAAATTAGGAAAACAATGAAATTTTATGTCTTTATTAATCTGTTGTTTCTGAATAACAGAAAATATGAAAAGAATTATGTCGAAACTAAATTATATAAAATAGCAGAAAACATTAGTTATTTCTTTTATTGAAGAACTGGTTTCTGGATATTATAGATAACGCTATAACGTGTATTGAAAAACAAGTTCTAGACTAATTAGGTACAGAATATCAGAATTACGATTCCCACGACTTTTGTAAATCACGTAGCAAATCTAAGCCCCTAATTTTAGTCAAGAAACTGCTTGAAAATATGGCACCAAATTTTCGATCACGCCAATCAATCTTCTGCAAAATTAGAAAACGAAAATAAATTACTTTATCATACTGATTCTTCTCTGAATTTTTAAAGTCAAACTTTCTAAACGACTCAAATCAGTCCTCCTGACCAATTGTATGAATACTAAAGAATTTTTTTTCTCTTCCAATAAAAAAAAATCCTTCCTATAGCTCATGGTTATAAATGCAACAAAAACTAACCAAGATCTACAAACATATGAAATAAGTCAATAAATAAGACTTCATAGCTATATGTAATCTACAGAATTGATAAAAAAGAAAGCAAGTGATAAATCGTAACCATGAATCAATAAGATGTCATGTTCCAAGAGAAGCCGCTCATGAACTTATTGAGGCTAGTATAGCCCATGGAAAACTGTTGCGCCATAAAACCCTATACAACCAACCATGGACTTAAACTCCACAACACTTTCATATTTCTTTAACACCTGTCTGCCTTTAGAGATGAAGACCATTTAAAAATTCCAAATGCCTGCTGTAATTTTTATTCTAATCCATGAACTTAGAAGAAAAGTATCTTTGAAATTCGTTCTTAATTTATATATAATTGCATATATTTTTTTTTTGGTGACATTTATAAATTAAAATTTAATAAAACATTAAAATTTTCAATGACAACCCATAATATAATTCCATATTTGAATTTTGGATTTAAGAAATGTTGAAGTACAAAGTTTAATAATATTTTAATGTGTTAAATTAGTGATTTAAAGTGAAAAGGAAATGATAGACTTTTGTTAAAAAAGTAACGTAGCTTTTTAGACATAAATTGTGATTAATTAATGCATTTTAGTAATTTTTATTTCAAACGATAGTTCATTAAAGGTAACGATAACTTTCAAACTATGACTAATTGAAGATAATTAACTATAATTTGAAAGTTATCGTTAAAATCAATTTAAAACTTTTTTTTTTGCCTTCATTAGATTTAGTAAGGTAAAAAAACAAACAAAAAAAACCAGTAACGTTTTTCTTTTCATTTTAAGGTTTTAGCTGTTACTTAAGTAAATATGTAAAACAGCCTACTTTTGAAATCGTTTACAAGACTACAATTGAAATATAATGTAACTGAAGGGAAAAAAGGGGTTTCAATGCAAATTTTTTTTCATGTGTTGAATCTAAGCAAGTCTTTCACATGTTAGTAAAAAACTTCAAAAATTATATTTTTTTGTAGCTGATGCAGATAGTCACAAACAAATAATAATTGTGCTGTACATTTCTCAATTCGAAAGTTTTGGGAGGCCGTTTTTTTACCGTTTTACCGTGCATCAAATTTATTTCTTAGTAGGTTTTGTGTGATGAAACGTTGGATACTGGGCACGAGGGTACTACCAAGCAATGCAGCAGACAAGAAACAGAAAATTTGGTATTGGAGGGGGTTACAGAAAGTCAGGATTGCATTTTCTGATGAGAGATCAACAGCAGTGCATTGATGAACTGTTAAAAACTCTTTGTATTGTTATATGATGCAGGAGTAATTAATTTCAGTTGGTTAAAATAAACGTTAGTTGATAAACGTTATGCTTCTTTAATTATTGTTTCCTTCCTATAAAGTTGATTTCTTGTGAAGTAGGCACATCTTTAACTTTGTCAAAAATTATATTACGTTTCTCTTTATTCCTGATTGAGTTACTTTGTTTATTTTGTATTAACCCATTTTAACTATGTCGTAATAAATCTATTTTCTATATGAATTAAAACTAGTTCTTATCTTTTTAAAACTTGCACTAGAGTCGTAGGAAATAGTAAATAATTTACATTGGCGAAAACAGCTTTATCTTACGACTTTTAAAACCAAAGATTTTTCCAACTTTCGGATTTGTTTGCGTACTGTCATGAGAAAATATCGGGAAGAGTAAATAAGAACCGATAATCTCTTTAGTACCAACCCATGACGGCGAGATCACCAAGTTAGTGAAATTTACCTGCAGTTTTATTTTATCATAAATCAGAAGACAGAAAGTGCGTAATAGACTTCAATTAAGTACAACGATTTAAAACAGCTAAACATTTTAACTTTTAGTACTTCACTTGTAAATTATATACAAAATATCAATAACAATATAACAAACATACAAAAATATTCAAATAACCAACCTCCCAGAAGAAAGGAGGTGAGAAACACGAAAATTAAACTCACAGAACCAATTCTCAGCTCATGTCCCCAACATGGACGGCCAACCCACAATCTTGGACAATGATTGGGTATTCAATCAAAATATCCTGGAAGCTCAAAAATGGGAAAGAAACACGTCTTCTAACGACATGACTACAAGTCTAAAATTTGAAAACACGTCTTCTTACGGCGTGACTACATATGAAGGAAAGTGGACGGAATACGAAACTGGTGAACATTGTTCCTTCTGTGGTATATATACACTCCTATGATTGAAAATTCCATCTTTCTGTTAAGTCCACACACCATGCGACACATTTAAACGTGGAAAAGGCCTTCCAAGAGTCACCTCTTTGTGTCAAGATGAAAACCTACACTTGGTTGTACGCCACGTACTGTGGTTAGCATTCTAGCTTCTAGACTGCGAGGTTGCGGGTTCGAGTCCGTGTAAGGCATGGGTGTTTGTAAATGTATGTTGGCTTGTCAAATGACGAAAGTTTCGGCGCATTATAGCCCTTGTGTCGTTGAAGGTGCCAGATAATCTGAAAACAACCAACCATACGTACTGTACAAGAAAAGAATCGGCTAGACTTTAACACTAGACTAAAAATATTTCAAGATTATGCTAAACTCGTTTGTTTTGGACACCATAAGCAAAACAAATGTAACTTTACAACCCCAGCAACACACATACGCTGGACAATATCACTCGACATTAGCCAATGACGATGCGAACAGTGGTAGACTTGCCATTGTCACGGATCTTGGCCAATCTCATCCAGTGATGGTTAAAATATTCTAGAAGTTTTGCAGTTGAAGCAGAGTTTTAAAATTTAAATATATTTTTATAATAATGGACGGAAAGATAAAAAATATGTTTTATGATGATGTCGACTTCTTTTTTTTTTTTTTTAATTGCGAACTTTGGAATAATGCTTGATTTTCTGCATGGATTGGACAATCTTACCTTAACCCCTTTTTCCGATATTGACAAATACTACTATGCTACCTGTGAAGTTAGTAGATATTTGAATCTCGAAAGGAAATTCCTAATTTCTTTGCCCATTATCCTGACAACTGCTTCATTATTTTATTAGAAGATTGATTCTGAAATCGAGTCTTCCAATTTACAGATTTGATTAACACATTTTTCTACAAACATATATAGCCTTTGTTAGGAGATAAGGCCTTACATGGTTTTTACAATAACTTTTATGAAATAATTCATGTCAAAGTCAATGGAATTAAGACAAGTTTATCCAGATACTATTACTTATTTTAAGGAATAAAAAACATCTGTATCATAATTTTTCATCAATTTATCTTTTAGAGAGTTGCAATAATTATTCAACACTCAAATAAAACATCATTGGATTTAAAATAGAGTTACAAAAAACTATTTGCGTTACTTGAATGACTCCGCTTTAATAGGCATTCATAATAGCACGTGAAGTTTTAAAAAGAAGTCATTAGTTCGGTCTGTGTGATTCGACTTTTTAATGAAGCTATTTCTTGAAGAGTAAAAGCTTAAAAATAAGTAAGAGGCATTTTGAAGTTGAAATAAATAAAGGTTTTTTCAAAAAAAAACTGTATTCTCATGTGTTACCTTATTTAAATTACATTCTTTGAAGCAATTGTTAAATATTTAATTGCAGATTTTATGGTATATATCTTCTTAAAAAATGTAAAAATGAATAGGGATATCAAAGTGTCTTTTTTTGCAAAGAGGCATAAACTTAAAACAAGAATGCGTGTGTAGACTAAAATACATTCGCTAAATCTCATATATAAGGAAATGTTTTTTTTTTTCTTTTTTTTTTCTTCAGATTATCTGGCGCCGTCAGCAATACGAGGGCTATAATGCGCCGAAACATTTGTCATTAGACAAGCCAACATACATTTACAAACACCCATGCCTAACACGGGACTCGAACCCGCAACCTCGCGGTCTAGAAGCTAGCACTCTAACCACTATATCGTTTGGTCGGCTATAAGGAAATGATTATGATCAATGAGTTATTAAATAAAAAATCTTAAACTATTTATGGTAAATTTCGTGATAGAAATTCTTATTTTTAAATCCTTTATATTAACTTCGATTTTGTGTGTGTGTCGATGGCGGGAAATCTGCGGATGTCAAATTAACCCCCTTGCCGTTCTCCAATCTGGCTGCTGAAACTTGGCAGATAGATTTGATGTCGATGGCAATGCATTCTATCAAATTTTAGGGCTGTTACTATCACTGTAAGGTTGCTTTTTTGGAATACTAATAAACCCACTTGCAGTAATTCATAATAAATTTGTTTTAATCAGAATAAATTAAAGATATTTGGATGTGAGTGGGATATTCATTTTTAATAAATAAATTTGGAAACGTAGTTTGCCGCACATTTTGCTGATAGAAATATTTTTGATATTTAAAATAAGATGCAAACACCAAGTTAATGAATCTAAAAATAAGTAATGCATATAAAAGATTTATGTTAAAAATTCTGTTTTATGGGTTATATTATTATGTATGTCATCACCATACATGTTCAAAATTTCTGCCAAAAATTTTATAAATCTTTCCACAGTTAATTTATCAATTTCAGTTCCTACAAACTTGCACTTTGTGTGGTTTTCATTAATAATCAATTTCGTCAGCCTTTTCCTTTTCAATATCTTTTAGTTTTATAGAAACTGGTGATTGGTTGGTTGTTTTCAGATTATCTGGAGCCGTCAGCAACACGAGGGCTATAATGCGCCGAAACATTCGTCATCAGACAAGCCAACATACATTTACAAACACCCATGCCTTACATGGGACTCGAACCAGCAACTTCGCGGTCTAGAAGCTAGCACGCTAACCACTATACCGTTTAGAAACTGGTAGAATTATGCTCATAAAAGTTTGCATCACTTTCCTCGATGGTTGATTTATAATTGATCCGGAAAAACTACTTCTTAGAAACCAGTACTTATTTGAGTATACACTCCTAAGAACAACATACATTTATGTATTTTAAATTATCAAAATTTCGACAGTGGGAAAAGTAGCTAAACTTTTGCCCTTTGAAATTTCTCTTTTATAATATATAATTCAATAAATAAAAATATGTGACATTCTCTTTCTTTTATTGATATTTCTAAAGGTTTTGATCTAGTAAACGACAAAATATTGTTGCGTAGGTTTTTTTACGCAGGCGTTAAGGACAAGCAGTATGAATGGTTTAAATCTTTTTCAATTAATAGAAGGTCATTTGTAAAATTACAAAATATGGAATGTAATACTCTTTCTATAAACAAAGGAGTTCTTTAGAGTTAAATTTTGGGCCCCTTTGTTATTTATAATATTCATAAGTGATATTCGCAATCTGTCTTATTCATTAAGGTTTTTTGTATCTACAATTCTTCATATATATGTAGATGATACTGTGATGATGTAACTCATAAAAAAAACTAAAATTTATTAGAAGAAATGATCAATTCAGATTTACTTAAAGTTAAGACTGGGTTTAAACAAAACGAATTAGTTATCAGCAGTGACAAAACTGAATATATTACTTTTGGTTTTATTTCTGGAATGTATGGAGATCTGATATTTAAATATAGTATTTTCGTCAAGGCAATACTACTAATTGTAATATCCTTTTTAATGGGAGTTGAAAGTATAAAATGTCTTGGTTGGCATGTGCATTAATCCTTTAAAAGGAAATTTGCATGTATTAAAAGTAAATCGTAAATTTCGTTTTTGTATCTATTCATTTTATCATTTAAAAAATTTTATCACTATTTTACTTGGATTCTATCAATAGTGTAATATACTATAATTATTTCAATAATATTCGGTCATTGATAGCTACTCAAAATAAGTTATTTCGGAGGCAAGGTGGTTGCTTATCACAAAATTTGGCTAGCCCCATTTTAAATACTAGACAACTTTATAAATACGATATACTTCTTCATTTGCAAAATAATAATAATGATCATAAAAATATTCTCACTGGCATTGTAATATACCGTTTTAGAAAATCATCTATTAGAATTCATGGAGCAAATAAATACGTTTTTCATCAAAGTGTTCAATGTCTTTCTCCAAAATTTTTAATTCCCTTCCTGATAACGTATTAACTGATAATAATAGAAATCTTTTCAAAAAAGAAATTTAAAAATATTCATTCAACGTAGATGTAGAATTACTGTATCTAATATTGTTGTAAGATTTTAATTTCTTTTATTTTTTCTTCGATTGTAAGATTTTCTTCTTGCTTGTATGTAATTCTTTTTGTTCTGCTTTTTCAATATAAATTTCGTAACATATTTCTGAGTAGTCTGGGCGTACGTGCGCTCCTTGACATTCAATAGCCAACAATGTTTAAATAAAGTTATTATTTCTTATGATATATTTAAGAATGAATCAAGAAATAAAATCATAATCAAAATTATAATGCAGAAAAAAGTAATTTGAGAACCTATATTCTGTGTTATATGATTGTTTTACCTAAAAGGCTGTAATTTCAGTTAGTAATGTAAATAGTTTGAAGAAAATAATTCAGAAAGTCAATTTCTTACTTTCAGAGAAGCTGAAGTACATTTTACACTGAAATAGGGAGATATATCCTGTTTGATATATTAAATTTACACCTTGAAAATTAAAGGAATCGTTAAATTCAACATACATTATGTAAAGATTTTTTTAGAGTAAATGTTATAACAAACTTTGACAAGGTTAATTACATTTTATTTGATTAATCAAAAAGTGTTTGTCCTTTATCTACTTTGATCTAATCATGGGGATAGCTTTAAAGTATTCAGAAAGGAACCTATTACGCTCTATTTTAACTAGACAATATAATGTAAGACATTCACAATTATTTATTCAAAATGCAACAGAATCCTTTTAAGAAACTATTATCGAGCCGTAAAAAGTTAAAAAATTTACTACAATTAACACAATATTGAAGTATAGAATTGTTCTTAATGTAGAAATTAGTATAATTTAGTTCGCCCTTCTTAATTAATGACACATTTTTGATATTTTTGTTTTCTAAAATAAATGGAAATTCTTCATAACATGGTACTTTTTTTTTTTAACCTTTAACTGCTGTGTGCGGTCTGACAGACCGCGAATCATTTTTTGTAGAATGTTTCCGCCCCCTAAAATATTATATGTTTGACTTTTATATTATTTTTTCCTATACTATGTTTCTTAAATTTTAAACTGATGTTCATTAAATTGACCACGTGCTGTCCTTGCGCCAAAATTATCAAACCACCCAACCACAGCAATTAAAGGTTAAATATAATATTTACCAACCTTTAAAATTTAAATACTGTTAAAGGTATCATATTTTTAAATTAAAGTTTTGAATTAAAGTTTTTGTATACATTTATTTATATGTATATTTGTTTTACTCAAATAAAAAGAAATGAGAGAGAGAGAGTTGAATATCTTTTTATGACCACCACATACACAAACGAAAATTTCAATTATTGACTTTTACACGCGTTTCAGAAATTTTACCTACGGCATATTAATCACAGCGATGTAAGGGCATATTTTTATTTATTCCTGTAAAACAATAAATTTAATTTGAAAGCTTTCTTATGTATGCTTCCCAATTGAAAGCAGAGAAACTAGTCTTGGTATTTGAAAGAAAATGTTATCCTCAAAAAATGTAATTAAACTTTTCCCTTTCATTATCCCAGAGGATGAAAATATCAAGTGTGTTATATTAAATGTTTTATTTAAATAGCGTGGATTGTTTAAATAATTTTAGGACATTCTTTATTTAAGTACATTTAAAAAAAATTAACTGATGGTTAAATATATTGAATTCTATTAAAACAGTTAAAATATAAAACAAATACTTGTTACAGAGTTAATATTATACATTTAAGAAAATATAATCTCAAATTTTTCTGTACTTTTATCTAATGTTAATATACAATAGTCACCTTTCTGTACAATTCTAGAAGTAGTAAGTCACTTTTAATTGCATTTTAATGACCACTGTCAAGTTCTGGAAGTATAATCAATATTAGTTTTACAGAAATTGATTTTAAAATGATATTAAAATTAAAAAATATTGTTCTATTGAATTTTTCCAATAAAGTATAAAAATTACTGCACTTATAGTTAAATTTTGCATTTTCCACGTATTGGTTTTCTGAAATGTATTGTACAAGCAACCATTGTTCTTAAACATGATCCATTGCATTTTGAGAAACGAGAACGTGAACTCAACAGATTAAATGGTTAATATTTCAATTCTACAAGCAAACGTGTTTATTTAAATGCTCACAAAACTAGAATCTATAAATAAACTACGATGTGACTAGTATTTTAACTTATGAACAATCCTTTCATGTATGTCTCATCTATAGTTCTGCATACAGAGCACAAACCAATCAATTAAAACGTATATGAGGCTTTCATCAGATATCTATAAAACTTATGTTCCCCACTTTTTAAATTAAACCCTATACCCTTCTTACTAAGAATTTCCTAAAATTTGGAGAAATGTATTTACAATTTAAATTACATTTTCAGGAATCTTTGAAAACCTTTCGGAATCTCAAATTAATGTAAATATATGCGGATTTAACACTGCTTGAGTTCAAACTCGAAATATCTCAGAAATTTGATGCGATGAATAGTTTGCTATTGTTTCCATCTCTTTAAAAGCATTTCGGCAAACTTTTCACATTATGTTTGTCAAAAGATGCTTTGCGAATGGCATTTCACTCATTCTTTATAAAAAAAAAAAAACCCGAAGGGGTTGGACATTGTTCAGTAATCGGATAATATTATATTACTGTCTTTTGTCTTTTTTTTGTTGCTTTCTTTCCAAAACGTGATTGTTGCAGAATGCTATTGGTTGTAATGTTACATATATTGATAGCCGTACTTGTGTTTGAAATTTTTATCCTGATGCTTTTTTGTATGTTGCAAAATTTATCTCATGGTTTTATTCTTAGATGACTTAGTTGTGGAGGGTCATCGAACTAGTTGGCGTCTAAAAAACTACTCATTTATAATAGTTTTAAAAAGAGGAATGTTTTTAAATGAAATGATTTACATGACATATCATCAGAACTTTTGGGGACAATTTAGTGAAGTTTCAGACCAACAACAGAATTCTCAGAGCTTAGAATTATCAATGCTTAGCCAAGTCTTAATTAGTACAATTGCATTTTAAAAATTGATATTTTATTTCAGTTACAAATTTATCTGGTTAAATTATAGTAAAATTTGACGACTGATGCGTTTGACACTCGCAGTAGTCTTCATGTAAAACATCCTCTGTAATAAAGAAATTTGATATCATGCACAGTTATCCATTTAAGATTTTCTGAACTCAAAAAATTGAAACAAACGACCTTTTTACTAATTATTATTAGCAGAGATAATTTCATAGTAATTAACAGCAGTACTATATTGTATTTTATTTAAGTTATGATTTTATCTGGTTAAGTTATAGTACAATATGATGCCAAAAGAAATAGCTGCTGTCAGTATTCTCCGGTAAAACAATGTCTATAGCAAAGAAATTTGATAATTTGATATCTTGTGTGGTGACTTGCCTTTCGCACCACAAGTTCAACAAATTTGCAGTCTTCATAAAAGTTTTAGTTCTGAAAATGCCATGCAATTCCTCCACCAACGGAGTATTCTGTCAGTGATCAAAATAACGAATGATGACTGTTCGTGGGCAGCACTAACTTCATTTGCAAGGGGATTTTGTAGAGAAAAAACACTTCATAGACGAACCTAAAATTTATCAGAAAACACCCCCACAAACACACACACACACACACACACACTTCAATTTAATTAATTCTGTAACTGTAGTAGTTTATTTTTAAATAAATATTCTGTTATGAGTAGGATTAAGTTTTCTTCAAGCAGTATAACACACCATAATCCTCGTACCACCATCATGCACAATTACCCATTTTTTTTTAACTTAAAAAATAGAGTCAAACATTTTTTTTTTCTCTAAAATTTTTTGGGCGACACAAAATTATTCAGGATGTTACATTTTATGTACATTTTTATTTACAGCACAAGTCATCAAAATTTTATCCACAATCACATATTTCATGTTTTCCATTGAAAAGAATACGGAAATACCCAAAAGAAAATATCATCCACTTATCATCGTATGCTTATGAAACCTTACAACGATGTCGTGCTTTCATTGATGAAGTAAACGAAAGCCATTACACACTAGTTCTTGGTGATATTAAAGCATACGCTACGCTACACGCAACTTTCGTTTCACTAAGAACGAAACTACCCATATTGCTTTCTGTAATAGAATGAAGATATCTTGTTTCACAGACTGGACGAGTATAGTCTTAAAAAAACATTAATGATGTCGAGTACTCTACTATTTTGTGTGGGCTTGAGATTTTTTTGCGATGTTTTTTCTGTCACGATAGTTGGAAAATCACGTACTCTATATTTTCTTTTACTTAAAATGCTCTTATGTTTGATGTCATTCTTTAGGGGCGTTTTAAGACCCAACTGCTTTTAGCATTCTTGGAAATATTCAAATTAAGGGTTTCCTGGTTTGAGTATTCGTAGATAATTAATATTTTATTGAATTAGATTTTTTTTTTTTTTTTTAAGTTATGTGAGCTTTTTAGAATATTAATGCATCAAATGCTTTTAAAATTGGTTAGTGCAATATACTTTAGTTTAAAAAAATAAATTGGGCCTAAAAAGAATAAATGATAGAGTTTCAGCATGTTAATAGAATAACATATTTCATTACATAATTTTTCTATTTCATACTAAGATTTTTTAATTGTATCAGAAAGATATTTGAGTATATTTAACAGCATACACATTGAGACTTATTACTATTGAACTTCTTTTATATAACAAGCACTAACAATTAGAACTGTAAATGTACTTTGCTTTTCCTCTTCATCACAGACATCATAAATACATTTTTAAATGCTGACATATATTTTTAATTTCAATAATACCTAGGAATTTTTCAGAAAAAATCTTATATGCATGTTTTGATGCACCTTTCAATCTACGAATATATTTCTGTTATTACCCTAGAAAATGATTTTTAAGATTTAAGAAGGGGGGGGGGGGGGGGAAGGAAAAAAAATATGGAACTACAATTTTATAAGTTCTTAAATTTGTTCATAAATTGTATAACGTGCATATCTTAAACCTATTTAGTATAATTAAGCTTATAATAGAGCATCAGTCAAGGGTTGAAGTGGCCCAGTTGTTAAAGGCACTAAGCTCATGAGAGGTAGATTGTGGATTCATACCTGGTTTTGCCAAATACTGATGTGTGTGGTAATGGGGGTGGGTGCCCATTAAATAGGTCATGCTCTCGATGATCTTTCGTTGGTTTGGTGGGGTTGAAAAAAGATGATTTGCTAATGTATGTAAAATAATGTAGGTATGCTAATAATCCTATCGTAGTTCAGAATTACGTGGTTTATTTGCCTGCGATAAGCACTTCGTAGAGGCAGCAAAATACAGTTGAAACCACGCAAGCTAAACAGTAGATGTTCTCCAAAATTCTCTTTCATGCAATGTAGTTAATAGCTTATGTATATAGTTAATGCAATGTAGTTAATTTACCGAAATAATAAGGTATAAATAATAATAATAATTAAATAGCTAGAGCAATGGAACTTTGGAAGCCTTTCAGTCAATTTCTCTAGTATATAGAACTCTGAAGTTTTATGAATAAGAACTAACTCCACTTCATAATTTATATTTCTTTTTTGTTTCTTGACAAAAACAAACTGGAATAAAATCTGCTTTTTTTTTTTTTTTTACATAATTTAAAAACTATTTATTAACAATAGCATATTGTTTTTATAGGCTTACAACAGTGAAATAGAACCCATGAAATACCTCCTGTTCTCAGTCGCTGTAACCGCGGTCGTGTTCTACCTGATACCTGATGCCAACGCAGAGCTACTGAAACGGTGTCAGTCCGTTTGCAGTCGCTCAGATGGCCAGGACTTCTGCCAGAGATGCAGGATGCGCGTCCCAATGCGTTTCGGCAAAAGGATGGAACAGTCCAATGACGTCAGTGGCCCAATTAAAGGAATGAGACAACAGCTAACAGAAGATGACGACAGCGGCTACGATGATTCAAGTCCCGTGGACAGCAACGAAAATGTTCGTGTTGATGCTCGCCTGCTACTGAATTCGATGAAAAACTTCGCGAAGCAACTCGAAAATTGGAACAGGGAAACCTACAATCACTGAAAAGAATAATTTATGAATTAAAAATATATTCAAGATTACTTGATGATTTCTTTATAAATATATTTCGAAATATTTTGCCTCGTGTTGTTGTAAAACAAAATAAAAGAAAAGTCTAAGTCTGTAAAGTCCCCCCCCCCCCCCGATATTTTGGAAATAATTACTTCATAAATTTTACATTTCGATTGCATTATTTGTACAGATCATATTGATTTTTTATTTTCTTTTAAAGTAATAAATGTGTATTCGCTTTTAGAATTTGGTGTAAATACTTTCTTTGACAGTATAACATGCTCAACTGTATTTATAATACATATTCAAGAGGAAATATAATGTAACATTATACATTCATTTCAGAGGTAATAAAATTCAATTGAGGCAGTATACCTGAATACTCATTCAGCGGCTGTAAAATATAAAACTATATCCAAGACAAACTATCTTGACCTTATTAACTACGCTGTAGGATGGATTCTTCAAAGTAAAATATATAGTTCCGAAAAAACCACAACTTAAATTGTAATACTGATAACTTGTGCACATAGTTTTATATTAAACTTAAATATACGTTGATACAAAAAAAAAGAAAATAAACGCTTTTAAATTTTAATTTCACTTAATACTTAGCTTTTCTAACCGTAGTTACTATAAGAGTTTTAACGAATCATATGTCTTTGACTGAGCTATTTCATGACGATACTCAGTTAGCCAATCATAATTGGCCAACACGGCTAACCCTGTCTTCTCTCAGTTCATGACGTCACTTGGAAGATTACTGCACAGCCAATCAGTGCATAGTAATACCGGATCACACATCCTTGTAGCGTATTCAATCAGGTCAGGATAAGTTGTCTTACACTATAGGAAGTTTCTTCAATTACCTTCATATAAAATTTAGTAAAATGTAACAGAAAAATCACAAGCGAGGCAAAATAATAATAATAATAATCAAGTGTGTTTAAGATACACTTTAAGTTAAAAAAAAATATCGCTGTGTATTCATTATATTGATGGCACATTGTTATTTTAACTTTCGTACTATTCAGTAAAATGCAAGTTTTTGTTCTCATGGAAATTTTATAGCAAAGGTGCTACACCAGCTTTTTTCTACCAGAAAACAGTGCATTTTACCTTGTCAAGATTATTACACATAATTTTATTCTGAAAAATCAGTTATGGATTCTGACTTTTAAAGTGGGAATAATTGTAAAGTCTAAGCCTGTTTTTAATGTTAGAATCTATATTTAAGAATCATGAGCAACTTCAAATATGTTTTGGGTACATTTACGAAAAAAATGAAATCTCAAATCATAAATGTAGCATGTTGAATGCATGATAGATATTTTAATTTTAATTTAATCACCATTTGATAAACTTATTCTAAACCTCAACAGCAAACAACGAATTCTAGGAAATTGGCAAAATATATTTGTAAAAAGACGTATTTTCTAACTTTAAAATTTACAGAAAGAACAACATAAAATGAGATTTATTGAGAGATCAAACATCTTTTTAGAATTTAAAAACGCATTTTTCTTACTTGAATATTGTGATAATGCAACAAATAACCTTTTAGGTACAGAATTAAAAAGCAGTTAGCGAAAACAATAACAGAAAGGGGGATTCTATCTTTAGAATATTTGTTTGTTAACATCATAGTTTCGCAAGAGAAAATATTAGATAGTAATAAAAAAACTTATCTGTATTTATAAGAACTTTATTCTTTACTAATTGCTATCCCGATATTAATGTTATAAAATAAACACGTACCCTAAGATTCGGAAAAAAAAAATCCTTCAAAATATAATTTTTTCATTATCAAAAGGGATTCTGTAGATATAGAAAAACATGTGGTCTAAATTCGGATATCGGAGCAGACCGCGAACATTATATTTTTTTTTCTCATTTAGGGGTACCCACACTTTTCAATATAATTATAACATTTAAATGCATTTTTTGTTCAGAATTGAGTCCTCTTGGAATTTGTGATCTTCTTTAACTTCCTAAGACTTTGTTGAAATGACATTAGAGAAAGTGTTTTTTTTTTTTTTTTTTTTTTTTTTAATTCTTACACACACACAAATTGTTGATTCCTTTGTAAAATATATGGTGTTGTGTTTTTTTTTTTTTTTTAAATATTTAAATTTGAAAATTGATTGTTTGGCCGATATTTTAGTACAATAGACAAAATATTTTCTAACACAATTTTTTTCACAATTTTATAAATATAGTAACATACTTTTTCTTAAAATAGTTCAATAATGTTGAAAAGAATATCAGACCTAAATTTAAAAAAAAAAAATCAAATAGTAATGGCCTTTTAAAAAGTTGGAAAAAATGATATAAAAATCCAATTCCCATTAAATAAAAATTTATGTTTTGTTAAAAATAATCAGTACAGTCTATCTTTATTGTTCCTGATATGCCAAAAATTTACTTTGAATATAAATTTATTATTTTAAATAGAATTTCAAAAACAAATCTATTCGTCACATATAATAAAATAATAGTTATAACAGTGTTTTTTCACATCTCCCAATAATCCTTTACATAATGTTGTAAATTTCCAATATAGCTATATAAAGTTGGTTTCCCAACATAGAAAGCCATTAAAATTATAAGTTATCTGTTTACAGTTAATGATTAAGGTCACATAAATAATAAATTTTAAATGAGTCAGTAACAAAAGTATAAAACTATGAATAACCATTTCCGTAGAGCTTCCTCTTTGATTACTATTTTAAGATTAAGCCTCACATAATAATATTGATGGCGGAGTTTATGGTTAGAGTTTAAGGACATTCATTTTAAGACATTTATGCTATTAACCTTTATTTACTCTCAATCACGCAAAAATATCTAATTCAATCAGACAGTTTGTATTGGTTTGATTAAAGCGGTATTACTTTCTTTCAATTCTATTGTACATTGTAGTCAATCGCCGACCAAACGGTATAGTTGTTAGCATGCTAGCTTCTAGACCGCGAGGTTGCGGGTTCGAGTCCCGTGTTAGTCATGGGTGTTTGTAAATGTATGTTGGCTTGTCTAATGACGAATGTTTCAGCGCTTTATAGTCCTCGTGTTGCTGACGGCGCCAGATAATGTGAAAACAACCAACCATAATATATTAGTGTTTGTGAACCATTTTGATAATATAATTGGGGTGATAGAACCCATCAAGATGAACTATATTCACTATTGAACCTAAAGTTATAGTACATTAAATATCAGAAAAAAGGGGGGAGGGAATGGCCAACAAACACAAGTCAGCACTTCGGAGTTTGAAGTCTAGCAGTGTTTAGATGTGTGTTGCTACTGATGGTGGATGCATCGAGCATAATAGATTTGTTTTTTTTATTAAGATGAATTATACCTTTCTAACATGCATTATTTATATGTCAATTAAAATATTTAATGCGCATTAAAATGATACACTTTATAATGAATTATTTTTTTGGGATGATAAATTGGATATCCTTTAGCATTTTAAGGGTTCTAATTAAATGTTAAGATTGTTCTAGTAGGTACCCTAGAAGTGTGGTGGGAAAGTAGAACTCGGAGAAACGAATTAAAAGTAAGTATCAGAATTTATTTTAATGCAACATAGGTAAATGACTAGATGATATCTTCCACCTGGGAAGTGACCAGAATGCAAAAAACAATAAGCAAACCAGTAGCTTTTACTGAGATAACATGACTGCAAATACTCTTGCCTGTTGCAAAAATGGCAGATTCACAGGTAGGAGTTACACAGGCTGATTTGTATAAATGCTTCGCAAACGAGGTATGGTACTGGCAGTCTGACGAGGCTTGTAGATCTAGGGCGTGAGTGCTCTAAGGGCATGTGAGCTGGTTTCCCAAGATAATTTCTTATTTAACTAAGCACGTTGTACACTTTGTATTTGCCTTCTTTCTCTATAAGACACAATTTTAGAAAGAATAGATAACTTCCGTAAATCACCAATAGCTGCGCAGTAGTCAGTCTCATTTAATAACTTTATCTCTTTACAAATGTTAAGACACATGTGTCTTTAGATTGAATCGTTTAAAGCTCATTTAAGTATAAGACTTTAGTTTGCACTCTGCATAGAGAGGGAGGTAGAGCGTTGGAGAAGAATAATTCAACGGCATATACCCTTACAGCACAAATACTGGCCAATATCACTGAACATTGTCCAATCTTAGTAAGGGCAGTTGTAGACTGGCCATTGCTACTTATCTCGGTCAATTTTACGCAGTGCTAGGTAAAATATGCTGGAAATTTGAAACATTGATGCAGAGTTTTAAAATTGAAATATATTTTTACAAGAAAGGACGGAGGGGTGAAACATATAGTTTTTCTTTTATGGTTTTGGCATGTTTATTTTTTCAAAATCGTGCATTTTGAAACGATGCTCGAGTTTCGACATGGATTTACTAATCTTCCTTGAACCCCTGTTACCTACATTGGCTAATACCACTGTGCTACATGAGTACTAATGCAATGGAAGTAAATCACATAGTTGGATATCACAAATTGGTTAGTTAGAAGTTTAAAAATCATATAGTTTGAATTGATTTCTACTTTTACTGGAACGAAGAATATAGTATTTATATTGAACCTTTTTCCATCCAGGATGTGGGATTCATGGGAATGTATTGCATCATTTTTCAAAAAGCAAGGAGGACTGCATAGTAGCTATAATTATAAAAGTCACAAAAATTTAAATTTCAAAATTTGTATCAGGAAGTAACAAGTCAGACAATCATATTCAACGGTATGTAGCATCCTTTTCTCTTGCTTTAATAATTGGATTTTCACACTGTTGTTTGACAGTTTTCATTGGTACAACCAAAGTGCTAAGGCAGGAAAGTCATTAAGAGCGCGTAGCTCTCAAATTATTTTGAATCGGTTTTCCTGTTCGTTGGTTGTTGGTTGTATTCAGATTATCTGGCATCGTCAGCAACACGAGGGCTATAATGCGCGTTTTCCTGTTATTTTTGACTGGAATATTATGCATAGCTTAAGTTGGTTTTTGTAGAATTTTTTTTATTTTATGTCCTTCATCTAAAATAACATAACCCTAAATAATTTGCCTTCTTTCATATTCACACTTATTTCTAAAACTATTGAGAACCATTAAATACCTAATTAGCAACACATGGATTCTACTCTGCACATGAAAAAAATTTAATTCTCGTTCCTTTTTCAATCTACCATGGAACGCGTACACAGAGATGCATGAACACCACTTTTGAAATTCATTTTCCCATTTTGTAAACAGAGAAAATGGCATGATGCAAAGAATAAGTTCAACATGATCAAAATCTATTTACCCAGATAGAAATTCAATCACTTAAAATGTTTTTCCAAAACCCATGTTTTCTCCTAAAACTCCTGATTTGTTCTTCTTGAAAAATTTCCACATCCATGATAAAATAAATCTCTGATAAAGATGGGCAGTATCTGCGTTTAAACATTGCAGATAATCCATGAAATCAAAAATTTCTTTATAAATTTATGCTTAATAAATCAATGTCAGAACTAAACTAAAAATTGATATTCAATAACGTTTCAGCATTTAAATATGTTGATAATTCATTGCTATCTTTTTATGAAATTCTTCTATAATTTGAAAAATGCTATTATTTGTTACAATAATAATTTAAATGTAACCAATAATAATTTTAACCATTAGGATAAACTAAAATGTATTTGACGTGCTGTGAAATAGGAAGTAGTAAAATAACAGGAAAGATTTTAAATAGTTTGTAGGAAGGTATATATAATTAAATGGGTTTAAGCAATTTTTGCTTAAATAAATATCCATTTTTATTTACGATTAAATGATCTAGTGAAGTAAAATGGTTAAATAGTAGATGATAAATTTCTGAATTTCAAAAAACAACTGTCAGTTTTGACTTACTAATTCAATGTCACTTATATTTATAACGTACTCATTAAAAGGATGGAGGGTTGAACACTGCAGTAATGTTGTTGATAAGTAATTTATAGCAAACATTTTAAATTAGTTGTTCCAATTGACGGCTTTATACATAAACCAACCAATGTCAATTACAAGCGAAATTTGCAAGATTTTGTAAAATTTTCAAAATTCAACATTTCTTTCAGAAATGATGTTAAAAAAACATTAAAATTCATATCAACATGGGGTTATTTTATAAGAGAGGTATTCTGAGTAAAATAGACAGATACTTAAAACAAAATGTTTCTCTATTATAAATTACGTCGTATTTGAGACTTTAATTAGTATTTCTATACATAAGTCATTCTTGAATCGGATAATTGCAGAGCTTGGAGACCAGAAGCGAATATTAACTTTTTTGTAATTACACAGAACATGATAAACTAATTAATGTTTATTTGGAAGAAATTTAATTGTTATATTTTGTATTAAAATAATCCTAAATAGAAAATTACACATGCTTTAAGATTAAAAGCTCTAAAAAATAGATATAAATAAACATTCTTTCAACATAAATTTAAAAAAAAAACATTTAAATTATCTTATAAAATTTCTCAAGTGTGCTTCTTCGTATGTGAAGCTATCAGATGTATATTTATACAAGCCTCAATTGAATCTCTTTTAATAATATGGATAAAAAAAATCATAAACGTTTTTAGTTGACTATTCTATTTTGTTACTAAGAAAATTGCTACATTACAATACTTTAAAGATATGTTTCACAATTCACCAATATACATTGAAAAGTTAAAAATACATTATTTTAGAGAATATCATCACTTCAATCTACTAAATGCCTTTGCCCAAATATTTTCTAAAAGAATACCTTTAAAATGTATCATTACCTATCAAAGATAGAAGTATAATGGAAACAATAGCCAAAAACGTGAAAAATATTTGTTTTATTAATTTGCCTAGGTTTTAAGCTCTAAAGCAAACATGCGACCAGGTTTACTGAATTAAAAACAATTTAATCACAAATTAATGAATAATACTTATTAGATTCTGTGATTATTAGTTACCCTCACAAATTTCAATGTAAATGCATTCCACAATTAGAATTCAATTTCCACACATTAAAAAAAAAGAAACCATAAGTGGTAAACATGTAATAAAGTACCATGTCTGAGTAATTACTTAAATTGAAAAATTCTGTTGTTATTATTGATTAATATACCAATTTTTGAAACTTCAAAGTTAATACACTTTACACGTTCTTTCATTGAATTATTCTCACATCAAAGAGCTTCAAATGGTACAAATAAATTAAATAAGCTTTTTTAAAATTATTTTTCGTTAAAAAGTATAATTCGTGCTCCTCTTGATGCAAGTATGCTTTTATTTATAAAAATATGAATAAATGTGGAATATTTGGAGAAATCACTTAAAATATTAAATATATTAATTAATAAAAATTGTATTAAATAAAAGTAACATTAATTGTGTTTAATTAACTGTGTCTAATGGAAATGCTAAACTGGAAATACAGCTCGAATGCGAAGCTCTTTTTAGTGCGAGGAAAAAAATTAATAACTTGAAACTGCTCATTATTCTAAGTATAGAATTACACATTCATGCATGCATGAATATTATTTCTGAGGTACTATAACTTTCAAAGAAACGAACCTGATTTTTGTTATACTAATTGTCATATTATGAAACTTCAAAGAATTGTGATAAACTGGGAAAACAAACGATATCTAAGACGCTTTGACTAGACATCGACAGACAAGTCTGGTTTCTCAATATATAATAAGAAATATTATTGCATACATTCTTATCATGTACTGTACAAAACAATAATCGTCAAAAAATTTAGCGTGCTACACCTACAAAATTGTAATTGCTGTGCTTAATTACTAAAAAAGTTGTACACATCAAACTGAATGTCTTTACATAATAATTTATACATAGTGAGGCCAAAAGTGTGTGGATTCATTTGCATGCATTCTCTCTCAAGATTAAGGTCAAATCACATGCTTACCCATACTTTATAATTATGCGTAAATTGTTGCAACATAATAGTTGTGTAATATTTTACTTGCATTGTTAAAACATTCTGCAATATTAGGGCAGCATTTTATAACTTCTTATTTAATATAAATAAATGTAAGCAATATGCTTTATTACAAAATGTTAACACAACATATTAATTACATATTTATTTGTAAGTTACTCTATTAAAACATAATTACCTACGATATGTTGTAACTTTTTGTACATTAGCAGAACCCATGATCGCTACAAAATTTTACCATGTACATTTTAGCAATCAAAAGACATTCATGCATTGTACATTCTGAACGTTGAAAGTTATTTAACAAGATCGGAATAGAATATTTTTTAGATGATTAATCTTGTCGAAATTTCCCCCAAATTTTAGAGTTATGACTACATTTAGAGTGTGTCAGTGACAGATTTAAGGGGGGGGGGGGCGAGTGCAGTGGGTGCGATCGCACCCCCCTAAAATTTATTCAATAAATCAAGATATATCCCTAAATTAATTTTTTTTCTGAGCTTCTAAAACGTTTTTTTTTTTTTTTTTTTTTTTTCCCCTTTTTTTTTTAAATTCTGATAGCAAGAACAAAATACTCAAATAATAGGAGGGGAAGAAGAAAAAAAAACAGAAAAAAAAAAACGAGGAAGAAAGTGCCACTTAAGTGTTTTTGAAATTTTATAGAACACTGAAAAACTTATAATTCTGATTAAGATACTCTTACATCACGTCAGAATGAACCTTGATGTCGATACGCAGTTCTTGTACCTAGCTTGGGAGAAAAAACGACCCATTTCACGAATACCTTGAAACTAAAGAACTCAGAAAGCTGATTGCATGTTCTTTTCACTGCTGTTTTTTTAGGGGGGCTTTATCTCCTCAATGGGTATCACTTTACTACAATCCCTATAAAGATTGGTCAACTTTGTGTAGTAGAAAGGTGATCAGAAGTTGAGCTTGGAGTGTCGCAAGAAGTGTAGCGATTTGCCATAGCGCAAATACAGAGATTATGACGGTGAATTAAATTAAGAAAAAATAGATGAAAAGATGATGCAATTGCATCCCCCTCCCCTTGGTCTTTGAAAATTACAAAAATGTGAAGGAAAAATAATTTACAGGAAAGAAGAGGCCGTGTGCTCTGTTGAATTGATTTTAAATTATTTATTTGAACAGAAAATTAATATATAACTATTAATTAAAAATTTATTAAGACATTCAATTTCTACTTCTTAAAGATTAAGGCTTGCACCTAAAACTTTAATCCCTTTGAACCTCCTGCAAATAGTTATGCATGTATCCACGAAAAACTACAATTATACATGGCGATTAGTAATTTTTAAACAAATGGTCTCGGTAATATTATTTAATTTTACTCTTTATTTTCCATTTTTGGGGTAAGTTTTTAAATAACTTATAAAAATATTTGAATAGTTACTTAAATTAACCAGAAACTTGTAAATAGAGATTTTCCTTCCTAATACAATGCTAACTGAATTTGTCAAAAAGTTATATTTCAAAACTCTACCTTTACTAACCCTGAAATAATTTATGTTGAAAATATCGATAATATAGTTTAACATAGTAAAAAGTGACATCAGGTTTATTTAACCTGGCGGAGTCCATCGTATGTATATTCTCAAACTGTTACGGATTTTATTTTATTTTAATTATCATGAATAAGCCCCCCCCCCCCCCCATCATAAAAATATAATTTTTTTCTTCAATTAATTTCTTTTTAGAGTTGAGTATTTACATGAATTTTATGGAAGGTAAAATTAGGCGTTTGCTTCTATCCCCTATTTCGGCATCCAATTGCCGCTGTAATAGACAATAATGGTAATTATCATACCCCCTTGACAGACCACTAAATCCGCCCCTGAGTGTGATACTGGGATACTTTACGTTTCGACCTTTTTTGACCCTTTAAAAGCGATAATAGAGATCGGAAGGGCTTAGATGTTTTATTATATACCTTGACAACTGTACTCAATTTCAGAGCTGTGATTACATTTTAAGTGAGACATTGGAATCTTCCTCGTTTGAACCCTTTTCGATTTCTTAAAATTAGATAATCGAGATCGCAATAACTTACTTTTTCACCTTTTCTATTAATAATTTTTATCTTTGTTGAAATTTGTACTAAATTTCAGAATTGTGGCTATGTGGGAAATGGAAGAAATATAGTAATGAGTCAGTGAGAGAGGACTTTTACTTTTATGTCTAGATATAAATGTAAATATTTCGTAAATTCTAATACCATTTTTATTCTGATAGTGCCTTTATGCATATCTTTTTATTTATATAAAAATTGTAAATAGTAGCAGAAATACAAGCTTTAAAGTTGTGGCAACCATTAGTTGATTCGCTGGTATGTACGCTGAATGCCCAATGATTGCTAATCAGGCCGGGACCTACTGATTAACGCGGGGTAACTGTTAGAATTCTATGGCGGGAGATGATTTTTTTTTCAAGGAAATTTATGGTAAGTCATTAATCTATAAAAGCTGGAATCGGATTTAATCGGGATCCATCTCAGTTAATTTTGAAGATGTTTTGAGATTCATCTTATCTCGTTTTTTCAAAAACAGGAAGGTTGTGATTTTGGGATCGATTCTCCAAAGCTCTAGCACGAGCTTGTTCGCGAATTTCTCCTGTTATGTCAAGAACTAGAGATATCTACGAGAAGAATAAAAACAAAAAAATTAGTTATCATTTCTCTAGAAGAAAACACATAGTAAAAATCCAAAACAAAATATAATTTTAACAAACCCTAAAAAAATTATGTAAATGAAATATCAAATTTCATTTCCTTCACACACACTGAGATAGATTAAAAAAAGAATTAACAAGAGTGTTTAAGTGCTTTTCATGTACTAGTCTTGATTAAACTAACACCTAGTATACACAAATTAATACATTTGCGTTTTTGTCAGCTATTTTGATTGCAGTGTTAGGGAATGAATGATCAAATGCACGCGAATGTTTACGTCAATTACCAACACTCATCTTAATTGCAAAACAAGGACATTTAAATAAATAATCAGTTCAATGATGAGATCACATTGCATTACCATTGAATGCTTTTACCTTCATGTTAATAATTGCTGATAGTGGTGACTCTTCTTCAAGAGCAGGCTTGTGTGTAACTCGGTGGGTGTAAGAGAAAGGGTCGAGGTTACACCTCTTCTGTATTAAGTGTAACCTTAATGTTCAATCTACATCACATTAATCTTATTAATTAAAGAGAGTTTAATCACAAAAGTACGCTATGCTCATGAGTGTAGCTTAATGAGATACACTACGATAATATTTTATACACAGAAATATAATTTAAAATAATGATGGATCTTTTTCACTTTTTTTTTCTTTTTTATTTCCAATATGAATATTATACTATTCTTGAGTACCCATTAGTTTGTTTTGATATTGATTACGATTACTATTTTTTCAGCATTTTATCGAGCACAAGTATTTATATTTTAGCTTAAACCGATGAGCTATCCGAATATTCCATGTACCAAATAATAATTTTGGATTGAATTTACTATATTTTCACTTTATCTATATTTCATTCTAGGTATCTATAAATTTACTTTTCGATAAAGTGATGGATTTTTGATTTATCTGTCACATGTAAAAGACGAAATTAACAAAAGTTGATGTAACAACAAAACAACATTCATTTCAATTCCTCAACTTCGTTAGTTTTACGAAATGTTAGGCCTGTGCCTCAACATTTCCCGAGCCAAAAGGCTAATACAAAATCGCAGCTCAAAGGCCTGCGTCTTTCCTCTGATAGGAACTCAAGACGAACAATCTCGCCCTCTTCCACCAATGCAAATCAGTGATGTCCTTCTCAAGTGTCCCGGACCATCAAGTTAATATCCATGACAGATAATGGTAATGCTAATGGGAAACCGTGGTTAGTTGAAACGTTTATCAAATTTGCATTTTTAAAAAAAAAAAATTTGCGTAAACAAATAGCACTAAAAACTTAGTTTTAGTGGTAATAGTACGATACACTTTTCATCTATTACACTGAAATTTAATGCCGACCAAACGGTATAGTGGTTAGCGTGCTAGCTTCTAGACCGCGAGGTTGCGGGTTCGAGTCCCGTGTTAGGCATGGGTGTTTGTAAATGTATGTTGGCTTGTCTAATGACGAATGTTTCGGCGCATTATAGCCCTCGTGTTGCTGACGGCGCCAGATAATCTGAAAACAACCAACCAACCACTGAAATTTAATATAGGATGAATAGAACTTCAAGTAATTAAACATTTTTTTTTAAGGAACCTTGACGTATGTGGCAGCTAGCCCCGAGTAAAGGAATGGTTGAAACACACACTGGGGTAGATTAAAACAAAATAATTTGATAACTGCAAGCCTAATTACTTGACTACAATAAACCTAATCGTTTGATTACCTTAAGCATAATTATTTATCTATTGTAAATGTAATTAAATGACCATCGTAAACATAATTATTTCGCTATAACTAACATGAGCGATGCTCTGAATAGCTTTAGCTGAATAATGGATATTTGTAGAATTCTTACAAACGGCTCGAATAGTCTACTAATCGCATTTACGGTTTTCAAAGATATAAAATAATTCACTTTGGTGCATGTCTTAGGAGCATATTCTTTACTGTCAGTGCAGTGAATTCAATAAGACTTTCATTGTATGGCTCACAACAAACGATACAAAACCATTAATATTCATAATCCGAGATATAGCTTATACTACAAACGACTTTTACGGAACTTCGTTTCTTTTTTCTGGAATTTCCTATCTTTCTTTCCTTAGATTTGGTTGGTTGGTTGTTTTCAGATTATTTGGCACCGTCAGCAACACGAGGGCTGTAATGCACCGAAACATTCGTCATTTGACAAACCAACATACATTTACAAACACCCATGCTTTACACGGGACTCGAACCTGCAACCTCGTGGTCTAGAAGCTAGCACGCTAACCACTATACCGTTTAATCGGCCCTTAGATTTGGAATCGGAAAACAAAGTTTTTTAAAAAATTATTTTAGCTTTATCTTCTGATTGTTCTGCAAAGAGAGCGCTGTGAAATTGGCGTATTTGTCAAGACAGCTATTCTTCCGGCATTTTCTTCCTTAACACATTCGCTGCCACTGACTCGCTGGCCCGTCAGCATGGCGCTACCTCCCATGCCGGCGACGCTCTGGGACGACAATCGAGTATGATAAGTAAACTGCTTTATTTTTAGTTCGGATTTGGAGGTTGAACGATGAGGTTTTTGAGGCACGTTAGTGAACCATTATTTTTATATTTTTAGTGCTTGGTTTTTAAATTTTGTGTTTAAATTTTTTTATGTGTATTTTTAAAAATGGCGGACAGTACAAGTATTGCAGGACCATCACAGCCCAAGAAAAGGAAAGTAAATAAAAAACTGACTGATGCCGAAATATTAGAATTACTAGAAAAGAGTGATCTTTCTGATTATGACAGCGTAGACGATGAAGATTACGGTTGGGATTCTACGAGCGAATCGGAAGGAGATAGTGATGTCGCTGTGTCACTTTTTTTAAATTCGGCTTCTGAGGATGGATATATAAATTTTGGTGGCAGCGAATGTGTTAATGTGAAATTTTCTTGACACTGCCTTGGAATATGGTTGAATAGCTTTTGGTGAAATAGCCATTGCTTGCGGATGTATTAGTGCACCACTGGGACTCGGTAAAACTTCACTTGTTCTTGAAGGGTCGTCAATATTTACTTTTTTGACATCATTTCAATGAACTTATAAGTTCCGCATCTTCTTGTAGTGTGAAAATAGTTATTGCAATACTTTTTTCTGGAAGGTCTGTGACAACCGAAGATTCAAAGCTCGCATCAGAAAATACGTTGGGATTATGTGGCACGGCGCTTGCAACTCTAAAACCAGACATTATATTAAGAGGAGTGACTGCCCAAGGAAGTATAGTGACTTCCACGCTTAGAATATCACATCTGCTTATAGTCTTGTCAGAATTGTTTTACATCCGTTTATGACATGCGGAATTAATACATTAACTCTCATATTTGACACACACACACACAAAAAAAAAACCATGATATCATAGAAAATAATTTATTACATAACCATTACTGATTTTTTAAAAATAAACCTTGTATAGTGTTAGTATTTTGTTTGTGAACGTGGCTGGTCCCTTTTGTTTCAACCTGCCCCATTTCGCCATTTTAACTAAACCCGATACTAAGTATAAGTAACCACGTACGTGCGCTTTTCAAAACAAGTGAATAACAAGCCTTGGCTATACACTGTAAACACATTATCAATAAAAGGAATTTAACTAGTCTATACTACACAAAATGGAATATTTTAAGTAGCTTTGAAATCTACTCAACGTTTTTAAAACGTTTTTTTTTTCTTGCAAAATACAGAGTTGCTGACAGAAACGGTCCTTTCGTACATATAACGCAAGTTTAACGTTTCTTTGTTTCCCTGTATAAAGGAAAATTTAAAACTTATAAAATCATACTTTTAAATGGGGTTGTTACAACCTGCCTCTGTTTCAGTCAGCCCTAGTTTCCTCTACCATTTTTTCAACATACTACTGAACTCTAATTTTTGTATTGTAACTTAATAAGATACACTATCATAACAATCTATGTATCAAATAATAATTTTTGGTAGTTTACCATTTTTGTTCTCTGTAAATCGGATGATATTCTGTGTATCACCAGTACATTTACATTTTGATGCTATTTCTAATTATAAGTATTATTTTTGTTTTTTAATTGTTATTTTACTGAAATTAACTTACGAAAAGAAAATCTGCAACAATGGTAAATAGGGAATGTAAAATTGATTAAAAATATAACAGGGAACTTCAGAATGGTTTACTACACTGTTAAAAATTTGGATCTACCTACCACCAAAAATCGGTTCCCATTTAGTTGCAACCAATATTTGGTGTTTAGTTTCATTATTTAATTGTGCTACCTCGGACCGTAAGCACCATTAAATTGTGAAACAAAGCACCAAATGTCGGTTGCAGCAAAATGTGAACCAATTTTTGGTACAAGGTGGAACAAAATGTTTAACAGTGTAGTAATAGTCTCCATAAATCTCAATGAAATACAAATTAAATGTTTAAAATAATTATATAAGTTCTTGATTTAAGAAGAATATGTAGAACGAAATTTAATTTTCACTTATCAATTTGAATGAATAAATAATATACCAGCATATATTCATACAATCTAAACACATAACCAAAGAGTCAAAAGTTTAATACTACATTCAAAACACAGTAAAGGTAAATAGAAACAGGCCGTTTAAAAATAGGAAGAAATCTATTCGATATTTCCAAGAAAATGTCTTGTGGAAAGTCAATCTCTTATCCTATTAAATGTTAGGTATTGTTTTGTCAAAAACATACTGTACAGGCCATTTTGTCAACAATACAGCTTGTTGGGTTACATTCTCATATAATGTTTTTATTTAAATAACTAAATTGACACTAGGTTACTTACAAAATTCTTATTGTAAATTTAATAACATAAAATTCTTTTAAGAATTACGATTAAAAAGTATTTTATTATTTTTAAGATATGTAATTAAAATATGATATAATCGGTATATTTTTTTGATCTTTACTAACTACTTCAAAGGATAACTTTTGAATTTTTTTATATTGCTAACTTTCTCTAAAGTGAAAATGAAATTCCATTAGCCTAAAAATCATGAAGAGCTTGAAAAACAAACAAAAAAAAAACAAACATAAATCCTGAAAAAGAAAACTCACCAGTCTGAAGTTTAATGGTTTTATAAATTAATTTATACCATCAACACATAACTGTAAGAAAGGTACTAGGTTCAATAATAACAAAGTTAGTCAATGGCACAAAATCGATTTTTTTTTTTTTTTTTTTTTTTTTTTTTTTTTTTTGTAGTGGTTAAGCAATATGAAAACTTTGTTTTTATGGATTAATTTTTTAAACTTGAAGAAACTCCATTAAATGAAAATCAAATCTGTTTCAATAAGGTATACGTTTTTTATCGATTGCCAAATTTTTATTACGTATGTTTGTGATGAAATAAGGAAGTAAGAAATTTGTTAAATATACTTCTGACTAAGATACTTGTAACTTTCAGAAATGTATGAAACAAGAATCTTTAAATAATTTGTGTGTTAATATGTAACTAAATTTAATTCCTTTAAATGATTGTGCCTTTTAATGATTTTGTAAATTTTTTTATGATGCTTGAAAGATAATTCAGGAGCTATCTACCTCATAATAAAAAATATATTCACGCACCATTCACCTCAAATCAAATTTTATTCAACTCTATATCTGGGTTGATTAAAATACAACTGAATGGTTTCATAGGTATCCTGTATATATATATTTTTGTTACTGAAATAGCATATGTCAGGGTAATGAAACCAGCGATTGTAAAAGCAAGAAAGAAAAAACATCAAATAGCCAAATGGTATATTTTTTTACATACTTATCAGAACTCAAATTGTACGCATCTCATTTTCGTCTGCTAATAGCATTGTGGAAGAATTATTTCTATTTTAGTGAAATTATTTCATCTGATATGGAAGCTTCATAATAAGATCATTAGTAATGCCAAGAATTTGGTTAAAAAGAACATAGTTCTAAACTAATTACGAAATTTAAATGTTGGTATTTTATAGACTTAATATAAGTCTTTCCAAAAAAAAAAAAAAAAAATTCAGAAGTTTCTTTCTTCTTAAAAAGTTATTTTTATTTTTGTGTAATTTAGTGTTACGTTTTGACAAGAAGAGAAAATAACTTATTGAGAGAAGTAGAATTAAAATCATTGAAATGTTACGTTATTAAATTATAAGTAAGGGAGAGAGTGTCTAGAAGTAACACTTATTACATATTTAACTCCTGCATCTGGCTGAATTTGGTGTGGCTCGAGTATTAGGAGTACGGCTGATTTCTCGATATACTTGAGTATAAATTTTTAAGAGTAGAATATTCAGGAAAAATGCTATTCTGGCGTAAGAAAAACTGAACGATTAACCCAGCTTCCAAAGCCAAGTTGTAACAGTTATAGCCGCATGTTGTAACATGGGTTGACAATGAGAAAATGTAAGAAAGAGAGAGATGTTAGTTAGAGAGGTGACGTTTGACTAGAGAAAACAGTTAAATTAAGTCAAAAAGGTGTAACCTAACAGAAATTTGTAGTTTTTATAGATTGATGATGCTCTAAAGAACCGGTCCGATCCGGTTTAAGCTAGACACGACCAGGTTCAAGACGCACCATGCTAATTCCGAAAAACGCTAGATAATGCAAAAATAAATGAAAGGGAAGTACCAAAGAAAATACGTTACATATATCCATTTAATATCCTTCTCTATATCAAGTTATCAAAACTGCGATTCTGACACACAAATTGAGATTCTCCACTAGTGTAAACTTCATGAGTCATGAAAACCCTTAACCATTGTTGCACTTTATCCACTTTTCATTTGGTTTGCTCATCGAGAAAGTTCGCAACATATGATACACTTTTCATCCACTTCAGCTTTATTGTCTGATTGATGTTGAATTTGATCCTTTTTTCTATTTTTCTAGTTGTAACATATTACAACTAGACTCAAAAGTTTTGTTACAACTGAATCCAAATGCTACCTCTATTTTGAAACGCTATATCACAAGTTCGTTTAACCCTATCTTTCTTGTAACGCTTTGCATTTCATACTTAAAAGATGTCTTTTAAAACAGTAGTTTGTTCGTGCGATTTATTGCCGTCATCTACATGCACTTTCAAAAGTTCTGAAGAATCGAAAATTATTTACCTCCTCAAAAAACAACGAAGTTCCAGAATTTAAGTTGCGTTCAGTAATCGCTTTTATCGTTTTGTTTACTTGTTCAACTTTACACGTACCTCTGATGATAGGAATTTTGGTACCATTTGGGGATTACAGCAAAAGTTATTAGGTTTGTTACAATTAAATCCTGTTGTTTCTAGACCCGGTCACCCCTACTCAGAATTTGATTATTAAATATTTCCAAAGGGTATTTTCACCTCCTCTCTAAATTTTAAGGGGAATTTTTAAAATAACTTTTTTTCAAACTAAAGCAAAATAAGTTTTTTGACAACATTAAAAACTACAACAATAACAGTGATGCACGTTCGCGATTTCGCAAATCAGAGCGGAAATATGCTTTTTAGAAGCTTACTAAAAACACTTGATGGTCATAAACCTTACACTAATTATTAACACTTTGCCGTCCGGTGATATCATGTTGGTGTCCAGCGAAAACTATCGTTAGAAAATAAACGAAAGTCTTAAATTTTTTTAGAAAAGAACGCTATTATCAAAGAAATAGGGCAGGGAGGTAAAAAAACGGATGATATGATTTCTGATTTTATAAAATGGATGATTATTTTTTAAAATTTAACCACGATTATAGATGCGTGAATTCACGCATGAGGTTAATTCTATGAGGCAAAATTGATTTTCAGTGTGTTTTCACGCAGATTTCAAGCATTTGAGCGAACTCTGCTCCTACTGAAGAATTTAATAATTAACTTTATCTCTTTAAGGATGCAATTATAATAATTCACTATAATTTTCAAAGTACTCCAAGACCATACCTACTACAATTATACGTCCAAGACGATACCTACTCCAAATTCAATAGCAATGTTTCATGCAATATCATATTAATCAAAAAAGGTAAAAATTCCAGATAGAGTCACTCAAATATTATTTTCGTTTTTATAACACCATTTAAATTGTGTCATCTGATTCAAATGTTTCTCGTCTTTTATTATACAGTATTTTTGAGAATCAGATATGTTTCTAATGACCAGAGTATTTTATTTCCTCAACAAGCCTCAATTGAAAGATGAAGTTATACTAAGTAATCTGTATGAAATCAGTGGATTATAACATAATCACAATAGAAGTATGAAATAATTTAGTGATAAATGCTTGCTTTTACCCGATTTGAAATATCTGTACTCAACTAATATGCGCAATGGTCATTTTCTAAGTAGATAGCAGTGTCCAATACATTACTCGATTTTTATTCCTATTATTTCATGTGATACGAAACTAATTCAAGATTGACATTATCTGGTGACGTGAATCGCGATGCAGTGTGTTTAGTCTTTGATGCTTAGTCCTTTTTGATAAGAGATATGTTTTGCTGTATACTATTCCTAGAACTAATGGGAAAACACTGATTGCCTATTTTCGACAAAACGCTTGGATGAAATCAGATAAAATAGTAATTAATCTAGGATATAGCAGAAAATATTTGGACCAGAAGACTGATTTGGTTAGACTACTCAACAATTTGTGACCTTGGATCAGTCTTTTTTTTTTTTTTAAGAGCATTATGTTTTCTTATGCGGGTGGGAGTATAACTATACAACTTTAGATGATGTAGTTTAATATAAGAATGTATCAGGAGTTTATATTTATTGAAAATATTAGTTATTTCAATATACATGATTAATTTTATTGATTTATTAGAACATATTTTTTAATGTCCTTAATTATCTTTGAGTTATTTATAATTTTTAATCACAGTACATTTTTATTCAGATAACAAAGTTGAAAAGTTGGCGAAGTTTCAGGATTACGTAGACGATTCTACAAAAAGTCATTGATTTGAAGTACGAAAAAGTTGGCAACAAAGGGAAAAAAATTGTTTTATTATTCTTCGAAATTTAACTACTTGAGTGTATTTACAGGTATCTAGGGAATCTTATCTAATAACTTCCGGTAAATAATTTTCTTTTGCGATGGAGTTGTGTGGGCTCAAAGTTGACCTTTACTGGTGAGAGAGGGTAAAGAGAGAAATACCTCTAATACTGGTGCGTATTAATGTGTATTTTAAAAATAGATTTATTTACAACATGGCAGATTTTTATAAGGGATCTATAGCAATAGACAAGTGAATTGTAAAAAATTCAGCATAATATTAGATGAGTTCAATATATTTTTTTTTACAAATTTTAAAGGCACTTTTAGTTTTTCATGCGTTTTTTTGTGATGTGATACTTGTGAAATTTTTTACAAAGGTCACGTTTGGTCATCCATTTTTTTTATATGTTTAGAAAGAGAAAATATTTGTGTTTTAGAAACAGTTCTCACGTTTTGTTGAAATTTGAATATTTGGCAAGAAACTTACGATATGTAAAATCCTAATTTTTTGCCGATTCATTCAAGACAAGGGTAACCTACTATAGTTAAATGACTTTTAAAAAATATTTATTGTGTTTATTGATATTATAAACTAAAACTGAAAAGTAAATAAAGATTTTAAAGCTATGTTAAATATTAAAAACTTCATTTAGATTTTTTTATAAACTAATTTTCAAATTATTTATTAACTAATGTTATGAGTTAAGAAATCTGAAAGAATGTGTAAAAACCACCAAAATACGTAAAAGATAAGAACTTTTGAAACCAACAATTAAAAAAAGAAAAAAAAATTGCTTCTAAAGTGAAACTTAATGTCGGGAAGTTGGGATAATTTAATGATGGAGACATATTTACGCGCTGATATGATATTGTCAGCGTCGAGGGAAAAAATTATAATTCGATGAAACAAATGAAATTAAAACAACACAATTCTTATTAATTTAGGGGAACTACATTTTCTTGAAAATATGTATAAATATAGTAAAGTGTTATCTTGAAAATGTATCTCTGCACAGCAAACCGTAGAAAGTAGAAATGACTCTAAAATATATTGTCTCAATGAAATCGGTGTTCTTCAGAAATTTAATAGAGTGGTATTACTGATCAGTACTTATCTGAAATATAAAGGTTCTAACTAAGAAATGATGAGATGAAAGATTAAACAGGAAAAAGTACTGGTATATTATATAGAGAGTTTACCTGATTAAAAAATATTTCTTGCATGACGTGCACTTAAAATAATACAAATAGTATGTTAACTAGAAAAATACAACAGTTATTATTTGGTTCTACTATTCAATAGTCATTATAATTTTATTCTAAATAGATTGAAATAAAAGAAAAATATCGCAGACTCATTATTAAAATCAAACTAAAAACTCACTTATAAAATATCTACGCTTGACAGTATAAGTTTAATGATCTCATGTGCTCATTACTTATGGAAAAAGTTAGAAATATTGTTACATCTACTCTTTACAAATGATCTGCTTGAATTATAATCCAATAAATCAAATTTGGAATAAAAACTACAGTAATATAAATATTTTAATAAAAGTTTTAAAAGGTAAATTTCGATTTCTTTGATACTAAACGACAGGATCCCCATTTTTTTTCTTCTTATTTTTTTTTTTTTCTATGTTAGTTCCACATTCCAGAATAGGCATTTGCAAAAAGCAAATTTAGAGTGGGGTGTTAAAAAAAATATCGGAAGATACCGAAGAAATTTTATAAACTATATAATTTATTATTCACAAGCCAATAATTCCTTTCAAAGAAAAAAAAAAAAACGGTTAATTTCCGCCGGTTTTCAAAAACTGTAAATTTTCTACACCACATACTGTAGGTAAACTCATGCCCGTAAGTTTAAAAGTATTGAAGCTATTTTAACCTCCCTGTTAGCCTAATTAGTACTTTAGGATAATTGTTTTAATAAACTGAATTTTATTTTTCTAAACTTGTAATATTAATTATTGAACTGAATGTAGAGATTCAAAACTAAATTAATTCTTCTCAGGTTATTTAGAGAAGAAGAGCGTCTAATTCATGAAAAGTTATATAATTTAAATCTATTTACAAATTTTAATCTTATTTTCCCTTGAAAGTTCTCCCGTAAAGTATCTCCCTTTTACTCAGATCCTTATTAAATGAGGTTTTGCGCAGTACAGCCTTCGCATAGGTTTTAATTCAGAGAATCTCCATTACCGCCAATAAAGCTCGATAATGCTCTGGCAAAACTCTTCATTTGACTTAATAGAAACTAGAATGATTACCAATATTGTAAAATTGATATCTAAAAGAATTATTAATTATTGAGCCTTATTAAGAATTATTAATTATTAAGCCTTATTAAGAATTATTATTTTATAAAGAATTTTAATATCAATCAGTTAAAATTCAACAAAAGTGGTATTTAGGTGAATAGATTTTGTATTTACGGAATTTTTGCATTGATAATATAAATAATTTCATCCAAAAAACTGATTTTTTTGTTTGTTTATTTATTTTTTTCTTTTGTTGAAAAAATGTCCTTACGCTTCTACAAATTATTAATATGTGTTTTTAAGAAGGTTTTATTTCAATAAATGCATTTTTGAATTTTGGCAAGATTTTCTCTCCTGTTCCCTAGGGTGCATTGGTATAGTAATTTTAGTGATTTTTGGAGTTTTAAGATAAATGATTTTGTCATTTTTGTTTCTATGGCACTAATAAACAAAACAAAATTAATAATGTAAAAAACTATGTTTTCTGATGGTATTGACAAATATTTATTTATTTATTTGTTTATTTATTTATTTGTTGATTATTTGTTTATTTGCTGGTTTGTTTATTTGTTTGTTTATTTATTTATTTGTTTATTTGTGTGTTTGTTTGTTTATTTATTTATTTATTTATTTACATATTTATATATATATATTTATTTATATTTATATATATTTATATATATTTATATGTATATATATATATATATATATATATATATATATATATATATATATATATATATATATATATATATATATATATATATATATATATATATATATATATATATATATATATATAATATATATATATATATATATATATATATATATATATATATATATATATATATATATATATATAAATGTATATATATTATATATACTATATATATATATATATATATATATATATATATATATATATATATATATATATATATATATATATATATATATATATATATATATATATATATATATATATATATATATATATATATATATATATATATATATATATATATATATATATATATATATATATATATATATATATATATATATATATATATATATATATATATATATATATATATATATATATATATATATATATATATATATATATATATATATATATATACATTTATATATTTATATATTTACTTATATATATATATATATATATATATATATATATATATATATATATATATATATATATATATATATATATATATATATATATATATATATATATATATATATATATATATATATATATATATATATACATTTATATATTTATATATTTACTTATATATTTATTTATTTATATATATTGTAGCAGAATAAATATATCCTCGTGCATCTCTTGCTGGATGATTATATCCTCGTGCCGTCACAACTAGATATCCTCGCGCTTTACCTTGGTAGTTGTGTTCTATAGATTTTAAGATAGCAGTTGAGTTTCGGAGAATGGCGTATTAACTAATAAAGTTGTTTCTTTAAACCGTTTTGTATTATTACAAGCGTAAACACTTAACCATTTACAAGTTTGTTATCTCATCGACATCACTGCTATAAAGTGGCGCCCAAACCTGGGGCTCGAAAATATACGAAAACTACCCAGAGAAGAGTCTATGTGTCGGTGATGAAATGAACGGAACAGATAAGTGTTATTTTATTTGAATGTTGGAGGTTATATCGAGTCTACTTTAAGTTAAACCTTGTAATAATTTTTCGGTTATTACTCACCCAGAGGAATAATTTGAAAGCAATTTACTCGACCCGAGTTGAATATTAAAGGTTTTGGATCATCCGGATCATAAAGAGAATTTGGCGATATTTCCTTTCGCATTTGAAGTTATTGTTTCAGAAATCCAGAGTGTGGTTTCTGATATTGCGTATCATTTTTCAAGTAAACAAATTGGCTGGTCTTTATCGGTTAATTCTGAAGTGCATTTAAGATTTGACTCTCGCCATGGCATTTTTGGGGCGTGAAAAGAAAGAGGATCTTAAGCTGTTGGCACAAGAATTGGGTGAAGATCCGAGTCCAGATTTAAAGGTAGTTGACCTGAAGAATTTGATAATTAATTCACGGAACTACGACACCGAATTTGTTAAAGAAATGTTTGCCACTATAATAGATGATCGTTTAAGAAGAGAAGTACTTGAAATTGAGAAAGAACGCAGAAAAGAAGAACTTGAAATTGAGGAAGCTCGCAGAAAAGAAGGAATCGAGGAAGCACGCAGAAAAGAAGAACTTGAAAATGAAGAAGCTCGCAGAAAAGAAGAGTATGAGCTAGAAAGATTAAGAATACAGCTCGAAATTCAAAAATGTGTTTCACCATCTGCAAATGTCCCTCACACAGAATATGATCAACAAAGAATTGATTTAAAGAGGCCTATTCCAAGTTTTAATCCAAAAGAAGATGACATGGCAATATTTTTTAATCTATTCGAGAGACAGCTAAAATTCTTGAAGGTTCCTGAATCACATTGGGTACCCTACCTAATCGGATCACTGCCAAGTGAAGTGGCTACGTTAATAGCTAGAGAATCCGAAGAAACGTCACAAGAATACACGAATGTCAAACAGATGCTTTTGAAGAGATTCAAACTTTCTGCTGAAAAGTTTAGGCAACTTTTCTGCCAACACAAGAAAAGACAGGAAAGCACTTGGCGGGATTTTTATTTCGAACTAAGAAGCTACTTCGAAGGATGGCTATGTGAGTTAAGGATCGAAGATTTTTGCAGTTTAAAGGATCTGATAATTTCCGATCAAATCAAGAAAAAAGCTCCTTCGGATTTCAGAGACCACTTCTTAGATGAATGGACTAGATGGGTGTCTCCAAGTGAGCTTGCAGACAAATTGGATGCTTACTGCAGTCTTCGAAAAACTATGAAGAAAGAAGATCAACCTGTTGGAAACAAGAGTCTGCATATCCAATCTAGCGATGATACCTTCAGACAAAAGTCTTTTAAGAATAACTACAACTCTAAACGACACGAGAAGGACAAACCCATGTTTAAGACCGAAGAGGGAAAAACTTTTAAGTGCTATGGATGTGGATCCCCAGGTGTTATCAAATCCAAATGTCCAACCTGCACAAAGTCAAGAAATGATGGGGAAGCCTCTTTCGGAAACATTCAACTCCAATCCTGTGCACCTTTTCAAGTTGCTAACTTGAAGGTCTCAATTAATGGAATATATGGGATCGTATGCGCTGACAGCGGAGCAAGCCACTGTATTGCAGGAGAGATGCTACATCATCTTCTTTTAGAACAAGGAGTACAATTCAAACCTGAACAACGAGTCATGAGCATGGCTAATGGACATAAATCTACGGTGAATGTAAGCACTGCGCTTGTTACCATTGAACTTGAAGGGAGAGCGTTCCAAATCAAGTTGATTGTTCTTCCAGATGCAAAAGAAAATCGAACATTATTGGGCATCGATTTTCTACAAGAAGCTGGAGTTGTTTTAAACCTAAAAGAACATGTATGGTTTTACAATGACAGACCCCATGAATGTTATGAATTGGCATCTGAAAAGAGTGTTCCAACTTTAACGTCTCCACCTTGTTTCAAAATCAATTCATGTTCTCTACGTGACGAAGAGGGTCAGCAATTGACCGGAGAGCAATTCTGTATTGAAGGATTTCGATGAGGTGTTTCGTCCAGGGGGAGATGCCACCCCTTTTATAGAACATCACATTGATACCGGTACACATGCACCAGTAGCCGTACCTCCATATAGGATTCCTCCCCCAAAGAAAGATATTCTTCGAAAAGAACTGGATCGATTATTGACAGAAGGAGTTATTGAAGAATGTGAGTCGCCATACGCCGCTCCAGTCGTGCTTGTGCCAAAGCCTAATGGAAGCATACGACTATGTGTTGACTACAGCAAGCTGAACGAGATTACAGTTCCTGACTCCTATCCATTGCCAAGAATGGACGATTTGCTACATGCAGCCAAACATACTCCATACATGTCTACAATTGATCTTCGTTCAGGATATTATCAAGTTAATGTCGCTGCTGCTGACAGAGATAAAACAGCATTCGTTACTCCGTATGGGTCTTTTAGATTCATTCGTATGGCTATGGGACTTCGAAACGCTCCAGCCACATTCCAGAGGCTCGCCGATCGTTTTCGAAGTGGGCTAACTGATGTATTAACTTTGGCATACTTAGATGACATTATCGTCTTATCTGAAACCTTTGAACAACATCTGGCTGATCTTCGGAAGGTATTTCGGAGACTTTTGACTTTCAAACTATGTGCTAACAGGGAGAAGTGTAACTTTGCATGTTCACGAGTCAAATTTCTTGGACATTGGATCACAAGCTCCGGATTAGAAGTAGATCCAGAGAAAACAAGTTCTGTCATGAACATTCCTCCACCTAAGACGGTAAAACAGCTACAATCTTTCTTGCAGTCTTACTCTTGGTACAGAAGATTTATAAAGAATTTCTCTGATTTAGCCAGACCATTGAGTAACTTGACTAAAAAGAATGTTACTTGGAAATGGGGTAAGGAAGAGCAAACTGTCTTTGAAGAATTGAAACAACGACTCATTACAGCTCCTGTGCTTTCACAAGTTCAAGAAGACAAACCCTTTGTATTGAGAACAGATGCTAGTAGTTACGCCCTTGGAGCTGTTCTTTTACAAGGACATGGTGCGGACGAGCACCCTGTAGAATATGCAAGTCGTCTGTTGACCTCTGCTGAGAGAAATTACTCTACTACAGAGCGGGAAGCTTTAGCTGTCATATGGGCTCTAAACAAATTTCGTGGCTATATCGATGGATCGGAAGTTACAGTTGCTTCTGACCACCAACCGTTGAAGTGGCTCATGAGTCTGAAATCTCCTTCTGGAAGACTTGCCAGATGGGCCTTGCAGTTACAGTCATTCAACGTTAAGATGACTTACATTCCGGGTAAATGTAATGTTATGGCTGACATGCTGTCACGTCCAACTTGCCATGATGAATCCAAAGAAGTTTGTGACCTATGTATGGTTGTTGCCGACTTTCCTACTCGACGTCCAGCAGAGATACGAACTGAACAGCTGAAAGATGATGACATAAAGAATATCATTGAAAGTTTTGAAGGAAAAGATACAGATGTTTCCAGATGGACTGGACGGGGTTATCTAATGAATAATGGAATTCTTTACCGGTACTCTCCAGATTCAGAATCGGAAGATGCTCAGTTAGTTGTCCCCTCCCATGAACAAGAGATGGTGTTGAAAGAGCATCATGATGCTCCTACGGCTTCTCACTATGGTATAGAAGGAACTTTTCAACGGATAGCTACTCGATATTATTGGACGGGAATGCGCAAAACTATTGCCGAGTATGTAAAGAGTTGTCCTGACTGTAGTAGATACAAAGCTTCTAACCAAAAGCCTTCAGGTTTATTACAAACACCTGTGTATTCCCAAAGGTTTGAAACCATTGCCATCGACTTCTTTGGTCCATTACCTGAAGGAGAAGGAGGGAAAAAGTGGATTTTCATAGTCGAAGACTGCGCCACCAGATGGATTGAACTGTTTGCCCTTGAGACATCCACAGCAAAAGAGTGTGCTCTTACGCTCTTGAATGAAGTTTTTCTTCGATATGAGCTCAGCCGTCGTGTCATTAGTGACAATGGTGCGCAATTCGTAAGCGCTATAATGCAACAACTGTTGTATTTCCTTGACATAAAACAGAGTCTTACTCCCTTCTATCACCCTCAAGCAAATCCTGTCGAAAGAAAAAACCGGGATCTAAAGCCGCGCCTAGCGATATTGGTCGGTAATGACCACAGCACTTGGGTAGAGCGGTTGCCTTCCATTCGGTTTGCCATGAACTCGTCGAAATGTGAAAGTACAGGACAGACTGCTGCTTACCTACATTTTGTTAGAGAAATGAGGACTCCTGATGATGTTTCTCGTGATCTAAGAGCCATCATTCAGAATGATAACTTTGTCCCAGAAATAACACCCTACCTTAAAAGATTTGCTGAGACATTGAAAGGAGTTCGGGAGAGGGTAGAGATACAGCAGGATCGTCGAAAAGACTATGCTGATAAATCTAGGAAAGAAGGACCTCGTTACGTTCCTGGCGATATGGTATGGGTTACATCACATCATTTAAGCAACAAGAAACATAGAAAAACATCGAAGTTTATGCCGAGAAGAGACGGACCATATGTAATATTGACTCAAAGATCTCCAACAACATATGAAGTGGGTAATCAAGACAATCTTGATGTGCCATTGGGTACTTATCATAGTTCAGCACTGTGTCCTTACCAAGGTCAAGATTCTCAGCCAGAAGTACCTCTTCGAAAACGCGGACGGCCTAAAAAGAAAGCTGCCATCCCAGATTCACCTTCACCAAAATAAGATCACAAGAACATTTCTGTGTCTGGCTCCTGGTCGGGACGACTTCGGACCCAGAGGGGGAGTCTGTAGCAGAATAAATATATCCTCGTGCATCTCTTGCTGGATGATTATATCCTCGTGCCGTCACAACTAGATATCCTCGCGCTTTACCTTGGTAGTTGTGTTCTATAGATTTTAAGATAGCAGTTGAGTTTCGGAGAATGGCGTATTAACTAATAAAGTTGTTTCTTTAAACCGTTTCGTATTATTACAAGCGTAAACACTTAACCATTTACAAGTTTGTTATCTCATCGACATCACTGCTATAATATATATATATTTATTTATTTATATATTTATATAATTATTTATTTAAGAACAGTGCTTGAGGTTCAGCATGGACTGACAAATCTTCCCAGAACTCCTGTTGCGCCCAATACCGCTGTGCGACATGAGTAGTAGTATAAAAGTGAATATTTCACTGGGAAAGTTTCAAGCCTCTCAGATGATAAGGTAGAAATATCAGCAATACGGAATTTGTCTAAGTCCTAGCAGTGGCCAAGTAAAAGTGATATTGGAAGTATCACTGGAGAAAGGTCATTGATGAAATTGATAAACAAATAATAATTTTCTTAAGAGTTTTTTATGTATTAAAAAATAAAACATTTGTGATCTATTTAAGAAAGAAATGTAAGCTCCTATGTTTTTAGTTTTAACTTTTTATTTTGTTAATTATACTAGCGCTTATTTGCAATGTTGGCAATATCAGCTTATTTGCAATATCATTTTGTGCTTATTTTGCAAATAAAAATAAAGTCTCATATACGTAAATACCATTAATTTAAGATTATGTTGCCAAGTCTTGCAGTTTAGAAACACTCATAGTTTGACATTCATTTGCTGAAATGCTTTAAAAAAATGCTCAAATTACAATAAATTAACCTTATTCAGTAGTTTACGTATTATGGTTGCTCATCAAAGTCACGTACTTTAGTTCGATTAAGACTATCACATTGAAACTTCACTTAGTACAGTTCACTTCTGTACGACATAAAATTCAATGAATTTTGAGATCTTTCACTCAGTTAAATCTTGAAAGTCATGGTACTTTAATAGAGTCTGTTACGTCATCCTCGTTTAGTTAAAACAAGAATGCACTAACCTGTTTGAAGTGCTAAATGTTTGTTTAGGTGCTCCTATTGCGTTAGGCTCTAAACACTCCATCTAGAGTGAAATGGCTTTGTATAACAAATATTTTGTATCATTTTGTATGTAAAAAAAAAATCTCGCTCCACTAACTTCTTTTATAATAAAATGACAACATAAACTTTGTGTAGTCATATTATTGTTGTTGAATTGTATTTAGCTGTTTCTTGATGCAAGTTTTCCGTATTTCTAATGGAAATATTTTCTCTTTTAATTTTTATAGCTCTGAGTTATTCATTCCTTGTTCAATGACACACGGATTATCTTTTTAAAAAAATCGGTGCATTAAAATAATAAAAATCGCTACAAATACAAGTTTCACTAACTTCTAATTGTTATGTGTTTTTCAAAAATATTTTATTAAGAAATGTAATTTTAATAAAATCACTAAGAAAAAAAGTAGGAGAGAAAGTAATAGAATTTTTTTTTCGGGATATAAGTAAATTTGGAAACTTTTAAGAAAAAATAATATTTTGTTGACTTGTTTTACTTACTTTTTGAACACTAACATTTATTAGTGTTACCATTAATTCAAAAACTTATCCTAACTATTTATTGGGTTGCCTTATAATTTTATAATTAATCAAACTGTTATTGTAATTTTGCTTCATATTGATATCTCTAAATGTAATAAAATTTTATTGTTATAGTTGCATATCAGCTTAGCAAGTTTTGAATAGTTGCATTATTACTAATTCATTATCACTTAAAACTTTTACTTTAAAATTAAATATGGTTAAAATATTAAAAACGATTTTAAAAGACCGAAATCTGGAGAATGTCGACTTTCTCCGTTGAATGCCAATAATCACATAGTCGCTTTGTGCATGTCCGAAATATTTGCTAAATATCCTTATTTCTCAATTACAACGGCAAATTTAGACTTTCACCATGCACTGATGGTAAATGTTGAATAAAAATATTTTGGTTTGCGTTTTTAAATCAAACTTTATTATTAAAACATATTATGATATATGTCAAAATAGGAGAAAGCTATAGTATGTGCTTGTTTTTATTTCTGGAGCATTCACATGAGAGCTTTGTCTCTAGCAGGGTCTCTACGTAGCATAGCACCAGATATTACGCTCATTCCAGTTAAGAATGGTTATCAAATAACTTATTTGATAAATATAACATGCGATAAAGATTTGAATAACACATTACTTAAACAAGATTATCAGAGTAATTTTTTTACTGCAGTTATTGCTTCAGATCTTGGCTAGAGTGTTACTTACCAGTGCTTTGCGTGTTTTTTTTTTAATATGAAGCTGTGGGATTTTGTTGGAATCCATAATTTTTTTTAGTGGCTTTGATGACTTTTAAGGATAATAACAAATAAAGTAAAACTTGACGATTTACGATATCCCGAAAACCTCGAAAAAATGCCAGTGAAAAGGCTTAGGCGAAATGATCTGAGCTTCTGAGCCAGTCCTACCTGTACAAGAAAAACCACTTCAACTTCTGAACCAGTTAAAAAAAAAAAAAAAAAAAAAAAAAAAAAAAAAGAAGAAGAAGAATCCCGATTAGACGTACGAACGACATAGTGTTACCACACGTTTCCCATGAATTTACGCAATAGGTAACCTTTTTTTTTTTCTCTCTTTTTTTTCCTCTTTCTTTCTCTCCTTCTTCTTGTGCAGGAAGGTATGGTAGAAAGCCGGCGAAACACACTCAGTCAAAGAACGCACGCAATGGCACTTTTAAATTATGGGGCGCCCCTCTACAATCCACCTATTTGTACCGCACGTGGTATTAGCAGCTCTTCAATGACTTCAGTCAGTCACTGGTCAGTTTGAGGCACGTTTGACCATGCATGCGCATGCGTGACAGAAGATTTTGGAAAGGGTGATCCGCATATTTCATTCCGTTGAAAAATAAACGAAAGTTTTTTTGTTGTTTTTTTTCCAGAAAAGGACGCTATTTTCGAAGAAAAAGGGCATGGAGGTAGCGCAGTCCTTCGAAGAACAGCTAGGATGATCTCTGATTTTATAAAATGGAGGATTATTTTTAAAAATTTTGCCATGATGTGCAAATTCATGAATTCACGCACGAGGTTAATTCCATGGGGATGAACTTGATATTCAATACGTGCTTATGCAGATTTCACGCATTTTGGTGAACTCTGAGGGAGATAGTTTATTTTAATGGGAAACTGAAGATCTGCAAGTAAAACATAGTCCACGAACTTTTTCTCGGTTTTGAGTATTACATAATCACCCATTATGTAACCAATTAATCGATGTACTGCACAATTACATAAACAAAAGAAACATTAAAATGCAGATTGAGTGTCATCTCTCTTTGAGATTAAAGTGAAGTAAACGAATTACATTAAATAGTCTTGCTTAAATAATTATGTAAACTTTATCTCATAATCGAATATAAACCGGAATAGTTATTGAAAGACACATTCACAGTAAAATTTCAAAGGCAAATGCCGCTAAAAGTAAGCTTGGAATTCCTTTAGAGCCTTAAGACTCAAAATATTCCAGAGAGCGAATTCAATTATGCAAGATTTCTTTTCACTGGAGGGAATTTTATCTAACTTTTATGTCGACTTTTCCAGCATTTCTTGAAGAGAAGAAGCTTGCCTTAAAAATCATGTAAGCATGTTTCTTTCTAGAAGAAAGTTCCCACTGCTACAAGCTGCAGATGTATTTTTAGATTCAATTACTCCTGTGTATTTTATCAGATGATCAATAGATAAGCAAGCTGATGTAAAGAAAAAAGTATTTGAGACATTTGAATGACACTGTAACGGAATATTTGTACTGTAACAGAATATTTGTATCTGAAATAAAAAACAAAAACAATAAAAAAAATACATTTGTTATTTTTCACTCTGAAAATATCCAGATATAATTTTGGATTTAAGAATGCTGTTATTATTTGACTATTGTAGGATTTAAGAAATCTTTCTTCTTTACTGTTAAAATTTGGCTGTGTTTTAGAATTATTAATAAATTTTAAAATTGTTCTGCAAATGATTAAATTTGTTAAAAATATGTTTCTTTAATTAAGTATCGGTTTGCGTTAAATCTTGATGTAATTTTACTTTTCGTAAAAGTGCTTTCCAACTATTTCAAGCTATTAATTCATTATTATTCGACTCGTTTGCATTTAGACTTGCTTGGGAAATATTGTTACGAATTTCTGTATATTTGTAAATATTTCGTAGCATTAATTATGTAAAAATGACAATTTATGTACATTTCGCATAAGGCAGTGCAAGAGTTTGTTTTCCTTCAATGTGTCTCAACGCTTGATAACGAGTTTTACAGAGATAACCCTGGGAAGCGAGATTTACAAGGAGCAGGGCATTTGACATTATGGTAATAGCAATCTCGCCAAATTGGCGAGATAGAGCCAAGTTGGCGATGGTTTTGGAGACTAATTCTTGTCGCCAAATTTGGCAAGAAATCGCCAAATGTCGCCAAACTTGGCGACCATTTGGCGACATTTTCGGTCCCCATGTACATGTATAGGGCTTTTCGACTACGATCTGGAAAGTCCTCCAAATTTCTATCTCTAGAAGATTCACGAAGGATTGACTTTCCTATATAAGTCCGGCCATGAGTTAGTTGACTGGAATTACTGAGTTGAGATACTGAGTTAGCTGTCTCTCAGTGAGCAATCAGAGTAGTTCTAAAGCGAACTGTATTGCATTGTCTTTTGCGGCGATTTGTAGCAGTTGTGAAGGTTTTTTTAAACTGCTGTTTGAGCTCTATTGTTGTGTAAAAAGCTGTATTGATACTTCTAGAACAAGAAGTTCAGGTTTTGTAAAAGAATCTGTGAAGAGTATATCGGAATAAATTTCTACAAGTGTTAATCTGCTTTGGCTTCAAATCTTTCGACCCTAGCCAAGCAACAATTTTAACTAAATTATAAGGTTATGATATGTTATTAACCGATATACTTGATACCAAGGAATTTAGTTTGCTATCAAATTGGGTATTTTAGTAAGCAGATCTTAAGTATTCTAATATTATAAATTATTTGCGTTTAAGAAAACGCATTTCAAGGCTAACTTTTTTTTAAGCAAAAAGTTTGAATTAAAGTATTTATAAGAGATTGTATCAGTATAGAATTTTTAACATTTCAATCGATAGCATATAGATTCTCTTTTCCGAAAAAAAAAAAAAAAAATAAATAAATAAAGATGTGTTTCACTATTTTTAAATTTTTTACTACCCGGTTAGTTTAAAAGCAAGAATGTTGTTTTTTTATGAATAGTATTTTACCATACAATAGAATAGTTGGCTTATTTTTCTTACATGTGCTGTATAAAATTAACATACAGTAACTTTTAGAATAAACTATCCACTACCACAGTAGAACAATCCACTGGGCAATATCGTCTCGTTACTGGTTAATTCCGAAGTGTACCTTTGTAGATTAGTCGTTGTTATGGATCTTGGCCAATCTCACCTAGTGCTGGGTAAAATATACTGGAATTATTTAAACGTTGATGCACACTTTTAAATTTAAAATATGGTGTAGTAAGAGAGTACGAATGGGTAAAACAAAATATGTTTTGTGATGGTTTTGAAACGTTTATTTAAAAAAAAATCGTTTATTTTGGAACTATACTCGATATTCGGCATGTCTTTTGGCCAATTTTCTAGAATACCTGTTTTAGACATTGACTAATACCACTGCTTTACCAGGCCAAGTTACACTATCATTTTTGGGATTTCTTCTCTAAGTTTGATCATTATTTTAATTTACTCTCATGCTTAATCACTAATAGTAAAGAAGTCAAAGTCGCTACATCCTTTTTGGAAGCCCTATACTTAACATATAAAAAAAAAATCTTCATTTAATTGAAATTCAAATCTACATAGAGCCTCTCTAATATGTTCGAAGACCATAACAAATATTAACATTAAAATATTTGATGCTAGTTAAAAGAAGGCAGATTAAAGACTAAACTCACAAAACTGAGGTCTATATTTTATAACAAACCAAGACATAGCTTTAAACTTATTTGAAAAACAATTAATAAACAGTTTATGGCTTTATCACATAACGTATACTACACTACCTTACTTTGTATATTGTTTAGTTTTTTCAAACTTTGAAATATTTTTGCTCAAAGATATACAAATTACTCTTAAATATTAACTCCTAATACGAGAATTTGTAATCAGTAAATAATTAATCAAGGCGTTTTAAAACTGAGACAGAGAACAAGTTGCCCATATTACTGACAAAGAGTTTCAAATTTAATCATGCTTTTTTGTAAATTAAATCCTAATTTAACTCCAGATTTAAAAATTTAATTGAAACTTAATGTGAATTTGTTGTTTGCTGAGTGTTTAATAGATGGCAGCACGATTGAGTAATCAAATTTACATTCAATGCAATTCTAGCATTTCCCAATCCAACCCAAATTAAAGGAGCGGTCTTAATATCATGGTCTACCAAGTCCAGAACATAGAGCATTCCCACAGCATGGGTAAGGTATCGGAATCAAATTCTAAATAAGAAGGCACGAAAGCAATTGAGACAGTCTCATTTTCACCTTGAAAGACCTACCGGAAGGAGATATTCCCAGATTATTTGCACTTTATACAACTTTACTTTAACGCCTAGACCTAATGTAGTACTTTTGGAAGATAATGTATCCAATCACCCCACACTCACTATCTCCAGTCGATATGTAATGGTTCACGAAAAGGTAGTCAATGCATTGGTTATTACTAATTTTACATATATGAACAAAAGACCAAATTAAAAAAGTTAATTTTGAAATCGCCAGAGTAAACTAAACCTTTTATCCCCAAAATATAATTGATAAATGAAGAAGGCACAAAGTCTTTGCAGAAATGATGCCTCTGATGTCAAAGCGTTATAAACTACAACATATAGTCTACCAGAATTTATATTTGAAAGACATTCTTTCAACAAAACGGTGGATACAAAATAAATTGCTTTTTAATCTCTTATTGTCGATGCAACTATTTAATATTAGCATTGTTTATTACGTTCTTTAATAGTAATTATATTTTGTTCTAGAAATAGTTAACTATCTGTAGGCATTGACATAATAATTTTTAAAAATTGTAATAATTTTTAAAAACTGCAAAGGAATAAATTGCGCAATGCGCTTTTCGTTATATTCTATAGTAAAGTTGGGTGTTTTGAATACTTTGCGTTAATTGTGTTTTGATAGAAAGAGATATTATGCAGTGATAAGCTTGGAAGACCATTTCAATTTAGGAACAGTTCCATTGGCATCTATTTTTCTGATGATGCTAAGTAACTTTGTATTTCACTCATCCATTTCATGAGATTCAAAGTCCTGTTATGTATTAAATTTTTTTTAAAAATGCGAGCCATGTTTAATTGGAATAAGCATCATCAGGATATTAACCCTTTATTTTTCAAATTCTTTTCGTATTGGCGATCTTGAATTAATCCTTGACTGCAAATAAAGATAAATACACCCTCCATACGCACACAAATATAAAAATTGTTTTTAAATATTTCACATATGCATAAAACTTTAAATATTTTATCTGCACTGCCGTAATTTTTTTAAACTCTTTCGTTTAAAGTAAAGGGTTTTAGTTTTTTTTTAAGTTTTGGGAAGGTTACTTTAATATAAATAAAAAGTGATAAACTACGGGTAACAAAAAATATATATTAATAATAATTAATATATATGTAATTATATATGAGAAGGAAAAAAAAAAAAAAAAAAAAAAAAAAAAAAAAGAAAGAGAAAAGAAAAAAGAAGAAAAAAAAAGGAAAAAAACCAACAACAACAAAAACGTAACGTTTGTTTGACATTGGAAGGAGTGGGGATCTCTGTGTGTGTATGTTTTGTATAAACAGCTAAAAATTTAAAGAACTTTTAAAACGAGACTTCTGCAGTCTTGACTAAAAACAATTTTTTTTTCTTTTACATTTTTATGAGGTTGAACATTTTGTGAGGGTTGCATTTTTTGATGTTGAACCAAGGTTTCTGCCATTCCCAGCCACTTTGTAGGTGAGTAGAACAATTTCTGTATCATGTAGAAGGGAACTTCTGTAGTGAAGACCCCTTTAACATCAAATTCATTGTTCTCCGCTAAGGAGGTGGCTTTTTCACACTTCTTCTTTATCTGTTGTATCCGTCTTAAAATTTGGTATGCTGGTCCTTCAAACATTACAGTTTTGCTGTATACTTCTTGGTTAAACTAGAGCCATGAAAAATACGCCAAATAACTTAAAAATAGCTTTTAAGGTAAGTTAAACCTTGCAAGTAGGTAAATAAGATTGTGACGTTTCAAAAGTAACTTCAAAAGCCATTGTTATATTCTTGGTGTCAAATTAACTGTATTTTAAAGTGGAATAGCATTATGTAAACATATTTAGGATTTGCCGATCTACACACCTCAATAATTTCTGTTGTTTTAATATAACAACAGAAAGAAATCGATTTATCTTGGCATTACATTTGCTTTTATTCCTTATGGGGGAAAAGTATAGATGTTTTTTAAGGAGCATAAATTTAGTTTAAGAAACATTGAAAAAAAATTTCAGATTGCCCAATGTACCAATGATAACCAGAATAATAATTATGTCGAACAAAATCAATGACTTAGGAAAAATTATGATATAAGTTCCAGAAGAACACCTGCCCTTTCGGTAAGAGGTAAAAACTTACCCAAGAAAATCTTCAAATGACCATGAAATAGAAGGCTAAATATTATAAGTTTTCTTATTATTCATTTTTTTTAAAAAAAATTCTACTAAAAATTGAGAAGCCTTAAAATTTTATTTTATTTGAATTTTTAAATTATTTACTAGAAATACATATTTTTTAAGTTTTATTTCCTAGCTTTATCATCCTATCTGAGATTCAACAAGATCTACAACGTTTGAAGTTAAATAAAATTTCTACAAAATTTAAATTTGAGGACTTGCTAAAATAATTAGTTTAAAAAATATGTACCATCATTAGATAAATGTTTCACTTTGAAATACATTAGAGACACCTTGGAGCCTATTGTGGATGGTTTATAGCCCAATTATTATTTTCTCCTTTTGTAAAATTTAAAAATTATCAGAAGTGAGCTTTTGAAATCGACCGATTCTTACAGCTGTCTTCTTAGCATCTTTAGTTCTAACAATGAGTGAATGAGATTTTATTTAAAATATACATTTTTCCATGTTTTTCTGCAAAAAGTCATTCTTCTGAATTCCTACAAATAATTACTTCATTTTAAAATTTTACATTATTTCACCATATATTTAACATTTATCACTATCTCACTTTTCTTTTAATGTTAAATCTTAATTTGGTTTGTTTGTATGCTCAACGACCAGTTTTAAATCTTAATTAGGAAAACAGAACTCAGCACGACACGGCTGTAGTTGATCTGTCTGGGGACAAATTATATCCCTTGCATCCATCACTGAGTATCAAACCGAACTGTATCTTGTTTGTTACCAACACCATATTTAGTCATTAAAAATACTGATGAGAAATTCTCAGGGCTTATGTATTAAAACTCTTGTATTAGATCTAAAAGTAACTTTTGTAAAGATCTAAGCTGTATTAAAGATCTAAAAATATGCTATATTTTCTATTGGTAACCCTGCCCCCTCCCGCCCGGATTCATGTTGCTCGGTTTGGTAATTCCTGTTCAGTAGTTGCAGTAGTAGCAAATTGAAAATACATAATTATGCAGTCAAATAAATTCCCATTAAAAAAATTATTGTGTAATTTCTGTGCGAAATAGAAGAAATTAGAAACCTCTCATAAGGCAGTTAACCCTACACCTCAAATTGACATCGTTATTTCTTGATTTCAGCTCCCCATTTGCCTCCAAGTAAATTATATAAAATTGCAGTTTTTTATTCCCAGATTTGTTTTAGTTAAAACAATCGTAAACGCAAATAAGATATTCTAAGGAGTTTCATTTTAATTGTCTTTAAAATTAAAAGAACACGTTGGAAAACGAAGTTTGGAGCTTTCTACCGCTCTTGTACTTTAAAGCAGGTTAAATTTAAAACTGAACAAAATACTTTTTTCCCCGACATTTTAATTAATACTTACTTCACAGTTCACTCAAGAAAACTTCATTCCTTTGTTAGAATTTATTTTTATTAAAAAAAAAAAACGTTATGTAAGAAAAGAATAGACTTTCAGCAGACATAATATGTTTTACGGTTACCAGAATTAGTTATTGTTTTCGTATTCAGATGATTGGATAAAATTACAACAAATTTCGAAGAAGACATTGTTTCACCAGACGGGGGAATACAAGTCGAATTATATCTCTTGCGAATTGAAAGATAACATTCAATGGAATAAAGTGTTATCTCAGGTGCTATCGAAGTTCGGTAAAAACGCCTTCTAATTCAAAGTATTTTGAGGAACGCACAACTGTTTCAACGGAGTGTAAATTAATTGCGAAATTTTAGTTTTATTTGCATAACAGGTAAATATATTTTGTTCGTATTGGTATTATATTTATTGATATTATAATCTTATATGCTATTATTTGTATTTTACGTACCAAGATAGTATTAATTAATATATTATTGATATTAAACAAAGTATGATTTAAACTAAATTATTTGGTATTTCTTAAAATATTTATAAAAAGTATAATTGTAAAACTGCTAATAACATCATTTGTCTTTATTACTTTCTTCAATTTTATTTGTTTTTATTAATGACACTATGTTATGATCAAATACTAAAGTGTAGAATGTGAAGAAAATTTATGTGGTGACTAACGTAGCTCAGGTGTCGAACTCATCATCTGACCGAGTTAAAAGTAGTGAGGCATACTTCTAAATGTTGAGAATTAAATTAAAAGAAATACACAGCCAATAACTAAAACAAGATGTTATTCAACCACAGAGCTACTATCATTGATCTCTGATTACAACTTCTGGATATTACTTGCTTGGTACTTGCTGTGACTTGATGCCTAAATAGGCTTAACAATACCTTTACAGATCTATATTCTCAATTTCCCCCAAACTAGTTAGAATATATTTGTAACCATGGGCAAACTATTACATAGCATAGCTGGGGGAGTATTCAATTGGCTTCATCAGCTTGCAGATATCATCATCTTGCTTGCTTATAAATTATCCAAAAGTAGATATCAGTGGTAATTATATTACATTAGAGGCTTTTCGATGTGATACCTCGATTCTTTCAGATAGAGAGGGAAAACATTTCAAAGCTGTTTGTTAGAGCCCATCCGCTCTGTTTGAATTCACTCTTCATTTTATAAGACCAAACACTAATATAAACCGTTTCTCTCACCACTATTTTAAAATTAGGTATTCAAATTTCAATATTAAATAGTTTATCAAATGCTCCATTGTTCAAATTTTCAAAAATACCCTAATGTAATTATTTTCCAAATAAAACCCTGATGTAAGAAAGATGTGTGGAAATTTTTGTGCGACCAGTTTAATAATGATATCTTTTCAGACCTATTGAGCCACATAATGATGCCTATGAAATCATAAAACACACTTTTCTGTTTCTGAATTGTTTTATTTCTATTATTGTAATAAAAATTATCACATTTAGTTTTTGAACCTCGCCTCTTATATTATCAGCTGCTTATCACCTTTTCACAAAAAGTCTGTTGTGAATGCCATTTACATTTACAAAGTATTTATTCTTTTAACTGTGTTTTTGTAATAAAAGTTTGACTATCGAGTAAGTTGGGACTTAAGTAGTTAATGGTTTCACTAGTAATTTTACTTTTGACCAACAAATATGAATAGCTAAGTCTAAAAAGAGGACGTATTAATAGGTTTTCTGTTGGACATGACCCCATTTTATATTTAGCGATTCATAACGAATAAATTCCTACAATTGAAATAAATTAGTATTAAAATGCTAAAAGCAATTATGCAAAAAAAAAAAAAAAAAAAAAAAAAAAAAATTGAAGGAAATTACTTGTAGGTGATATAATATTATTCTGTTGTTTCCATTTTAAGAGTAGTAATGAAATTATTTAGTTTCAGTGATATAGATTTAGTATAAATTTGATCTGGTTTTATAATGAGATTAGGAGATATATTTTTAAACAATGTCTTTGAAAGCAAAATCAGTGCTTATTTGATATTTACGGGATTTAAATTAAGCTTTAAATTCAACCCATTCATTTACCCTTTTTTGTACCGGGTCCATTGTCGAACTGCCTGGTCCGGGCCTTCTTCCTTTCGAGATGAAAATGCATAGCATTTTCTTGAAAATAACTCCCGGAAGGCTTCCTCTGATATTCTTCATTTTCAATGGTGTTTCAGTTCAGCACAGACTTATTGTAGCAAATAGTGGCAAACAAATACTTCAGTAGCACAAATACGCTGGCCAATATCGCTCAACACTGGCCAATCCTGATGGATGTTAGCCGTTGTAAACTGGCCGTTGCTATGGATCTTGGACAATCACGTCCTGTGCTTAGTAAAATACACAGGAAGTTTTGAAATGTTGATGCAGAGTTTTAAACTTGAATATATTTTTAATAGAGAGGGTGGATAAGAAATATGTTTTGTAAGGGTTTTGACATGTTTTTTTAATCGTAAATTTTGGAAAAGAGCTCGAGTTTCAACATGGATTGGCCAATCTTTTCAGAACTCCTGTTTTAGACATTTCCTAATACCGCTGTGCTACATATGTGTCAAAACATTTTAAATTCAACTCATCAATTTACCCTCTCTAGAACCGAGTTAATTGTTGGATCGTCTGGCCCGGGTTTTTCCGAAATTTCTTTCATTCGAGATGAAAATGCGTAGTGTTTTGTCTGAATAAAACTCCTGGATGACTTCTCCTGATATTTCACATTTCCAACGGTGTTTTACTGCAGCACAGAACTATTGTAACTCTTCCGACAAATTGTGTCTAAATTTATCAATAATAATTAATCCTTTCATATCTAAAACGGTGATAATAACGTTCCACTATTTCTGTGCTCTGAACCCATAGATTTACCTAAATAAAGTATTGGAAAATTTGGCACTGTTTGCGTTAATAGCAAGAATTTCCTGTTTTTTCCCCTCCCCCCCCCCCTTCTTTTCTTTTTTCTCAACGCTTTAAAAATTAATGTTATATCACCTTATAATAGCCGGTGGGGGAGGGGGGGGGGGTGGATCACGTTTCACGCTTTGGGTTCACGTTTTATAGATTATTACGCCTTTACAATGCTTTTCTAATTAAGAGAAACTGATTAAAACATGGTAAACTATGAGTTAAAACAGAGAGTGAAATAGCTTTGCAAAACAACAAGTCCAAAAAATCTTATTTGCCCTAGTGTTTTTAAATAAAGATATTCATTTGTGACTGCCTACTTTTTATAGCTTAAGTAGCTTGTCACAGCCAAATATTTCACTTCATTTTGAACTCGGGCAAATGGCAAGGTCGACATCTAAGTTAGCTACTCAATATTTACATCCACGAAACACTAAGAATAAATTGAGAATATGAATAAGTTTAATGTGCAGCAGCCATCATTATTGTACAGAACGGTGTTTCAGTAAAGGATTAGGCAGGAATCCATAAAACTATAAACATTATCTCTTCACCTAGCTCACTACACTACCGAGTTTTCTTTTCAATGCGGTTTAACGTTTGGGCCCCTTTCTACTAAAAATATATTAGTTATTTTTCATAGTGAATCTGAGCACAAAAATTGAAATTCCTTCATAGAATAGCTGACCAAACGGTATAGTGGTTAGCGTGCTAGCTTCTAGACCGCTAGGTTGCGGGTTTGAGTCCCGTGCCAGGCATGGGTGTTTGTAAATGTATGTTGGCTTGTCTAAGGACGAATGTTTCGGCGCATTATAGCCCTCGTGTTGCTGACAGCACCAGATAATCTGAAAACAACCAACCTTCATAGAATAACTAAGCAATGAACCACTTAACATTATATTGCAGCTAATATAAGTTCACTAAGTTAATTTTTAAGATAACAATGCCCTCAGTTGAAAATACATGAAACTATAAATTTTTCTAATATTAGAATACGTTCAAATTAATCACTTCGAAGGGAAGATTTTGAGTTTTCTAAACTAATCTTTCTAAAATCCTGTCTAAGTCTTTGATGTCTCTTTTGTAATTCTATGTGACCTGGTTTTTCAATTTCGAGGGACAGAGTCATTTGTTCGTTGAACTGTTCATTTGCCCCAATGTATGATTTTGAAATCTTAAGAGAATTAAGAATTTAAACTCATATACAAATTTATAATGGCTTACAGCTTCCTGTAAAAAACAATTCAGCTCTCAGGTATACTGTAATGCGTAGATATGAGAGGTCAAAATACTGCTGAGTTGCTTCCAGTAAAATATGTCTGGCAGTGAACTTGGCGGGTACAATGCCGTGCCCCTAGTTATTAGAGAACTACAATTACAGAAAAAAAAAATTGTACGTGTTGCTTAAAATCTTTGTTTTATTTTAACTTCTTCACGTGTTTATGCTTTCATATTTTACAGTTGTGCGTGGTATTTTTAGTTGACAGATAAGTAAGATAAGAAGAGATTATACGTAACAAATGTTAGTTGTTTCAGTTGCTAAGTGAACGTTGAGTTGTTATCATTTGTATCAAGCTGATACCCGAATGTACCTTACTCTACATCTCAGTGTGTTATTACAATGGAATTTGTATTACTTAAACTAACAGATGGTAAAATGAAGTAGAAGATTAATAAATTTATGATTGAAATAAACTTTGCTGCAAGCTTCTACTTACGATGTGTATCTACTTATTCCATTGCATATTTCTTTTTATATTACGAATGAATTTAGAGAACTTTTAATTAATATCTTACTTTGGATTTTTGTTTAAAATGGTGCAATATAAAAATCTATTTTTTTAGATTGCTGTTTTATTTTTTCCAAAAAACAAGGGCTCAAACACAAAAGGTAACAGTGATTGCTTACACAAATTAGGAAAACTAAAAAAATACTTTTTTTTAGTATTGTAAATATGTGGCTGACCCCTCAAAACCACAAATTTTCTCAGTACGTGCAAATCCTTCTGCCGACACTTGATGCAATTTATAGCAATACGTTTGCTATACCCAATGGTACAGGTTTTCGTAAATAAGTTACCATCCGACTTTCAGAGCAGGGGCTGGCACAAATTACATCTGGTAACTTACCTGGTTATCCCCAAAACTTTCCTCGATCTTAAGAGATTTATTTTGTCGGATGGTAATTGTTTTGGCGAAACATCAAGAAAATATCTGTTTTGAATCCATTGTAGATATTGAGTACCGTTCAATAACAATGGGATAAAACAATTTCTAAAATGTTATATTTTTAAGAAGACTCCAGTACCCTGAAAAAAAAAAAAAAAAAAAAAAAAAAAAACGATTTTTTTTTTTTTTTTTTTAAATTTCATGTTGTCTATTATTTTATGTTTAAGGCAAAACATAATATACTTCTATCTTGAGTAGAAACAGAAGTAATACATAAAAAATAAAAAAAAATAAAAATAAATAAAAAAAAAAAAAAAATAGACGTGAAATAAAAACCTCAAAATCGATTTTTCTATTATTTTTAGTTAACTGAGTCCCCTTAACTATTGGTTTTATTTGGGACAATCTATACTTTAAATTGAACGAATATACAATAGCTTTTCGAGAAACTTTTGAAATATATCCCAATAGTTTTTCATGTTTCATGTAAACTACTTAAGTTATCAAAATCGTTAGATTTTTTCTAAATGTACATGAACAACATAGCTAAGTTTTAAAAATATCACTTGATGAATATGTAAAGTATTAAAATAAATAACATGAATTATAAAGTTAATCATACATCTTAGAGCTATTGATGAAAACTTTAAGGAAAATACTTTTAATGATGAATAATGAATCAATAAAAATGAATCAATAATAATTAATCAAAGTTTTATTCTTTAAAAATTTGACAATGCGCTTAATAGTAGACAAAACGCCAAGCTTACAAATACTTGAAACATATATATTTTTACATTTCTTATTTTTTTATTAAGAAAGAATATTTCGAAATTCATCCTCAAAATGTGTTTATTTAGAATTGAAATAAGATGATACAGTACTTCTCTAATAAATTGCTCTAATTAGGATTTTCAATGTAAGTTGACAGCTTACTTCTAGCCCAAAAGACGCTTTTTTTAGAACCATTTGCTGGTTATGCTAGATTTCGGATATTATGTATAATTTTTCCAGTAAATTTGCTTTTACGGTAGTTTATGAGTAAGTGAGTAAATTACTTTAAAGGATCAGAAAAGAAATAATATACTTTAATACTTTTGTTTATGTAAAAGATAACTTTAAGTGATGAAATGACTAATATTGAAAAAAAAAATAATGAACGACTAAAAAACAAAACAGAGTATTGAAATAGTATTTAATAATGCAGTGATATATGTAGTAAAAAGCAGAGAATTTATGCTACCAATTAGATATTCAAAGGTATTTTAATTAGACGAATGGTGCTTAACAATAAATTATAAGTTTAATTCGTGATTGCGCAACAATTTTAAATCATAATTGCTGCATTGCATTAGTTTCTATTCAACACGCATCTGCCTAGTTACATGAAGAATCACATGTAGCGAAAAACAAGTTATTTAATAGTAAATAAACTTTTTGTGTTTTCTCTAACAAACTACACATATATTGCGTGTAAGAATGGGGTTATACTGTTTGGAAATCAATAACTATTGGTATTGAAATCTAAAATTAGTTTCTTTAACCACTGAAATGTGAACTTTTTGTTTTTCCATCCAATAAATCTACAGTCACCTAGTTTTTTCTTTTTGAGTATAGCATTGATTTGTTATCTCAATATAAATCACGTGAAAACACGGGGGGGGGGGGGGGTAAAATACAATAACAAATTTAACCTTTGTAGTTTTGAAAAAGATTGATTTTTTTTCGTTTCCCTCATTATTTCACTTCAATTGTATGAACTATAGTTTAAAGGATTTGTTTGAGAAATTTATTTTAAGAAAATTTATACAACACTAAATATCTATTTTATTTTGTCCTTTCTAGTTATCCAATATAGTTTGTTCTGAAAGCAAATACATTAGTTTTTAATTATAAAAAAATAAGCTAATTTGTCATAGTTAGAAAATGTTTACGTTATTTATTTATAATTTAGTATGGGATTAAATGCATGAGGGGGCATAACAACCCAAAGTAGCAAAAAAAGATGAAAAAATAATAATAGTTGGAGAATTCGGAATAGCACGAATGGCAGAATGGCAACACTAATCCCTCTTCTTCGTAATGAAAGTAGGTGGAATTCGACAGTACACACGGTTCGTTCTATGAGACGGTTTATGTGTAAGAAGTCTAAGTTCAAAATGAACAAAGTTCGCTGAATTTTCGTTGTCTAAGTGTATTTTTGCACAAACTTTTACCACAAAGTTCAAAATAACCTGTAAATTTAGATGAGCTAAGGAAACGAATTACTGAAGAGATGAAAAGAATCACGTCTCGGATGTTGATAAAACTTCAGATATATGGTTAATCGTACGAAGCGCTGTCGCCGAGAGAGAAAGTGGCGGGGACATTTCAATATTTATTGTAGCTTTTTGATGTTTTTGTATGTTCCAAATAAAAAAAATTATTTCTATTTGTTTTTTAATTTTTGATGAATTGTATTGCACGGCATATGTCCCACCGAGAAGATATTTGCATGACTATTTAATTAGTACTGAGGAAATTTTATACTAGTGCAGATGAAATTATTAAGTTTAATTTTAAAATAAATATTAATCCTCAAATAAACTTAATATCTTTCTGCGATACAAAACATTAATAGTATTTAATTATTTATAAAGAAAATTTGAGTATAAAGTGCAAATATAAATATTAATTTGTTTTTTAATAATATTTATACTATATCAAATCCCCTCACATATTACATTCTATAATATTTTATTTATTTTTTATGTTAAATTTTGTACAATTAGTATTAGATATAGCTATTTTTAATAAGTCGTACAAAATCGAATAATTTTTATACATAGTCTAAAAATCTTTTTTATATTATACTTTACTACCTTTTATAAACAGATTTATCTTCAAGAGAAACAGTTTTTTATTTAAACCTCTTTGTTATATCCTCTTATTTTTTTCGACTGGATTTGTATTTATGTTCTCCTATCATGCTTTAGTATGCATCTTATTTTTTTAATAAAATATTTAAGACAAGCAATTAATTAAGCAGAACAATTAATATAATATATGTATGATATGAAACAAATAACTAAAATAATTTAATGAAAAATTACGTATTTTTCATAGATTTAAAAAGTTTCTCAAATATTATTTAGGCCATTTATAAAACACGATTAGATTGAAACTCTAAAAATCTAAATCATTTAGTTAGGTGTATGCTAATTAGAATTCGGAAATATCAATCAAAATAAAAATCGATATTATATCATTGCATGGAAAGAAATATCGATAAAATATCGATATATCGATACATGATTTTTTATTTATTTGATTTTCAAGTTTGCCAGAAACAAAGTTTTTCGGGCAAGTTTCTACTTTTCATTATTGCTTTTTTGTAAGGTGACTACTTTTTCAATTGAAATGGATCTATTACGAAAAAAAAAACAGTTATATTTTTGCTTAATTGGTGCAGTGATTTTAAGAAAAATTTAGATAATTTTCAATAGCTTTTAAGTGCGTGGAAAATATTGAATATTGGTGCCGTTTTAAGAGTCTCTCAGACAAGTTCAAACTTTAGTTTTGAAGTGTTTGAAAAGGGAATAAATAAAATCGAAAAAACACATGGAACTACAAAACGATTATCGAAAAACTAAAAATGTTTGAAAATATCGATATATCGGTGATTTTTATCGATATTTTTAATATCGATAGTTTTTTAGAAATATTGATAAAAAAATCGTGGTATCGATATATCACCGACCTCTAATGCTAATTAAAGAATCTTATAATAAGCATTTTCATGCTCAAAGTTCCAAATTAATATAACAATATTTTTAATTAAATTTTAAATTAGATATTTCTATTTTAGAAGTTGTGATTGATTCATCGAAATTTATTGATATTATTTTATACTAAAAAATGTCCATGCATTTAAGGGGAAGCCGAGACATGATGGGACAAGAAGAGTAAGTATACAATTATATTATTTATTTGATAATAAATCATTTTCAAAGGGAATATTTTTCTGTATCTTAGTTTTTAGTGTTTAGTTATGGACATTGAGATAACAGATATGATAGGTGTCAGTTAACAGTTTATTTTAAGTTAATGTTAAAAAAATTAAAATTTAAAAGAGACTATTTCTTAACCACGTCTATGAAACCCGATGAAAAACTCCTATAGGGCCTAACCCCCTATGAAAATGTATATAGATAAAATGGTTTTACCCATAGATAAAATGGTTTAACCCGTCGATAAAATGGTTTTACCCATGTATAAAATTGTTTTAACATGGATAAAATTGTTTAAAATATTTTTTTAAATTGAAAATTGCTATTGCATTTTTTAAAATTTTGTTCAATATTTGTTTCTTAAATAATTATATTATTTCCATAATTTAATTATATACATTTCTTGATTATATACATTAAATACATTTATTGATTATACATTAAATAAATGTATATAATTATATTAATTATATATACTATATTAATTACATTTTTTTTTTAATTTTATTTATCTTATTATGTGTGTAAAAGTATGAACTAAATATCTTCAACTTCACATCAACTCATTGCTTATCAAGAAATAATTTTATCGTGAAATTATATTTTCAGCAACGTTTCACGACACTCTACCCAGTTTTTAAAAATATCTAAATTTTTTAAAACTATTCCAGCAATAATAACGCTCCAAATACCTTTTTAATATCCCATTGATAATCATTTATGAAATTACAACTACCATTTACCAGTCAAACAATTAAAATACCTCCTGACAATGAACATTGAAACCTAATGACAGTTACACAAGAAACAGTTGTTAACACGGGGTCTGATCCCTGAAATTCGTAGTTGAATTGTATGACGCCCATCCATTACTTCGAGTGTAGGTAACATCAGGTAGATGGATGAAGCCCTATCAGTCTCCAAATGGAATCCCCTTATCGTCCTCTTAAGCAAACAATCGGCAGCCATATTTCTTACCCGTGTTTACTACCTATGCACGTAGTGTAGCCAAAACGCCATGCCGTACTTTGATGACTCCAAGAGTTGCGGGTAATATCATTTTTGTGCAATTATCGGAAAAGGGAACTGTTATTGATTTGTTTAATTTTAAGATTGGATTATTTGATTTGTATGTGTTGATGTTTTTTTTTTAATTCGATTTTAAAAACTAGTTTATGTTAAGAGACATATGTTCGTTGTTTAATGCGTAGAAATATTCAGTGAGATTTTCTTAAAAAATTAGTACTAAAACTTTTTTGATGTGGTTCTATGTGTTGGATCCTATGTAATTTATATTTATTTCTCCAAAAATAGTAGCAGCATGATTTTCATTTGATGCAGATTTGAATACCTTGTTTTATATTTTGTTATACATTTTACTTTGTTTTACAAACCATTAAAAACCAATGTTAGAAATAAATCCATTCTTTAAAACGTATATGCTTTAAAACGAATAAATATAAATATAACATATATTAAGGGGTAAATACCAGTAATTTCATTCGGAAATATAAAATTTTCGATAAGGATAATATACACGTAATTTTAAAAAATAAATAAATTACTTTCAGTATTTTGAGAATTTCGATATTTTATTCAGCATTTCATGATATAGCTATGATTACTTTAGTTTGTTCCATTATAGCTTCAAAAGCATAGGTTTTAGATTTTCCTTAAATACCTCAAACTTACACTTAGATAAAGAATAAAAACTCTAAATCACTTTTGTCATAAAATGATCTCTCAGCTTCAAAAATATTTGGTAAAATCTATATTGCTCAAAACGCGTTTCTGAAAAGAGAAGACATTTAATATCAAAGTATGCTCGATAAAAATAAACGTTTAATTTCCCAAATTAATCAATCAATTAAATGATTACGTTTCCATATGTTGCCATTCTCATAGATATTCATTAGTAGTCTAGATGGCATATTGTCTTCTAGTTGAGATTAATTTCGTAACTACGCTAAAGTTGCGAACATGTTTTATTTATATATGTGTGTGTTTTGTATAGTGATGCACGTGATCAATCTTTGTATAAATTTAAATATTAACCTATATTCATCAAGACATCATCATTTAAGAACTAACACCTCTTGGTATGTGTTTTGAACCATTTTATCCCCACTTAGTTAAATATTTATGCAAACAGAATAATTTGAGATGACGTAATAAGTTCAAAATAGGATAACTCTACATACTGTATAATTTTTTGCGCATTGCGCATCACCCTGAATTGCCTTAGCTTTTCCATGAAGCTTGGCAGGAGGAAGACATTTGCTACTTATGTGGTAGGGAAATGGTTAAACACAAAAACTCTTTCTAATAGTCTACAAGTAGCGATTTGTAGTGGAATGAGGTATGCTTAGACATAAAGACAAATAGTTCATCGTACTGAAAGTTAGTTGTAGAGAACAGTATTTGTACAGAATATTAATCCTACAGTAAATGTATCGTTCACATGTTAAAATTCAACAGTTTTTCATATTATTATATAAGCACAATTTTAGACAAATTTTTTTTTTTTCACTGGTAATATGTTTTAAAAAATTGTTGTCTGTGTTAACTGTATTTAGACAAATTACTATTACTTAGTATACAAATTACTTCGCTAAAATTCTCGTTTTAGACCTAATTGTTGCTCCACATCCGTATACTTTTATTGAACTTCTTGATTAATTATGACTAATTTTGATAATTATATTTAATATATTGACATTGATTATAAGATTATTGAATTTCTATAATATAATTGACTGTAAGATTACAATTTATAATAAGGCCATGCTAGATAATAAGTAATTTCTAGATAGTGTGATTTAAACCAGAAAGCACATCTATCGCCCCCCCCCCCCTATTAAATATTTATCATTTTATTTTAATATTTAAATAGCAATATCACTAAGTAAATTAACAATGTATCTTCTTCAGACATTACTTCTGACTTAATACAAGGATATACAAAACTAATTATCTGTCATTTGTTGAAGAGTATGCTTGAAAAATGGAATAACTACTTAACATACCATAGTTTCATATATTGCACATATTTAAATTTAGTATGTAGTAGTGTAGAATGTATTTAGAAGCTAATATCTAAGTAGTCATTAATTCTTAGTCTGAGAGAAATAAATTTCTCTAGTTCAAACAAACAATTTGGGAAACTGAGGCATATAACGGATTGTGATACTGGAAGTCAGAACAGTTCTTTGGATAGTTTGGAAGGGTAAATACACAATTGCTATCATTAAATGTTTGTGCTTTTACAAGTTCTGGTTCAGCAGTATTAAGTTAGAGAGGTATTTTTTTTTTAAATGTTAATATGTGAATATGTAATTGTAAACTGAATACATGTTGTTTGGTTTAGAAATTTTGAAATATGGCCTTTGTATGTCATATGAATTCGAAAAATTTTAACGCTAGTAAAAAAAAAAAAAAAAAAAGTCAAAGACTATAAGGAAAATTCTGAACACTAAAATAAAAATACAAACTTATAATCAAATTAGTTTCAACTATTGAGAAAAAATACTTTGGTTTTAAAAGTTTCAATGGTAAAAAAAGAAAAGTTATAGATAGATTATTTTATTGATATTTTATAAGGGTGATAGTCATTAAGCCATAGACGAAAAATAGTTTCTCATGTTTCCTTGGGTTGTAAAAACTGACAAAATTTTTTAAGTTTTCGGGTGCAAACTTACTTACTTATACTACAAAAAAAATATAAGTGCAAAATAACTTTTATTTACTTGTATGAAGCAGACTAGATCAAGTGCGGTGAAGAAATTATGATTAAATTGTTGTAAATATCAATGGTCGTATTTTAATTTTTAAAATAGCTTTTTTTGTAAAAAAAAAAAAAAACCATAAAGCTTTTGGTTAATAACTAATAATTCATAGTAAGGTTACACAATGAAGTCAACTTTGATAGAATACTACAATTTAATCGCTTATCATGAAAACAATATGAAAAATCTGAGAAACAAATTGGGCTAGGTTATTTTTTTTATCAAAAGCTATTAATTGACTAACTAAGTTAGTCCTAAACTGAACTGGTATTACTTGAATTGAATTTCATCGATCAATAACTATTTCAGGATAGACATTTAAAAATATTTTAATTTGCATGTCATACCATTAATAATTTGAAGTGTAATATAATTTACCTCAAAATTGCATAAACTCTCATATTTTTAATATTAATGTTACCTTACTACTCCATTTCTGAACTAAAATGCTACTTTTTCTTTATTCACTTGACATATTTTGCAACATAAAGGAAACGTACAATAAGATTAAAATGTAAAACATTAATTTATAAACAACATCTCTAATCATACTTCTTCTTTAAAATACATTAAAATAATACTATGAATATTTATAATGGCTTATGTATTATATATTTTTTGTATTTTTGTAGAGGTTGGTGGCAGTCTCGAACGGGACTGGAACAGAAATTGATAATTTTGTCAACTGTGCTATTTATTGTTACCTTTTCCTTGACAATTACAGTCATCGTACTCAAAAACAAATCTTCAGGTGAGATTTTGATTCCTAGAGACTTCAAAAACAATACAGTTGATCCATTTATAAGCTTCAATATGTACTGTTACTAAATATTATATTTATTCCAGGGACTTTCTAGAATTATAACCATTGTGGGGAATCAATAATATCATTTAAATTGAATTTATATAGTTAATTATCATTTAATTATTCATTGTATTTTATTTAGTTACTATAATTCCTTTATTTTTATGTAAATGTAATTTTGAATCACTATAATTTTAGTATTTATAATGTTTTAATCTTTTTTTATACTTTAAATAATTTTTTTATTTTTAAAAGCATCGATAATCGTAACATATTTGTTTTAGCTACTTCAATTAAAATACTAAACTTTTGTTAAAAAATTCCACTAACTTACTCTATATCAATAGAGTTTAGTGGATATTTAAATTGATGAAGTAGTTTATCATTATGGAGGAGTTAATCATCATGACTGAATTTTTAGTCAAGTCAAAGTCAATCAGTTAAGTCAAAGTCATTGTTGTAAAAAGAAAATCGTATTTTTACCAAATAGATTTTTGAACTCTATATGCAATAAAAGTTTATATTATAACATTGTTTTTCTAATCAACTTTAAATCCAAAAACTTAAGCATGTATAACTATTTTAAATAAGTACTAAATTTATCAGATTCCTACAAACTTTTATCTTTATTCACAAGATTTCTTCAAATATTCAATATGTTTTATTATTTAAAAGCTGCTATCTATTTAAAAATCCGATAAGAAAATGAAATAAAACCAGTGATTGTCATTTCGTCAATTGATGAAATTTATATCAACAGTTTTTTTTTTTTTTTCGTCTTTTTTGTCTTATTGTGCAACCTGAACCACTTTCAGTTAATAATGTAATTCTTTATTTAACTTGTGAAAGCATTTCTAATCGGAAAGTAATTTTCGCATATTGTGTAAGAGAAAAAAGCATTTAGAAAACACAATAAGTAGTTATCTTTTCTTACCTACTGATATAGCTTTATCAAAACATTACGTTGCACAAATTTGGATATAACGAGCTTTGCTTACAATTATCTAGCTATTGAAATTCACTCAAATAACGGCCTTGGAATAGAACTACGTCGATAAAAACAACTGATACCAAATCAAGTTGCAAATTTTTATAGTTATTGTTTAAGACTGATTTAATTCATTCTAAAGAGAAATAATACGCGTTAGAAGGTACAAAAATATTCAAATATAATTATTATTATTATTATTATTTTTTTAGTTTAAAAAAAATAAACTTTACAAGACAAAATTTTCAATGTTAAACTACTTTTTATCAAAAAGAATATCGTTCTGGGAATTAAATCTAAGTGCGTTTTTTGTTTTTTTACAAATAATCTAATTTGTGATTGAATTAAAAAAAGAATATTACTTTTTATTGGCAATATTTATTATTGTATTACTTATTTTTGTTTTGCTTTTAATATTTGTTTGGGTTTAAATTTCATAATTCATTTATGGATTTTTTTTATAAAAGCGAAATATTTTGAGTTGTTCGGAGGAAAAGGAATATTTTACTCTTTATAGAGTTCTGTAGTCCTAAGTATTTTTGTAATTTAAATTTTTACAGTTAATGTTCAAAACAGTTATAAGTTTTGATATGTATTGGCCATTTTTGACTTTTCAAACAGCGTGGCATATAAACTTAATCGAAAATTTCTCCAAATTTTTTTAGGCATTAGATGTTACATCTAATGCATAAATAAAACATGTAAAGCTCTTAAGAAAACTTTTGGTGCAGGCAATATCGATGGTCTATGGAGACATAGATACAACAATGAACTATATAAATTATATACGGAAATATACATTGTAAAATTTATAAAAATCCAACGAATGAAATTTGCTCGGACACATCTGCAGAATGCATCCCTCCTCCTTAACTTATAGAATCTTTAGTTACAAAGTTCTAGGAACCAGAGCAAGGGGTAGACCCAAACCAAGATGGACAGACTGCATTAATCTTGGAAATTATAATTCAATCAAAGTTATAAGTTTCGTCCGGCATATATAATTATGTATTACATTAAAGGAATTTTTATCAGGTTCTATTACCCAAATAAGAGAGGGGAGTGGATTTTAATTGTGACCTCCAAATTGATATTTTCAAATTGAATAAAAATGTTAATATATTGTGGCGTTTTTATACTCTGCAGGTGGTTCCGATGTTACAACCCCATCGCCCACTGGCACACCATCCACGGAGGTCACTGGAGAAGTAACATCAGTCTCTGGGGACGTGACATCAGTCACTGGGGACGTGACATCAGTCACTGGGGATGTGACAACAGTCACTGGAGATACAACCTCAGAGGAGCCACCATCCTCAGCTGTAAGTGAAGTAATAACCGAATCCTCAACGGCAAGTGAAGCAACAACTGAATCCCCAACAGTAAGCACAACTGAAACAGTCAGTGTGTCAACAGAAACTCCTACACCAGAAAAAAAACCAGAAAAGAGCGTCGAGCTTGGTCCAGGATCCATCAACACCCGACCTGCTAGGTACATGCCCTCACCAAGAGTTCTTGCCAACTTGAATGGCGAAGTGTTTGGGGCATAGTGCGCTTTGCGCAAAGCTTGTGTTCCTGTTTCATTGAGAATTTTGTGTTGGAAGTATTGTTGTTGCTGGTCAAGAACAGGTTGTACTATTGTTATCAATGCTATGCAGCTTAGGGATTTTTTTTTTTTGTCAAATTGTTTATTTCATTTGTTTGAAGATTTGTATTGATTTACTTTAAGTTAAAAAAATGAGTGATTTTTTTATTAAAGCAGTATGGCTCGGTTGTTAATAAAGCGAAAATATTCTGTATTGATTTTGTGAATTAAGCTTTTACTTGATGTTATGTAAAAAATTTATTTTTCACTTCGTCACATATTTATAAAATAAGTTTCTAATAATCTTTTACGTCTTTAGAATAGTAAATACTATTATTCAAACTATTGATATTTCAGTGTACAGACTATTGATATTTCAGTGTACAGACTATTGATATTGCAGTGTACAGAACATTAATATTGCAGACTATAAACATACTAGAACTAATTTTCCAAAAGCCCCTCGCGATATTTTCGCTTCAGACTTCATTAAAACTGCTTGATTCAAGACTTTTCTATATTAGTAGTCTTCTCCCGAAACGTCCGGCTTAGGATTATAATTTTTTAAATTTTAAAGATTTCCTTTTATGAACATCAGGACAATTTTAAAGAAGAAGAAAACTGTGTCTTTATGAAAGTTGGATGATTTATGAATTATACGAACTTATTTTAAAGATAATTATGCTCAAACATGTATATTAGGCAGATAATTAGGGACTAGTCATAACTTAAGATAAATACACCAAACACTTAATTTTCAGCTTAATTTTTTTAATGAAATACAAATTTCGCCTACTATTTTGGTAGAATGTAAAACAAAAAACCTTTTTTTAAGCATAAAAAAATATTTTTATATAAAGTCAAAATGAAGTGAATTTCATAACACTAGGGGGCTCCGCACCCTGCTCGCTGACGCTCGTCAACCCTCTGGATTGCTATGCAATCCCCTTGGCTCGCTTTGCTCGCCTCATAGCATTTAAAATATACCCTAGCAAAAGCTATTTCAGCTGCATAATGCCATGAAACTGAAAACGTTTTGTTATTTATTATGAACCAGAGTACTTACCACATCATTAGCCTACTGCTGTCGAGACGCGTTAAGCAGGGACAGTGTGGTAACGTAGTAGAAAATTCTTGGAAATCAATAAAAATAAACAGTATCGTACATATATTTAAAAAAAGATTGGTTATTTCATTGAACAATTGAAATTTACGGACTGGTTTCGTATGAAGTACCCAAAATAATTAAAGTTGCTTATCGAAATTTCTTAACGAAGCAATCATATGTTCGCATGATCTTTTTTGCGATACTTAGACAGTAAAATAAAACAGTGAAAGGCCAATTATCCGGAATTAAATCAACCGGAATTTTTTGAAAAACAAATTTGACGAGAAAATTTGCCCTATTTCGCCAAAAGTTATTTTTTTTTTTTTTTTTTTTTAAATTTTGTATAAGATTTTGAAGTTGAGTGGGGGGTTTTATTCGTTATTTGGATAGTTGTTTTCAATTCGCAGTAATAGCTGAATTTGTACTGATTCGAAATGAATATAGGTCCAGATTTACTGCACAATGCCTCTTAGCAACTTTTTGAAAGTTGGCGATTAGCGCTGAATGCAACCCGGCGACCTCCGGAATATGTTCCAGCAGATAACTTTTCCGAAAAGTCTGGTTTATCCAGAATTCCAATCCAAAAGAAATGTACACATCTTGGATCTATTTATTCTTGCATCATTGTAACTATTAAATCAATACTTTTTAAATAGCAACAATTTCTAACTGTATTGTTTTGTTTTGTTTTGTTTTGAAACCACCGACTGTCTATTTCTGCCACTTATAAAGTGCTTAACACAGCCAAATACGTCTCGTAATTTTGAGCATCTAGAAGAATACGAGATCGAAATCTTCTAGTGTAAACCCCTCTCTCCAACCCCACCACACCAACGAGAGGACATTGAGGCCACGACAGATTTAATGTGCACCAGCCCCCATTAGGTACACACCGATATTTGGCGATCCGAGGACAGAACCCGCAACCCTCCGGTTACGAGCTCGATACTCTACCGCCTAGGCTATCGGGAGCCTTTCTAACTGTAGACTGTAATAAGAAAAACAAAATATAGCGAATCCAAGTTGTTGCTGTTGCCAAATGTATTAGTCAAGTTTCAAAAGATTGGCTGGATTGCTGAATTTGGAAATTCGTGCATGAAGTACATAGAAGATTTGTGATTGGATGTTTGAAGTCGTTGCCATTCTGCTCACAGAAATACAGCCGAATTTGAACGTTACGCAAGAGAATTATATATATAGAGATTTTTAAAGAACCAGTATTTAAGATTTAATACCAATATAATATTAAAAAATAAATTATTTAAAAACATGACAATATAGGCATAAAGATGGTAATGACGTGGATGGCAATATTATTTTAGTATATTTTATTAATCTTAAAGAATGGTAAGTTTTTTTAACAAAATAATTACAAATTCAAAACATAAGTTCAGCTAATAAAAGAATATGTATTTTAATAAGTCTCAATGGAATATTTGTATAAGTAAATAAGAATCTTAAGGAGGGTAGTTACATCAGTAAGAATGTAATTAATATCATTTAACTTCATCAACCATAACTGGCATTTCCAAGTAGTAGTATTATTTCAATCACAGCCCTAAAATGACTTCTGCTCTCAAAGCATTTAGTCATCATTTAGTGGTCAAGAAAGGATGTAAACATTATTGGATGGTAATGAAAAAAATGCTAGCGATAAGTTAAAAATTCACAGAAATACTTTTCAATGAAAGAATCTATATTTTTTTAATTGAAATGTATGATAATTAATAAAAAAAAGTTCAGGATAGTCAAAAAGAAACTTTGACAATATTTGGACCTCTAACGACCGTTCCGTTCGACAGATAGAGATGAAATATTTCTGGTATAGTTATTCAGAGGTATGAGCTCGAGATCCTGTGAATGGTAACAACTGGAACTCACGCGGTTACGATAGCGTAGAAAACTCATAAAATTGACTGTGATGGCACCCATGTAAGCTTTGGCCTCTGTGATATGCAAATTTCCTCCGTGAGCCCCGATCGTGTTTTCGGTGGCCATTTGTAGAGTTGTTTTTTGTGCGTTCATAACGCGTCCGTTATTTGTGGTACACATACCATTCCAACGTTCATTAGGGTTTTCACATGCGCTGACCATTTAGAGACAAGGAAAGTAGGTGTTGCCATTCGAAAATTTCGAGTTTCTGTAACTATAACCGAAACCATAAGCTCCATTTTGTTGCCATTCACAGAATCCCGAGCTTATAACTATGAACACGAGCTTATTCATACATGAAATATCATCTCCATCTGTTGAAGCTCGAGGTCCATATATCGGCTAAGTTTCTTTATGACCACTCAGTATATTTCAAACTATACATTGCATTTTTGCAGTATCTATCGTTAAAATTTGTGAAAAGGGACAGGGTATGGTAACGTAGGGGAGACTTGTGTACCTAGGGCCGCCTTTTTTCAATGCACAAAAAATGAGCCACTGAGCCGTTTAAAAATGTGAAACTGATATGCATACATCGTTATAGTAATTACTTCCCATTGGAATTAATATAAATACTAAAAATAATAGATTCTGTCAAATAGAAGGTTTTCAAAGAAATTTCACAAATGGCCCTAGGTACAAGACCTCGTTATACCTAGGGCCAGTAGCTGATGTACCTTGGTCTATTCTTTTTAAGTGAGGTTTCAGTCCATAATGAATAGAAAACAAACTTACACAGATGAATTTTATAAAAGAAACAATATAAAATAATTATCAATCATTGGTTTATCATATAACATCTATAGTGAATTACAATGTGTCAAATTATAAGTGAATTACAAGTATTTTCATAACTTGAAAAACTGATTCCAAAGAAATGAGCTGCATGCATTATCGCTTTGAAGCACCAACAGATTTTGATTTTGGCAATTTGAACACAATAAGCAACTATGTGCCCTTAGGTACATGACTTGGTAATTTCATACAAAATGTCTTCTACTAAATATTCACATGGAGAAAGGACTTATTTAAACATCTACTTTAGTACTTAACGTTACAAACAAATTTATTTAATTTATTTACTAGAATTCAAAGAAAAGTATTTGACTTAAATTTGCAAAACAATAAAAGACATGAGCTGCAATATGTTACTGCAGACCATACAAAAACGTTTTCCACTTATAACTTGCCACAGCTTTTTCCTCTAAGACTTCAAAATGGCTGCCAAAAGAGCAAATGGGTGTCGCCACTTACCCAAATGAGTAAAAAACTTAAAACTAAACATTATTCAATAAAAGTGGGGTGGCCCTAGGTACATGGGTCCCTAGGTAAATAGGGGCCCTAGGTACACAAGTATCCCCTACTCCATATTTCTTGTGTGCAGTGTTTGCCAGTTAAATATTTAAAAAGGGTACTTTCACCCACTCTCTAAATTTTAAGGGGTATTTTTAAAATCAAATGGGTATTTTAATTTTTTATTTTTTTTTAAAACTAAAAGCAAATTAATTTTTTTTTACAAAACTATACTAGAAGACAATATACCATGAGTTCACTGAATACTCTGTAGGAACCGGATCTCACATTGTTGCATGCTATTCAGTGAGTTCAGGGTATGTTGTCTTCTAGTATAATAACTACAACAATAACAATAACGCACAATTGCGATTTCGTGTATCAGAGTGAAAATATGCTTTTTAAATGCTTACTAGAAACACTTAATGCCGTTCGGTGACACCACGTTAGTGTTCCGTGAAACTAGCGGACAAGTGCCGGCGACACCTCAAAAACGATCGAGCAAATGACGGAAAAGTAAAAACTTGACAATATACGATTCCCCGAAAATCTCGAAAAAACGCCGGTGATAGACAAAGACGAAATGATCTGAACTTCTGAACCATTCCTACCAAAGCAAAAAAAAAAAAAAAGAAAGAAGAAAAAAAAAAGGAATCTTTATTAACATGTGGATGACATAGTATAAATCTGCGTTTTGCATGAATTCACGCATGAGGTTACCTTTTTTCTCTATTTTATGCAAGGAGGCATGGTAAAAAGCCTGCGAAATACACTTGATTAAAGAATGTACGAAATTACATTTGGAAGTTAAGGGACGCTCCCCTACAATCCACCTACTTATATGGAAGTGGTATCAGCAGTCAGTCAATGACTTTAGTCAGTCACTGATCTGTGCGAGGCACGTTTGAACATGAATGCGCATGCGTGACAGGCGGTTTGGAGAGGGTCATCCGTATTTGTATTCCGCTGGAAAATAAACGAAACTTTGCATTTTTTTTCAGAAAAGAACGCTATTTTCAAAGAAAAAGGGCAAGGAGGTTCGCACCGGGCTAGGATGATCTCTGATTTTATAAAATGAAAGATAATTTTAAAAAATTTAACCATGATGTGCAGATGCATGAATTCACGCATGAGGTTAATTATATGGAGGTGAACGTGATTTTCAATGCGTGCTCATGCAGATTTCAAGTATTTTTGTGAACTCTGAGAAAGATAGTTTATTTTTAAAGGAAACTGAGGATCTGCAAACAAAACATAGTCCACGAACATTTTCTTGTTCTTAGTATTTCATAATCACTCATTATGTAACCAATTCATCGATGTACTGCAAAATTATATAAACAAAAGAAACTTTAAAATACAGATTGAGTGTCATCTCTCTTTGAGATCGAAGTTAAGTAAACGAATAAAATGGAAAGATTATTTTTTTAAATATAACCATGATGTGCCGATGAGTGAATTCACGTATGAGGTTAATTCTATAAGGTGAAATTGATTTTCAATGCGTGTTCACTCAGATTTCAAGCATTTTGGCGAACTCTGCTTCTGTGGTTCTCGGGAAAATAAATGAAAAAAGCCAATTAAAATGTATTTAATTTGTTTTTTGACAGCTACTAAAGGCATAAAAAAAAATTCTTCAAAATGCTTTATTATGGGGTTTGCAGATATTATACAGCAAAAAAGACGTTTCGAGAGAATGCCCTATATACCGATGCAATTTTTAATCACATAATTATGAATTGAATTATATATATTCTGCACAGAAAATTAATAAAACAAATTAAAATTAATGAACAAATTATATAAATCTGTCAGAAGTTTCTGAATAGTTAAAAGGTTTTGTAGCTATTATCGTACGGTATTGAAAATTGTAATTGAGTTTAAATATTAAATAAAATTTATGGATATTAAAGAAAATGCATTTTTTTAAATAAAAATAATTTTGCAAAATATAATTTGAGAATGTGAACACAAATTTATCATTAAATAACTGATACCAAAGACATATAATAAGAAAGGTCTTTTTTAAAACAATTTCTGAAAAATAATTTGAAAAAATTTCATTTATTCGTATAATTAAAAATATTCAATTCTTGTCACTTGATCTCAATACAAGTACGTTTTAAGATCTAGAAACTCATTGTCAAAATCCACCTAATAAGCTAGCAAGTATTCTTCATTGTTTTGGTTTGTAAAGAAAAGAAGATTGAGTTTCCTTTTAATTTTGTAATGGGAACTTTTAATTTTGTTAGACATTTTTAAACTTTGAACGTTGAAAAATTAATTCTTTTTTGTCGGCCTGTTACTAATAAATATTTTCTGTAATTTTCATATTTTTAAAGGAGATAAGTAGTTAGAAAATGACAGTCCGAAGCCATGGACTGACCGAGCGACGGTATGGTATGGGGGCGTGACCGGAAGGGGCGTGACCGGATATGACGTCACCGGAAGTGACATCACAGGATATGACGTCACCGGAAAGCACGTGACCGGAAGTTGAGTTGTTCCTCTCCTGCTGTTGTTTTAGTTTCATTATAAGCTGTTTGTGTATGACGTCACAGATGACGTCATAATGTGTTTTATATCAAAGTTTTGAGTGGTGGCAACACTTTTCAGTTTCGATTTACCTTTAAGATGGAGTTGAGTTGTTCTAGGGCTGCTTGTAAATGAATAAGTTAGAGTGATAGGTTTTTATTGCGTGACGTCACAGCGGGTATGACGTCATAATGTGTTTTATATCAAAGTTTGAGCAGTGGCAACACTTTTTAGTTTCGATTTACCTTTCAGACGGAGCTGAATTGTTCTAGGGCTGCTTCTAAACGAATAAGGTAGAGTGATAGGTATTTTTACTAATGACGTCACAGTGGGTATGACGTCATTCTATGTTAAGATTTACGTTTTAAGTGGTGATAACATTGGATATATACTAAATTTAGTTTTCAGGTGTTGGCAACGAGTTCTGATCGGTCAGCTAAATGCTAATAAGTTTTAAACATGTGACCAAAAGTTAACTCCTGATTGACTGTTTGGTTTTCTAGCGAGTTACTTACATATCCTTTAGCCAAGTTAAAATACCTGCAACAAAGTTACACAAAAAAAAAATTATTTTAAATTTGAAAAGTTAATAAAAGGAAGGCCATTTGCTAAGGGTCTAAAGAACCCTAACCCCGAGCTACACGTGACATTTCAATATTTTACCAAACAATTGTTAAAATATCGACTATCGGACGTTGCCTTCATGGTAACTCATCTACCCACCCCCCTTCCCTAACTAATTTTGAATAAGTTAAGACTTTAGAATTACAATTAATAAATTTTGAAAAATTATTTATTAAAGGTGAGGACCCACCTCCAGCCCGATACCTCTTTTAGGAAGAATTGGTACCGCCTCACTCCACCCTAACAAAAAAAAAATCTTATTCCACAGAACGTATATTTCTTTGAAACTTGAGGTCACTAATCAGCCATCTGATGATATCTTTTAAGAAGATATCTTCACCTCTTAACAATTTTAAAGTTTTAGTCTAAAAGATTAATGTTGGACATAAACTATTTCTAGAATAGAGTTACATTAAAAATTAAATTTAAGAGTGTCCAGTTTTTTTGAAGAAGACTTGGGGGAACGTATATTTCCCAAAATTAAATTTAATGGTCACTAACAAAATCCTGAAAATATACTAATTTTAGTTTTTATAAAAATTAAGTTAATGTAATATTTTAGTAAAAATAATGACTATAGTTAATGAATTGCGAAAAATTAAGTTAGAAGAATTAAATTTAAGGAATTTTGTAGTGACCATACGCATAACTAGTTATACCATCCTCCAGCAGATACCGCTTGTCGTCATAGGCCGACAAGGCTCTCTTGGTTTGTTGGAGTGAGAAGATGTTTAAAAATTCACTTACCGAATAATCGAAACGAAATCTGCGAAGCTAAAATAACTGTGAATAACTACACAAGTACGAACAAAATCGCGTTGAGAAAAAAAAACACGAAGTATTAAACACGTCTTTCACACTCAGGTATCTACGTAGAAATGGCGAGACGGCAACCGGTAGCGTCTATATATGAAGGGTGATCACGTGACTTCACCGACCAATCAGGTTTCACGGTAGAGGGTGCTACTGACTATCGACCCGTCAGAAGGGAGGGGAGCGAGACTAGGGATGTTTCAACACGCTTCAACGCGTTTGCGAGTTGAGTTGTTGTGTAACTATCTTGCTTGAAACAGTTAAAGTGATAGATAATTTGTTCGTGACGTCATAGTGTAGCGAATGGGTTTTTAGCGTAGACAGTTGATGCAATTGGAGTAATTATGAAATTTATTAAATATAAAGATAATATTTAGTAATAATTATCAGATTTTATTATTATTATTATAAAAAAATAAACTTATAAAAAAAGTGAACGTGAAAATTTACTTTACGAATAAAAATCATGTCTTTAAAATGTGTACGAATATCACTAAATAAGAGAAAAAAGTAACATACTTAAACTCTTTAAAATAAATAACTTTAACATTAACGTAAAAAATTTACTTTTCACATAAAAATCACTTTAAAATGAGTAAAAATATCGCTAAATAAGAGAAAAAAGTAACTTACTTAAAATTTCTAAGATAAATATTTAACCTTTACTCGAAAATTCCCTTCATATATAAAAATCACGACTTTAAAATATGACATGCAAGAGAAAAGTAACGTACTTAAACTTTCTACGACAAATACCTTTAACATTAACATAACATTTTACTTTACACATAAAAATCCCGACTTTAAAATATGTAGAAATATTGCTAAATAAAAGAAAAAAAGTAACACACTTAAACTTTGTACGACAAATAACTTTGACATTAACGTAAAAAATGTTCTTCACATATAAAAATCACGACTTTAAATTTGAAATGTAGGATGAAAGTATAACATACCTATAATTTCTACGACAAAGAATTCAAACATTGCCGTTCATGTCTTTAAAATGTATAATGGCAACTCTAACTTTTAGAAAAAAGAAACACTAAAAATTTACAAGGCAAAGAATTTAAAATTGAACGTTAAAATTAACTTTACATGTACTATCATACTCTTATATCAACGATAAATAAGATAAAAAAAAAGAAACTCTAAAAATTTATAAGGCAAAGAATTCAAATAATACGCGAAAATTTACCTCACATATAAAAATTATGTCTTTCAAATGTGTAAGAATAACGCTAAATTAGAGAAAAAGAAATATTAAAAATTTATAAGGTAAGGAATTGAAACAATACGCGAAAATTTATTTCACACATAACATTTTTATCTTTAAAATGTGTAAGAATAATGCTAAATTAGAGAAGAAAAAAAAATAACATACTTAAACTTTCTTCGACAACAATTTAAACAATACGCGAAAATTTCATACACAATTATTTTCTTAGGTTAATGTTAAATAATGGGAAATTTAACAGAATAAAAATTTCAAAGATAAAGAATTTTAACCTTTACACGAAAATTTACTTCATATATAAATATCATGTCTTTAAACTTTAACGTGACAATTTACTTCTCATATACAATTAAACTCTTAGGTTAATATTAAATAAAAGAAAAAGTAACATACTCAAAAATTTCTAAGATAAGCATAACGTAAAAATTTCATATCATGTGTTTAAAATGTAGCATATAAGAGAAAAAAAATAACATACTTGAACTTTCGATAGCAAAGAATTTAAGCGTTAGCGTAAAAATTTACTTTACATATAAAATTCACGTCTTTAAACGGGGTGATAAGCATGTGACGGTAATTAGCCAATCAGGTTAGCGGTAGGTGATACGCCACTTGCCGGCATTTTTAGACCGGAGGATGAGTCACACTAATACTTGTTCAAACAGGTCGGGAGACTTGTACAGCAAGAACAACAGCATCGACGCGCAAGCAGCGGGTGATGCTGCGGTGTGTCAGCAGGTCTTCGAGATTATCGTTTTCCTACTTTTCCTTTTTCATAATGAAATGTTTGTGAAAACTTGGAATGAATGAAGTGGATTTCAAAGACACATTAGTAAGTGAAGGTAGAATTCGCATGGACTTTCTTCCAAAAAGTATGATTCACTTGGAGAATTTAAGATCATTTCTACTTGAAAACTTTTCTATTGTCTAAAACATTGAATATTGTTCAAACTCAGTGAGATTATATGCTACAATACGGGTAAAACTTAACAAAATTGTTACATAGAAGAAAAATAGTAAGAGATTTAAAATAAATACTAGTTATAGATACTCCAAGGAAAAAAATTCACCTCTACTTTTCAATCGGAAAATCAATGCAAGTTGGAAATTTATGTTACTTCAAGAAAGACTTAGACAATTTACTTTGTAATAATATACGTTAAGGTGTCGTATTAACTCGTGCAATACATGCTGACTAAGGTTTATTTTACTTATCTAAGAAAGGTGAATTGGGGGAAAATATTAAATAAATTGGAGATATTAAATACATTGTAGATATGCATTTAAGTTTTGAAAAAAACCTGCAAGACTTTTAAAACATCTTAAGAAAAATTGAATGAAACTTGCGAATTATATGTAAACTATATAACTTTTTATACTCTGAAAGGAAATCACAAGTAATTTAGTTAACTTTTTTCATGGTAACACTCATATTCAACGACATGTTTTTAAAATTTAACCTTCTTTACATGATAATAGTTATAAATTTTTTCAATCTCAGATGCGATATACTATTATTTCTAACATATATGTTACGAATTGTGTAAAGTTTTTAAAACTGTATATGCAAATCACCAATCAGAAACATAAAAATCTAACATCAATCAAACAAACTAAAATAATAAGATATTTTCCTTAGTGGAAATAGTTAACTACTCATGTGATGGAATATACTTAGAAAATTTAAATACTGAAAAAAGTTTGCTAGGCAAACTTAAAGAATATTTTTTTTTTCTTGTGAAAAACTAGCATAAATTTGGAAAATGTAGAGTTTGTTACTACGTAAAATTGAACATCATCTGGACAAACTAAATTATACATGAATTTTTTTTTTATTTGAGAGGTGCTGACAATATATCATTAATATAGAGATTTTTAACTTCCACCCATAATTTCTAAATAACTTATACATAAATTTCAGAAAAACTGAAACGGAATGTGTTTTACAAGAGGCTTATTTTGTAAGATGAATATTCAATATTAATATAACTGAGCAAAGTTCATTCCGGAAAAAACTTGTAAAAGATACTTATATTTTGAAAATAGTTTGAAATATCCTTTTAAATTTATGAATGCTCGCTTTCGAAAGACACAAATAAAACTGATATTACTCATGATAATTAACACATTCATAACAATAGTCAAACAAAGTGAAATTTTTATTGCTTGTGAGCGATAACTTTTCAGTGAAGCAGAACTTACATAGGAAATGTGTGCAAACTTTTTCAAAATATAAGTATCTTTTACAAGTTTTTTCCGGAATGAACTTTGCTCAGTTATATTAATATTGAATATTCATCTTACAAAATAAGCCTCTTGTAAAACACATTCCGTTTCAGTTTTTCTGAAATTTATGTATAAGTTATTTAGAAATTATGGGTGGAAGTTAAAAATCTCTATATTAATGATATATTGTCAGCACCTCTCAAATAAAAAAAAAATTCATGTATAATTTAGTTTGTCCAGATGATGTTCAATTTTACGTAGTAACAAACTCTACATTTTCCAAATTTATGCTAGTTTTTCACAAGAAAAAAAAAATATTCTTTAAGTTTGCCTAGCAAACTTTTTTCAGTATTTAAATTTTCTAAGTATATTCCATCACATGAGTAGTTAACTATTTCCACTAAGGAAAATATCTTATTATTTTAGTTTGTTTGATTGATGTTAGATTTTTATGTTTCTGATTGGTGATTTGCATATACAGTTTTAAAAACTTTACACAATTCGTAACATATATGTTAGAAATAATAGTATATCGCATCTGAGATTGAAAAAATTTATAACTATTATCATGTAAAGAAGGTTAAATTTTAAAAACATGTCGTTGAATATGAGTGTTACCATGAAAAAAGTTAACTAAATTACTTGTGATTTCCTTTCAGAGTATAAAAAGTTATATAGTTTACATATAATTCGCAAGTTTCATTCAATTTTTCTTAAGATGTTTTAAAAGTCTTGCAGGTTTTTTTCAAAACTTAAATGCATATCTACAATGTATTTAATATCTCCAATTTATTTAATATTTTCCCCCAATTCACCTTTCTTAGATAAGTAAAATAAACCTTAGTCAGCATGTATTGCACGAGTTAATACGACACCTTAACGTATATTATTACAAAGTAAATTGTCTAAGTCTTTCTTGAAGTAACATAAATTTCCAACTTGCATTGATTTTCCGATTGAAAAGTAGAGGTGAATTTTTTTCCTTGGAGTATCTATAACTAGTATTTATTTTAAATCTCTTACTATTTTTCTTCTATGTAACAATTTTGTTAAGTTTTACCCGTATTGTAGCATATAATCTCACTGAGTTTGAACAATATTCAATGTTTTAGACAATAGAAAAGTTTTCAAGTAGAAATGATCTTAAATTCTCCAAGTGAATCATACTTTTTGGAAGAAAGTCCATGCGAATTCTACCTTCACTTACTAATGTGTCTTTGAAATCCACTTCATTCATTCCAAGTTTTCACAAACATTTCATTATGAAAAAGGAAAAGTAGGAAAACGATAATCTCGAAGACCTGCTGACACACCGCAGCATCACCCGCTGCTTGCGCGTCGATGCTGTTGTTCTTGCTGTACAAGTCTCCCGACCTGTTTGAACAAGTATTAGTGTGACTCATCCTCCGGTCTAAAAATGCCGGCAAGTGGCGTATCACCTACCGCTAACCTGATTGGCTAATTACCGTCACATGCTTATCACCCCGTTTAAAGACGTGAATTTTATATGTAAAGTAAATTTTTACGCTAACGCTTAAATTCTTTGCTATCGAAAGTTCAAGTATGTTATTTTTTTTCTCTTATATGCTACATTTTAAACACATGATATGAAATTTTTACGTTATGCTTATCTTAGAAATTTTTGAGTATGTTACTTTTTCTTTTATTTAATATTAACCTAAGAGTTTAATTGTATATGAGAAGTAAATTGTCACGTTAAAGTTTAAAGACATGATATTTATATATGAAGTAAATTTTCGTGTAAAGGTTAAAATTCTTTATCTTTGAAATTTTTATTCTGTTAAATTTCCCATTATTTAACATTAACCTAAGAAAATAATTGTGTATGAAATTTTCGCGTATTGTTTAAATTGTTGTCGAAGAAAGTTTAAGTATGTTATTTTTTTTTCTTCTCTAATTTAGCATTATTCTTACACATTTTAAAGATAAAAATGTTATGTGTGAAATAAATTTTCGCGTATTGTTTCAATTCCTTACCTTATAAATTTTTAATATTTCTTTTTCTCTAATTTAGCGTTATTCTTACACATTTGAAAGACATAATTTTTATATGTGAGGTAAATTTTCGCGTATTATTTGAATTCTTTGCCTTATAAATTTTTAGAGTTTCTTTTTTTTTATCTTATTTATCGTTGATATAAGAGTATGATAGTACATGTAAAGTTAATTTTAACGTTCAATTTTAAATTCTTTGCCTTGTAAATTTTTAGTGTTTCTTTTTTCTAAAAGTTAGAGTTGCCATTATACATTTTAAAGACATGAACGGCAATGTTTGAATTCTTTGTCGTAGAAATTATAGGTATGTTATACTTTCATCCTACATTTCAAATTTAAAGTCGTGATTTTTATATGTGAAGAACATTTTTTACGTTAATGTCAAAGTTATTTGTCGTACAAAGTTTAAGTGTGTTACTTTTTTTCTTTTATTTAGCAATATTTCTACATATTTTAAAGTCGGGATTTTTATGTGTAAAGTAAAATGTTATGTTAATGTTAAAGGTATTTGTCGTAGAAAGTTTAAGTACGTTACTTTTCTCTTGCATGTCATATTTTAAAGTCGTGATTTTTATATATGAAGGGAATTTTCGAGTAAAGGTTAAATATTTATCTTAGAAATTTTAAGTAAGTTACTTTTTTCTCTTATTTAGCGATATTTTTACTCATTTTAAAGTGATTTTTATGTGAAAAGTAAATTTTTTACGTTAATGTTAAAGTTATTTATTTTAAAGAGTTTAAGTATGTTACTTTTTTCTCTTATTTAGTGATATTCGTACACATTTTAAAGACATGATTTTTATTCGTAAAGTAAATTTTCACGTTCACTTTTTTTATAAGTTTATTTTTTTATAATAATAATAATAAAATCTGATAATTATTACTAAATATTATCTTTATATTTAATAAATTTCATAATTACTCCAATTGCATCAACTGTCTACGCTAAAAACCCATTCGCTACACTATGACGTCACGAACAAATTATCTATCACTTTAACTGTTTCAAGCAAGATAGTTACACAACAACTCAACTCGCAAACGCGTTGAAGCGTGTTGAAACATCCCTAGTCTCGCTCCCCTCCCTTCTGACGGGTCGATAGTCAGTAGCACCCTCTACCGTGAAACCTGATTGGTCGGTGAAGTCACGTGATCACCCTTCATATATAGACGCTACCGGTTGCCGTCTCGCCATTTCTACGTAGATACCTGAGTGTGAAAGACGTGTTTAATACTTCGTGTTTTTTTTTCTCAACGCGATTTTGTTCGTACTTGTGTAGTTATTCACAGTTATTTTAGCTTCGCAGATTTCGTTTCGATTATTCGGTAAGTGAATTTTTAAACATCTTCTCACTCCAACAAACCAAGAGAGCCTTGTCGGCCTATGACGACAAGCGGTATCTGCTGGAGGATGGTATAACTAGTTATGCGTATGGTCACTACAAAATTCCTTAAATTTAATTCTTCTAACTTAATTTTTCGCAATTCATTAACTATAGTCATTATTTTTACTAAAATATTACATTAACTTAATTTTTATAAAAACTAAAATTAGTATATTTTCAGGATTTTGTTAGTGACCATTAAATTTAATTTTGGGAAATATACGTTCCCCCAAGTCTTCTTCAAAAAAACTGGACACTCTTAAATTTAATTTTTAATGTAACTCTATTCTAGAAATAGTTTATGTCCAACATTAATCTTTTAGACTAAAACTTTAAAATTGTTAAGAGGTGAAGATATCTTCTTAAAAGATATCATCAGATGGCTGATTAGTGACCTCAAGTTTCAAAGAAATATACGTTCTGTGGAATAAGATTTTTTTTTTGTTAGGGTGGAGTGAGGCGGTACCAATTCTTCCTAAAAGAGGTATCGGGCTGGAGGTGGGTCCTCACCTTTAATAAATAATTTTTCAAAATTTATTAATTGTAATTCTAAAGTCTTAACTTATTCAAAATTAGTTAGGGAAGGGGGGTGGGTAGATGAGTTACCATGAAGGCAACGTCCGATAGTCGATATTTTAACAATTGTTTGGTAAAATATTGAAATGTCACGTGTAGCTCGGGGTTAGGGTTCTTTAGACCCTTAGCAAATGGCCTTCCTTTTATTAACTTTTCAAATTTAAAATAATTTTTTTTTTGTGTAACTTTGTTGCAGGTATTTTAACTTGGCTAAAGGATATGTAAGTAACTCGCTAGAAAACCAAACAGTCAATCAGGAGTTAACTTTTGGTCACATGTTTAAAACTTATTAGCATTTAGCTGACCGATCAGAACTCGTTGCCAACACCTGAAAACTAAATTTAGTATATATCCAATGTTATCACCACTTAAAACGTAAATCTTAACATAGAATGACGTCATACCCACTGTGACGTCATTAGTAAAAATACCTATCACTCTACCTTATTCGTTTAGAAGCAGCCCTAGAACAATTCAGCTCCGTCTGAAAGGTAAATCGAAACTAAAAAGTGTTGCCACTGCTCAAACTTTGATATAAAACACATTATGACGTCATACCCGCTGTGACGTCACGCAATAAAAACCTATCACTCTAACTTATTCATTTACAAGCAGCCCTAGAACAACTCAACTCCATCTTAAAGGTAAATCGAAACTGAAAAGTGTTGCCACCACTCAAAACTTTGATATAAAACACATTATGACGTCATCTGTGACGTCATACACAAACAGCTTATAATGAAACTAAAACAACAGCAGGAGAGGAACAACTCAACTTCCGGTCACGTGCTTTCCGGTGACGTCATATCCTGTGATGTCACTTCCGGTGACGTCATATCCGGTCACGCCCCTTCCGGTCACGCCCCCATACCATACCGTCGCTCGGTCAGTCCATGGCTTCGGACTGTCATTTTCTAACTACTGTAGTAGTTAGAAAATGACAGTCCGGGGCCATGGAGCGACCGAGCGACGGGACGGGGGACGATGACGTCACCGGACGGGGGCGTGACCGGATATGACGTCACAGGAAGTGATATCACCGGATATGACGTCACCGGAAATCACGTGACCGGAAGTGGAGTGGAGTTGTTCCCCTCCTGCTGCTGTTTTAGTTTCATTATAAGCTGTTTGTGTATGACGTCACAGTAGATATGACATCATAATGTGTTTTATATCAAAGTTTTGAGCGTTGGCAACACTTTTTAGTTTCAATTTACATTTAAGATGGAGCTGAGTTGTTCTAGGGCTGCTTCTTAGTGAATAAGTTAGAGTGATAGGTTTTTATTGAGTGACGTCACAGAAGGTATGACGTCATAATTTGTTTTATATCAAAGTTTAGAGCGATGGCAACACTTTTTAGTTTCGATTTACCTTTAAGATAGAGTTGAGTTGTTCTAGGACTGCTTGTAAATGAATAAGTTAGAGTGATAGGTTTTTATTGCGTGACGTCACAGTAGGTGTGACGTCATAATGTGTTTTATATCAAAGTTTAGAGCGATGGCAACACTTTTTAGTTTCAATTTACCTTTAAGATGGAGCTGAATTGTTCTAGGGCTGCTTCTTAGCGAATAAGTTAAGAGTGATAGATATTTTTACTAGTGACGTCACAGTAGATATGTCGTCATGAATTGCTTTATGTTAGAGATCGGAAAAATACTTGCTTGCGATTGGTCGATTTTTAGACACATCACCAAATACTCTCTTCTCATTGGTTGAAATGTGTCACGTGATTTCATTGGCTATACAGTTTATGGTGCTTTGAAAGATTATTTGAAATTGTAAATAAAAATTATTCAATATAAATATATGTGTGTGATTTTCTTATGTGAAATAATAATAAAAAAAAAAAATGTTAAAGCAATATCACTTTATTGAATCATAAATTTTCCCACTTTTTAGGTGGTTTTACATTTCGTCTCAACTTTGTTTGGACAATTTTTACAGGTGACTTTAGCAACTTCTTATTTCCGATAAACTGCTTCGGAACATTTAAATCTTTCAAAACAGTATTAAATAAACTTTTCCGTGATACATTACTTTTGGTACTGTACATATAATTGAAAAAGTCGATAATGTTAGAGTTTGGTATTTTTTCTCCGTGTATGGAGATTTGACCCTTGGAATTCCACGATAAGATATCAGGTTGATTCTTGATGAGAGCAAGTGTATTTTCAGCTTTTCTTCGCATGGGTTTAGAAAGTGATGCTAATATAAGTTCTTGATAATTATCATCTTTTTGAAGTTTCTTTATTTCTTCTACTTTCACAGATTCTTCAACTTTCCTCTTATCTTCTATTTTCTCCACTTCTTCTTTCTTCTTCTCTTCAGCTGTCTTACTACTTTGTTCATTCGGACGTGAATTATTAAATTCTTGCAGATTTAAACTTTTCTTCAACAGTTCATGATAGAGGACCAATTTTTCATGATCAGGTAAGTCACTATGTAAAATTTGTATCATTGCCTTATCAAGCTCACTAAGCCTTTTATTGGAAACAGTATGTTTTGTCACCAATTCTTCGGGTATAAGAGCAAACTTCTTAATTTGAGCCATGAAATAATGTAGTTAAAACACTCAAGGCTGCAGGAATAAGTATGTTGAGGAAACCTCCTTTCTGTAAAAGGACTTGACGTTTTTTCGGTAAAGACACTTTACGATTACTTAAATGACGCAATATCTTCTTATGTTTAGAGAGCGTTTTCTTCTGTCGTGCAGTCAATGGGATATTTCCATTCAATGTGTTAATGCAACATTCGCATATGGCTTTTATACAGTTCTTATTGAGTTTACTTAATAAAGTTTTTCGTAACCTTTAAGGACAAATTTGCAACAGTCGTAATTGATTGAGTTGCTCCTTCTTAAGCGTCATCTTGCTAAATGATACTTATCTTCAAAGTCATTCACTTTTATATCATTTAAATTGATACACGATCTGTCTTTCAGTAGGTAAAATTTTGGTACGTAATCGTAACTCTTCTGGTGTTTCGGCACGTAAATCTATAAATAAATAGGAATAGGGGTTTTTCGTTGCATCTTCAAAGACTTCTTGAAATAACTTGACATGTCGAGGAAATAATTGTCTTCCTAGATGTGAAATTTGACTCACGTCTCGTCTATTTTTACACAGTACTAAATAGTGTGCATTCAATGTAATGTCACGCATTTCTTTCCCTTTGTAGAAAAAATTTTGTGTTATGAAGATAACACTCAGGTTTAAATGATGACTACCTTTTGTAAAAAGATCAGTTAAATGACTGTTAGCATTTGACATTAAATCATCAATTACGAAGAGTGTTATCTTCATAACACAAAATTTTTTCTACAAAGGGAAAGAAATGCGTGACATTACATTGAATGCACACTATTTAGTACTGTGTAAAAATAGACGAGACGTGAGTCAAATTTCACATCTAGGAAGACAATTATTTCCTCGACATGTCAAGTTATTTCAAGAAGTCTTTGAAGATGCAACGAAAAACCCCTATTCCTATTTATTTATAGATTTACGTGCCGAAACACCAGAAGAGTTACGATTACGTACCAAAATTTTACCTACTGAAAGACAGATCGTGTATCAATTTAAATGATATAAAAGTGAATGACTTTGAAGATAAGTATCATTTAGCAAGATGACGCTTAAGAAGGAGCAACTCAATCAATTACGACTGTTGCAAATTTGTCCTTAAAGGTTACGAAAAACTTTATTAAGTAAACTCAATAAGAACTGTATAAAAGCCATATGCGAATGTTGCATTAACACATTGAATGGAAATATCCCATTGACTGCACGACAGAAGAAAACGCTCTCTAAACATAAGAAGATATTGCGTCATTTAAGTAATCGTAAAGTGTCTTTACCGAAAAAACGTCAAGTCCTTTTACAGAAAGGAGGTTTCCTCAACATACTTATTCCTGCAGCCTTGAGTGTTTTAACTACATTATTTCATGGCTCAAATTAAGAAGTTTGCTCTTATACCCGAAGAATTGGTGACAAAACATACTGTTTCCAATAAAAGGCTTAGTGAGCTTGATAAGGCAATGATACAAATTTTACATAGTGACTTACCTGATCATGAAAAATTGGTCCTCTATCATGAACTGTTGAAGAAAAGTTTAAATCTGCAAGAATTTAATAATTCACGTCCGAATGAACAAAGTAGTAAGACAGCTGAAGAGAAGAAGAAAGAAGAAGTGGAGAAAATAGAAGATAAGAGGAAAGTTGAAGAATCTGTGAAAGTAGAAGAAATAAAGAAACTTCAAAAAGATGATAATTATCAAGAACTTATATTAGCATCACTTTCTAAACCCATGCGAAGAAAAGCTGAAAATACACTTGCTCTCATCAAGAATCAACCTGATATCTTATCGTGGAATTCCAAGGGTCAAATCTCCATACACGGAGAAAAAATACCAAACTCTAACATTATCGACTTTTTCAATTATATGTACAGTACCAAAAGTAATGTATCACGGAAAAGTTTATTTAATACTGTTTTGAAAGATTTAAATGTTCCGAAGCAGTTTATCGGAAATAAGAAGTTGCTAAAGTCACCTGTAAAAATTGTCCAAACAAAGTTGAGACGAAATGTAAAACCACCTAAAAAGTGGGAAAATTTATGATTCAATAAAGTGATATTGCTTTAACATTTTTTTTTTTTATTATTATTTCACATAAGAAAATCACACACATATATTTATATTGAATAATTTTTATTTACAATTTCAAATAATCTTTCAAAGCACCATAAACTGTATAGCCAATGAAATCACGTGACACATTTCAACCAATGAGAAGAGAGTATTTGGTGATGTGTCTAAAAATCGACCAATCGCAAGCAAGTATTTTTCCGATCTCTAACATAAAGCAATTCATGACGACATATCTACTGTGACGTCACTAGTAAAAATATCTATCACTCTTAACTTATTCGCTAAGAAGCAGCCCTAGAACAATTCAGCTCCATCTTAAAGGTAAATTGAAACTAAAAAGTGTTGCCATCGCTCTAAACTTTGATATAAAACACATTATGACGTCACACCTACTGTGACGTCACGCAATAAAAACCTATCACTCTAACTTATTCATTTACAAGCAGTCCTAGAACAACTCAACTCTATCTTAAAGGTAAATCGAAACTAAAAAGTGTTGCCATCGCTCTAAACTTTGATATAAAACAAATTATGACGTCATACCTTCTGTGACGTCACTCAATAAAAACCTATCACTCTAACTTATTCACTAAGAAGCAGCCCTAGAACAACTCAGCTCCATCTTAAATGTAAATTGAAACTAAAAAGTGTTGCCAACGCTCAAAACTTTGATATAAAACACATTATGATGTCATATCTACTGTGACGTCATACACAAACAGCTTATAATGAAACTAAAACAGCAGCAGGAGGGGAACAACTCCACTCCACTTCCGGTCACGTGATTTCCGGTGACGTCATATCCGGTGATATCACTTCCTGTGACGTCATATCCGGTCACGCCCCCGTCCGGTGACGTCATCGTCCCCCGTCCCGTCGCTCGGTCGCTCCATGGCCCCGGACTGTCATTTTCTAACTACTGAGATACCAATGACAAAGTATTAATTTTTTTTTTAAAGATAAAATTTTAAATAAGACATTCGAATAATTGATGTTTTAGCCTTTATCCATTTGTTTTGAAAACTAAATGTATAGATTTTATGAAGTTGAATAAATTTTGGATAAAAAATACATTTCTCTCTATATGTATTTCAGCTATCCCAAAATGTATATTTTATGATTTTCTTTCATTACATTTCTCATTGTGTTAGGTATACGCGTATATGATATACAACTGTTAAATAAATTGATTAGCATCAAATATATAAATAGTATAATTTCTCAAATGACTACAAACGTTATTCATTAAAAATACCAAAATTTCTATACCTAGGGGTGTGAAACATCGCCCAACTTTCAATTACACTATAATGCTGACGCGGATTTGTGTCATTTACCGTTTTTATATTTTTATCATTCATTTAGAAAAAAAGTTCAGTTTGGCGATATTTTTTGCTATAGTTCTTAAATGCGTCTTTAAAAAAAAATTTGCCAAAATGGTGAATTTGGCGATACAATTACCGATAATTCTTTTATAATCCTTTCTTATTAGTGAAACTTCAGAGAAGAGAAGAAACAATCGTCGGTGAGGTATGCTTAAGGAAAGAGGACTGTGTGTTGAGGGCATTCGTTTTTCAACTTTTTAAGCCATTAAAGCATTTTTACGGGAATTTCGGTGGTGGGAATGTTTAGAACACCTTAAGAGTCATTAGCACAGCATTTTTGATCAAAATCGTTAGAGTCGTTTTTTAACAATCATTAAAAAACATGATTTTTTAATTATCAGCTATCTTATGCGCAAGCGCGATTTTGTCGAAAACTTTAATGGTAGATCCCATGGCCACCAATAACCCACACAGCAAATTTGAACATCGTAGGTCAATTTGTTCGGGAGTTTTTCTGGCCACAGACAGACATTTTTTTCTAGATCACTTTTTTAAAAACAAGATGTTCTAAAACGTGGAGAAATGCAAAAAAGTCGTAAAAATAATATATATATATATATCTATTTGTAATAAAATATGAAGTATACGACATAGTTGTAAAACAAAAGAAAAAAGCAAGAACAAAAATTCATGAATGGAATGTTCTTCAGGGTTAAAATAGCCCAAGTTCAAATTTAGAAATTTTTGTTCTGTTATAGGAAATGGCTTAAAAGTTCGCTTTCTATCGAACCATAACCTAACTAAAAAAAAAGTCTGATGTATTTAGCAAGATTTATAAAAGAGTGTAAAAAGGAATACGATTCATAATTCTCTCTTCTGTAAAGTTGCAGAATTGTCATTTAGATTCGTTTGGTTGAACGGTACAAATGAATATAAATGCACAACTCAAACAAGTTTGAAGATTAAAAGAAAAAAGCTGCAATATTTACAATTTATGTTTCAAACTAAAACTTTTAAGCGATTGTCTTCAAGAATATAACCTGGTCAAAATTGAGTAATCGAAACTTCTTTTGTATCCATTATTTTCACACCTGCTCAGCGCCGCTTTATGTCCAACGCTATTGGTCATTTCGAATATCGATAATGGAACGCCTTCGAGCAAAAATGGGAAAACATTTTGTAATAACTGTCTGACCACATTCAGGAATAGTGCATATCACTTCAAGTAACTTTATTTTGGATAATGGGAAATAGCAATTATATTTAAATATTAAAGAATATATCATACGTGTTTTATATGACAAAAAATATTCTCTGAACAATTTCATTGATTTAAAAATTAAGTATGATGAATTCTAGTAGATAATATTTTCGGAATTAATTTAATTTAAACAAAGTTTTAATATGTCATCAAATAGGTAAGTAAGTTATTTTGCATTATTTGATTTTAAGGAAATATTTCTGATAATATTGACAGATAACATGAAAGGTCTTAACATAGTTATGTTTTATCTATAATAATATTTTTTAAACCATTTTACATTTTTTTTATGTTAATTTATTTTATTATTCTAGCATGTTTGTTAACAAATTAAAGCTATGAATGAGAAGATTTCAAAAATTTATCACATGTATGGATTGCATGAAGAAAGTAAATGATTAAGAAAAATGTGAAGAAAAATTATTTTGATTCATCAAAATATCTTAGATACAAAGCCATAAATTTAAACATGCTTATTAATGTTGAGTTATTTGCAAATAGCACAGGTCTCAAACATAAAAGGTAAATATTACCATTCTCTAGGCTAACATACTATCTTAGATAGCATCGATTTGAACTAATGATAAAAAGACCAGGCTTTGAACCTCGATTTTCTCGTTTAACTCATTCGTAAACACCGACTCCATCCAAATTTGCATTAATCTTTGCAATCTAAGTATTTGAAAACTTCAAATAAATTTGAAAACTATTTTGATAACCATATCGATTGTCGGTTACCCTCTTTAAAAACTTTATTTGATGAATTACTTTCTAAACTATTTACTGATAAATAAACTTGCATCCAGGAGATTCAAAACAGCTTCGAGTATGAAATAGTTAACTATGTAAGTAGTTTGTTTGTAAACTGCCTGCAAATTGGCAGTTACGATAAAAGAAAAAAAAATGATTGAGTACTCACATTGGCAGTGATCGGATACGAAATGCTCAGCGTGTGAGTATCTTAATTGAAATATTTCCTTCTTTTCGAATAAAATTTTACCTGACATTTTGCTTGATATTAAAAACAAAACTCAGAGCTTAAAATCCTCTAACTATATCAGTTACTTCAAGGCTTTCTGAAGCATTGTTATTATCAGGGATAGTTATGCAAAGTTATTCAGAGATATTTAATGTAAAATTATTAGCTCTGTTAGATAAGGAAGTAATAAAAACCCAATTTCAATTTTATTGATGACAACATTGATTTTCCTTCGCCATCTGTAGAAACAAATCTTAATTAAAACCTCATCAAATATGAATTCGAAAGGAATGTACAATTTGTGTTGCTTAGTTCTGGTAAGCTTCGTTCAATATCTAGTAGTAATCAAGTGCATTAATGCTTTAAATAAATTTTCTTCAATTTAAAGACAGTCAACTTCTATAATATTATTAATATATCATTCGATTGTTTACTCAAAATATTTATTATTGTAAGTATTTAAGTCAAAAAGAGAGATGATTGAAGTTTTCATATAGCTAAAAATTCTTTTCTGCAGCTGAAGAATTTTCTTTTACAAACGAAAATCTCTTATATATTTTCATTTCAGCTATATTAAGCTTCTATTTCAAAGAGTTAGCAACTATATTTTTGGAGATGAGAAATTTGAGAAAAAAATATTGATAAACATAACCATTTCTTTAGTGATAAAACAATATAAGCAATTTAGAAATTACTAAGCACGATTTAAAAAATATATTTTATTGTTTAATAATTAATATAATTTTTTTATTGGAAATAGTTTTTTTAAACTAATGAAAACCCTATTATTTGTAAAATGAAGTTGCATTTCATTAGTCGAGAATCAAATCAGTTAAAATTGAAGGTACACAGTGTTTGTTTAAGAAGGAGGTAACATTTAACCTTCAACTTGCGATGTTGTTAGAAACCAATCACTATGATTATATTTGTTAATCAATAAGAATGCTTGTTTAAATTAATCAATACAATGGTTTTACTCTTGTGGTACAAATTAGAAATATCTGGAAGGTCTATAAATAGAATTCATTGAAAATACTGTAAACATGAAACATTTTTTTAAATTTATCATAAAGCATTAAATTAATTATATAAGGAACGTTGCAATTTAACAATTTTAAGTAACACTTGTTTATAAAGTTAAATTAGAATTCAATAATAACTTCGTAACAGTTTTCATTTATTAATGACTTGTTAGCTTATCAACTTCGGTTCTAAAACCATCAACAAAAAATTAAAAAGTGTCAAGTAGTACTTGAAATACTTTTAGGTTTTTTTTAAAGTTTTATTTAAAAAAAAAAATTCATCACACATTTTCTAACGAATGAAGAATTTTTGTTGACGGTAGTTTTGCAATAGCTAATGACATGATTAGAAACTTTATGTAAATTAATAATAAATATTAAGCCTTGTAATAGTAAAATGGTCATCATAAAATGTTAAATAGTTTCAAAGACAGTAATAAATAGGTCTAAAATTATTACTTTTAAAGAAGCAATAGACATCATATGCAGGGCCGAAGATTGAATGTTTTATTGGAAGGAGGACGTATTTTTAGCCCCCTTTAATATTACGTATCTCAGAAACCCCCTTTATGCACCCCTCCTTTTTTTCTGGTTTTTTATCTATTTAGGGGAATAATAAGAATTTTTGTATTGGAAGAGAGGTGGCGCATGGAAGGGACTTTGATAAATAGTCATTAACATACCTCAATTAGAGTCACCCCCCCCCCTCCTTTGAATGTTCTGCTTACGCTACTCGAAAGGACATTTCTTTATGACGTCTTGTGTAGTTGTTCTTGCCAAAGCTAACCTTAATGTATACATTTGCAGACGAAATGATTTTTTTTTAATTCTCATTCTCTTCTATAACATCTGTAAAATCTAAGACTCATAATCCATTTATTTTTCTTATTAAAGTTGGACGTGTGTTTTTGATTATCCAATTGATTATATTGACTTTATCTCTTATAAATAGGTCTTCTATACCTCCCCCAAGCCCACCAATATTTTACAGCTCAAGCTTTAAATTGAAACATATTCAATAGAATAATTTAAGATATATAAAGGAAACAATAATTTCGGATTCATCGTTTATTTTAGAAGTAAATGAATCATAAATTATTATTGTCAAATTAATTTTTTTTTCCAGAACAAAAAGAAGTCTTAAGAGAAGAAACATACCAAATCATCAAAAGTATTAGTAAAACTAAGCATTTTTATGGCATATTCTATACTATGGAAACATAAAAACCAAATAATTTAATTATACCGTTTATTTAAACAAAGCAAAGTCTGAAAAAGTACGGTATGGAAAATAAAGTATAAAATAAAACGACATTTTTTATTTTAGAAAACAAATTCTTCAGGCTCTTATATTAATAATGTTTTTTGTTATGTAATGATTGTTTTAATTTTTCTTTTTTTAACTGATTCCAAGAATTTGCAGCTTAAGTTAGGTCCATTCATTCTGCTATCTATTTTTCGCATTTCTAGAATCGTTCAAAGAATGTTTTATTAGTTTTAGTTGACTGAAGGAGCGTTCATTTGAACTAATACCAAAGTCTGCATTTATTATAAACTTAATTATTTGATTAGTAGATTACGTTTAGTTGAGGAAATTCTATTATTTCTGCAAGAATTTTTAATTTGAACATGACAATTTTCATGAACATCAAAGAGATAGTGAAATCAAAAGAAAATATTTTCTTTTTCAAACCAGAGATTTTGCTCCTTGCTGTATTACTAGTATTCTCGTTAGCACAAGTTTGTCTTAATAGTTAAACAATTTCCCCGAACAAATTGTTAAAGGCTCTTAAGCTTTCTGCTTTTTCTATCTATCTAGTTTTTGAAAGATTTCGCAAACAGATAGTATTTTCAACTCTAATTAATTTTTCTTTCAGTGGTTAAACCTTCTTGGCCTAAATGCCGAAAATTACAAGTCCTTGCACTGTGTTCTAATTAGTATTTTAAACTTGGAATTAGTATTTTACACATCTAAATAAAATTTTTAACATACCTCGAGTACAAACATTCGGTCTCCTTTTTTCCCATTTCGCTACTTTCTTATTATTACTGCTTTCTTTCGTTAAAAAAAAAAAAAAAAAAAAAAAAAAAAAAAACTTTCATTATCAAATTGAATTGCTTTCGATCTTTTCTCTTTATTCGAAACTCTTGTAGCAAAAATAGATGGTGATGCACCAATCTAACATTTTATAATTTATCTGAAATTAGGCCTCTTAAAAACAAAGAAACTGCCCATTAGACTTATGTGAAGTAATTCGCCATAACTTTGTTCGTCCCTTCTTCAAGGAGATGGGTAATTAATTCCATGTCAAATCAACACGGCTCCCAACCCGACCCCTTTAGAATTTCATGAAATTTGGTTCACTTATTATATTCACAGAGAAAAGAAAAAATGCCAAATATTAGGTTTGAATCTCGTTTGGTTTCCAAAATATAGAGTTTCAAAAATGGACCAAAAGTGCAAAATTTCGTATTTCTTGCTTTACATATTTGGGTATAATTTTTTCCCTAATTATCATAGAATATTAATTTTGGTGTCAAAAGAAAGAAAAAGATTTGATCTTTCTAATGATGTATTATTTACGTGTATTTTTTAAAATTTTCATTTTAAGGTCAAACAATTTGACCTTTGACCTTGAATATCTCAAAAAAGGGTATTTTTATTTTTTTCAAAAAAATATATATTATTCTTACATCAATTCTCTACACAAATATATTAGTCTCATTTTGGGACCGCAATGGGGTGCCAAGTTATAAATTTCAATCATAACTATAGTCCCACTCTTATCCTACAAAAACTGTTTATATGTAAATAGCTTTTCCTTTTAAAATCTCTTCATATACATGTAATGCGAATAAAACTTTAGCCTTAATTATTTGCTAAAAATTATGATTATTTATATTTGATTTGTTATAACTTTTTAACTTTAAGAGCAAAAACTAATTGTTTACTTATACATTGAAAAAATTAAATTTTTTGGCACTGCATTAAGTATCCAAACATCGTTTGCTGTAAAATTAAAAAACATGACCTAGATATTTGGTAATAATGAGCTTTTGAGATAATTATTTAAAAGGAATGTGCAATCAGAAACATTTGTTCATACAAATTACTAGGAAAATATCATATTTTGAAATTAGAAAACAGTAATACTTACAATTTTTCTATTGATACATTATCTTTAAACTATTGTTGAAGCTAATTTATCAGATGCATAAGTAACTTCCTTACGTATGTAACGTCTATTAATTATTGTGACTCTTTTTCACTTGATTCATTGCATATGTAACTATTAATTTTATAATTTATTTTTTTGCTTGATTTTTTTTCGACCATGGAATTAGAATACATTTTGCACATAAGTTGGTTGATAGAAATGGGTCTGAATGCATGAAATTTTTGAGTACCTGGAATAGTTCGGGTAGTTGTGAATCGTTTCTGAAGGAAGATTCTTTCTCTTTCATACTGTTAAGAAGTTACATATGCAAACTGCATTCCTTCAATATCGGCAGTTACCCATTCCAATAACTGTCTAGAAGTCATTATCTGATCTTTAAATGGGCACTGCAAACTGGCACGAGCGGCTAGCCTTTTTATGATACCTCCAATTCCATCTGAAACTCTTTTACCATGGGTAGTGGCAAAAAAATTACATTCTGCTTGAATTCCAAAATCTTTTTTATGGAAGCACAGGTTTATAATTTTTTTTCTCGTTTTTTGTAGTGGGAAGCTGCACCATCAGATTAGTACAAAAATTTGTTAGGTTTCACTTTGAATTTTTTTCCAATGAATTCGATCAAATGCCTTTGGAATAAGTGAACTGCTGTTGGCGTCATGGAGGAGACAGTCAGAAACTAACTAAGAAATTAAAATTGCCTACGACTTGGTCAGTGTCTTCTATAATAAACCACAAATGGATGTATAGTCGCTTGCGAATTATTCCAGTGGAATCCTTGAATTGCATCTTGAGAATAAAGGAGTAATTTTCAGAAAAATCACAAACAACTACATATTCACCTGATTTCAGATTTTGTTTACAAGCACTAAAAAAAGACGATTGTTCCTTAGCAATGAATGAATGCCGTATAAGTTTGGTATGTTTATCCAGAAACGAATCAATAAAGTCATCACAAGGGCTCTACAAAGTTTCGAGGGTAGATCTGTCAACATTAATCCACTGCTTGTACCTAATTCTTGTAATTCCATTTTCATCAAAAAGGTCTTCAATACACCTCCTAAATTCTTCTAACTTTGGGCAATTGCTGTACTCTCCCAAGTAACATATTGTTTGGGGTGAAATTTGGGGTCATTATTTATAGTGAAAATATCTATAAATAATACATCATTAGAAAGATCAAATCTTATCTTTTTTTTACACAAAAATCAATGTTTTATGATAATTAGGGGCAAAATTATAACTAAATATATAAAGCAAGAAATGCGAAATTTTGACCTTTTGGCCCATTTTTGAAGCTCCGTATTTCCGAAACCAAACGGTATTCAAACCTAATAATGGCTATTTTTTCTTTTCTATATAAATCCAACAAATGAGCTAAATTTTATTAAATTCTGAACTGGTCGGGTTGAAAATGTCACTTTTTCGTGTTGATTTGACATGGAATGACCCTTATACAAGATCGGGTAGACATGCAAGATGACACAATTTGGTATTCTCAAATGAGTTGGGGAATTTAAGGGCCGATTCCGACCGACTCACGTTGTAGATATGAAGAAATTCTAGCATCAAATCGTCAAGTGAGATATTATCATCATTGCGAGTCAATGACACCAAATTGAGTGAAATTTCACACAAACGAAGGGAAAATACTGTAAAACTAGAAATAATAATGTGTTGTAGATTAGAAATAGTAATTTTGAAAATTACAAGCCGCCCCTAAATCTTTCACATGGGAATCACGGCACCCTATTATGCGTAAAACAATTGGGAGGGGAGGCCTGCCTTCCTAAAACTAGACTCCTGATCATATGTTATTCTAGATGACATTGGTTCAAATATCTGTGTTCTGGTATTGTCCGGCTCAATTAGGTTCAAATTAGTTCAGTTGATTGCTAATTGGTACCATTCCCCCCGCCCCCACTATCCTTTCCACCATCTTTGATTTCACTTATTTAACCATTGAAGTGAAATTTTGTTCCGTATAATAATGAAAAAGATATTCGATTCAAGTTGGTTTATTAGATTTCTAAATTAGGATCATGACCTCTTAAGGAATAGTAAAAAAAGGAGAGTGGTTGTTTTTTTTAAATAAAAAAAATAATACATTTATTTAGATACACTTCTTTATATATATATATATATATATATATATATATATATATATATATATATATATATATATATATATATGAAAATTAAAGAAATGATTTATTGTATACATAAGAATACATGTAGACTGTTTCATGAAACAGTTTTATTATTAATAAATCACTAAATTAACTTAGAGATTTGGTAAGTCACGTAAATGAAAAGTTATGATTCATAGTATTTAAACGATGGAAGCGAAACTAAAACAATGTTAGTTGCACTAGATCAAAGTTTCTATCATTACGTTTGTTCACATGAAAGTAACGCTTTTTTTTGTCGTCTATGCTGTTTTTATCTTTTACCTTCGATTAACTTTAAACTTCACCTATAGTCTCTTAACAACTTCTTGTTTCTATTAGAATAAGAAGTACTTCACTCGGTGGAAAGTCTCAAGGTTTTCTAGAAAATTCAATAAAACAAAAGAGGAGTCTGAAATATTTGTAAGAGACCTTTGATTTTTCTTTAGTTTTTTTCTTATTTGTAATAGCTTAGAAAAGATTATAATTGAAGATATAATATGCATTAATCTTATTATTAAAATAACCAATTATTAAAATTTTACGATTTTAAGTGTTCCTCATTTACAATTTTTTCTATCGTTATTCAATCAAAGTAAAAAAGAATTAAATAAGGTTCAAATGTAATAAAAGTATTTTTTTATAAAATAAAAGTGCATGAATAGTAAAAATTTCGTTGAATCTAGATGCTTAAGATCTCTATTCTAAATATAAATGTATTTTTAGAAAAAAGTCCATGGTTAAGCGAACAAAATATCGTCATTATAAAAAACTTTACGATTTCAAACCTAGACATTTAGTTTATAGTGTAAATTCATTTGCAATCTCTTAATCACAGAAGGGTTTTTCACATCAAATTAATTCAAATTTCAATTCAAACTAATTTATCAATAAGAATATTTAGAAATTCTTAGCTCTCAAATAATTAAAGACCGAGTAGTAATTTTTAAGAGGAATTAAAAGTTAGAAGAAAAATTTCATTTGCCAAAAAAATAAAAACAATATTTATCAAATTTTCACTCAAAATGCCACAGTTGATTTGTGATAGTTTAAGCAAAATGACTCTTCTAAAAAGTTTAAGAAAATATTATTTAATAAAACTTATGCTAATCAAGCATTTTTTTTTATCCACTCTGATTCTCATATTAGTCATCAACTCTATATTTAGGTACAAGAAACTAACAACTATAATTTAACTTCATGATTCATAACAAATAAGCACTTAGTAATTGAATATCAAGAAATCAGGAAATAAAAATATAATGATATCATCAAGATATTATGAGAATATTAGGATACATAAACGATATGATAAAAATATAATACGTCAAGACATCATGATGTTATGATATCAAAATATTGATGTGTTTCTTAGACTGTTCCGTCCTCCAAAGTCACCACAAGAGAAATTCCTTTCCTTCGTCCTTTGCCTCCTCCTAGTTGTCGTCACTGTATTTATCACATCTCTGTGGATAATGTGCAACAGATGGAAAGGTGACATGAATTTCATTTATTATTTAATAATTTAGTTATACGTTACTAGAACTGGTATATGATAAAACCAGACAATCTTTAATTCTTTAGAAAAAAGGTAAAATTACACTTTTAGCTTTTGCAATTTTGAAGTAATTTAAGGGGACACAGTACCACCTAAACTTTTATCTTCATTATTAAATTGTTAAATAAAAAACAGATGTCCCTTACTTGAATTTATATTAAAGAATAATCTTTCACAATTTTTTAATTTTTTTTTAATTTTATGATTCAAAATTTTTTACACATTTTTTTTAATACGCAAAAAAAAAAAAAAAAAAAAAATTAAATACTAAAAAATTTTCGACATTTTTTTTTTTTTTTAATTCTTTGGAATATTTTACATAAGAAAAAATCTGGAATACTCATAGTAATTAATTATAATATCAATACTTATTGATAATAACACATAAAATGTCTATAAATCTGCAATCATTTTACTTCAGCGTTAAAAAAAATGAAAACTACAACATATGTTGTTCAGTAATATATTAACTAAAAAAAATTTTTTTTTTTTTTTTAATAATTACAAAACAATTTTGAAAATCAAATACAGCACCTAAAATTGTCCCAACTACAACACTAACAGTGTGGATGTTCATAATACAAGTTTCTTCTGTTTCTATCATGTAGTACTCAAAATATCTCTATAACATTTTGTAAATGTACACGTCTCTTTAATACTTTTTCAAATACTCTCTGAGAACAAAATATACACTATAATTAATAAAATTTTTATTTAAAAAAAACATAAAACTTAAATTAAGGAGATATTTTTTTTTTTTTTTTTTTTTTTTTTTTTCAGTTTTAAAAATTTAATAATAAAATCCACATTTATTGCATCAAAAATTGTTAAATCCCAATTTTCTTTAGAAAAAAAAATTTAAAAAAAATTGAAGCAAATTAATAAATTACAATTTCAAATTAATTCATATTTAAACATCCTTCAATATTGAAATTATTACGTGGGAAACCATTTAAAAATTGAGACTGAGTGTCAAGTATCCAGATAACCTGGGTTTTAAATTAAGACAGTTTGCTTTCCAAAAGAAATAAAATTTTGAAATAGGAGTTTGAAGATTATCTTTATGATACCTTACTTAAAGATTGGTTTTTCATTATGAAAAATATATGTACAATGATTGTTTGATTGTTATAACTGTAATTTTAGGAATTTTCTTTTGAATTTTGAAGTTATCAGGAATTTGAAGTAGGCAAAAATTTTCAAAGTTATCGATTTTGTAATTTTTGCATAGATTTAAATGTTAAACTATTCTGCTTCTTTAAACATATAATTTTTACCTGTATTCCTTCCAACCCCGGAAAAAATAGTTATTAAAAAACGTAAATAAAAAATATAAATTAACTTACAAATAATTTCAAACAAAAATAGTTTGCCTATTTTTATAATACATATTATAGAATAAAAAGTCTTTTTTATAATACTTAATAAGTTTTATTAGAAAAATGAAGAAGTCTACTATAATTTTAAGTAATGACTCTTACTTTATTTTCTACCTCTACAATAAATACACAATTGTTCTTCTCTAGAGACTGTCTAGGATAATTAATTCCATGCAGAAATTAGTTATTGTTAGATTTTGTCATATAAATCAATAATATGAGAAAGACAGCAGGTGGCGATGTCAAAAGGTTTTTCATGGATTATGACATGCGACACTCTATTGCAATACCAATATATGTATATTTAATTGTCGCTTTTCCATAGGTAAACAAAGATTTAATAACAAATTGATTAATCGTATAATTAAAGAAATAAAAGAGTCGCTATAGAGAAATAATTATGAAATTTATTACAGCTTATTAGAAAATCATACTTTTCTATTGTTTGACAGCCATAACTACTTAATGTTTTAAATAGTAAAAATGCACACTGAAGAAATAAAATCTATCAAAATAGACACCCTAACTTTTAAATTACAAAACTGGGAGGGATAGAAAGAAAGAACATAGAGAGATATGGAATTTTAAATTCACTAATTAGAAAAGTTAGATACAGTATTGAAATGCGGCATCAATATGTCGTAAAAATATAAAAATAGAGGAATGAATTTATCGTTCACCTCATGTAAAAGGATACTATGATCCTTTTACTGCAAAATGCAGCTCAAATGGCCACTCTTTCAGAATGCAGTGGTTTTGCAGGACATTTAAACTGGTTTTCACTGTCCTATAACCATCAGTTATGTTTCTTTACAAACCCATCCACATGAAAATGAGCCTCATCGGCAAACCATATGCAGCCATAGTCAAATTTACTCTTATCTTTCAATTCTGAAAACCGCTGTATTTCAAATCCCGTACGTGTCTATTTACCATACTCTATGTCTCTTCATTCTGTAACCTTAAAACCTTGAAATTTTGTTTGTTGTTGACTTATGTACTTACAGGGCCTTTCAGAAAGGAATGTCAGAGTTTCCAAGGACGTAGCTTCGAAACAGTAGGATCCTATAACTATCGGTTTTATTTCTTTACAAACCCATCCACATGAAAATGGGCCTCATCGGCAAACCTGTTTCTTAAATAAGCTCGTTTCTTGAATAATCTTTGAGTGTTTTAAATCATCATAATTCTGTTTTCAATACTGTAAGACACATAACATTACAAACTTAATATCATGCAAATGCTATTGCTGAACTTTATTTTACCGAATTTGAAAAGTTGCTTGTTCACTCTCAAAATAAAAACCTTAATCCAAAACAATGGCAACATGTTGCAGATTCCTATTGAGCACACTTGTACTCTTATAAATATTTAGGTCATAATTAATGACTCTATTAATAATTTATTCTTTCAAAGAACATACCTAAATATGCTTTGAGAAACGTTATGACATATAATAATGTGTTTTTATGCAAGGACTCGAATTATAGGAATTGGGTTGATTGATTGAATTTTCCTAGCGCAAGGGCAACACTTAGAGCCAAACTGCGCTATAGGAATTGGGAATGATTGTAATGGAATAAAACACTGGTTAAGTGTTGTTTCTCGCAAGACAGAACTTTTAGCGTGTATTTTAGGCAATTCAAATAAGCACACTTGACTTACATTCTTAAATTAAACATTTAAGATCCTTTACAAAATATACTAATCTGTCATCAAATACATATGTGGAAAAAAAATGAACCAAGATTGATTTTACTTGTGTTGATCAGCCATTAAATTGATCATTAATTTAAAAGTGACAAGTTCAAAATGTGTTTAAAAAGTTAAAACTATTTCACTTTCTTGAAATTTATGTTTTTTTTTTTTTTTTTTTTTTTTTTTTTTGTAAAATTAAAAATCCTTTTTAAATATATCCAAATAAATATTTTATATTTTACCAGGCGAGTATTATAGACATGTAAAGATAGTATTTCAAACAATAAAAAAAGTTATAAGAGCATAAAAAAGAGTTGTTAAAATATGTTTAAATCACTCGAAACCTATTTTATATATGTACTAAGATGTCCTTTTAAAAGAAATGAAAAAATACTTTAAATGGTTTAACCAATCTGAACTTGGTACTTAATCGATTTCAATTATCGTTGTAGAATTTTATCACAAGTAAATTATCAGCATTATGATTTTCACAAGAACAATGTATCACAGCGGAATTTTTCCACTTATAAATTAGTTTACGATATCGGCCAAACCAAAAATTAATTTTTTTTTAATTATATAACATTATTTTTATAAAACTTTCAAATGAAAAACTCTAAACTTCAGAAAAAAAAGTTTACAATTCATTGGAATGTAGGTGTGCCTTTCAATCGAAATTCTAAAATCAAATTTCTGACATATGAATACAACTGTTATAAAGTGTCTTGAAACTATGTAATTGCAATGTAATTGCAATTTAGAGTATCACGAATATTGATATACTATTCAACTAAATTATAGACAACACGCCTTTCTGCTTTTGATCTGCATTAACTAATATATACTGTAAATAAATCAATAATAATCTTTAGTAGCTTTTTCCTTATAGATATTACGAAAATATTCGCACGATATGCATAATTAACTAATTCATTGAACCCACAATGTAATAAACAATCGATAAATTGTTATCGTTTAGACACGATGCTATTTATACGTTAAAATATCCTTTAAAAAAATATATTTGTGTAAGTTTAATCGATATTGTTTACAATTGTCTCCGTGTACTTTGGTAAATTATTATAATTCGTTTTGTCAGTAATAAACTCTTTTTCAAAGATTACAAGAAAGGATTGATTTGAATATTCGCTAATATATTAAGGATGCACAAATAATAGATTATCTTAATGGGTTAAAGTATAATTAAGTGAACTTAAGTTTTTTCTTAAATATTTTAAGGTATATTCTTAAAAGTACGGCAATGTTATTATGTAACTTAACCAAATTCAATTGCTTTATTTAAATATCACAGCTATTTTCAGATGGAATGTTGTAATATGCTATTAAACTCGTGCTTATACTGAATTACTTTTTTTAAAATGAGTGTTTGGTGATATTAGGTTTGATGCCCCATTATAGGTATATAAAGGAAATTTAAATTTAAAAATTAGAAGATATTGTATGTTTTAAGTTATATTAGGTTGAAACTAAAATTATTAAATTAAAAAAAAAGAAGTTAAGTTTTCAGTTAAAAACTAAAACTATTTTTGGGTATTGAAAACTTTCAACTTTTAATGCATAAACAAATTTATGTTAGTTTTATATTGAATTATTTTCAAAGAATAATATATGTACTTAGTTAAATTTTGCATTTTAATCAACAAAGCAATTTTGTAATATAAGTGTTTAAAGTTACTTTCAAATTAGAACTTCAATGTGAAGCAAATAAGTTAGTATTAATGTTTGTTTTGAAGTGCTACTTCTTTTCAATTTATTTTTTGTTATAAAATCAAAGTAAACTTTAATTTGTACACTTGATTATATTGATTAATATACCGTTGGTAAGTTTGTATTAGAAAAAAGAGGTAATATAGGTTTTGGCAATTAGTAACTAATTATTGTTTTTATTTTCAGCAACATTATCTCAACTAAAGCACATATACATAGAAGAAGACGATGTTTGTGACACAGAAGCATGTAAAGAAACAGGCAAGACTTGTTTATGATATAAATGCTTTAAATATGATATTATTTTATGTTTCATAAAATGATACAACTATTCATGAAACATTAATCCCGTTTTTAAATCGATTTTCATAAAATATCAAAGTTATTTAACTAATAAACCTCAAAATGAATATTTATGATTTCATGTGCTCTCTATGTATCAGTAGTAAAAGTAGTAATTGATTTTGTAGTATGATTATACTTTCTAATTTAGAAATATCTTATTTTTTGGCTCCATAAAATCATTCATACCATACTCGAACATATATCTGTAAATTATTTTATTTTCATAGATGCATTGTGCCATTTTTCTCTATACATATTACATAAGCTTAGTTGAAAACTTATAATACTTTTAATTAATGAAATTTCATCAACATAAGTGTTCCCATTGAAACAGTCTTTAAGTACTTTAAAAGTAGCACATTAATTTTAATAAATAAACTGAAACAGTAAAATTTAAAAAAATATACGCAGCTGACCGTTTACCTGAGCTTGAAATATATCATGGAAGAATCCCATGCTCGTTATTAATACGCATTGGTTAGCTATAAAAAGTCATTTAAACGCATATCGATTTAAACTTTTCTTAAATGAATTAATGAACATATATCATATTTTAAGTTGCTGATTCATCAAAAGAGAAAGATATTTAATTTAACCAAACCAATTATCATAAATCATATACCTACATAAATATTTCCTTTCATAAATATTTGCATCCAAAACACTTGTTTTTCTCACCTCCGAAAACTTAAATATTAACTGGGCATAAAATGTAACGTTGATATTTTTATTCTACAATATTTAGTGTATTAAGAGACATTCAGTTCATGTATTAGTAAACAATTTCTTGTAGCGACGTCTAAGATTGAAAATTTAAAAAAATCCGAAATCAGTTATCTCCTCATTAAAACCTCTACATTTAACCCTTGAGAAAAAAAAGACTATTAAGGTTATCAGTTAACTATAAAACTAGAATTATATGTAGCACGCCATATCTCCGGATATCCCCCTCAAGTCATTTAAAAACAATTACAAATTATTTCCATTGAAGATGATGATGAGATCTCATATCCCTAACAACACTATTGTATCACCTTGAATGTTCCTAAATTCGTATTTTTGACTAACACGTGATTTGCATTTTGTATTCCCACACTACATTGGTACATCATTTAGAAGACTGTTACAATAGATGCTACCACTAAAGAAATTGTGATCTCTAGTCACCAATATTTTAGTGGAAGGCGATAGAATTTTCTATGCATCTGACCATTGTAAAAGCACACCATCACATCGTCAATGATCTATATTGAATTTCGCACGATAAATATATCTTTGAAGGGTGAAGATGGTCTTTTTTTCCCCTACTCCATCAGAATCTCTGTGACATGAGGTGCTTTTAAGGCTGTCTTGGATTGACACTGCCTTTAAATTGGTTTTCATTGACAAGTAGGAGATTCTGTGGTATAATGATATCGTGCTTAGATGCTGAGAGGGCCTATGCACACACATCTTGATGGTCGGATTATATGGTTTAAGAAACGTAATTCCAATTAAACTTTGATAACATTGATGATTGGATCATTTTAATAGTCTAATTGCTTTCCCCTTCAACAGCTTAAAATATGGAGAGTAAATTTATTACACGTGTAAATTTTAATTCTTTAAAGGTTGCAATTTTTATTATGTGCTATTTAGGTAAAAATTGTATATGTAATTAACATTACCATATAAAGTACATGTTACTACAAACTCCATACGCTCCAACGATAGGCAATAGCTGAAGTCTGACTGATTTAAAAAGAGGAGTGACACAGACACAATAAAAATGCGTTTAAAAAATCAGTGGCCAGTAAAGAATCTCCATGCGAAATGGCCAAAAGGTATTTATTTTACCAGAGGCATGTTCTTTTTTGCACATTTTTCTCGATATAATACTTTGACCTTTGGCTGCGAATGAAATGCAACAGAGATAAAAGACTGGAATTGCAGGGCGAACATAATACAAGACAATGTTGTAATGTGTTGAAATTCTTATCAAAAACCATATAATGATACATACATGATCTATAGTAGATGTTAAATGGCAAGGTACGATACTTTCTGAATGTCTCTTCTTCGAGAACTTTGAGGCGACTACGTAGTGTGTAATGGAGTTATGTGGTTACAAGACATAATCAATTACCAATTTTCATTAGCCACACTTTGGAATCCAATGTTTTACACTGCCTAATTGAAGGAATCTAGAGATTTGAGTTGCTTTAATGTGAGTCCATAAATATTCATCTTTTGATATATTTTCAGCCGAAGGCATCATATCCAACATTGATCCCACCACGGACCCGTGCGCGGATTTCTTTCAGTATGCTTGTGGAGGGTGGATACAAAAGAATCCGATTCCCGAGGGCCAATCCATTGTCCGAGTAAATGAAGCAAGATATAGAGAACTCCGCAAGCAGATATTTGGTATATTTTGTTTGAAATTTCCATGCCTACTAAACTCAATTCTTATTGAATGTCTTTGCAGTCAAGAGTAGATGCAAAAGAGTAGTTTCAACTTGTTTAATTAACAGTGGTGACTGGAGCAGGGGCCCATGGGGGGGTGGCTCACTTTTTTGGACGTTGATCCCACTTATATATGCTTGATAATATTGTTTTGTTGTGGAATTTCTGCAAAACAATATTTAAAAAAATATATAAAACTAATGAAAGCAGTCACAATCACAGTATTAACTATTGTAGATGGAGCAAAAAATCTCTCTTGTCACAAATTCTCGAAAATATCAATCAATCGTAACAATTTCAACAAAAACACAGTCATTTCCAAGAAATTAAAACAATCCCCGGCAATTTGAAGGGATATGTTTGAAGAAAAAAAAATTACAAAAAAAAAGGGTCAATGAACTACACCATTTTCAAAGCATTATAATACGCCATCGCTCCCCTGTAAAATTTGTTTCACACATAAAAAAGTGTCACAAAAGACTTTTTTTTTTGTATGAATGCATGTTTAAAGAAAAAAGAAAAAAAAAAAAAACTATCATTAAAGTGTAAAGTTATTATTTTTGAAATTCTACAATTCTACACACTGTACACTTAAAACAGATCATTCTGATCAGGATACTCTCTCGCCTCGTCAGTAACCTTGAAGTCTCTCCGGGGTGGGATGAAATTCTTACCGACAGCTTGAGGGGTGAGGATAAACGACCACTTTCTAGAAGATCTTGAAACTAAAGAACGTAAAAAGCTCATTGCGAGTTCTTTTCACTTCCAGTGTTTTTAGGGGTCCTTCTCCCCCATGGATATCAATTTACAGAAATACTAAGAATGGTCAACTTCGTGTGTTGGACATAAGTAAAAGATTTCTATCAGAAATCGAGCTTCAACTGTCCCAAGGAGAAGTGTTGCGGTTTCTTGCAGTGCAGGCGCACAAAGTACTGGCGGTGAATTAAAATTGAGAGTTAGAGAAAATAGATGAAAAACTACAATTATACACGGCAAAAGAGTACTAATTTTTCAACAAAAGGTCTCGATAAGGTATTTTAATTTTATGCTTCATTTTTCAAATATAAGCTGAAGTTTTTCTCGATAAATAACTTCTTAAAAAGAATTATGATTTTTGAAAAAATATTTAGAGATTTGCGTTTTGTCCGGATGATCTCAGGTCCCTTCGCATGGAGAGCTCAATTTCTATATCTTATATCTTAATTTTCATAAATAAGTATCGTAAATATATAATTTTTCTTTTTGATTAATTTGATTTTGGAAGTGATTAGTTATGTAAATTATACTACCCTCATAGGACCCCCCTCACCTCCCCTTCCTAACGTCTAAGTCTGCTTTCTCCTTTGGTGTAGAGCGAAACCTCGTTTTATGGGTAGCAAGAAACAAAGTTTTTAGTTATTGAAACAATATTCAAAGTATTTTAACTTATATAGATGTATTTGGGCCATCCCCAAGAAAGACTAACTAACAGAATATTCTATGTGTGTTATTATATAAATAATGAAGCTTCGTTTTAGACAAAGCCCTCTTGAAGGTTTTGGCGAATTTATTTTTTACCAAAAGTGAAATTCCTGATTTAAATTACATTTTATGTTAGTACTTATATATAATTTATGAATTTATGATCTAAATACTCAACCATTCAAACAATAAAATTCAATTAACAAAATAGAATAATAATTTTAAACAAATAACTTAAATGAGATTTTAAAATAATTAATAATTATGCTGAATGAACTTATTTCCATTTGATTTAAAATTATTTTAGGTAAAAAATATTAGGGTTAAAAAAAGGCTTTTCATTTCCTATTATTTACGTATAAAATATATTTATGAACAATCCCAATTTTTAAAACTTTTCGGTCCCTTTCGAAAAACAGACGCTGGATCCAACTATTATTTCAAAAAGTAGTGTTAAATCCTTTTGGCTCCAGTTCTATTCTAAATTTAAATTAAGCATTGATAAAATTGTGAATGCGATTTATTTGTTTCATTTTTAAATCAAATATGCAAGTAACTAAGAACTATCTTGAATCGAATTTTTTTAACACTTGTCCTTTATATACTGCAGTATTAGTTATCTTTAACTCATTCGGCACCTAAAATTTACATTTACAAGGATAACAATAAACAAATTTGTTCTATTTCATTCCACAAATGGCAAAAGGGCTCTAGACTAAACAACGTTTTTTTTTTTTTTTTTTTTTTTTTTTTTTTTTTTTTTTTTTTTTTTTTTTTTAATAAAAATATAAGTAGGAAAATAAATTTATGTTGAGTGGTAAAAATTTTGCATTGAAATATTAATAAATCGATGTGCATTAATTTTAAGTTCAAATAAATAATTTAAAATTAATATTATTTTTTTTTCTAGAAATTTCCCTTTTCTACACTTCTATTTTTTATTTTCAAAACCCATAAACCATGGAAATGCGAAGTCATAGTCTATCGGATTAATGTTAATTTTCAAAATCCAAATGCTGGAATGTTGGATCCATTATAATCATTCATTTTAATGATATATATATTTTATTAAAATTAATAGAGATAATTTAATTGTTTAATTTATCTTATAGTTTTGTTTGTATATGAATTTGAGAAACATTTATATAATTACACGGAATTCACGTGAAATTAGCACATCCTTAAAGCCCCCCCCCCTCCCCCCCTCCCCCAGTTAAAAAAAAAGCCATTTATCAATTTGGGCCCCCTCACTTTTACTACTCACGAACCGCCACTGTTAATTATAATTTATTGCTTGATTATTAAAACTACGAAGAAAATATAAAGCCATATTTCATCACATTAACCCTGAGGCCATTAATAATTTTTTATATTTAAAACCCACTTTCCTACTTCTTTACTTTTAGTAGCATAAGGTGACCAAAATTACAAATAAAATATAAATTATTCATTTAAATCCAAAATGAAACCTATTCCCATTTTCAACTTTCTTTCACTCAGGTATATTTCTAAAAGTGCGTTTTCCCATAGCTATAAGAATCTGCATTACTCCCGTTCACTGTCAAAGTGGTGCATTACAATACATAGGAGAAAAATGTACAGTAAAATTATGCGTGGATTTTTTTACACAGGCCAAAATGAGAATTTATTATTTGAAATAAAAAATTAAGACAATTATTTATATAATGATAAAATCTGTAACAGATAACCTAGAATAATATTTCCTTGAATTTGGAACTGTATTTTTATAATAAATATTTTATTTGGATTTTTTCATATAGCAACTGCGAGAACATATCATTTGTGTGACACTATTTGATTCACTGTTTAAAAACCAAATTATCAGTAATTTAATTTTTTTCATTTAGTATAAGAGTTATATATAATATAAATAAAATATATGTAAGAAGTAATATATTATACTAAAAACAGTAAAAAAAATAAAGAAAAAGTTAAAAAAATAATAAACCACTAATTTTTATCCAGAAAATGTGCTAGGTTTTTAATTTCTTTAAAAACTCTGTAAATTTAACAAAACTACTAATAAAGTATTATCTGATACTTTATTTATAAACTTTCTAACAAAAATTTTGAAAGGCGCATACCAGATGATGTGTCAGCAGAATGATAAAACGTAAACAGAAGCTTATTAACGGTTATCAACGCTTGCACATGTTTTTTTCTTCTTTGGTTTAGACTTAGTTAACATGATAATAATAAGAATGAAAAATAGAAAATACTTAACTTATTAATATTTTTTAAAAAAGAGGAGTCGATTCATTGACGGGTCTTGCTTGAATTTCTCGTTATTTCCCTTTTAATACCAATTTGCAGTGAAATAGATTTTAACTTGTAAGTAATATTCGCAACTATTGATAAGCAGTTCAAAAGTGTAATAAAAATATGATTTACGATTCAACAGTATATTCTTGAGCCATTTCGGACGTTCGGCAATCGGCGGCACTCAATTCAAAGAAAATTCGGTAATACGCATAGAACGAATAAAATCAAATAAAAAATATTTTATCTGAAACATTACACAAAACACATTAAAAATATTTTTAAATGTATAACTATGCTAAAATATAGTTTTTTTATTAAAGTTTCTGAAAAATATGGAAGAGAGCATGAAATTTATTGATTATGAAAAAATATATTCTCAAAATATAGTTTTAGTGTATTTAAAGTGATGTCGACAGCTTTTAACCCGTTAAAAAAATCCCACCTTTATAAAAATTTGGAAAAGGTAATTAATCAAAAGATTAAATACTCAACATATCACTTCATGGCAAAAAAATTAAATAATTAGTAGAAATTTTTGGAATTTGTTATATGACTTTTCCCCGGAAAAAAAAATCATTGTCAAATCTATATCTAAAGACTGATTTTGTACTTAATTATTGGACCATTAGAGGTACACATAGAGTGAGTTAATCATATATTTGTTTTAAGCAACTATTATAATAATTGCCATAATTGTTTAAAAATACTGATTAACTCACGCTATGTGTTGCGCAAGTTAATAAAATTTAAGTCAAGTTGTGATATTATCAACAAGTAGATGAAATATAATGTCGATCAATAATATATAATATTTCTATAAAAGTAAAACAACATCCAAACTTGTTTTACCTTGGAACGATTTAGATCGAGTCATTTGTTGACGTCCTTTGTATTATGTTAGTGAAGCATACATATTTTAATAAATGTTTTAGTGGATTAACTGTGAGACAGTAAATTATATTATTATGGAATTTTAATGGTTTTATATAAAAAAAAATAGTAATAACCAAAATATAACTTTATAAAATTAATTGCTATATAATTCATTTCTGGCATTATTAAATGTGATGTTTTGTTTTTATTGTGGTCTAAGTTGCAACGTAGAGTGAAACACTATACCTCATTATGTTGTACAATTAATCAATATGTTAATTTTTATAATATTTTAGGACTGTTAAAAAAGTATGCCAAACAAGATAAGTGTAAATCTGTACGAAATGCCGGAAAGTTACTTGCTGCTTGCATGAACACAAGTAAGAAAATTTGCTATAGAATAAATGTTGAGCAATGAGTTAAGAACCATTAAAATATTTCACCCTTTTCTATTACTTTTATACTTAAAAAGAAATATTTTATAACAAGGCAAAAAAGATTTTTCAACAAAAACTGATTATATTTTTTTTCAATACTTTAGACAAGAAAAATAATGTAAATCGAATAAAAGTTCTCTTATTCTTGTGTGAATAAAAAATAAATCAAAATACTGATATTTTTTAAATATTTCTTCCACTAGGAAAACTTCTTAAAATATTTTAAATAAGAGTACGTAATTGAGAATTACACTTTGAGTACAAATCAATATTAAAATCGGGCTCATAAATTGTTATTATACATAAAAATATAAGTATATAATAAATGGATAAATTTTAATCCTTCAGTTATTTATAAGTTAAAAGAGTTGAAAAGAAATTATTTTCGTGAGAATTTTACATAAAAACCTAATCGAAGTAGTTTAAGTTAAATTGTGTCAGCGAAAATGTCATACAAAAAGAAATAATCGCAAGTTATGTTATACTTTTTATTGAATGACAAGTCTTCGGGGAATATTGAAAATCGAATATCACATTTTCAGTAAAATGCATTCTTTTCATAAAGACAGCAATGGAAAGACTCGTGTATAAATTTTAGGTCAAGAGAACCTTTCACGATAAATAATAGAAATGTCACTTTCAATGTAAACATGATCCACGTAATGTATGTATATACGAAATTCTAAAAAAAGGCCATATATTTAATTAGTTTTCGAAAATTATAGTTACAATTATAATAATAAAGATTTTTTTGAGTTTCATTAAATAGGGAATTGAAAATTGCATATTGGTTTTTTAATTGTTATACTTATAAATTCTTTAAATTTTAAAAAAATAGTTTATTCAAAAATGTATCTTTTTGATAAAAGCCAAACCTAACTTAAGTATACAAAGAATACCAAGTTTTAACTATAAAATATAGAAATTAGGATTAAATACTGAAAATATTTTTATGAAATTAGTGTTGCACAAGTTTATATCAATTACAAAGTATATGTAAAAGACTATATTCATTTACAAAAATTCAGTACAAGTAGAGAACATTATACAAAAATCGAGTTATATTTATTGCAGCAATAATTTTTCTCTAATTTCAATTGATAGTTTATTCAAAATTGTATCCTCTTTTTACTAACATCTAATCCAAAATCATTCTTCAATTGAACTATTTTAATTACGATATAGTATAATAATTATTTTAACTACGAGTTAAATTATCTTTGATAAGGAAGTCTAAATTAATCTTAAATAGAGAAAACATTTCTATGAAATGATTGTACTACATAATCATATACACTAACAAAGATTTAATAACAAGTAGGGAAACAAAATTACAAAAAATAACTTTTTATAATTAAAATGAAGGATTAAAAATAGTATATCAGTCCTTCCGATGTTAAAAATTAATCAAAATCAAAAGTGCATTTAAAAAAAAAAATTATATATATATTTTTTTTTAATGTGTAAACTTACCCAGAGAACAAATATTTGAAAGGGCTGGTCTATGATTTGAAAAAATATTTTTAAATTTTAATATTTATATAATATTTCTCAGATGTAATATACAGGTGATACTAAGATAATCAGGGCGAGTCCAAAATGTTGTTACGTGGTTTATTTCCTTTACTATTCGAGACAAAACATCAAATTAAATGTAAAAAAAATCTTCAAAATAAGGCAATAAAGAATGTTCTTTGGTTCTTTTGTGCATTAACTTTACAAATAAAAAACTAAACATACTCCATTTCAAAATCCTAGGTTAATTTTTAAAATAAAGTGCTACTTTTTTTTTAAAATTCGCGGGATTTGATATTCAGAAAAGTTCTTGCAATTAAACTTGTTTCGTACCCGGGATATTTTATATAACATTAAATTCAAGCTAAGTATAATAATCAAACTATATATTTTAGGATGTATAGTACTTAATTTTTTATATATATATAATTATATATATATATATATATATATATATATATATATATATATATATATATATATATATATATATATATATATATATATATACTGTTCTAATCAAAGCAAAAGAAATTAATTCCATTACAACTTTTCTGTATGCACATTATTACAACTACCATCTCTACACATTAAAACTCTAAGATTTTAAAGCAGTATTTACTCTAAAGAAAGTCCATATTTCACTAAAAATACTCTTCTAGTTTTCAAATTACTCCTTAAATAATTATACCAATTCTATTTTAATATTATCATAAGTAGATTTGAATTGTCCAATTAAAACTTTTACTTTTCTTGAAATTAAAGTGATTTATTTGAAAATTAAATTGTCTTTAAAAGACAATATTTTATATGAAATAAAACTTTTGTTAGGTGAGTTTTTACTGTGGCTGAATTCACTGAAATATTTCATTTGGAAATAATCTAAGTTTAAATCCAATTTTCAATATGAGTGTGTTTTAAGACCTACAGGTCAATTTCGCCGGGTATTTACTCATTTTTCTTAATTTATTTTAGAAGAAAGAAACTGGATTGGCTTAAAACAGTTAGACAAATTAATAAAAGAATTTGGATTTTGGCCCATGCTCGGATATCGACCATGGAAAGAAGAAGGCTATGTCTGGTATGAACATGCTGCAAAAGTCAACCGAGAACTGTTTCTTGAAGTATTTGTAGAATTTGAATTTCATAAATACCCCTATGACAATTCGATCTATATGTTAACGGTTAGTATTTTTCAATTTTTATGAGTTCTACGACGAATAATTGAATAGCTAAATCCTGAAATCTAAATATGCAATCGGAAGGACTTTAGGGGGAAAGCTAAAAGCTCGTTTAAAGTGTATGTCAAAAGTACTTGCTGTATGTACGTTTTTTCAGAATTTATCTATTTTCACTTATTTATGGGATCTGGGAACGTTTAAAATGGATGAAATCAAATATTTTAGTTTATTTTCGAGAATCTAACAATCTATGATTTAAATCTTACATTGAATTATTTTTGGCACAAATATGTAATTAAAAGTATGGTGATTTATAAACAATTTAAATTTTTTTTAAAATAAGAACAAGGATTTAACGAGGGTGTTACGAGGGTTTAACGAGGGCGATCAATTTAAAAAGTATACAAGTGTTGCTTATAGCCGGACTTGATTTAAAACCTTCATGAAAGTTTTATTTTAACTTTTTATCTGGATAAAAATTATATGAATAAAATAATCTATCAACAAATATAAATAGCAACACATTAGAAAATTTTGTGGATTTCAAATAAAAAAAATCTAAATTTCGCCATATAAATTTTGTGAAAAAGTTTCAAAAATAATTTTTTTAATGTTCCTTTATGGTAGTATATTTTAAGATAAACGTTGTAACAATTACGAGAAAAAAAAATTGAAGGAATTTGGAGTAAAACTTTTTTTAGATGAAGATTAACTTACTTACACAACTCTAACACCCTCATACGATCGGACACAAATATTGTCTTTTACTAAAATGCTTCAATAGATCGAAGTTTACGAGTATTGTTTTATACCAGTATATTTCAACCTATTTTCATCAATTTCATCGAATTTTTACTAAATCATTATTTATTTTAACTAAAAAGTTATTACACATTTCAGCTCGAAAGCGGGTACTTCCGCTTTGATTATGGCACTGATCACAATTTTTCAAATACTGTCCACAAAAGAGCCGCTCGTGACTACATTGTAGATGCCGCACGTCTTTTGAAGTCATCGTTGGACAAATCTGAACTTATCGAACAAGCTGAAGAAGTATTAGAATTCGAACAAAAATTGTATGAAGTAAGTGAATTTTGGCTGTGTCTTATTCAATGGCTAAATGGGTTAAGGCGATTTTTTCAGTAAGGGAAGAACCAAATGTTCATCGATGTGGTTTTATCCAAAAATGTACGAATGCGTAACGATTGGTTGCATTATACTCTTGACAACTCAAGGAGCAAACGAAAAAGCATGCATTTTAGTTTGGAGTGAGATATCTATACGTAAAAACGTGTTTTTATGCATGTTGTTTTACACTTTTATTTTGATCTAGAAGAAATTTGGCACACCGAATCTTTGAAACAAAAGGAATAATCCTGGATGATTAAACAATTTTATACAAATCCTTCCCTTTCCCCATTTTTAAACCCCTGAAGGTGTATGATGATGAAAGCTAGTTTCAATCTGATTTTGATGAAATTTTGCATACTTGATCTTTAAAACACGTGAAAGGTACTCTCTACTTTAAATTAAAAAAAATTCCTCCTAATTTTGTTGTAGCTAAGATGGTAACATCGAGGAAAGGAGGTTAAGAGAGGTAGGCTCATAACTTACAATAGACTACACCAATATGAACAGGCTTGTACCGAGCCTCATCCGTTGAGAAAAGGCTAATGGCGAGCACTTCAGCTACCTTATATATGTATATATATATATATATATATATATAAGTGTCCTTATGTATGTATGTTTTTTATATCTTAATGAAATTTTGCATATGTGTTCATTGGAACAAGAGAAAGATGACAAAGAGAACAAAAACCCTCTTCTTTCCCCATTTTCACACCTTTAAGGATATGATCGTGAAACCTATTGAACCAATTTTAACAGGGTATTTTTTTCTATGGGTTTCTTGACTAATCTAGACTATTGGAAGCGTAATTTCATTACGATGTTTTGTAGTTAAATTGGTGCGAAAATAAAGAATAGAGGGTTTAAGGGGGAACAAGCTCATAACTTGTAATCGATGAACCAATTTGAAACAGATTGTACTGGGCAACGCAGGAATTCAGCAATTTGAACACGGACGACGCCTCGCATTTCATCTAGAATAACATTTGACTTCCATCACTATTTTTTAATCACATATTTTTATTGTGAAAACTAGGGGCACCTATAATTTTTTTGTGAAAACAAGGGGTACCATGTCCATTTAGTAAAATTTTAACATTGAAAAATAATTGGATAAATCATTTAAAATTTCTCATAATAATATTTTCTTAATTAGTGCACTTAATTAAAATATTGTTTTAGCTTCTACTCTACATAAATGTCGGAAGTATACAAAAGCTCGTTCCAGTCATCTTTGGTCAAAATCCCCATACAAAACTACAAATGTTACAGACAAGTGTGATATGTCAAATGAAAGGGTTCGATACAAGTTTTATTCCAAAATTTAACCGAAAGTACGGTAATTGGAGGTACATTTCTAATTCTTAATCCCAAAAGTATAAATGTTACAAATGCATTATTTATCAGTTTTAAGGTCTCGATAAGAGTCGTGGATAAGATGAAATTAAACCAGGAGTGCTTTAACTCTTTATATACTGATGGCACATACAAGACTCGACACATTTCTAATGGCACTGTGTAATTTAAACGCTTTGAGACCCATTAGAGCTTTGAAATCCACTTCTATTCAATTAATTCTTCAATTGTTGGATGGCAGCACAAGCATATCTCTCTTTAGAAACTTGCTAGAAAAAGTATATAAGACAATGTAAGGCCAAGATGGATACCTAAAAGATTGAAAACTGTCCAGGTGTTTGAATATAAAGAGAAAAAAGCTGGTGCTGTCATTCAACAATTGAAGAACGAACTTCATAGAAGTGGATTTCAAAGTCTCAATGGATTTCAAAGTCTCAATGGATTTCAAAGCATTTAAATTAATTTAGTATCATGAGAAAATTGACGTTTTTTTTTTTTTTTTTTTTTTTTTTTATTTTCGACCGTAAAAATGCGTCCGTTTTATGTTGACAGGAGAGTTCTTATCTCGGTTTCAAATAATTCGTGATGTAACTTAGATATGTGGGAACAAGTTTGTAACCAAACTCAAAAACTTGCCTACATTTTTTTTAAGGGGACTTGGTACCCCTTGTTTTCACAAAAAATAATAAAAATATCGATTTTCTATTTTTTGGGTGTTTATATTTTTCAAACTATCTCCTTATTCTGGCAAGTTTTTGAGCTGATCCTATAAGTGCAATTGCAGAAAAACTATATTCTTATGAAGCATTGCTGCAATAGCTCCTTTGATGTTTCGAACTCATTTTTCGCAGTTCGTGATTTTTGAAATTCCCACCTTACTCAAAATGCTAAAACTTCACTAAATATGAATGAAATGACTGGAAATTTTTTGAGTGTCATTTTTAATATCTCAAATAGGCATGGATTTTTGAATAAAATAAAAACGGTTTTTTTTTTACAAATTTAAAACTTGAAAAATACCCGTTTTTTACGCTTTTTTTATCTATAGGTGCAGTAATTATCGTTTTTCTCGAAAACTATTCTACTTATTCTAAATCCGATGCCTAAAAAGTTAGAGTATATTATTAGGAACATTAAATTAAAAACAGGAAAAAATACTGAAAAATGAAAAAGAATATAAAATTTAAAATTTGATGAATTTTTTAAAAAAAATTTAATTTTTGAAAATTTAGAGCATTATGTGAACTTTTTTTTAATAAAATTTAGTTTTTATTAGTAATACTTCCAAATATGTAAAAATTATAATTTAAAGGCTTAAATAAAAAAATAATAAAAAGTTTGAAGGGTACCAAGTCTCCTTAATAAAAATCTAAAATCACATTGATTTTTTATCACACCTTGTCAAAATAGAGAGGTTTTATTCATTAACTGTCATCAAATGATACGTGTTTGGTAACTGCACTTCATGTATCGTAATAGAAAATATGTAAAAGTGACTATTTTTGTAACAGAATCGTTATCCCAATCCAACTTCCTTCAAAGTTATTTTTGATAATATTTCCTTTTATAATTCAAGTTTATACAAGTATATCAAGTATAAGGCAAGTTTTTGATAACATCTAAGTGAAAAAAGTTTAATACAATTTGTAGTTGCAAATAATACTTAAAATTTTTTATAACTTAATCACAGTATTCTTTTCTTTAAAGGCCAGTTTTGATTATTCAGATGAAGAGTTGGAAATGACAATAGGATATTTAGAAGATAATGTTACAGTAAGTTCATAGTTATGATACTTTCAATGTTTACAATCTAAAAGGAAAACCTTTGGATTAGAAAGATGAAGTATATGTTGTAAAATTTATTATTTCAACACATTACGCCAAATAAAAAATTACATTACAAATTAAAAGCTCTTGATAAATATTTTGAATGTAATGACTCAAAAGATCGTTAACAAGTCAAATCCTGAAATTTTGTTGTGTTTTATTTTTCTTCCCAAGGAACAAAATATTACTTACCTCATTAAAAAAAAAAAAAAAAAAAAAAAAACAGTTAAATTAACATTTTTGAATTATGAAAATATTAACAAAAAATTAGCATTGAATATAATTGAAAAGGTTCTATACTTATATTTCAAATTTCATCGACTTCTTCACTATGACAAATATAAAATCTGGGATTGAATATTATACATTACAAATTAAAAGCTCTTGATAAATATTTTGAATGTAATGTCTCAAAAGATCGTTAACAAGTCAAATCCTGAAATTTTGTTGTGTTTTATTTTTCTTCCCGAGGAACAAAATATTACTTACCTCATTAAAAAAAAAAAAAAAAAAAAAAAAAAAAAAAAAAAAAAAAAAATGAATAACATAAAAAAAATTAACATTTTTGAATTATGAAAATATTAACAAAAAATTAGCATTGAATATAATTGAAAAGGTTCTATACTTATATTTCAAATTTCATCGACTTCTTCACTATGACAAATATAAAATCTGGGATTGAATATTATACAGTACAAATTAAAAGCTCTTGATAAATATTTTGAATGTAATGACTCAAAAGATCATTAACAAGTCAAATCCTGAAATTTTGTTGTGTTTTATTTTTCTTCCCGAGGAACAAAATATTACTTGCCTCATTAGAAAAAAAACAAAAAAAAAAAAAAAAAAAAAAAAAACACACAGTTAAATTAACATTTTTGAATTATGAAAATATTAACAAAAAATTCGCATTAAACATAATTGAAAAGGTTCTATACTTACATTTCAAATTTCATCGACTTCTTCAATACTACAAATATACATCTGGGATTGAAGATTCTGGCGACACCTGGTGATTAACAAGAAAATTATTTGCTTTGCCACAACTAAAGCATGTTTCTTTTACAAGACAAAATTACCACTATTGCCATCAATGGGATTTCAGATCAAAATATTTTTTATATTTTACAGGATGATACCTTTTCCTACAAAGATTTTATTAATCTTCATCTGAGAAGCGATGTACCAGTTGAAGATGACACCAATATATTTGTTCCTACTCCAAATTACTTTCGGAGACTTCCCGCCATTATTGCTGAAACGAAGAAAAGGTAATACTCCTCAACTATTTATTAAAGATAGAAATATATATTTAAAATCTGTTTGCAATCCTGAATGTACAATTGACTTTTTTGTTTTCTTCTAATTTTTCATTATTTTCTTTATTAAGTATAACGTCTGACAATTCCTTTCTAAAAATGAGTAAGGCTCAAAATATATATAACAAAACATAATTTTAAATTTACACTAAAGTTAAATCCCTAAGATACATCATCCTTCTATTCAAGTTTATTCAACCCTTTTCCTACAATTACATTGCCAACCTGATGGCTATAGGGTTAGCGCTCTTAGCCTCGCATGTCAAAGGAGCAGGGTTCGAATTCTGGGTTGGTCATGGATGTTCGTTGTGGTTCGGAATCCACGTTAAGCTGTAGGTCCCGGCCTGATTAGCCGTTATTGTGCACAAAAATAGATGATTGAGCGCACAAACCAACCCAAATCTACAATTACATTCTTACAATCTTCAACAGTTATTGCTAATGTTTTTCCATTGACCAGAACTTTGTAAAACTTTCCCACAATTACAAACCATTGATATTCAATATTATTGGATATTGCATCATAGGCACCAATAAATATTAATGTTTCCCCACTCTTGGTATTTGGTCTGAGACAAATCCCAAGGGCTTGTTTCCTATGATTTCTAATACTGGTGAAACTGGTTGATTGGCTTCTTTTCTTCAGCAGTCAACACGTATTTTCAAAAGCTTTTCTTCCTTTTTTGTGTTGATATACTTTACTGCAATGATGATTATGTAGTGATTCTATCAAAAAAAGTCAATCACCATCATATTCAAGGTAGCACAGTAATATTGGCCAATGTTGGAAACAAAAGTTTAAAACAATAAGCCAGTTCTTACCGAAACTCGAGCATAATTCCAAAATATCCATATTTTTTTTCATTTTTTTTTTTTTTTTTTTTAAAAAAACGTCTCAAAAACATCAAAAAGCATATTTTTGCCTTCTGTCCTTTTATTATAAATACAGTATTTCTCTTTTAAAACTGTTCATCAACATTTGAAAACTATTCCAGTATATTGCATCTGTAACAGCGGTATGTTTACAACGTTACACATCGGTTTTGGTCAATGTCGAAGGATATTGGCCAACGTTGCTGTGCAACTGAAGATATATCAAGTGCAAGTTAAATTTCCCACGTTGTTTATGCCATATGTTGTGCAACTGAGGATATATCAAGTGCAAGTTAGATTTCATATGTTGTTTATTCCATGTCAGATTTTTTTTGTTTACCAGTATAGTAATAATTTTGGCTCCATCTAACGTATTATATCTTCATAAAATATTTTCATAAAATTTAGAACACTTACTATTGAGACCTTGGAGGCATAATGAATAAAATAAAAAAGGTCCAGCCAATTTGGTAAATGAATGTATGGCTGAATTGAGAGCGAAATAATGTAATATGTCAATTTCAGAGTGAAGAGAAACGTATAGAAACTGATGAAGGGATAAAACAAACAGACTAAAAAAACTCAAATTTACCCGAAAGATTAACACACTTGACCGTTTTGTACTTACGTATTATCAACTATGTCTTCAAACAAAAACTGTTGCAAAATGATACAGCGGATTTCAGTTAAATAGTCAAATAAAAAACACCTCTTAATTGCGCGGCACAGCATTCGCATTTAGCCAGGCTTTGCACGGCTGTCTTTTTTGTTGTGATTTACAATGCTGAAAAGTATTGAATGTAGCATTATAATTGGCGAGATTTTACGGTCAATAATTTTAAAATAATTTTAATGGATGAATACAACTGCCCAATACGAAAACTGAGTTACTTAGAGGTGACTGCAAGTTTGTGTACCCTATCAAACATTATTCTGAATTCTTTTATAGAATGTAGAGAAGTGCAAGTAGATTATGAATGGTTTGGTCTGCCGGGATAAAAATACAAAAATAGCCAAAACTGTTCAAAAATCGTGTTGGACTAAATCCTATTGTCAAGTATGTCAAATCCTGCCAAACAATGAACTTTCTTTATTATTTGGTAACTCACTTCTCTTTTTTAATAAGACAGAGTGCAGATGATTTGGATATCTGGCACAAAATACTTGCATCTTTTAAAAGTGAGCCAAGCTGTAGTCATGAGTTACGTCATTAGTGGTTTATTTATTACCTACTTGGATCAGTTTTAAAATATGCAAGTTTTACGAGTTAGAGATCAGAAATCGTCTGCACCCTTCTTCATTGAAAATTAAAGAGCGGTGGGTTACCACACCCACAAGAAAACAAAGAAATCTCATTATTTAGCAGATTATAACATACTTTTGGCAATCAAATTTATTTCAATTAATTCAAGGTCAGATTTTGCACCGTTTTGGCCATTTTTTCCCCGGCAGACCAGTACATTTATAATCTACTAGCATTTCTATACATTGTAAAAACAATCTCAATGATGTTCGATGGGGTACCTTAATTTACAGCCACCTCTCTCTAGGACAATAAGTGCCTACTAACCTCCGCAAAAACTAAATGATCTTCATTGTCTCTTACAACTAGGACTGTCGCGAACTACATCGCATTCTTCATCTTCGACCACTTCTCCAGTGCTGCTTCTGATTCAGCCCGGCGGCTGTCGATGGAGTACGACAAGACCATCGGAATATCTCGTACCAACAACATCGAGAGAGTTTGCCTCCACTGGACGAAAGAGTTGATGACCTTGGCGGTTGGGAGACTATACGTTGAGCGGTATTTCCCGGATCTCACCAAGATGCATGTAAGTGGGTTGGCATTATTTCTAAATTCATGTACGCATACTGTACTGGGTGACACAATATTGGAGTCGTAAAAGTGATGACGTAAAAGTAAATGCTCAAAATTAGATAAGAAATCACACAAAGTGTGATTTACATGAATAGTTTATTTAAAAAAATTACAGAATTGGAATTTCCATACCTCCCTTGTAGTAAAAAAAATAAGTTGCAAAAAAGCACGTTCGTCATTCATTTATTTTAATTATACTGCCTAATCTCTAATTTCTTAAATGTCATTTTTAATGCCTTCTATTTCGGTAAATTCTAGCGACATATTGCTAATTTTTTTGCAATAGTATGGTACAATTTTAAGAAAACTTTTGGGATTTTCCTTCATGTAATACATATGTATAAAACTAAATTTATGTAACTCTAAAAATAAATCTCCAATTAAACACTTATGATTCTTAGCCTTATTTTGAGTATTTTTTGCAAATTATGATTCTCTATCTCGAAAAGTTAAGATAATTCCCTCTGTTGAAAGCTTTTTTGGAGACATTAATAGGATAGTACTTAGTTTGTAAAAGTATCAAACCTTTATTCTATACCCTCTTAATTTCAAATCTCGTAGTAGCCATTCTAAAGGAAACAATTTTTAATTCTGTGAAGGTTTATGGACCTTATGCGATAAAACTCTTCTCAGATTCTTTTACAACTCCGGAACTTCCCGTTCTAATAGACTCAATACAGCTCTTTATACACAACAATGGAGCACAAACAGCAGTTAAAAACTAGATACACAACTGCTAAAATCGACGCAAAAGACAATGCAATACAGTTCATTTTTGGAACTACTCTGAATGCTCACAGAGAGGCAACTTATTAACTCAACTCTCTATTGGCCTTATATCGGAAAGCTTTCTTCGTGAATCTTTTAGAGATAGAAATTTGGAGAATTTTCCAGATCGCAGTCGAAAAACCCTATACAGGTACATGGGGACCGAAAGTGTCGTCAAATGGTCTCCAAGTTTGTGGGCATTTGGCGATTTCTCGCCAAATTTGGCGACCAAAATTAGTCGCCAAAACCGTCGCCAACTTGGCTCTATCTCGCCAAGGGAACGAGATTGCCATTAACCATAATGTTAAATGGCCTTCTCCTTGTAAAACTCGTTTTCCAGCATTATCTCTGTAAAACTCGTTTTCAAGCATTAAAAGACGCATTGCAGGAAAGCGAAGTAAAGACAAACTCTTGCACTGTCTTATGCGAAATGTACATAAATTTTCCTTTTTACATAATTAATACTACGAAATATTTACAATAATACAGAAATTCGTTACAATATCTATACTAAAGTATTTTTAGCTCAATGCAATTTTCTTTTAGGTTAAAAAAATGCTTGAGATGATTAGTTTGGCATATAGTGCATCTATAGACCAAAATGATTGGATGGATGATCAGACACTTCTTTTTTCACTGGTTAAAGTACGTACAATTTGTTGATCACTAGATGATTTTTATTAAATTAAAAACGATTTGCATAAATGCTTTCGGCACGTATCACCCATTACTATCATTGATTATTTAGGCAAAGTATAATACTATTATTATGAAGTATTACTATTTGTGAATCTGATAACATCTTGGTTCTTTTTGGAGCAGACAAACACAAATTTAGCCATTCGGAGGCTTTTTTTTTCTAGTATTTTATACTACATTTTGAAAACAGCTTTAAAGTTTTTGGTCAGAATATCTATACTGTTTTAGGTATTCATTAATTAAACAAAAAATTGAATTTTTTTAGTATTTCTGATGTTTAATTTATGCAGTTTTTACTGGAAATGTACTGCTGGAAGTAGAATGAATGTAATATTTTCCTTGACGTACTTTCTTGTAATAAGTAACTAGAAAATGACAATCGAAAATATTATGCTATTTTACAATCTTACTAAAAATAAAATACAAAACTGACAGTGTACTCGTATGTATGTACTTTATCAAGAAACACCATATTTATTTTTTGCAATTTCCATTCTGCGTAGATTATACTTTCAATTTATGCAATTTTAATGTTGCTCTTATATGTATTTAGATAAAAAGATATCTTAAGTTTTATTTTTTTCAAAACTATCCAAAATGATAAAAGTAGAGGAAATATTACCCGAAATAAATACCACACTTTATCAAGAAACACCACATTTATTTCTTGAAATTTCCAATTCGTAGATTATATTTTCAATAGAATAATATCCAATATACCACATACAAATTATCATATTTACAAATTATCAATCTTTTTCAGCTTCAAAGCATCCAAAGTATGATACTTTACTCAGACTGGATTATGAATGACAAATTATTAGATGAATACTACTCAAAGGTGTAAAAAAAATTATTCTTATTTAGTTAGGCGTTTAAGTAACGATTAAATAAATAACATATAATATAGTATTTAATTTTAATTTTTACTAATATGTTTACTTCTTTCCTGATATATTTCTTAAATTTTATTAATTATAAAAATAATGAATCAATAATAAATATTTCTCAATTAAAAATATTATAAAAATAATTTCTCAATATAAAATATTTCTCAATAAAAAATATCATAAAAATAATTTCTCAATATAAAATATTTCTCAATAAAAAATATTATAAAAATAATTTCTCAACATAAAATATTTCTCAAACAAATATTATAAAAATAATTTCTCAATATAAAATATTATACAAATAATTTCTCAGTATAAAATATTATTAAAATAATTGCTCAATATAAAATATTTCTCAATAAAAAATATTATAAAAATAATTTCTCATTATAAAATATTATAAAAATAATTTCTCATTATAAAATATTATAAAAATAATGTCTTATTATAAAATATAATAAAAATAATTTCTCAATATAAAATATTTCTCAATAAAAACTATTATAAAAATAATTTCTCAAAATAAAATATTTCTCGATAAAAAAACTATAAAAATAATTTCTCAATATAAAATATTTCTCAATAAAAACATTATAAAAATAATTTCTCAATATAAAATAGTATAAAAATAATTTCTCAATACAAAATATTATTAAAATAATTTCTCAATAAAAAATATTTCTCAATAAAAAATATTTCTCAGTAAAAAATATCATAAAAATAATTTCTCAATACAAAATATTGTAAAAATAATTTCTCAATATAAAATATTATTAAAATAATTTCTCAATATAAAATATTTCTCAAATAAAATGTATCATAAAAATAATTTCTCAATATAAAATATTATTAAAATAATTTCTCAATAAAAAATATTTCTCAATAAAAAATATTTCTCAATAAAATATATTATAAAAATAATTTCTCAATATAAAATATAAAATAATAATGCAATTATGTGCGGGGATTTTAATTATTAGTTTACCTCTGATTTAGTTTACCATTGATCTGTACCTAATGACTGAATAGTGTAAGAACGTTTAAAACTTAAGGACTAGAAAAGAAAAACGACATAAGTCCAAAAAAAGAAAAAATTTCAGGAGAGCCGAAAAATGAAAAATATCCGCATTGATACTTAAGGCTATGACTAAGTAACAAATAGAATTTGAATTATTGCTACAAGAGTTCGCACTTTAGGAGTTTTCCAGTTTGCTTAGCTTGGTCTTTAGGACAATTTTCTGTAAAAAAAAAAAAAAAATCGATTCTTATTTTTTTTGTACTTAAGTCGTTTTCTATTTCTAGTCTTCAATTGATCTCTGAAGTGTAGTACTCTGTAGTATAAAATGGTTTACTTACGAAATGCCAGAGAAGATTTGTAAACTACTACATAGAGAAAAAACGTCTAGGCGCGATTCATAAGTTATAGTTAGAGATAAGTGAGTTAAAGGGAACAGTGAGTACTACTAAAAAAATAATTTATTTTTTTTAGCTTGATGAAGTACATGAAGACGACTTTTTGTCAGCCGTTCGGATCCTCCATGAAATTCAAGCAGATGAATTATTCAGCATTTGGAATAAAACTGCTCAACGAAATGACACGTAAAATTTTTTTTTTTTAACGTTATCTAAATCAACTTGGACATTCACTACTTTACCAATCTTCTTAAATGGTGCCATCGGGCATGAATTAAAACTTTCATCAAGGATGACTTTATAACTTTTCCCAAAACATTGACACGATACATGGTATTTTAAAATGAATCGTCATATTTTAAAGATTTATAACAATTCAGCTTTTAATTCGTTTTGGTCCGATAAATGCAGAGGTAGAGAGAGAAACCTCGAATTCCATCCAGTTGCCGACAGATAGCACTAACGCTCTTCCTTCGCTCCCCACTTGAGTTTGTTAGATAGCGACTGCAGAACAGAAATCCTTTTATGTTCTACGCTTCCCGAAGTAAAAGCCAGTAACAACAGTTCAGCAGATTTTTGTCGACATTCTCCCCATTCAGAACATTAGACGGTGGATAAACAATTCTAAGACACACCATTCTAAACAATAAGCAATTCCAAGACATCGAGTTGCATGTCTGGAGGGAAATCCCCTGACGCAAAAATATGCCGTGCATCCACAGGTGGGCATATTGATCATCATTAATTTAGTTAGTAAAAATAAAAAACTTTATCATAAGCCATGAAATATAAAATTAATTTATGTTTCTATGTTCAATATTTTTCATAATATACACATTTCAAATCGGGAGAATCTTTTTGACCCTGTATATGCCCAAGTTTGGGTTAGAAAATTGTAACGATATACCACAATTAACTTCAAATTACTTCATATTGAAATTTTACGTAAATATCTGCAAATAGTGATAAGTGATATCTAGTTATCTATGATTTTCCGTCAGCTACTTTACCATCATGTGGCCCTATTAAAATAAAAACGATAAACTGTTATTGAATAATAGTAGACAGACATATAGAGTAGGTATACTCATAAGGATTTAAAAGTGTTTTTATACATAGATCGAGTTACATTCTACATTAACCTTAGCTTTTGTTTTAATCTTAAAATTTAATTAATTAATTTAATTCAATTTTTAATTTAATTAATTTAGGTTTTTAATCATTTCTTTGTAGGGATGTGACTCTGAGTAATCCTACCATTATGAATGCCTTTTATTCCCCCTCTAATAACTTCATAGGTGAGCATTAATTGCATGCTGATGTCAAGCTTTTAGTTAACAAATGATAAATCAGATAATTTCTAAGTTGAAAAATAAGTTATCTAGAAATACTTCTGAACAATTTCGATTTCATAATGAAGTATCAATTATCTAGTTTCTTAAAAAAGGATCTTGTAGATTAAAAACTTAACTATTGAAATCTTGAAATCTATATATATTCTTCTAAAATTATATCGATTGATAATGTTTGTTAATCCTATTTCCAGTGGTGGAAATAGGATTTACAAAACTTTCCCAATGGTGGATAGGTCCTTAGTGGAAGTTTCATACCTATTGGGAAAAGAGAAGTTTAAAGCTTATTCTTGGTGTCATTTTGATTTGAGTCATAAATAATATTTAAAGAAAGAACTCAGTCCTTCAACCTTCATTGGACAAGCCGAGAACTTTGATTCAAAGAAAAAAATTGTGTTGATAAATCAAAAACTCCATCTTAAGTTGATGCAAAATTTAATTTTTTGGTATTGCTTCGTAGACAAATGTTCAAAATATATTTTTTGATTACATAAATCATCATGGTAAGTTACTGAGAGCTGTTATGCAAGATCCATACAGTTGTTTGTTTTATAGCTCCACAATCTGGGTAATTCCTATATAATTGATTTAAGTCAGGAATCTGCAGACTTTCCTGCCCTAAGAGCCTAAGATTCAATAACAGAGTAACAAGATTTTTAAAAAGCCTATGGCATATGAGACAATGAGGAAGCCTGATTTTGTAAGGAATAACGCATACATTTCTGTCCATTCTTTCGTACGATTTTCCTTCTCATTTTTTCTCTTCCTTTTTGGACCTTTTTCCTTTCGATTTTTTTTCGAATCTAGTATAACAAAAAAGTTTTAGCAAAGCGTGCATACGTGTATAGTTTACAGCAAAATATGTTTTCTACCTCAGTCGAAAACGACAGAACGAACGTCAACAAAAGCTCGATGCAATACAAGAAGAGCACATAACGTCAAAAAAACAGCTTGAGGAGGGATTTCATCAAAATCAGTTCATTTAATTTCAATTTCTTCGAAAGTTGATCTGCCTTTTCTCTACCTCGACTTTTGTCTGAGAACAGAGTCAATTCACCTATAGACTGAGAGGCGACTGCAATATTTGGACCCCATCGAACATCATTCTGAATTTTTTATAGAAATTAGAGAAAAGAGAGGAGATTACGAATCCACTGGTCTTCCGTGGCAAAAATGGCCGAAACAGGTCAAAAATCGACTTTTTATAAATTGAACTAAATCCAATTGTCAAATGCGCCATAAATTGCCAAATAATGAAAAAAAAATTTATTTGGTTACCCTCACTCTTTAATTTTCAATTAAGAAGGTTGCAGACGATTCGGATATCTGGCGATGGTCTACTTTCATCTATTAAAAGGGAGCCAAGTTGGCAAAAAATATTACGTCACTCATGACGTAACTGATGTCGCTAATTTGGCTTACTTTTAAAAGATATGAGTTTTCCGAGCCAGAGATCAGAAATCGTTTGCGCTTTTCTCATTGAAAATCAAAATGCAGTGGGTTGCCAGACTAGAAAGTTTGTTCTATTTTTGGCAAGTTATGACATATTTGGCAATCAGATTTTAGTTCAACTCATTCCGAGTCAATTTTTGGTCAGTTGCGGCCATTTTTGCCACGGCAGACCAGTAGATTCCTTATCTACTCCCTTATCTCCAATTTCTATAAAAAATTCAGAATGATGTTCGATGGGATCCAAAAATTACAGTCGCCTCTCGGACTACTACTCAGTCCATCATCTGTCCTCATCTGTTAGTGTTTCGTCGCGTTTTCCTTATTTCTCGAGTTTATGGGCTTATGGCTCGGCTAATTCTAAGTTTATGATGTGTTTACCCAAACAAATCTCACACTTATTATCAGCTATTGCTTTATCAGTTTATTCTCAAATTGAGTTTGATCTTCAAGTATCCATTAGAAGAGCAGCGTGTGGTTTTGGAGTCGGGGTCTGCCGACCCTTGCTCTTTAACAAGGTTTTTCAAAAATGGATCACGAGTTCTTCCAACTGGCCTTGTTAAAAACATGTTTTTGTAAAAATATGTTAAAAAAGAAATGGCTTTTTTTTTTCTTCACAAAAATTCCTTTTAGGTTAATAAAGCCTCTTTCGCAAAGAGCGTGCGTTCTTTGTCCGTGAAAAAAAAATCAATGCACCGAGTTTAAATTGCGTTACTATATAGTGTTTCTGTAATACTTTGCGTAATCTCCACTAATAAGTTAGCTTGTATTTTTCAAAATATTTGGTTCACATTCAATACTAGAGGAAAAAGTCACAAAAAAACTATCATCAGGATGTGGTGATATTTTTAGTGGGATAGAAGGTGAATGAAGGCAGATAACAGGGAATTCTAATTCGAAATAGTAGAAAAGAAATGGCCTCACTCGAAACTTATAACTTTATAAAGGGCAGTACTTTACTCCAATTTACCCAATTCATTGTATAAGTAAAATGTTGAAATTTATTTCGCTACTTTAATAAAAGTGACTAATCATACTTAAATGATAGTAATATCCTTCTCTTTCATAGCTTTACCAGCCGGAATATTTGGCTACCCATACTACAAATACGGCAGAATTGAGTATGCAAGTTACATACAAAATTCATCTATCTCTTACTGTTAATTTATCGCGTATGTTTAATGGTGTAACTTTTAATTTTAGTTCCATCAATTATGGAGGCATTGGATCAGTCATTGGACATGAAATCAGCCACGCATTTGATACATCAGGTAGAGTTTTCATCCAACAATTGCATATTTAAAAGTTACTAAACATCTCTACTATCGAAAATTTACCTCTAACTTTCTTTAATTGTGAGTTGTTAAGACTGTATAACCGTTTTTAAGCAAAATATACACTGGACAAAAAATAAATAAATAAAGGATAACCAGTTTGTCCCTAATAACTTCTCAGTGGAGCAACATAAATATATGGAATTCACATCAAAGAGATATCTTTATGTAACATAACATTAAGTAAAACAACTCAGTCGCAATTGAAATGCAAATTGTGTAGTACAAATGCATCCACAATGAAAATCAAGCAACTCAATGAGTTGACCTTTACTGTGAGATATGATCTCCCCTGTCATCAGTGTTTGCTAGGAACTGTATTCTCATACTTAACTTGAGTTTCTTGATGAATTCTAGAGTCTAAATTGCAAGTCTCACCTTTTGAACTGTTGTTGCAAGTGATGGAAAGTTCCCAATACATTAAATCCTTCCACAATGAATATCGTAGAAGCGCCTTTCACATGTTTGATAAAATTTGGAATAGAGGAATGATCTGGCTTACGTATAGGAGTGATATTCTTATTTTTTAATCGTTTATATAAAGCAAAAGTGGGATAAAATATGTCATAAATATCAAAAAACAAGTTTTAGAAACTGATATTTCAACATTAAAGATTTGTTTAGATCACGTTAACGTAATTTAGGTAAAAAAATATTTTCTTAATTACCTTTATTTTCTGTTGCGCTCCCGGGGAGCTTAATAAAGCAAACCAACATATAGCCTCAAAAGTTCAGAACTCTTTTCCCACCAAATAGTTATCTTGAATTGGCATTTACCACACAATATCATATTCCCAGCTTTCTAAATATCCTCTGCCGTTCAACATTACTCATAAGACTGAAAAAAATTTATTTCCCTTAAAAAGTATCTGATGTTAAAAAGTTTTAGTCTTGCAAGCAAAATGATGGATTGCTTTATCAAACTCCCCAGGAGCGCAAAATATAACCAAATTCTACTATTTTACTGAAATTACGTTAACTTGATCTAGACAAGTATTTAATGGTAAAATATATGTTTCTAAATTGCGTTGAATGATAGTTATGGAATACTTTATACCAATTTTGCTTCGGATAAAAATTAAAAAATATGAATATCGACCCTATACGTAAGCCAGATAACAACTCTAATCCAAATTTCATCAAGCATGTGTGAGAACTCTTCTACGATATCCATTGTGGAAGGATTTAATGTATTGGAAACTTTCCATCACTTGCAAACAGTTTAAAATGTAGGACGAACAATTTAGACTTTAGAATTCATAAAAAAACTCAAGTTAAGTATAAGAATACAATGCCTAGTAAACACCGATGACAGGGAAGATCTCACACCAAAGGTCAACTGTATGAGTTGCGTGATTCTTAATTTAAATGCATCTGTACATCTGCGCACTAATGATATTCCATTCTTTTGTATATACCCCCACTGTACACTTTGCATTTCAATTTGCGACTGAGTTGTTTCACTTAACGTTATGATACATAAAGATGTCTCTTTGATGAGAATTTCATGTATTCATGTGGCTCCACTGAGAAGTTATTAGGGAAAAACTGATTATCCTTTATTTTTTTTACCAGTGTATATCAGAGAATGATAAAGGTACAATGGCGTAACTGACGGCCCAGCAGAGACAGCAATACGGAGAGACGTAGCAACAAGAAGTCCGACGGTGCAAATAATAAAATATGCAAGCTTTTGAGTAAATTCAGTTGAAACAGTATTTAATCGTATGGTTTATAGGTCATTAGATATTCTTATTTGTCTCGTATCAGTGGTGCATCTGGAAATTTATTTACCAGGTGAATAATATGAAAAACACTAACGCAAAATCCTATCAATTTAAATTGATGTAGTTTTAAAACTAAAATTTAATTCAAATTCGTATTTCTGCAATTAAATTACGACAAAGCTATTCAATAGTAATTATATCAAATTTGCTTTTTCAATAAATAAAAAAAAAATTCTGATAAATTAAGCTAAATAAAAATTCTTCCCATTAATTTTTGAAATATAGAATAAAATAAATAAAATAATCTTTACATGTTAAGAATCTTTGCCTTTCTGTACGTACGAATGTACACTTTCTGTTTAACTTTTAATTAAAACTACCCACTAGCTGAGTTTTATAATGGAAGAGCATGAACAATGGAACTTAGTAGATATTCATATCATCCTTGAACCAAAGTATATAACGCACATCTGTCTCGAAAGTTGGCAAAGAAACTCAAAACAAGGTGGATTTTCAGAAGAAGCCATTAGTGTTTATTGAAATACTAAGTATTCATCAGAAACTAGCAGTAATTACTTCCTAAGTTCCATCTGAGTAAGACACGTACTAAACAACATTAAAAACCAAGACTCCAGACTGATTACGATAGCCGATGTCTGCATTTTTATACCAAAATGGTGCATGTGCAGTGCCTTCAAATCAAGGGGCCTACAAATTGTTTAGTTGCCACTGGCCAATCGAGGTGAAGGTGTCCCAAAAATTTAGGCTGAATTCGTGCATCGCAGAGAACGAGAACATTACAATTACTGTCTACTTATTCTACAAGTATCCCCCGCTAGCTTATCTGTCATTGTTTAAAAGCAAGACTAGCCCTATTTTCCACGGATTTCAGGAGAACGACATCCACCATAGGCTTCAGACATCATTTTACTACATGCACACTTCTATTCTTAATCGGCGAGTCTTGGAACTGTTTTCTTGATAGACAAATAGTACTATCTCCTTTAAAATCACTCTTCAATTTAGGGTTTATATCGATGTAGAAAACACCTTCATAGTGCTTCTTTTTTCAGGTAGAAAATACGATCACAATGGCAATCTAAGAAATTGGTGGACAAACGAAACTAAAGAAAAATATTATGACAAGGCCACATGTTTTATTGAACAATACAACAACTTCAAGGATCCAATATCACCGCTGAAAGTGAGTGGGTAGCCCATACAAAATACATAAATGCCTTTTCAGCCAACTATTCAAATAATATTTAATTTGCATAATCAATGTTCGTATATTTTCAATTTACAATTTATACAGCTGGAACATTAATATTATAAATAATATTTTCAATAAAAAAAAATCGTAACTTACATTATAAATTCACATCAATAAATTGCATTACTTAATTAGATACGCAGAATATCTCAAATCCAGATTCACTAGGACTCAGGATTTTGGATAATTCCAGATTTTAGAACATATCATTATGCATCCACAAAATCAATGAAATAAAACTTAAAAATGGAATAAACTAAGAAAAACCTTATGTAACTTTATGCGGTTTTAAAAATCATTTGTTTTAATCGTAGATGTTTTAACAGTTTTGAAAGTTGACTAAACTTTTCTCCTATTTTGTGAATCACTGTTATTTCCGATTCTGAAATAGTCTCTTTGCTCTAGTCCTTCAATTGCAGGGCCTAATTCTTCAAATAACTTGTCCTTGGAAATTTTATCCTCGACCACTTCCTTTTCGCTGTCATCACTTTCGGGTATGGACGAACTTCCGCTTATATTGTTTTAAGATAGAAATATGGGGGAAGGTCCGGATTTTAGATATTTCCGGATTTTGGAAGAAGTCCGGATTTCGGGTATTTTACTGTACATTCATAACTGATATTACTAATTTACATTGATTCCTTATATAACCAATTAACATTAGTAACTTTAAAATTACATACGTAGATTACTTTATTCCTGCACACTAATATATCAGGTTACAAACATACATTGACAACTTTTATTGTTGAATTAATTTTTGGCATTCCCAATTTATACTAACAACTTGTAATGTAAATCATCAATTACTTACAGTTTCCGAAAAACATTGATAAGTTACAAATATCCACCTTACATTACTAGCTTTAATCTAATCTTACCAATTTATTAACAACTCATACAAGCTATTAACATTGAAAATTTATACAGTAGACCCTCGAAACAGCAAACCCTCCCGGGACCAAGAACAAACGGTCGTAATAACGAAAGGTAGTTACAGTGAATTAAAAAAAAAAAAAAAAAAAAAAAAAAATTGTAGAAACAAGGAAATAAACTAGTAGTTCTTACCTAGAAGCACTAATTTATTTACAATTCGATACATTACCATGGTTTCTGGAAGAATTCCTTTATTGCCGTTTCATTATGTTTCTTTGTGTTCTTTGAAGATTTTAAAAGGAAATTTTCCATGTCTGTTAGTTTTTGAAAAAATCTTCAGTAGTGTCTTTATCGAAAATTCGGCGCAATATTTCAGTTGATTCGAAAGTGGCTTTTGTGGTCGGCCTTTCGCGTGAATTGTCGGCAGATTCTTCTTGTTTTCCATCGAATCATCGATTGGATCGTTTCCAAACTCAGTAATCCGGGAAATAAATTCGTCGTTTATCCTATAGGAATATTCGAAAAGCGCATAAATTGCGACCATTACACAAGGACATTCTCTAAAAGAGAAAAATTTCCAACTCTTGTTTGCAACCTTGCTTTTGGGACACTGGTCTCATTTGAAGCTGAAATTTTATCCCTTTTTAAGATTCTAAACAGCGTACTTTTCTTAATGTCAAACATCCTCGCTACTTCCGCTTTTGATACATTTTTCTTGTCGATCTCGGTCAAAATTTTACACTTGGTATCGATAGAAATCTGATTACGCTTAATTTTAAACGCCATTCTGAACAAAAATTTAGCTTTTCAGGTGACACGTGGTAAGGAACCTAGGACCAATGAATGTTCAAGACTTATGGTGCCAATCTCTTGCCAGTATCGGTATGGATATTTGAGCAACTAATCAGACTGAATGTAAACTTACAGGGTAGTTCACCTTCCTGAAATACCAGCCACATACCTGTCCCCCCTTCTCCCCCCCCCCCTTTCCCCATCTCCATCTTTCCGACGTGCTCTGCACCCCTCTTGTGAACAAGCAAAACAGGTTGAAAACGGTCAAAACCGCATCCTCAGCTGCACCCCACTAGTTCATTGAAAAGCGTTTTCACTAGGGATGGAACGGATATCCGGCAAATATCCGATATCCGGCTGATTTTTTCAATATCCGAAACCCCGTCGGATATCCGATTTGAAATACCGGACATCCGATAATTTCATTCGGATATCCGGCTATATATCCGGCCACCAGGTATCCACAAGAAATAATTTTTTGCAAAAAATAATGATCTTTTTCGGACAAAGGGGACACCGCATCCTACACTTTTTTTTTCAATTTTTTTTTTCTTTGACATAAATTGCAGTCCAGTTAGAAAACGAAAAAGTTCCTTCGTGAGAACTATGCTTTCGCATATCCCTAACTTCAGAGATGAGCTAGAAGATGCATTTAGTTTGAATTCACAGAAAGAGGCGCCGTATTATTGACGCCGAGTTGATAAGCATAAACCATTCCTCTAATCTTTTTCCATACACATCCTTCATACGTGTTTTGCAATATGTTCTTTTCATTCCAAGTTTATGATCTGATTAATTCCAGATGTTATATTTGAATGCTTCTCCGTAAAACACGAACCGAAATACTAATAAATAGTACTTTTTTTCCATAACATAAGTTACTTGTTAAGAATTTTAGTTATTATCACTTCCTCCTTTTTTTCTGACATTTGCAAGCGAGTAAAAATCAATAAATAGCCAATGCGCACTCCTCTATGCTTTTTTTTTTTGTTTTGTTCTATCGACGATAAAACCCTACCCCTTTATGCTGTGAATGGTATGGTCTAATTCATGATTTTTCATTGGCAGAAGTTGAAAGCTGGTATATTTTTTCTGACGTAAAATGAAGTATTGTAATTTTTAGGTCTTTAACGCAGAGCCACAATGTGGAATTATATTTAGCTCTCTAGAATGTCTTGAATCATAGTTTTCTCCAATTACAATCCAATTTATAATTTTTAATAATGGCTCATTTAAAATCACCCATTTGGAAGTATTTTAAAATTAATGGAAATGACGAAAGCTAAGCCCTATGTGTTACTTGCTCCACAGAATCGTTTAAAAAATATATTGTGCGCGGCAGAAGCCCAAAATCCTTTTCCACAAAACCCTTATGGAACCATTTAATGAGTGTGCATAAGGAAATTCACGAAGCTTAAAAGACTCACTAAATGCATCAAATATTGATGAACAAGAAAAAACAATTCATCAAACGAGAAATGCACGCAGACAACATTGGAATCGACATTATTTGTACCAAAATTGTGGAGTTTAGATGATCCTAAAGCAAAAGCCTTAACCACAAAAATATGTAAGTACTAATTTTGTTTGTTTGTATTAAATATATATTTTAAATATGGTATAACATAATGTTGATGAATTTTGGGTTCGAAATTTTTTAAGTTTATATTTAAAGACGGAATATTCCGATAGATCCAATTTAAGTTTTCGATGAGATTTCTTTAAATCCGTAATGTTTTAGGTGCATTACAAAAAAAATAGACTTCAATTTCATAAAATATTTGAAATAAATCTTTTATTATTAACAAATGCATCCGGTATAATTTTGTAATCATTTATCAATTATAAACAATGCATAAAGTAAATTGAAATTGAATCAATTTACAAACGTATTTCTGAAATATTTTCATCACATTGCAGAATGTTTGGTACAATTTTAAGTAACACACAAACAAAATGGTGATGAAGTTTCAAAATTGTTCAGCAAGTGTAGGTATTGGCATCACTAAAACATCGTTTCATCAACTAAAGTTTAAATAAAAAAAATTAACTCAGTGGCGCAACAGCCCTTGTGGACCAAGGCCTGCTGGGCCCAGCTCAGCTTTCTTGACTGTGGCATTTGTGTGTCACATAGCAGATGTTCCGGTCAGATGGTCATTCTGACGCCGAACCCCCTTGTTTAGTTCTCAAGCATACATGGTCCTCCTCAGTTTATTTCTTTCAGGTATAAACAGCTAAGTCAACCTTGCCCAGTCCGCGAATCAAATCATGGACCTGTGGCATGCAGTGCGGTGCGCTAACCACTAATTATAATTTACTTGATACTTCATATCATTACCATTTTTTTCGTATAGCATATCGTATAACTATCGTTTTTAGTATATAGACCGAATATCCGGCCGGATATCCGGTGAAATCCGTTTCGGATATCCGTATCCGGTAGACATGGTACCCCGGATATCCGAAATCCGGTATCCGGCAAAACTCACATCCGTTCCATCCCTAGTTTTCACGAATTTCGATGAAAATATGTGATCGCTCTAACGAAAAATTGCCTATGTTTCGGTCGTTGCAAGAAATAAAGGACTTTAAGTGTTGGTCTTTATAACGAAAAAATCGCTATGTGGGGTCGTTCAAAAGAGGTTCTACTGTAGTACCCATTTCAAATCGTAAAATTATGCAGTCTCAGAAATTGAAAGTTAAGTATCCTAAAAAAAAAAAATAAAAAAAAAAATAGTAATAATAATATATATATATATACCTCGAAAAAGGTTACTTTACCAATTGGTACTAACTTTATAAGCCATTCGTATGAAAATCTTATGTAACCTTCACAACATTTGAAACTGACAAGATCAGTTATTTCTTATTATTCACAATTTAAGGTATACATATACAATTGAGATGATTTTCTTTAATTTTTAGGTTACAATTTCAAACTTTTGGGCAGTATATCAGAATTAAAAATAATGCAGTCTTATATATAAACTTTTTTTTTCCGTCAATTTTTTAATCAGCTAATTGCAATTAAAGTGACTAATTAGGACATTATTAGAACATACATAAATAAACTTATAATTAACTTAGAGGTATTATTTTTATTGCAAATAAGAGATATTATATTGACGCATGTTCCTATGGAGAATTTTGAATTTAGCTTCATTGTTTTTTTAATTATAAATTTTTAAATAAAAAGTTTGAAAAAATACATAGTTTTTAACAAAAAATTAAGATTAAAATATGCATAAAAAAATGTGTTTATAGCAATATATATTAGATTCTCCATAGAAACACATTCACAACTATTGTCTGCAAAACAAAATTAGAATTTTGTAAATCGGACAATTTATTATGAAGTTATGACCGTTGGCGTAAAGTCATATAACACCAAAATGTCATTCTTCAGAAAACGCGTTTAAAGTTTACTACACTAATGAACGTGATATAAAACAGGTTCACAAAACCTACTGTAATTTAAAAAGTAATTTGAGTCTCAGAAAGATGGTATCATTTGAATGGTAATGAATTCGGGAATATTTTAAAACCAAAAAACAAAAACGCAGACTTGAGTCAAATTTTGCGATTCCTAATGTATATGTATACCTTAAGATAAACATTGCAATAAATACTATTATATCTATTTATAGTATAGTACTCTCTCTTATTTAGTATTTTATTGCAGACTGATGGTAAACATACCTTAAAAGAGAATATCGCTGACAATGGAGGAGTTAAAAGCGCATTCCAAGTAAGATGAAGGCTTCAAAAAAGTTCATTTTTTTTTCTTCAAAACATGAGAATTGTAGAAAAGCTTTTATGCCTGTCATACGAAGACTAGTAATTCAATAACATCTCACTTATATTTTGTAAAATAAAAAGCTACACGAGTAAAATCTATTACTAATAATTTCTGGTTGAAAACTTTTTTTATACAGCGATTCTTTTTTCCCCTTTATACAAAATTAATATTGTTTATTGGTGTACCAATTTAAAGGATAAGATATTTACTTCTGAAAAATAGTTAATGTATAATTACGCTATGTGATATGTGTTTGAAAGCTAAGGGTAAAAAAATCAGAAATAGTGCGAAGTTACAATAAACGACAGCAGTACTATATAAAAAGAGAAATTCTACATTTATGTATGTCGAGGAAACCTAAAGAATCTTATACCACTCAGCAGTAGAATACAGTATATAACTCGAATGAACCTGCAAAAAACTAATTCCGTTACACAATCTTAACTCCGTTACACGTGTCTACTAGTAATTTAAATTCAGCTTTCACTAAAAAGGTGCTCCAATTTATCAAAGTTTTCAGGAAACAGTTCTAAATACAGCTCTTTCAACATAAGCTTAGCGTTTTGATGTATCCCTCATTTACCACAAATATATTTCAGTGATCTTTTTAGCAATCAACGGGTCTTCTTTTCTTGTTTCCAAACACACCAAAAAGTAATTTGTGACTAAAAGTGAAGTGAGCTCGTTTTCATTCTAAGCCAAAGGTAATTTACTTTTGCTATGACGCAAAATTTGGAATGATATTTTGAACTAGAATATACTTATTCATCATTATTGTTATCGTTACACATTTATGTGAAACTCAATTTTCATGACACCATAACCAAACACTTGAGTCGGAAGCAGAATATTGATCTAGCATGCGAGAGATTTCTAGTTTGATTCCTGGTATGAGAGCTCTGCAATCTCCATTTTGATAAAAGGGTAGACATGATATTGATTGAGAAGTTAAGTCCCTCGTTTGTTGTTTAACTGCCTAATGGAAATTGTACAAGATCTAGTCACAAATGTTGACAATGTCCCCATACATTCTGGAAGGTCATCTGCCCCTTAAATTCAGATTGAGCAAGTGTTTCATATATTTTTGTTAAATGTTTTTCAACACAATAGAGTTTCAGTGCGTTACCATGATGAATCTAACTCGAAGAATCAAGCCTATAACAACGTTATTTTTGCATTATGTAGTTTTGTACATCTATTCATTTAACTTTAACTTGATTCAAGAATTTGTTATTGATTGCCTTTATGAAAATTTTCCTAAGTTTTCATCAGTATATAATTTCTTATGTACCTTTGTAGGCCTTTCGTCTTCATCTTGCATTATCAGGCGAAAATTTAAGTTATAGGAAACGATTGCCTGGATTATCGGCCAGTCCGGAACAGCTGTTCTTTTTGGGTTATGCCTCGGTAAGGAAGAGTTACTTATTATTGGATGTAATTATAATTGTGCATATTACATTATTAGTTAGAGTAAAACTGTTAGTTCATCTCATAGCATTGCTTTATTTGATTGTCACCATTAATTTTTCTCAAATTATTACCCAGAAAAAAATATAGTAAGTGAAGAGTGGATAGGTAACTATTTAGTATCGATATATTTTTCATAAAATGTATCATTGATACAAAGAAGTTAAACTTAGCTCAAAGCAGTCAAATAACAAATTCCTATAAAGCTGGGAAAATAAACTAGCAGTCCAACTAAAATACGATGACACAATAAGAACAGTTAAGCTAATTACTATAATTAACATTTATTAACACAATAAGGAGGACACTGTGTGATGTAAAAATAAACGAATTGCATAATTTCATTAAATCTATTTTTCTTATCAAATTTTAATTTATTTTCTTCAGCATTACTCGACTGTTTCATATTACCCTATAAACGTAAATTTTATATAGAAAACGATTGAATTACATAATTATAAAAAAATAATTTTAACTCAGTTCAAATTACGCTAATAAATTTAAATGGTAATACCTAAAATTCCTTTATTTCGAACACATCTTATATATTGCATTAACTTTCTTAGCTGTCTACACAAATAATCTAAAATTGAATGCATTTTTCATGTGTATATATCTTTAAACTGAATGTGTTTTACAATGAATTTTCAAACATGCATAGAATAACAATTGTAAATATTTAGGTGTATTTAATATAATTAGGTGTTTAAGTAATCCAAATTCTGAAATATATAATTCTTACGTATGATGTACAAAGATAGAAAATTGAGTTTTGCAAAATCTTTTTAACTAAAATAAACTTTAAAAAGTCATTCCATAATGGAATTAACAATAATTTTAAACATACACATCTCAATATGAACAATTACTAATTACTGTTTTTATTTAGATTTGGTGTGGAAATATGACGGATAAATACGCAGCAAGATATGCACAATTAGATAATCATTGTCCCAATAAAATAAGGTAATTCAAAATTAATTATGCTAGGTACTTCTTGCTACCACATAAAAGTAGATATTATTGAAAGAAATATTCCTCTCTAAGCTTAAATGTAAACATTAAGAGGAAGACATAGTAAGGATTATTCCCTATACTCACTATGTTACAATCATCTAGCCCAATGCATTTAGAAACTACTTTCTATAACCACCTTGATATTTGGTGAGTAGCTGCGAAAATGATACCTTAATGAATTGATTTTTTTTTTTCATTTTTATGTCTATCTTTTGTAAATTAAAATTAAACTAGCAAAAGACTAAACCAGGTGGAGCCACTATATATGCATTGACATAAAAATTTAAAGTATAAAATAAAATATATTCGACGCTATTTTCGAATTTCTAATTTAATGTTATTTCATTCAGTGTTCATTTTCGTTCCTACTCACCAAATTTTAAGGTTTTATACAAAGTAGTTTCTAAATGCATTGCGCTAGAAGATTGTAACATAGCGAGTATAGGGAATGATCCTTACTATGACTTCCTCTTGAACAATTGGGTATTAAGAAAAAGTTGCCAGGGGGTTTACTATAAATAGAGAATAAGTGTAAATTTAAAAAATACTAAACGATAATGATTTTCACAAGGAGGTTTAAAAGTTACAGAATTTTAATATTTATACAAAGCCTGTAGGTAAAAAGGGTTAGTTACAAAAGTTTTAATGAGGCTACATCACATCAATGTAAACAAACTGACATTCTAGGATTAAAATTGATAGACTTGAACCGAGATAAAAATAAAATCTGTCGTGTCTTTATTTAAAAAGTGTATCCATACTTTGCTTTTCATAATGCTATGCCTATGTCCAGATACAAACTGTTTTAAACGTTAAATTAAAACTTTCTGATGACTAAAAGACTGTTTCAATATATGCTTTATTAAATGCAAATGATCCAAAATCTTTAAAAAACTTTATATCTGGAAATTATATATCCATGCGTACTATCCGGCTTAGTTCAAAATCTTCGTTTATCCCAAACTCTTTTTTTTTTTTTTTGTGATAATATTAACTATTACGACTGTGCAGGGTATACTATTTTGAGTTTCCTGCAGTTAAGTAAGGCAATATAAAAGTTAACTTAAAATATATGCAACATTCTTAATCTTGGGCATTCGCTTTTAAAAATTATTAAAACCTAAAGTACATAACACTCATTTATCAAGTACCGAATATTGCATTTACTAAAATCAGTGATGAAATGAAAGAAAATACTGCGAGACATTTATAAAGGATTCATTGAAGGAAAATTTTAGATTTAACAAAAAAAAAAAAAAAAAAAAAGCTTTATTGAGAGTACAATTTAAATCCTGACAAACCATAGACATTTTCCTACATATTTTAATGCATTTAAGTACTATAAACTGTACATGCACCTCCGAATTCAAAGAAGTTATGCATCCTTTTAAAGGCCGGATCAAAACTGAATTTGGAAAATAAGAAGTATATCTAAACAGATCACTTAAACTCGAGAATGCTGTTCAAGAAGAAAGTAAAGTAGCTTCTGGGAATATATATTTGATAAAAATGTGCTCAATATCCATGTTTTCCAAACTGTGAGTAGTGGGTCTTTCACACAAGCCTTGATGGGAATATTTGTTGTAAAAAGTTACTTAATGTTTGTTTGTTTTTTCTCCTTCACAAAAGTTCCGTTTTGGTCAATAAATAACTATTTCCGAAAGAACGTATGCTTTTCGTCTCTAATGAAAAAATTCAATCCACCTAAAGTGGCTGGCAATACTTCAAAGTTTGTGATCCCTGCTTTTGAGCACATTCAATAGGTGTAGTTTAATTATGTGGTGTGGCAACCCTGAATTATTCCATTCGCATTGCGAAACTTCGAGATATTGTATGAGTATACAAATATGTATAAAACGTAGGTTGTATGATATAGACAGCTTTATACTCTCATAACATATCTTTCAGATGTTATGGCGACTCCAATGTTACCTACATCGATATCAACTTGTTTTTTTAAGTAATGTAAAACAATTATTGATTATTTTCTTTCAGAGTGAATGTACCATTGTCCAATTTCAAGGAGTTCTCCAAAGCCTTCAAATGTAAAGCTGGCACGCCCATGAATCCTCTGCACAAATGCAGCTTGTGGTGACTTCAACACACACAAAAAATCCAGATGTGCAAAATAATACACATCGGTGTCACTTTTTGTGTGCCTATTAGAATAAAAATATTGTTGCATTCACTATCCCGTAAATGTATTTGTTTAAGGTACTGCTAATATGAATTCTGCTTCGTAATATACTTACAAAACTACTTTAATCCTTTTCCAATCAACAAGACCGAAGATCATTCTTTTTAAATCCTTTATATTAACTTCGATTTTGTGTGTATGTTTGTTGATGGCGAGCAAATCTGCGGAGGACTAAGTAACCTCCTTGCCGTTATCCTATCGATCTGAAACTTGGCATATAGATTCGATGTCGATGAAAATGCATTCTATCAAATTTTGGGAGCTGCCACTGTTCCTAAAAAGTCGCTTTTACGGGGTACTAATAAACCAACTTATCGTCATCCAATCGCGCTGATATAGCATTTAACAAGTCATTGAAGAAACTTTTTACTATTGCCAAAATTGCTTTATTAAATAAATTATGAAAATGTTTTAATCAGAATAAATAAAATATATTTGGTTGTGAGTGCATGAATTCACATTCATTTTAATGAATAAATTTTGAAAAGCAGAGATTCTACTTTCGATGAAAACAATGGCAAAAACCCAGGGAATGTTTGGTATGTAGAGGACTAAATCAAAATAACTTATTTAACGAAATTTTATAAACAATTAAAATTTAAGCTTTCCAAAAGCCAAACTTTATTAAATATTATAGTGAAAAGTTCAGTCTAGGAAATTAGATAACTAGTTTCACAAGCGGAAAATCTAACCAACCCTTTTTCCTTACAAAAGGTAAGTTGAAGCAAGTGTTCTGTTGAACTATGCATTTGAACTTTCTTGTCAAAAGTGCATATCAGCATTAAATAACAATCACTAAATTGAATATGTACAGGAATTTATCTGGATCAACATGGATATAAGTTTCCAGCCAAATATCGTGCCAGCCCATTAACCCATTTTCTAAACGATGAAAATTCTTATTGGGAACTTGCATACTAACTTCTGTTATATTTTGCTGAAGAAAGGATAATACCGCTGTTGAGGGTGCCAAACTGGAAGATAAAGTGTTTGCATTGTTATTTGCATGCAGAGGTGTTAAATTTGGCAAAAAAAAATCCAATATGTCTTAAAGATTTTCTTATTAAAAATAATTTTTAAAAATATGAATTGCAAATTATTTTTGTGCAAATCTAAAATTTACCTAAGTGTAGAAAACCTGCTGAGTATGGCTAAAAGTAGAAAACTTTCTCATATCAATAAGCAATTCAATAAATGAAATAATATTATTGATATAGAGAGCTTTTTCCAGACAATATTTTTGCAGATCCTAATTTTATTTGCTTTTAGCGATGGGTCGGTAAAAAGGTGCCTCTGAACTTTTTTTAAATAGATTTCTAAGTGGGTTTTTATTTGAGTAATAAAAAAGCTACACTAAACAGTTCATTTTTCATTAGGACAATTTTCAAAGATGTGTAAATTATCTGAAAAATCCTATAATAAAATTATTTAATATTATTATTATTGTATTCTGGAAAAATAGGACAGTTGTTTTAAACTTTTACAATTATTTACATTGTTATAAGAACATTAACTGAATTCATTAAATATTTTTATTTGGAAAGATGTTTTCGTTATAATGTACCTTAAAATGGTGTCAAATGTGTCAGTTCCCGTTACCAAAGTATTCTCATGTTCAAACAATTTAAAAAGTTATTTTCACATGGTCACATTTAAAAAGTTATTATTATGGTCAAATTCTAAACATATCGGGTGAATAGAAATTATTGCTGGATCAAAGAAAATATCGCTGTACGCACATTTATTGTTATTGATAGTATCGTTATAAATAGGCTTCACTATATAACAATTATAGGACTGAAGATAAGTGCATACATGCTCACTTAGTTCATTCTGATTTAGTTAAAATAGAAAGTGGGTTTCTACAAAAAATGGTCTTTGAAGGATGCAATGGTTGATAAGCTATAAAAAGATATAAAACCCTCACCTTCCTTACAATAATAATGACGCTTTTCGAAACACCCAATTAATGCCTTATTTTTGTTAAGGCGTCTTCTCACTTTAGGCACCTCGAAAATAGGCTATTTTCGCGATTTTTTTTCGAGGATTTTTGCAAACAATTATGGGATAAAATGGATCCTATATAATAAACACATCTTTCAAGTACAAGAAATTTTTATTTTTTTTATTTTTTTTAACAATTATTATAATAAAACAGTAGCATCGAAAAACCCGTGTAGAAATGTAATGTTCGTGGCTTGTTGATGAAATTTCGGAAACTATCCGGCCGATTGTCATGAAATTTGAATGACATATTCTTCATAGTTATGGCTATAGCGCATATTATCAGATTTTTGATATTCGTGAAAATAACAAAATGGCGCACGTTTTTTGAAAAAGTAAAAAAAAAAACGCGTTTTTTTGCAGTTTTTTGTAAAAAAAAAAATACTTTAAATCAAAATTTCAAAAATCTGATGATATGCGCTATAGCCATAACTATGAAGAAAGTTTCCGAAATTTCATCAACAAGCCACGAACGGGCCACACGAATTTCTACACGGGTTTTTCGATGCTACTGTTTTATTATAATAATTGTTCAAAAAAAAAAATTCTTGTACTTGAAAGATGTGTTTATTATATAGGATCCATTTTATCCCATAATTGTTTGCAAAAATCCTCGAAAAAAAATCGCGAAAATAGCCTATTTTCGAGGTGCCTAAAGTGAGAATAAATTAAATACATAACACAGAAAATAATAAATTTCCATGCTTCAAATTTTGGAATCTTTTGTTTGAATGGTATCATCCCTAGAAGCTCAGTGGTATTGGCCAGTGTCTGAAGCAGGGGTTCTGGGAAGATCGGCCAGTCTATGCTGAATCTCGAGGATCGTTCAAAAATATTTTTATAAAAATAAAATTCCAAAACATCACAAAACATATTTTGGACACCTCCGTCCTTTTTCTTAATTCTGCATTTCAATTTTAAAACTCTGCATCCACATTTCAAAACTTCTAATATATTTTACTCAGCACTGAGCGAGTTTGACCAAGACCCATAGCTACGGCCACTTTGCGACAATCCACATAGGAATTGACCAATAACGAGCCGATATTGGCCAGCGGATTTGTGCTACTGGAAATGGTTCCGGCTGCCATTTTCTGCCTCTATTAAGAGCTTTACTCATCCATTGTATGTCTCGTAACGTTGAACTACAAGAGGACATTAGGTCAAAATCTTCTAGTGCAAACTTCTTCTTTCCAGCCTCATCACATCAACAAAAGGACATTAAAGCCGTGACCTATATGTAATGTACACCAGCCTCCTAATAATCGTAAACAGCAGTATTCGGAAAATCAGGATCGAATTCGTAATCTACCGATCACAGATCTCTGGTTGTCTTATAAATTGACTATGGCAATACTTCAGCCCCAAGTCAATAACAAAGAATGTAACTATCAAGAAGTTACTTAGAAATCAGTGAGTATTTCTTTCCACTTAATTTTCATTCTGAAATCTGAATTAAAGAAGATATACAAGAGTATCGCTCTAAAATACACGATGTCTTTTAAAAAAAGAAACGTCCAAAATATCAACAAAAAAAAAAAAAAATCTGCCATCCGTCCTCTCTTTTCAATTAAATATTTTAATTTTAAAATTGAGCATCAACATTTGGCAAGCATTGGACGAGATTGACCTATATCCCTCAGTTTAAAAAAATTCACATCAGGTGAAAGAGTTTACAACATTAAATTTAGTGTCGCCATCTACGGCATTAGATAAGTATCATAAGTATTCAGTGCATTGTTTAACCATTTCAAAGAGCATACGCTATAACACAGGGGCGTACTGGCCATAGGGTTGTCCGGTGCAATCACCAGGCCGGACAGTGTCTATATAAAAAATGGGCCGGTCTGATACGAAGTTTTTTTTATAATTATTTTTCAATATAAATAGTTGCTTACCTAAACGGTTTTTTTTTTAAAAAGCCCAATGCATCCAATTCCCAATCATTACCTCCCTCCCCTCCTATCCCCAGGTGAAGCCTTTCGTTTCGTAGGGGTAGTAAGAGGTTCTAAGAAAAGTAGAAGCACTAAGATTTATATATAATATTATTTCTTCTTGCTTATTTTATAGCCTTTATGGCTAAATATTTACTATCAGTTCAAATGTCACTTTCTAACAGACCTACTAGTTAAATTCTTGGACATTCTTTATTTTATAATTCCTATTTCTTTGTTTTTTTAAACAAACTATCGATGACTTATGGAAACTTAAGTTCTCTCAAAGGAGATATAAAAACTAGAGACAGAGAAAATTTTATTTCATTAAACTTATTATTATAACAATTCAATTTTAAAAATTTATAAATAAAATAATTAATTATTGAAATCAATTATTAAATACGAATATTTAAATAATAAAATATGTTAATTATTAAAACTATTTAATTATTAAAAATTAATTACTTAATTATTGGAATTATTTTATTAATGATGATATTTAAAATTTGGGCCGGCACAAATCTAAAATCACCCGGCCGATTTTATGACCCAGTACGCCCCTGCTATAACATGTTTGGTTTTATGTGCAGGCGACAATGAAAAAAATATAAATAATTTCGCGATCGAAAAAACGCGCTTGTTTTGTGAAGAGCTGATAGTATTTCGATATACATCCAAAGTACTTCTCTTTTGCTTTCTTCCTCGGCATTTGTGATGTAGTAACAATTGCTTTTTTTTTGTTTTTGTGCAATAAGGGGACTATTAAGGCAAAAATTTCAAAATTTTCGATTTTTATATTTTAGAGGAAAAATATAGCCTGAAATTTTAGCTTTCAGTACATACCTTACTTTTGCTAATCCGAGAAGAGTTAAGAATATTATTTGAATTTTTGTAAGCGCGCATATCAGAAATCGTCTGCTTTTCATTTTCTTTATTCCCTTTCAAGCCTTTTAGTTCTTCATGAGGGACTGTTGCTCAACGTGTAATAATAGCCTTGATATCTCTTCATCGAAAAGAGAAAATAAATTAAAAAGTTCTAATTTTGTTCATCTAAACTACTCTAAACCTCAATGATAACATACTAACTGGTAATTTTTCTCTTTCATAAGTCACTCTAACTCTAAACTTCAATGAAAACATATATTAACTGCAAATAAACATAGATACTTCCAAAGTGAAAGAAGATTTACATATGATTCGACTGGTTTTTCAATAATGCATGCTTTGAAATGAACTTTCACAGCATTCATTATTAAAATTCTTTACTAATTAATAATTAAAAAAATATATTGCATTGCGTGACAATGACAAAAAATCTTCTGTTTGGATCTCTTCAGAGTTTGACACTTCGTTAAAATATCCAATTTATAATAGTTTCATAAAACATATCTTTCTAATACTATTTTCTAATACGCCGGTCGTCAATTAGTACCAAATGCTAGCAAAGTAATCGTAATTTTTTTTTAATGTAAAACAAATTATGCTACCTAATTCCCAAAACTTGGTAACGTGGCATGAAGTCGAAGATCTCTTACAGCATGCAAAATATTATAATATCGTGCCCTCTGCACTATCTCAATGCAAATAATATGGGCGAAACGGCAATAGAGGGAATTAGCCTTCATTAATAATAAAGTTTCATGGTGCGATATTCTTACATATGAGACACAAACAGTTGTAGATGGGGTCATGGGATATATATTTGAATGAAAAACAACAATGTGAAATGTTGAAAAATGGAATTTAAAATAAACCAGATCGGAAAAATATATATTCTTAAATCATCAGGCGTTGTCACACTGCCAAAATTACCTAATACCAAATATTCCTTTACAAAATTTCATTCTTTGGTAATGTTCGATAATTTCAGGAACAATTAGAACAAAACGAAATAAATGTCATTTCTGAAACAAATGTTCATAATAAAAAGAAAGACTGACTTGCTATGGCCACTTCTGAAATTGTGGATATCGACTCCTTTGATCAACTTATTCAATCTAATGAGAGAAAAATGTAAGAAAAAGTCATTGCTCAGTTAGGAATTGATCCAAGCTCTTGTAAAATTGAAGATATCAAAAAAGGTAAAGATGAGTTGACAGGGGATGGAAAAGGAGTAAGGAAATTGCGTCGATAAAGTATCTGACGATGATCGCCAGGGAAACTTTTTGGTCAAATTAATTAAGGATTTAAAGAATGACTCTGAAATTAAAAGAACCTAAAACAGTTGAATAATATGTAAATCGTCTTTAACTAAGTAAATGCTGAAGTATCCATCCTTATTTGCACTTAAGATCTTATCATTAAAGTTCAAAGTAGTTAAAATGGGCAAAAATACAACTTTTCAATTTATTTCCCCTCTGCGATGAAGAGAAAGCAGGGCAATTAGAATTGAGTTCAGAGAAGTTAAAAAAAAAAATAATAATAATAATAAATGCACAACACCGACGTCGCATGAAACATTGTAAACTGGCCGTTTTTACCGAGATTGACCAATATCAGACAATGTTAGAATTTGCTGCTCGTTTTGAAATGATAATGCATTGTGAAAAAATGAAAATATTTATGTTATAAGAAAGGAGGTATGGTTTTAAAAATTGTTTGGTGATGTTCATGACATGTATATTTTTTAAAAATTGTGTAATTTTGAACGACACTCGAGTATATAAGCCAGGATTTGCCAATCTCCCGGAACACCTTTTTCCGATATTGGTTAATACTGCTGTGATTACTTAGTAGTATACCAGGCACTTGGGCGTAATTTGAGTTCATGGGAGGAAGCATGGCTATACAAGCATATTTTAGTGACTTCATTGGATTGCCGTTTTCTGATTGGAAGCGGATGTGTCTACGGAAGCATAATAATGTGTGTTTATGTGCCTTGTTTAGTGACGTTTTCGGTGTGACGAGTTCTTATTGGTTTCGGGCTTGAGTATGATATCACCGAAAGCTTTGTATTGCTGGATTGAGTTTTTTGGCGTCTATTCTTGTGTTGTTTGTTAAAAATTAAAACTCGTTTGAATTAAAAATGTATTTTATATTTTTAGTGCTTATTTTTCTTTCCGATGATAAATTTACACTTCATAGTCGTTTTAGTAACGTCCTTTTTGTATATTGACCAATATGTAACACTTTTATCAACGTTATTTTCTTTGCAAATATTAGTTGCATATCCAATCATGGCGGAAAAGGTACGCAATAAAACACCCTATTTTTATTTTTAATACAAATTTGAAAAAAATTGTGGTTCAGAATAATTTTCGAAAGATGAAATAACATTTAAAAAAATAAACCGCAAATTTTTTAGTACTATTCAGAAAAACGCATATTTAACTCTCAGTGCCCTTATCTACTTATTTTTTAATCTTTGCGTTAAGACACCAAAGATAATCTATGTTTTTAATTCCCTTTCAAGACTTTCAGTTCTTCATGAGGGGCTGTTGCTCAACGTAAAATAACCTTGCAATCTCTTCATCGAAAAGAGAAAGTAAATTGAAAAGTTTTAATTTTGCTCATCTAAACTACTTTAAGCCTCAATGATAACATACTAACTGGTAATTTTGCTCCTTCATAAGTCACTCTAACTCTAAACATTAATGATAACATATTAACTGCAAATAGACATGAATACTTCAGCATTTACAAAGTGAAAGAAGATTTACATATGATTCGACTGGTTTTTCAATAATGCATGCTCTTAAGTGAACTTTCACACAGCATTTATTATTAAAATTCTTTACTAATTATTGCATTGCGTGACAGTGAAAAAAAAATTTCTGCTTTGATCTCTTCAGAGTTCGACACTTCGTTAAAAAATCCAACATATAAAAGTTTCTTAAAACATATCTCCCTTACACTATTTTCTAATACGCCGGTCGCCAGTTAGTACAAATGCTAACAAAGTAGTCATAAAAAGAAAAGAAAATGTGAAATAAATTGTGCTGTCTAATTCCCAAAAATTTAGAATGTGGCAAGAAGCCGAAAATCTTTCATTGTATGCAATATAGCACAGTATCGGTCGCTCTAGACTATCTTAATTCAAATAAAACGGGTAAAACAGCAATAGCGGCAATTAGTTTTCATTAATAACAAGGAGTCCTGGTGAGATAGTCTTTCCATTCGAGACACAAATAGTAGCAGATGGGGTCATGGGATAAGTTTGAATGCAAAACAACAACGTGAAATGTTGTAAAATGGAATTTAAAATGAACCAGATTGGGAAAAATATCTATTCTTAAATCATCAAACGTTGTTACGCTCCCAAAATTACCTAATATAAGATATTCCTAAACAGAATTTCTATCTTTGACAAAAATTGATAATTTCAGGAACAATTATAATAAAACGAAATAAATGTTATTTCTAAAACAAATATTTATATAAAAAAAAGAAGACTGACTTGTCATGGCCACTTTTGAAATTGTGGAAATTAACTCCTTTGATCAACAAAGTCAAAATATTCAAACTAATGAGAAAAAAATATTAGAAAAAATTATTGCTCAATTAAAGGTTGATCCTAGTCCTTGTAAAATTGACGATATCAAAAAAGGCAAAGAGTTGACTGGGGATGGAAAAGGAGTAAGGAAATTGCGATTTGGTAACTACAGATTTCTCTACAAAGTTGATAGAATACATAATCGCGTAAGAGTAGCATTGGGTCACAGAAATAAAGTTTACAGGAAGCACTTGAAAGAACTAAACCAAAATTAAGAAATTAAAAAGAAAAAATATCAAAACTAGCACGTAAAATCTCTTAAAATATGTGATGATCGTCTGGAAATCTTATTGGTCAAGGTATTTAAGTATTTAAAAAAGCGGAAGTGGTCATTGGATATGTTTGAATGAAACACAATAACGTGAAATGTTGTAAAATGGAATTTAAAATGAACCAGATCGGAAAAAATATGTAATCATAAATCATCAGACGTTGTTACACTCCCAAAATTACTTAACTTAAGATATGCCTTAACAGTAATTCTGTCTTTGAGAATAATCGATAATTTCAAGAACAATTATAACAAAACGAAATAAATGTTATTTCTAAAACAAATATTTATAATAAAAAAGAGTGACTTGTCATGGTCACTTTTGAAATTGTGGAAATCGACTCCTTTGATGAACAAAGTAAAAATATTCGAACTAATGCGAAAAAGAAATTGGAAAAAGTCATTGCTCAACTAAGGATTGATCCTAGTCCTTGTAAAATTGAAGAAATCAAAAAAAGGGCAAAGAGTTGACTAGGGATGGAAAAGGAGTAAAGAAATTGTGATTTGGTAACTACAGATTTTTCTGCAAAGTAGATAGAATACATAATCGAATAAGAGTTGCGTTGGATCACAGAAACCAAGTTTACAAGAAACATTTTAAAAAACTAATCCAATATTAAAAATTAAAATATATATATATATATATATATATATATATATATATATATATATATATATATATATATATATATATATATATATATATATATATATATATATATATATATATATATATATATATATATATATATATATATATATATATATATATATATATATATATATATATATATATATATATATATATATATATATATATATATATATATATATATATATTTGGACCAGTGTAGTATGTTAAATACTTTAAAGTATCTGACGATGATTGTCTGAGAAACTTTTTGGTCAAATTAATTAAGGATATAAATAATTTCTCTCCGAAATTAAAACGCCTTTAAAACAGTTTATCGTCTTTAAATAATAGTAAATGCTGAAGTATCCATGTTTATTCGCACTTAACATCTTATCATTCATGTTCAATGTAGTTTAAATGATTGAAATTACAACTTGTCGGCTTATTTCCTCTTTGCGATGACGAGATAGCATGGCAATTAGACTTTCAACAACATTGCCCCTCATGAAAGACTAAAAGATTAATATGGGAAGTATACAAAAAAAAATTCCCTGGTGGTCTGTCACTAAAAAAAATAACAATAAAGTTACTACGAGCTAAATAAACAATATATTCTATCTAACATTGTTTGAAATTGGCCAATTTGGGTAACGAAGACCAGTTTACAACGGTCTGCGTCACGTGGGGATTGTCTCAGGTCGAGCTAGAGTCCGGCGTTTTTGTGCTACTTGGATACGAATTAAACAGGCATTTAACTTACATTTGATTTTTTTTTTTCGAAAATGTAATTTCCTTTTTATAAAATTATCTTGAGGTTTAAAATTTTAACTTGCATTAAAAACACAGATACAGATTTTTTTTCGGGAGGAAGGGGAAGAAATTACAACATAGAATGTTTTTAAAATGATTCTGTAGTGTAATTTTTTTTTTTTTTAAAGTTAAGTGCTGAAATTAGAAAACAAATATTGTTAGTGCAGACGGACAAAGAATTTTCATTTCTTTCTTTCTCGCCACAACTAAATTTTATTTTATTTGAAAAGACACACTATATTAAAGAGAAATCCTGTCAAAAGTGTATTTATATTTTAAAAAGACAAAATACCAACCGTTCGGATTGGTCCATTAATAGCACAATATGAAAAGAACAATTGTGGCAACATCACGAATGCCGAAAAAGGAAGCAAAAAACAAATATTATTGATGTATATAAAAATACTATCAGCCCCTCACAGACCAAACGTGTTTCGGCAATTGCGAAATTCTCTGTAGTTTTTTTTTTTCTTTTTTTTTTTTCTTTTTTTTCTTTTTCTTTTTTCTTTTCTTATTTTGTCTTGTCGCCTGCACATAAAACAAAATATGTTATAGCTTATATGCACTTTGAAAAATACTTAAACAATTCACTGATTACTTATGGTACTTATCTAATACCATAGATGGCGACACTAAATTTAATCAAAATTATTTGCACGCCAGAATAGGGATTAAATGCGTAATGTTAAATATATATATATATATATATTTTGTGTCGTCGCCTGCATAGAACAAATCATGTTATAGGGTATACTTTGAAATTTTTAAACAATACACTATATAGGTTTGGTATTTATGTAATACCCTAGATAGCGACACTAAACTCAAACCTGTAAAAAATATTTTAAACTAAGGATGATACTTAAAAACATGAGACAATTGAACAAAACTATAAAATTATTAAAGAGTTAAAAATATACTGAGATTTCACTGTGTCCCAAATATGCATGTTTGTTACAATCTAGTATTATTTAAAGGAATATTTTGGCTATTCACCCCTCAACCGATAGCACAATCCAAGAATGTAATAATTGGCTCCTATTTTGAATATCCACAATTTCTTTACCTTAATGATTCTCGAAATTAGGGCATCAGATTTGCTTAACACAAAAACGGACCTCAAATTTGAATTGAATTTAATACTTTCCCGAAAATATTTAGCATTTGAAGTATTATATAAAATATAGAAACATTCTGGATGTGGTCCTGCCAGTCTATTGTATAGGATGATTGTTTGATTAATTCGACGTTTGTGTGGTTTGAATCCCTTTTGTCTGATTTACATGTTGCAAAATTATGTTTAATTATGAAATTAGATTTATGTCACGTGTGAGTTGGGGAGGGAAAATATGAAAATATAAATCTGTTTTAATGGTGTATAATAATTAGTCCTTACATGTGTTGCTGAACAATTGAGTTCATGGAATAAGAATTTTTATGAGGATATCATTGGTCATAGATCATAGAGTAAAATCATGTCCATATTTTGAAAGGAGAAGGTTAACTCTTTATAACACCATAAATTTAACAACTTAGCTTAATATATACATTAACAGGATACATAAAAACCTGAAAAAGTGTCCTTACAAGTTTCAGCTAGTTTACGAATTGCAAAAGTGTACCTCAAGTAGGGTAGTACACCTTAATTATGATTTTTACATTATTTGATACCAAGTAAAATACATTTTAATGCAACCTTTATCTCAGTTTCTCTTATTTTTAAATTCCTCTAATAACATCGACGATTCTATATATATATATTTTTGTTTATTTACAAATCTATGGAGGGCTAATTAAACCATTTGATACTTGTTAATATACAATCGAGCTGAAATTTGACATATAAACTCGTTATCTATTAGAACTCATTTTATCAAGTGTCGAGGTCCATCACTAAAATACCGCTATTACACATGCTTCTACCGTCTCTTCAGATGACTAATTAAACCAATTGCCGTCATTCCATCAAGTTGAAATTTGTCATAGATTCTTTGCCGACAAAAATACATTCGATCAAGTTTTGAGGGCTTTCCCTAAAAGACTACGTTCAAATACTCTTTTATTGTCATATCCAGGGATGTATTGGGACATAAAATCGGCTCGGTGATTTTAGATTAAGACCGGTTAAAATTTTAAATAGAATCAGTAAACAAATTTTAATAATTATTGTGTGTCAATAATCAAATAATTTCCATAATTAATTTTGAGATGTAGGTAGTTTTAATTTTTAAAATACTTCATTATTTAAATATTTATATTTAATAATTAATTAAGGTAGTTAAATATTTTATTCATTAATTAATTTTAATAATTAGTTTAATTAAATTAAAGCTTCTCTCTCTGTTTCTCCTATGAATGAACTTGGTTTTCACAACCATTAATAAGTTTGCTACAAAAATTAAACATAGAAATCCAAATAACAAAATAAAAAATGTACAGATATGTTACTGGTATGTCAATCAGAAAATGACGTCCCCAATGATAATATGTATTTAACATAAAAAGTTATAAAATAAGTAAAAGTCGTAATACGTAAACATATAAATTTTAGTACATCTATTTTCTAAATATAACATAATCTATAAAACTAAAGTAATTTGAAATTTTATATAATTTTTTGGGATGACTGGAGTATATTATTTATAAGAAAAATCTTCGAATTTGATGTTTGTTTATGTTTAGATTGATTTTAATTGAAGCTTCAATAATATTGTTCTTTGCAGCAACATTTATAGCCTTATTTTTAATGCCTTATAAAATTTTTTATTCCTTATAAAACACACAGCAATCAAAAGTTAGTTCCGAATCCTACAACTTGAAAATGAACAGGAAACAAAATTGTGTCCTTTGTGATCGACAATTCTTTTTAGTGTTAAAAATTCTAATAGCATTCGTATTTCAAATTTTTTCAATTGCAATATGAAGTAACTTTTTTAAAAAATATCAAGATTTCACTTTTAAAAAATTGAAATCAGGAGAGATACATGAACTTTAAATACTTTGGAAAAAAAACGACTTGGTTCCGCCCGGGATCGAACCGGGGACCTTTCGCGTGTAAAGCGAACGTGATAACCACTACACTACGGAACCCACATCTCCATTCTCTTTAAATTAGAACTTGCGCAAATAGATATATCAGCATGACCACGTGAAAGATATTATACTATCGCATGGAACTTGACTTATATTATACTAAACGTCAATTATTTTACTTAACAATGGGGTAAACAACAAATGTTGTATTGTTAATTAAAATACAGTCACGTATATTTGAAGTAACAAGGGAATCATAATTTCAAAAATCGAACATCGTTCCTTAATTAAAAAAAACCTCCTTGGAGAGGAACATTAATGTAACAAGTTTCCAATCGAAGTTTAATACAACATTAAATCAAATTTATTTTTAAAACAATCTTTAATGCTTTTTTGATTATATAATTATTTGCCTTTAAACTCACATCCGTCGATAGCTCAGTTGGCAGAGCGGTGGACTGTAGATGATATAAAGCAGAGATCCATAGGTCGCTGGTTCGACTCCGGCTCGACGGATTGCCTTTTTTTGGTGCATTTTTAGTTTTCTAATGTTTCGATGCATCTAAAATTTGCTACATTTCAAAAGTTAAAATAATTTAATACCAAAATTATTAATGTTAATTATAATGTGTTCTTTTTATTATTTTCTATTTATTGGCAGTGTAATTTCCCAAGTACGAATATCAATGATTTAAAATATTATCTACCAATGTAAATTATATTAAACTATTAAGTTCGATGGTTACTTATTAAAATAAATTGCAACATTTTTTTTATATTAATTTTATATTATAGAAAAAATTATGCATTAATTGCGTTTTTACAACATATGCAAAATATGCAAAACTTATTTGATTTATTAATTTTTGTTATTTATATTTTATGATAATTGAATGTCTAAAATAAAAATTTTAAGAACTTCAAAAAAAGCCCCCAGAGTTTGATACTCTTAAATTTCAGTAGCACGAATAATAGGTGTATCAAATGGCTATGAGTTTATTTTGTTTAAAAAAGTTAAAGGAAGTGAAATAAGTTTTATTAAAAAAGTTTCACAAAATGGATCTTGAAATAAAGTATTTAAAACTTTTTTAGCAAAAATTAAATATTCTTGTAAAGTTTAATTCACATTCTGTGATAATAAAAAGAAATACATTAGATTTCAAGGAAAAGTAATTTTAAATGCGAATTACTATACACTTGCTATTTATTTATTTATTTATTTATTTATTTATTTATTTATTTATTTATTTATTTATTTATTTATTTATTTATTTATTTATTTATTTATTTATTTATTTATTTATTTATTTATTTATTTATTTATTTATTTATTTATTTATTTATTTATTTATTTATCTATCTATTTTATTTTATTTTATTTTTCGAATACCTCTGGGATATGCCAATTTCAAAGAATGGCAGATTAAGACATTGGCGCCCCCAGGAATATTTGCAAGCAGGGGTGTAGTGGAGCGGGAACGCGTGGGAACGACGATCCTTTACCTTTTTTGAAAGAGGAACAGCGTTCCCTCACTTAATTTTTTTTTTTAATTTGTATTTTTTAAATATTTTTTTTCTTTACATGACGCTAAACTCAAAGTCAAGTAAGAAATCAAATAAATTCTTTCTCGAGAACTATGCAATTAAATAAATTCCTTCGTGAGAACTATGCTTTTATTTTCGATCCACAACTTCATTGCTGAGCAGGCAAGTTGTAGTATTTGCAAAATACTTAAAAGGCCATTTCATCAACAATCCGACACATGCACTAAACTCCCTCCCTCCCCCCTCTTTGAATTTATTAAGTGGTCTTTCAATGTTTCATTGCTCCTCCAATAGAAACGAACTGACATAATAAGTTTACATCTATGATTCATCCTATGCCAATTATCTTCTTCAAGAAATGAATGGTGAATGAATTCCATACCTCCAATTTATATGGCTCGTCATGAATATGGACTAAAACTTCCATACACATTTTTTTTTTTTTTTTTAAATCCAAAAAGGCTAAAAAAAGCCCGCGATTCTGACGGATCTGAGAGTGAAAAATGTCGATATTTTATAATAGCTTTTAGGATGTTTCGAGATCACGGAATTATGCATTTATATTGACAGGCCAGATATTGGGAAAATCAAACTGATACGTTATTTGAACATAACAAACTAAATTCAAAACAGTGTTGTTTTTTGAACTCTTACTTAAAAATCTTACTCTTACTCAATACGTAAAAATAATGACAATGAGTGGCTCCAGGAATGTGTGTGGGAGGATGCTTGTTATTCCCATAATAGCCTACATTTTTATAAAAGTGGAGAATGAGCAATATTCACAGGAAAAATAAACTGTGTGTCATTTAATAATGGATTTTATATTTGTCATTGTGATAAGCAAAATATTTTGGAAAAATCAAGGTTTTTGAACTAAATTTTTTTTATTTACTTGTAACCTTTTTCAGATAATGCTGCCGGGCCCCATGCTAATGAATTTACAAAAATTGAAGTTATTCACATTCACTTTTTGATAAGGTATTTAATTCCCCCCCCCCCTCCCCCTCTCCCCGTCTATATATAAAAAAGTATACGTTAGTGCTATATATTTTTAATATAACACAATTAAAAGTTTGTATAATACCTTGAAATTGGGCTGTGAAATAGTTGGAAAGCAATTCAAATGTATTTTAAAATGCAAAAGTAAAATGCTTTACGGTTTGAGAATGGGAAAGCTTACATTTACAGTTATTTCAGAGTTTATTCCAAAAATATAGCAGCAGTTCTTAAAAAATCTTTTTCCTCAAATTTAAAAAAAAAAAATCAACACTAAATACAGAATACAGTGGCGGCATTAAGAGGACAAAATTGCCTCGATCTTTTTTAAACTCAAGTGATTTTGAACTACAAAAATCGCTATCTTTTTAATGCATTTTAAAAACAGATTTGGAAGAGCTACAAAATCTGGGAATTTATCCGAACCCATTGCTTGTAAGGTATCTCTGAAAATCTCTAAGTCAGATAATACTGTATTTAGGTTCCGAAAACCTAGATCTGATGATGACCCTATTAGTAGAGTGCGTTCTAAATCAAACTTGGCAGATACAAAACTCGATCTCAAAATTGTTTTTAAAAAAAATCATGTAAATAATCTGCTTAAAATTTGTGTCAATATTATGTTTGAAAATGTCTTATAATCCATTTATAAAGTGTCAAACAATCTCTTAAAATTGTTTATGCAAGGCAAATTGTCTAAAAATCTATATAATTTAATAGTTTAAAAAATTATTTAAATAACAAAAGTTTAAATACACATTTTTCTTTTTAGTTTTTAAGGTGCTCATTATCTGTTTTGAGATTATTAAAGTAATATCAATAAAGTTATTTATTCTTAATTTTCGACCCCCCCCCCCCTCCCTTTCCCTCGTCTCCACAAAAAAAAAAAAAAAGTATACGTTTCTAACGACTCAACATAGCGTTCCCACACCTTTTTATTTTACACTACACCACTGTTTGCAAGGGGGTGCAAGATTAGATTTTTATCAAAATCATTAATTTTTTTAGAAATGTTAATTAATAATTATGCATTATAAATTATAATCTTTGAGAATAGTTAAAATTCATGGTATATAAGTTTAAAAGCGCAACCCTGATAAAGCGAAAAAAAAATAGTAAAAATATTAAAATATATTTTTTAACGATTTTTTATCTTCAAATTAGATCTCACGGCATTAAAGAGACAGTGTTTAGAATAGAGGAACTCGAAGATGCAAAAATACAGAAGAGTAAAATTCTTTATTTCTTCCAGGTTTCGGTTATAATAAAAAAAAAAAATCAAAATGAAACACGAAGGCAGTATATTGGAATATGTTCAAATGAATTCTAAAAATAGATTTCAGGATAATATATCTGATGATTTAAAAAAACAAAACATTTTCCTAGAATTTTGAGAACTACACAGGAAAATGATTGTACAAAAGGAATAAATACTTCTACTCATTAGACTCTAATAATCATAGACAACAAGTGCCAGAAAATCGTCACTCAAGTAGCTATAAAAAACTACATAGGAAAGAAACAAAAGACTAAATTAATAGGAAAAAAAATGCTCGTTGTAACATAAAATTATAAACGGCATATGTGCTTTTTTTATCTTGGAATTTACATCTTTTCCCTAATTTTTTAAAAAATTTCAAGAGCCAGGGGGGTGCAAGTGCACCTCCTTGCACCCTCCTAGGGGCGCCCATGGATTGAGACATACTATATTAACTATTATCAGAAATGCTCAACTCAGCCTAAGCCGGTCCCAAGCCCGGTTGAAAAAGGAGGAGGGTGCCTAAAAGCTGCCTTGGCATAGTCTGTTACTACCCTGACGATCTGCTGATGGTCGAAAGACCTAGGTAGATAAGACGGATGTGACAGATGAACGGCAACCAAAATCCAAGGTGTGGATACCGTGCTTAAGAGAATGTGAATGTCACATGGCAACCAGGGTTAAAGGTTGTCTCTAACGGTTCACCTCGTGAAGTGGCGAATCACGTTGTATTTAGCCTTCCGCCTGCACTGAGGGTCCATACAGGTGGTGACTCAAACTTACCCTCAGTCCTTGATAATATATGGGAAATAAGAAAAAACAAAAAACCGGCGGGTCAAACCGCAATACAAGTTTGGAGCAACCCAAACCCAGCCAAAGTGGACCTGGCTCTTCTGAGTCAACCACTGAGGTATGTGGCGAAGTTGTTCCAAGCACCAAAACAACTGTCGATAGTGGTCCCTCGGGGCCCACGACAAGTAACCAACCATCTGTCGATAGTGGTCCCTCGGGGCCCGCGACAAATCTAACCGGAGACTCCCTTAGCTCTCTACCCGAATGGTCATCTATGACGCGTTCCCAAAAGAACAAACATAGAAGGCAAGTGGCTCGTCAGCGTCTTAACGCTGAAACTGGAGTTAACACTGCACAACATCGCAGTACAACTCCAGCGGGTAAAAGAGGTAGGGTCAGTGAAACCACCCCTTCCCCATCTACAGGTGCACAGGCTAAAAGACCGAGGACGGCTGAGTCCCCATCCTATAGCCAAGCTGCTACCGGGGTGAAGATGGCTATCGTCCGTGATAACTTCCCGGACGGCACCTTGTCACCCGATGATGCCCTGATCATTCAAGGTGACATCAATAAGGTCATTGACACAGAGGATGTCGCCCGGGAGGCCCCCCAGATTTTAAATTCGGGTGTGCTAAACGGTGCTTTGATGATCCTCTGTGCCAATGACTACACTGTTGCTTGGCTGGTCAGAAACTACGAAGGTAGGGCCATAAGCAAAAATCTAAAGGTCCAGGTGAAGAAGGCATCGGACCTACCGAGACCCGTAAAGATGGCTCTCAAATCCCGGGATATACTCACCACAGATGGGGAGGTCCTGCTCAGGCGAATTGCCCGCCTGAATGCAGGCCTCAACACTGCTGAATGGAAAATCCGGGAGAGAAAAATCGTCGGTGATCATGCATACATCAGATGGATCATCGAGATGGACCTCAAATCCTCCAAGTTCATCAGGGAGAAGAATTTTGAGATCTTTACGGGGAGCTTCGGTAAAGGTTTATTAAAGATCATCAGCGACCCTAATGTTGCTCGTGTGTCCCCTCCGTCTGCTGCTGTGGGTAAACCACTGGCGGAATCCAGCGATGTGGCCCAACAGCCCGCGTTGGAGACCGCCGTAATGAAACCTCCTGTTGAATCCGATGATGTGGTCGAAAGGCCCGCATCGGATGACGCAATGGAGGAATCATTGGCACCTTCGGAGAAGGACGTACGGTTAACGTCTACGCAACTAGCCACTGATGATATGGAGGTCGTTCAAGATCCAACGGAAACGACCCCATCAGTAAGTACTGGAGCGGAGGTTCAAAAAACCCCATCTCCTTCTAGTCCTATTAGTGATTCTTCTGGATCACTATATAAAGTTTTTGGCGATCTCGATTTCTCAGATTCGGGATCCGATATTACAATTGTGTCTGTTTCCCCCACTAAGGAGGACACAGTACTAAAAGAGAAGGAATCTTCTGAGTAGGGTAACAGCTTTATTAATTTTAATTCATGTCTGAAACCCAAAAGAAGACGAGCAAAACCATCAAGGTTGCTCAAATTAATCTTCATCATAGCCGGTCAGCAACTGCTTTAGTCAATAAAAGACTGGTAGAAGGAAGGATAGATATTGCCTTGATACAGGAACCCTGGGTCAACAAGGGTAAAATCCTAGGCCTAGGTAACTGTGGGAACCTATTCTTTGATCGCTCAAGTAGTAAACCGAGAGCTTGTATAATTACAAATAAAAATATTAATGCTCTTCTTATAGCCGACCCACTGGATAGTGATAATGTAGCTATCAAGTTAATCAGCGAAAATGGAGATATTACTTATATTATGTCAGTTTATCTTCCATACGAGGATGAAATTCCTCTAACAACCTCAGCCAGAAGCTTTGTTGAGCGTTGCTCACATTCTGGGATGAAGGTCATTGTGGGTTGCGATGCTAATGCACACCACACCATTTGGGGCAGTACTAACTGCAACAAAAGAGGTGAGGATCTAATTGAATTTTTCTTAAGCAATAATCTGTATATCCTCAACACTGGTAATAAACCAACATTTGTTACTAGCAATAGAAAGGAGGTTATTGACATAACCTTCTGTAATAATAAAGCAGTCAACTGCATACAGGATTGGCATGTTTCTGAATGTATTACACTATCAGACCATAAACTAATCCAAATGTCCATTACAGGCCCTGCACTTATAACTCAGCAGGGAAGGCGGAATCCCAGACACACCAACTGGGATTCCTATCGGGAGGACCTTCGGCTTCTCCTAGAAGGTAAGAGCTTTAATTTTCCTTCACTGGTGGACCTGGAGCTGGCGGTTGACTCGGTACAACGGTCCATCCTCCTAGCCTACCAGTTAAATTGTAAAGCTGTCACGACTGGGATACCAAGGCGAGTTCCTTGGTGGAACAAAAACCTTAGTGCATTGCGTAAAACCTGCAGAAAGCTCTTTAACAGAGCCAAAAAAACAGGCGAGTGGTCAAAGCATAAAGATGCACTCACCAGCTATAATAAGGCCATTAGAAAAAGTAAAGAAGATTCGTGGAGAGACTTCTGTGGCCAGGCGGACAATATGTCCAGTGCAGCTAGACTGACCAAAATCCTGTCAAAGGACAGTCAGTGCCAACTGGGTTCCATCAGAAAGGATGATGGCACATACACGGAAGATGGCAAAAGTACACTAGCAGAAATGCTTAGAGTACACTTTCCTGACTCCACAGTCGCAAACTCAAATGACATGCCTGCCATTCCCAATCTTACACTATCACGTAGTAAAAAAGAGGACTGGGCTATGGCAAAGAGTATAATTACTCCAAACAGAATTAAATGGGCTATTAATTCGTTCAAGCCCTTCAAATCACCTGGGGCTGACGATATTATACCAGCTCAACTCCAACATGGCAAAGATATTATTATGCCACACCTATGCAGAATCTTTAGATCATGTATAGTATATGGCTATATACCACATGCATGGAGAACCTGTAGAGTTATCTTTATACCCAAACCAGGAAAGTCATGCTACAATGAAGCCAAAGCCTTCAGACCTATTAGCCTGACTTCTTTCCTCCTTAAGACTCTGGAGAAATTGATTGACAGGTATATCAGAGATGAGGTTTTAAAAGCTAAACCCTTATCGAGATTTCAACATGCATATCAACCTGGGAAATCTACAGAGACTGCCCTATACGACCTTATTACGGTACTAGATAGGGCAGTCAATGGAAAGGAAATAGCCATGGCGACCTTTCTGGATATTGAGGGGGCTTTTGATAGAGTCCCAACGAATGTAATCAACAATGCCCTTCTCAAAAGAAATGTTAATTCAAGCGTATGTACCTGGATTAAAAATATGCTTGAAACCAGATTGGCTCAAGCCTCCCTTCTGGGAGACTCGCTCACTGTGGAGAATTGTAAAGGATGCCCACAAGGAGGAGTGTTGTCACCACTACTATGGAGTCTGGTGGTTGACGAACTCTTAAACAGAATTAATTTTTTGGGCTTGCATTGTCTAGGCTATGCTGATGACATAACACTGGTCGTAAGAGGTAAATTCCAGAATACTGTAACTGACCTCATGAGCACTGCTCTAAAAAAGGTAGAAAAATGGTGCAAAGAGGTAGGTTTGTCGGTTAACCCCAACAAGACCAACCTAACAGTGTTCACTAGGAAAAGAATACTTGATATGCAAACCATAAAATTCTTTGGGAAACCACTTGCATATTCAGAAGAGGTTAAGTATTTAGGGGTTATCTTTGATAAAACCTTGACATGGAAGCCTCATCTCCAATACTGCACCAACAGAGCCAAACGAGTGTTTTGGGCCTGCAGACGTGCTATTGGAAACAACTGGGGCTTGTCACCAAAAATGGTGCTCTGGATATATACTGGAGTGATTACTCCAATGATATCTTATGGGGCCATTGCCTGGGGAAATAGAACCCATAATGAAACTGTGAAAAAAGAACTCACTAGTTTACAAAGAATGGCAACCATTTCAATTACAAATGCAATGAGAACTACTCCCTCACAGAGTCTAGAAATTCTCCTAGACTTTCTACCACTACACAAACAAGTGGAATTAGAGGCTGTTTTGTGTTCACGACGGCTAAAACTCATGGGTTTATGGAAAACATCCTATGAATTACCTTTGTTTAAAAATATTCAAACACAGGTAAAAGAACATCCATGTTTAACTATGAGTTCTGACTGGATGTTAAAGCAATATTGCTTTAAAGCCAAATACAATATCATCTTCCCGTCCAGAGAAAACTGGAGATTTCCCTCCAATCTGACTAGGAGAGGAGATGAAATTTGGTATACAGATGGTTCAAAGACATCTTATGGCACTGGCTCAGGTGTCTTCTGTCCTAACAGAAAAATAAAGCTTTCTTTCTCTCTGGGCAAGTTGGCTACTGTATTTCAGGCTGAGGTTCTTGCAATTACGGCATGTGCCTACAATTGCCTAGATAGAGGAGTTGTTAAGAAGGTCATAAAGATTTTCTCTGACAGCCAGGCTGCACTAATGGCTTTAAAGAGTCACTGCTTTACCTCTAAAGCAGTGTGGGAATGCCACAATGCACTTGTAAACCTAGCTGAGGGTAACAAGGTTTCTCTTCTCTGGGTTCCTGGTCACTGTGACATTGAAGGTAATGAAATGGCAGACCAATTAGCCAAACAAGGATCTAAAATATCCTTTATTGGTCCAGAACCTTTTTTGGGTCTGCCCCATAATGCGGTCAGGAAAACTATCAAAAGCTTTTTATTGACTGAATCCTATCAAGCTTGGCTTGAATCTAAAGACCAAAGACAAGCCAAAGAGCTCAATCAACAGTCACCCTGGAATAGATCGAGGGAGCTAGTAAAATTGAGCAGAAAAGAGATCAAGGTTGCTGTAGGCCTTTTAACTGGACACTGCACCTTAAATAGACATCTTAATCTGATAGGTGTTATAGATGACCCACTATGTAGAGGCTGTCGTATGACAGAGGAGAGCTCCACACATGTGCTATGCAATTGTGACTACTACTCTGCCCAAAGATTTGAACATCTAGGATACCATTGTATCGAACCCTGGGAATTATCAAATGTTCCAATCAGGTCTATACTGAAATTTATTTCAGCAACCGGTCTTCTTTAGATCATTAGGGGGTTTCAGTACAATAGACTTAAGTCGCGGTGCTGGTACTCGATTGAGTCACCCCCATTCACAAGTCATAAGTCATAAGAAATGCTCTGCCTCATTGACCAAATGCAATATTTTCTAAAACAAAATACAGCTTACAAAATCGGAAGTTCTCTAAATACGGCTTGTTTTGCTTAAAAAAAGGTTCCAAATTCACAAAATTTCCACCGCATGTATTTACAGCATGGTTGTCTGACTAGCAAACATAGTATCTGCAATATGTATGTGATTAGCATATACAAAATTTATATCGATTTATTTCAAAAGGTCCCACTTTGCGTTATTATATGAAATGTTTTTTTTTACTTTGAATAATGTCCTAATGATGGTTTGTTTTATATTTTCAATTAGTCTAGTAAAAATATTTATCTACTCTTTTTTTTAATAAATTTGTGCACGACCAAAATTTTAAAAGTTAATTTAATAAACTAGATGGCAGCACTTCCTATTTCTTCAATTTTCAGATAATCTTGGAAGAATCTTGATAGGTTAAGAATGGAAGTAGTTTTCTTTTTCCATATTTTTCCCAAAGGAGATCTTTTTAGGATTCAATTGGGAGTTTGGAAATCGTCTCATTAATTTTAGAATTAGAGTCACACTCCGCTATAGAGGAGGTTAGTATTTTTTTTTCCTTTAAAATTATCAATTTAATAAACTGATTTTTCCACCCCTAATTAAGTATTCAGGCAAGATTGCCATTTATCGTAATTTTTTAATTTTTTTTTTTCACTTACAATTGGATCTTTATTTTAGAAAATTGTAAAATATATAATTTTAATTTTAAACTAATGAATTTAGATGCAGCCCGGCTGTACTGGCTGCAGTACACGAGCCGCCACTGCTACACTATTGGTGATTTTGATAACTGTTCTGCATTAAAGATTGCAGAACAGAGGCGGCAGATGTAACTGTTTGTTCATTAAAAGAGCAGAATATTGAGCTTTTTTTTTTTTTAATTAATTAATTTAAATATTTAAATTTATGTTTTTCATGCATGCCTTCTATATATGTCCCAGAAGCGACAAATCGGAGAACCAACAGGCGATTCTCATTATTTAATCTTTCAGCGATTTTCTTCAGTGATTTCATCAACATCTTGCTTTTCATTTCCTCGATTACAGCACTCATTTTCCGACGCTCTTTGTCCTTTCCATAAAGCAAAAACCCAATACAAATATAAGAGTTCTCTTTTACTATAGAGTTTTTATTAGTATTTGCTATTAATTGTTTTTCATAGTATTTGTTATTAACTTTTTTGTTATTATCTGAGCAAACAAAACGTTAAAAATTTTCTCTTATATGACACAAATATAGATACTTTTTACCCCCCCCCCCCTTCTCCACCACACGCCCTCCCTCTTCAATTCAGATGATCTGATCGGCCTTCCTTCATGAGTTTAGCTGGAAGCTTATGTTACGTGAACCTAAAAGAAAGTTTCACCTTCTGAGATAGCTAGAATGAGAAGAATAGCAAAAGTGCATTGTAATGTTTTTAGCAAGTTATTTTTTAAATGGTGATACCAAAAGTGTTAAAATGCTAGTAATTGAAAGAATACCACCATAAAGAGCAAAACTTACAATTTGAAAGAAACGCAAATAAAGCTTGCAAGCTAGCTTTGGATTTTTGAAAACGATTCGAATTATAATTATGAGACATTGAACCATAAAAACACCCACACACACAAACCACAGTGAGCATTTCTAAAGTAAATTTAAAATTATTTTTATTGTAGCAGTCTTAAACCAAAGAACGTATAGCTATAAAAAGGCAAGCATCGCCTAAACGTAAGTGGCGCAATCTCGCGGATTTTCCAAGTTGAGTCCACAAAACTTTCATCAAAGCTCTTCTAGTTTTCAGAACTCGGTGGTTTCCAAACATGCGCTTAGTGTTATTGTTACCTCGGCGATGTTGCTTTTCACGAAGCAAATATTAAGAACATCAAATCGATTACGTCGAATCCGTGGGAGATTTAAATTTTAGAACAAATTCATTCTACTAAATTATTGTAGAACAAATTCTAAAAGGATTCTAAATTGCAAAATAACATATTATTTATTTCATTATGTGATAAAGTTTGTTCAAATCGTTCGCTTTTATGCACAATAAATTCCGTATTGTTCTGAAGATTATAAAATTTTCATTAGAGAATTTTAACTGAAGGAATTTTTATGCAGTGTAAGAAAACTTAATGGTTTGTGTTCTTAAGCGTTTGTAAATATGCGCTCTAAAATTTGTTGCAAAGGAAAGTCATTAAAATAATTCGTTTTAAATATTTTAATAGAAAATATATTTTTTCCGTAGTGTTAAGGTAGAAAAAAAAATTAAGTTGAAAGTTGTTTTTTCTGAATAAGAATGTGGATTCTAAAAACGTATTATCTCAATCTTGCGTTGAGTGAATTTGATTTGACCAGTGTTCTTCAGAGTTTATCATCCATCGGAACCCTCTTTTGAGCTGACAAGACAAAGGAAAATGAGAAAATTCTTGATGTCTATTCTAAATAATATGAAACTTTCAAAATAACTTAGAAACGAATACATCTATAACATTGGTTGCACTGAACATAGACATTTTATAAAAAGATGTGTATAAAACTAACTTATGTACTGTATAACTTACTTAACTACTGTATAACTTATTATTCTACCAAAACACAAAAGATAAGTAGAATCAATAAAAAGAATTAAATAATTAAAAACATTTATCTAAAACTAAAATGTTCCTATAATATATAGTTTGTAAAGAAGCTTGAGACAAAAAATATAACGCCAACAATCATAAATATTATAAAAAGTAAGACAAGCATTCATTACATAAAAAGACTGCAAGAAGTACTTTGAAAAATTAGTATTTCAGACTGTTTATATATATTGTTACGATTTTTTGTATATTTGTAAATATTTCGTAATGTTAATTTTGTAAATAGGAAAATTTATGTACATTTCGCATAAGGCAGTGCAATAGTTCGTCTTAACTTGGCTTCCCTGCAATATGTGTCTTTTAATGCTTGATTTCGAGTTTTACAGAGATAAAGTTGGGAAGCGAGTTTAACAAGGAGCAGGGTATTTAACATTATGGTAGTGGCAATCTCGCCAAATTGGCGAGATAGAGCCAAGTTGGCGACGGCTTTGGCGACTAATTTGTGTTGCCAAATTTGGCGAGAAATCGCCAAATGTCGACAAACTTGGCGACATTTTCGGTCCCCATGTACATGTATAGGACTTTTCGACTACGATCTGGAAAGTTCTTCAAATATCTACCTCTAGAAGTTTCAAGAAGGTTTGACTCCTATATAAGGCGGGCAGTGAGCGGAGTTAGTTAGTTGAATCCGTTAGTTGACTGGAATTACTGAGTTGAGATACTGAGTCTCAGTGAGCATTCAGAGTAATTCTAAAGCGAACTGTATTGCATCGTCTTTTGCAGCTATTTTAGCAGTTGTGTTGTCAAGTTTTTAACTGCTGTTTTATGCTTTATTGTTGTGAAAAGAGCTGTATCGAGTCTACTAGAACGAGAAGTTCTGGAGTTGTAAAATAATCTGCAAAGAGTTATTTTGGAATAAATTTTTGCAAGTTTTGATCTGCTTTGGCAAGTTTGGATGGGTTCTTTCGAACCCATCCACGCAACAATACTATTGATTACAACAAATTTCACACCACCTATCGGTGGACGTAGATAAATGGCTTTTGGAAATAGAGGTAGCTATTTTGTATTTTATATCCTGAAATGGAGCTTGCATGGGTACTTGTGGGTTAGAAAAATATTGTGCACGTGGTTTATTTTATTTTCACTATTTCTATATATGCAAACGAAACTTAATGCATTCGCTGCTACCTACGAGAATATTCGTAGATGGTGCAAAGAACAAAAATATTATTCTCTATACCAATTGTGAGTATACACGTTTGAATTTATTTATTGCTAAAATTAATCTGTTATATGTAATGACAAACTATTTTAGTATGTACCGCCTTTGTTAATTTTCCCTTTCACAATACTTTTTCTATGTTTTATTCCTCTTTACTAATTATCCCTTAATTCAATAGCCTTCCCACGTTTTCAACATGCTACTCTTGGGTAATTTGTTTATGTCAGCGCTTTTCTTACAGTAAGTTCTATACTTAATATTGATTCATGCTCGTTATTGTGTCAGATAGATTTAGTTGCCCCACTCATTTCTGCTAACCTAGACACAAACCCACGTAATACGTCTGTTAGGCGATGACACAACGAATTCAATCTAATTGATATTCCATTGCTATCCGCTGTGCTCTGTGCCTCTCTCTCCCAAGTATAATATCAAATAAATATCAATGACTGCAACTTAAAAAGATTTCTTTTTCTGTCTGGTTATGTACTGCTAAATTTTACTAATAGTCAAGGATTAACAGGTAGCCTCTTTTCGTTTATATTATCAAATCCCTCAGGAATGCTTTCAGTATCCAATTTGTGATCCAGTGCATCACCTGTTAAATTGGTATCATGGAGCTCACTTATATTCAGCCATCTCTTAAATTTTTATCCTCGGCTGTCTCAATCGGATCAGCGGCTTTTCTAAAATAAATCACATTTGCAGTGCTTCTTTTACTTATAACAGTTCGTATTGGACATGAATATTCAAGAGTTTTAATAGAAGATTATTTGGATATGCATGAATTAGAATTTTTTTGCTGAATAAATGCTATACTCTGTTGCCTGAAACAAAACCCATAATTTTTTGTTTTATAACAAATTAAAAAAAGAAGTGAATGAAAACATGGTAAAAAATTTAAAGTCAATTGACTCGTAGAAATTACATGGATATAGCTGAATCGCTAAGAGTAAAAGGGGTCATATTGTATTGAAAATCTTAGACCATGGAACAGATGTAAAGTAATACATTTGGTGATAAGAAAAATCGCCGAAATCAAAGACACGGTAGTTAAAATGAAATTAAAATAAAAACTTAAATAATAATAAAATTAAGTTAAAAATATAAAAAAAAAAAAAAAAAAAAAAAAAATTAAGTTAAAATATAAAAAACAATAAAAGTAAGTTATACATAGATATTAATAAAATAAATAAAATTAAAATATAACTTGAAATAAAACCCGTTGCCAAAAACCTCATTTATCTAGAAAAAAATACACATAATAAAATTGCGCCTAAAAATTTCTAATACTGGCATCTTCTCCTAGGCTCTGACCCCTTTTAATAATATACAATTCTTAAAGTTTTATCGGAGAAATTTTGACAGAGTAGGGTTGTTTTTGGTAGTCAGTTATTACTAGTGTGCTAGTTGCACTAATTACACTTTTCTGTCGTTCAGTTACTTTGTAACTACAAATGTTTGTTGCGGGGATGTTTTTGTGGATGTTTAGATGAAGTGTTGAAAAATAAATTTTATTAAATAGATATTTTTCTTTATATTCCTATCTCCCACTTTTCCCCTCATTAAGCAACTTTTCTCGATTCATCTTCGAAACCTTCTGATGGTAGAAATTATTTCAAAAGTCATCCAGCGTGAAAAAGCTATTTGCATTCTCTAGATTTCACAAGTAAAATATATTTGTGGAACATTCTCCCTAAACGTCCACTTTGCTGTCCCATATCAACAAAACTCATAAATAAGACATTTTGAAGAATAATTTTTATCTGCCTTTAGTAGCTTTCAATTCACAAATCAAACTAATTTTAATTGATTTTTCTTTATTTTTCTGAAAGCCACACACTTATTCTTGAAATGTCATTACCATCCACCACAACTTCTAAAAAAAAAAATTGTCTTTCAAGGTCTAGAGATACGGAATAATCCTTTTTTTTTTTTTTTTTTTTTTTTTTTTAAATACAATATCATACATTTCAATTGTAAAAATATAGAGCCTTTCGTTTAAAAAGTATTTTAATAATAATACTGGGACTTTTTAACTTGTTCCTAGCTTTTTATGTCATTACCATCCGATAGTTTTTATATCCTTCCTTCAATACAATATGGCCCTATAACATGCTTTGGGAGCATCAGCCTTTTTAGGGTTATGATCGGAATATTAATATTGCTTAGAAATATCTTCATATACACCTTCGTTAATATTCCTCGAGCTGATGGTTAACACAAATATTTTTATTGCAGTCGTTACCATATTTAATCTAACTTAATTATGTTATATTTACTCTAATTTAATTATGTTATATTTACTCTTATTTGTTATATATTCTTTTGTTAGATAAACTTATATTTTAATTTTGTTTATTGAAGTAATTTTAAAAAGTAATTATTCCTTACCATATGTTCGTTAAAATAATATGAAATATCTTTACTATCCATGCCATTATTCTCTTCATTCATACCTAAATTTTGATGTTCTTAATTTATTTTTGAATATTTTATTGATAAACTTTTAAATACTTATTATTTAAAAAGTTTAAGAAATTAATTTTATTTTGAGTATAAGCTTTATGTTGAGTATGAAAAAATATATTTATTCATTCTATTAAAACATTTGCTGTGCAAAAACTTTTATTTTCTTTGATAATTGAAAATTAACTGCTTGGTGTATTTATCTTAAACCAGGAGATAAAAAAAAATAAGACAATGCAAAATTTATGTAACTTTTGCATGATTTAGGATGGTAATGATACTTTCTATATAATTTGCACGTTTAAGCATAATTATCTTTAAAATAAAGATATATTTCATAAACTTTTATAGTTTTATAAAGATGCAGCTCTCAGCTTCCTAAAAATTGCCCAAATGTACTTTAAATGAAATCTTTAAAATTTGAAAACTTTTAAGCTTATAACAGACGTTTCTGGATAATGAACCGTATGTTTTTTACCGAAAAAACTAAAACCATTAATCTTGATTTCATATTTGAATCGATTTAGCAACTCCATTTTCCCTCGGAACGAGATTTTTTAAAAAAATATTTTGATTTATTTTCGCTTGTTGATTGAGCCGATACATATGTTGTAATAGTAGAAAAATAAATGCTTATATTTATGAAATTTTATAATTTGCTTTATTCTTCAATTACTTTTAATTAAAAAGTTTTACAAATTTTTTTTTAAGTTTTTGGTCTTTAAACTATCGTTCAAATGAAAATTTTTAAAAAATTACTTATTTTACCATCTATTTCGATGTTATTTTGTGAAGTTAAGTCCAAATGTGAAATAATATTATGAGGTTGCAATTGAACTTTTTTAAATTTGATTCTGTTGTAATATTCACAAAAAATTTACATGTTTATATAAAAAAAAAAAAAAACTTTTAAGAATTACAATTGCACTTCTCACTTTTTCTTTCATCAATTAGATCAAAAGATATAAGTTTTGGATTAGTTTTATATACTGTTCACTTTCATGTATAATTTTACCTAGAATAACATTAAATGATATGAAATAACAATTTATGACGAAAGCTGAAACATATGTAAAGAACCAAACTTCCTGGCTTTCCGAACCCCTTAAGGAAAATGTAAGCAATTAAAAATAACTTTCGGGTTAAAAATTAAGAAATACATTACGTGCGGATTTTTACTCCATTGGATTGAATATTGAAAATTTATATGCTAAATATATCTGTAATTAGAGTAAATAAAAATTATGATATATTTAATTTTTTAATGAAATTTCAGAAATTGGATGTTTTATGTATTTTCGTTATTTGATTTGTGTTGCTTATTATAAACAAAAATGATATTTATTAAAGAATATCTCCAATAATATATTATCAAATAAAATATTGTTGTACTGTAAAATGATATAATTTTTAAAGTGGTAATACTTATTCAACAATAAGGTTGGTATTTATTTTAAAATATTATACTTATTCAATAATAAGTAGGTCTGTAATGCTTTATAACTTAGTTTGTGCATACTTCAATTTTATGTATGGCCTATTAACTACAAAATGTTTTTATTTATTTATTTATTTATTTATTTATTTATTTATTTATTTATTTATTTATTTATTTATTTATTTATTTATTTATTTATTTGTTTGTTTGTTTGTTTGTTTGTTTGTTTGTTTGTTTGTTTGTTTGTTTGTTTGTTTGTTTGTTTGTTTGTTTGTTTGTTTGTTTATTTATTTATTTATTTATTTATTTATTTATTTATTTATTTATTTATTTATTTATTTATTTATTTATTTATTTATTTATTTATTTATTACATACCAATATACATACACATTTTTTAAAGGATTGCTGGATATTTCTATTTGATACAAAATAAAATGGCATTTCATATCAAATTAAAAGCATGCAAATATTTTTGCAATTGAATGTCTTTAGATCCAGTGACTTTTTTAAAAAATATTTTAAATTAAGTTATGTTTAGTTGAATTACTTTTAGTTTCTCGTTCTGTTTTTGTAGAACAATTCTGAGATTCTAAAGAATCAATCAAATCGCTTACAGAAACAAAAGAAACAGGTTCTATAGAGTCGTGGATCTTTGAATCTTTCTCAGTGGCACCATTTGGAATCTTATTAAAAGTTGTCCAAGCAGTATTCGCTACCTCAACTGAATTAGTGTCTAATCCATTAGAAACAAGTGGTTTCTTATGAGAGTACTCTTTGTTACGGTATTTAACAGTGATTCCATTCCTGTGTCTCTTAATCTGGCTGTTTGAAATCAACCAAGATTTCAAATGTTCCTTTAAGACATCTTGCTTCAGTGATTGAAAGTAACCTGCCACATTTTGTCCAGCCATGGTCTTGGAGCTATAATGAGCTAGTTTGTCGATGAGGTTTGGTTCTCCACTGTTCAAGTCGTGCATGGGGCAGGGATCTTTTTGTTGACGTTGTTTTTGACACACGTGTTCCCAACCATCTGTTTCGCTTTCCGGAAGAACTAGTTTCTTTTTAGATTTCCGTCTTGATTTGGAATAGGGAGCCGAGTTTTGGATCAGTTTGTTAATCCACATGTCGACCAGGCTGGGTGTGGGGCTGAGTGATATTCTTTGGGGGTTAGGGGACGAGGAACGAGATTCTAAAGAGTCTGTTGTCATATCTGTAGAAATAGTAGTCATACTCTCTGTTGATGAAGACTTGCGCAATAAATGTCTTTTATTTTTAACTTTAGGCTCCTTTCCAGCGTCAGGTGGAACAGGGGATTTGGAGTCATGGCACTTTTTTGGCTGTTTAGCTAAGTCATTTAGATTATTTTCAGCTGCAGTTTGATCAGAAGCATCCTCTATGACATTAGACCGTGGTGAAGATCTTGAGCTTTCCACGCTTTCACCACTCTGGGACGAGCTGTCGGAACATTCAGAATGGTTAGACCCTTTTTTAGGGACGTTTTTTCTGGTAAAGAGACCTGGCATCACATTTCCGACGCTGAAAGTTGAGTTGCTGAAGGTGCTGAATTCTTCTGAAAGGTTCCTTTCGACGCTGCGACTGCCGGTTGAGTTTATGTCGGAATGTTTCTTTACCTCTTTCCCAAGGACAGTCACGGCTGACAAGGAACTGCAAGAAGACGTATCAAACTCCTCCAGTTCTCCTTCAGTTGAATTTGGCCGCGTCTGTTCCGTATCGGATATCTGATGCATCAAATCATGCTTGTAAATATCATATTCCAACGCATCAAGGGTCTCGTTGAGAGTATTCATTGCGTTTTGTATCTCCTTTTGCTCCTGTTCCGAACTCTTCAGAGCATCGTGATTGATCTCTACTTTTGTTTTCACAAGAGACTTACGCTTCGGTTTCCTTGGTGGTATTTTAGGTATATCCTTCTTGACAATATCCTCCTGGTCTTCAGCGATTTCCAGTAGTGATGCCATTGAAGATGCAGATCCTCCATCAGGAGTCGTCCTCTTTTCTTGATTTGGTGATACTTTTTCCAACTCCTGATAGAAGTAATCGTCTTCTGGGATACCGATAAGAGTTGGTTGGTATCTATAACAACTCCGTAGTCGATGGCGAGCAAATGTCACAGAATTTTGGAGTCGTTCTAAGTACTCCAGAACTTGTTGAGGTGGTGAGGCCATAAATTCAGGTTCGAAGAATTCTGGCTGTATTTGAAAATCTTGTGCTCTGAACTCACACCCGGGTTGACCCATTCTGTCCGTCCATGTGCGATTGTATGTTTCTACCAGAGAAGACATTTGGGACCAGGTGTCAGCAGGTGTTGACCTTCTTCCTAAAGTACTTGTGTGATATAATTCTAGTCGTTTAGATGATTCTATAGAACTTCGACCAGGAACCTAAAAAATAATTAAAAAACAGTCACAATGAATAACACATGGAAAAAAAGTATTTTTATACAACCTAAATATATCACAACGTTTAAAATTTTCAAAAATTTTCATATTAAAATGTTTTTAGAACTTAATCGATGTATTTACGAATTAGATCACTCAGAATGTAATACTGTAAAATAAATAATTAAGAGTATTTTGCCTTTTACTGATTGATTAGAAAAATTTAAAAATGAGAAGGAAAAAAAAGTAAAACTATAAATTAGATGTTTCTTGAAAAACTCAAGTAAGCAAATTAAACGACATCATGATACACGATTTTACTTATATTCGAATCAAACATACTAGCATTATGAAAATATGCACAAATATTGCTAAAATTTAATACATTAAATAAATTAAAAATATGTATACATAAGTTAACCTACGTTTTCGTTGTCATCATCTCTTGACTGAATACACGCCTCTTGATCAGTGTTGGCTTTTCGCTTCGCTATCTGTTGACGACGAATTTTTAAATACACCACAACAGCACATACGTACACCAAGCCCAGGACTCCTAGAGACAAACCCACCACCATCATATTTGCTTTACTGGTAGGGGAGTCATTATCTTCCATGTTGTCCACGCCTAAAATAGAGATAAAAAAAACCCTTCATATTACTCTGCTAATAATGTAAGTAAAACGTAGGTATGGTAGATATTTGAGAGAAATTTAAGACCACGAATTTATATTATTCGAAAAGTGAAAGACAAAATTTCGATGGATGATGATAACGGAAGAGACAATGGACCAAAATTTCCTTGACAGCATAAATACTGAAACTGTTTTATATAAGCAAATTGACGTGCCTATATGCCTGTGTCTTCCACAATACTTTTAGACAACAAGGTTACACAGAAGACAATTGTTAAAGCTCAAAGAAACCATGTCTTCTGCTGGTGCACTAATACAGATTTTGGTTACAGGCTACTGAAGCGGATGATTAAAGTGGTTCAGGCAAGTGAATAAATAAGCAGTGAATTGTAGTGAATAAATTAAAATATAGTTTAGGGAACTTTAGAGTGTGTATAGTTTGTATATATATTAGGAAATATAGTTTAAGAAACCACGAATCTTTGTAGACCATGACCCCAAGGATGACCAGGAAAAAAAAGGAGGCAATATTTGGAAGAGCACTAAATTGTATTAATGAACTAGAAAATATGGCTAGGATAGGAAGAACTGGTTGTAAGACTGAATCATATCACGTCTTAAATGTGTTTTATTAATCAGTTACTCGTATTTTTATTGAACAAATGCTCCTTTCAGTAAAACTTCTTTGGTGGTAACTTATAAAAAAAATCATAACATTATAAAATAGAAAATAAAAATGATAATTTGCTTTTTTTTTAAAACACTATTTGAATCATGTTGTATTAAAATGCTGTATGTTAATGCCTTATATAACAACTTCCTTATAACAATGCCCTATATATACTTCTAATAGAATATACTAATCCTTTACTTATCATTTAGAAAACATTTACTAAGTTTGAAGCAATACTTCAGTCAATCATGTGGTTAGGAAAACTATGTGTCGAGTCTTAGAGCTGGTAACGGCTACCTACTATCAGTAATCCGGAGTGAAAAGTCTTTAAGCAATAGTAATAGATGATGTGTGTAAGTGTGATTGTTTTACCTGGTACCCATCCTACCCTGATGGCGACGCATGTCTCGAAGGGTGAGTACTGTGGTATCCTGCAGAAGAGGCGAACCATAGCAAGGTGCTGTTGCAGTACACGGCGGTCGTGAGAGTTACCCAGAAACTGAAAATTTAACAATATGCTTGAGATAGAATTTGTGGGAACACAGTATTTATTGATGCCACTGTAATAACGACAAGTGAAAGTTAACTAGAAAGACCATTAGAGATTTCATTAACAAGTCACAGCATGGATAAAGTACATTTTTACCAAATTGCTCCTTCGACAAAAGTTTTTTTTTTTAATGAGTAAAAAGAGTTTCACTTTTGATACAGGAATGTTTATGCCTGAAGCGTTTGATAAACACGGATCAAAATGGGTTATTTAGAGAATGACTCTCTTCCTTGTTACAGCATTAAAGTGAGTAATCACGTGATTCATATTATTAAATACTTTGATTGGAATACTGCGATCATAAATTAAAAACCCTTAAATGCAAAAAAAAATTCCGATGCATATTCTGACGCTTTTACATTCGTCCTTTGAAATTAAATATTTTTTTATATCGTATAGATTTGCATGACCTAAGAACAATTCAATGAAATAAATTATTACTTTCTAAAGATTATTAAAAAAAAGTGCCCAAATATGTGTTTACATTTTTTTAAATTTATTTAGGGTCTTTCAGTATACGATTTTGGGGAGCATCGATGGAGCAATTTTTTTTAGAAAATTGGAAGCTAAACTAATCTTTACCTGCAAGAAAGTCTTGTTTCCGTCTTCGAAGAGTCCGAAGACAGGTCCTCCTCCATCTACGCGAGTTAATGTCCTCCATCCATCCTTTGTGAGATACTGCGAGACTGAGGCCTTGCATGTCGGAAAACCGGCTTCAGAATTCTTGCGACCTGATAATGAACACCATGAACCAAATCAGAGTTACGTTCAAAATGGTTATTAAAACGTGGATAAACAATATTTCTTTTACCGCCATAGCGGGATTTTATTTAGGAAGCGGAATCTCTAACGCGCCTTCTGGGATACGAGTCCCTGGTGATACAATATGCAGCCTTAAACCCTTAGACATTTACTAATATTGAATTGTTGCTTTAATATTATACAGGGTAACTACAAAAGAATCATTCGTTAGGATAACTGAAAGATACTGAACTAGTGCTGCCACGCCCCTTGGTGGTAAAACTTGAGTACCACCTGGAGCATAAAACTTGAATAGTTTGTGGTTATTTTCATATATCAATCATATTTGTAAGTATAATACTTCTGAATAAATCGGGTTATGAAAATGAATGATTCTTTTGTAGTAATCATGTACATTGATACAATACCTTTCTCATTAAATCTTGTCTTGTAGACGTTTAAAAAAAAAGTTATATAATTCTAAGTTATATGATTATTCCTAATTTTTTTTTTTTTTTTTTTTTTTTGTGCAAGAGGAATGGAATTTTAATGGAATCTTTTATTAATTGCTTTTTTTAAAAGTCTGATCTTTTTCATGAAAACACTCAACAAAAATAGAAAAGCTTTTAAAATAATCAAGACTTCAACGCACCTGCCAGAGACAAATGTGCATCAGGATGGACCAGCTGCCCACTGGTAGGTAGATACACCAGAGGAATAGCTTCGACGGTGAAAGGACGGTAGAACACAGACATGTAGCATTCTAAAGATAGAAGATAATGGTATAGTATATAACTTATACTACTGACAACTTGTTTTAAAAAATTTAAATTGATACAATAAATTGTAATGATTTTTAAAAAATTTATAAAGTAAAAAAATATACTGAGATTCTAGATAAAGTTTTTTTTTTTTTTTCCACGTTTAAAAGCTAAAAATTTATTTTCTTGTAAACAATAACTTACAATAAATTCAATAAATACAGTAATACAATAACTTCTAATAAATAGAATGTGCTAGAAACTGAAAACAGATAAGTTTACAGCCTATTATTTTCAACCAAAGAACGAAATTAAGGAATTTAGCACCCAATTAAAATAAATATACGTAACAACAAGGGGTGTGGAACATCGCACAACTTTCAATTACACTATAATATTGGTCATTACATTAAAATTTGATATGGTGTTACTTACTCATTATCTTTTCTTGTGGGCGAAACGCATAAAAATCAACCGTTGATGTGCGGTGCTCAAGAGCAGAGAGTCTTATGTTGAAGGCACTCGTTTTTCAACTTTTTACGCTTTTATCGCATTTTTACGAAACTTTCGAAATTGGGGATGCTTAGGAAACCTTAAGAGACATTACCACAGCGATTTTGTTCAAAATCGTCAGAGCCGTTTTTTAGCAATTACTGAAAAACATGATTTATTCAATGGCAGCTATCTTATGTGCAAGTACCATTTTGACGAAAACTTTAATGGTAGGTTCCCTGGCCACCGTCAACCCGCATACCAAATTTGAACATCGTAGGTAAATTTTTTCGGGAGTTATGCTGACCACATACACACATTTTTTCTAAATCACTTTTTTGAAATCAAGAACCAAAACTTGTAAAAATAAAAAATAAAAATTGAAAAATTTAATGCTACACTTTCATTACCCTACGTAAACATATAGGTAATTGAAAGTAATAATATTAATTATCAGAGAGTTGACAAGATTCTAAAACTCCTTAATGTAGTATATAATTATACGACTTCATTATAAAAAATTTAACTCAAATAAGTTGATAACTTTTTTAATCGTATTCCTGGAATTAAATTAAAATTAAATGTACTAAGAAGGGATTTTATTTTTTAATGAGTTAACTTCTGAAATATCTTAACGTATATAATTATATTTCATTATATAAAATCAGCTAAAAAAATTCTAATCGTGCTCATGGAATAATATTTAGCATCAATTTCGAGATAAATCTATTTAAAAGTGATTTAGATAATCGGATATATATCGGATGTAAAAAAAAAATATCATCAGAGTATTTTCGTTAAATTTCAATCAATCACTTTTTTTTTCTTCTTCTTTTTTTTTTTTTTCATTTGGTATTTAAAAAACTAATTGTGAAAATAACAAGAATATGTTTAGCCTCAGTTTAATCTGTAGGTTATGTACTACAATTGCATAAAAAAATTAATGGTATATCTTTACTATTTAGAAAAGGTATATAAAAGTTTGAAATATCACGTTTAATGAAAATCAAAGTTGGAGATCAAAGTTTAATATAGTTAATAATTGATAGTTGGCTTTATAAAACAAAATATAAAATACTAGAAATTTGAGTAGAAACTAAAGTCCTAGGTAGCGCAGCAAGAATTGGCCGATATCGGAAACAGGGATTCTAGAAAATTGGCCGAATGGGACTGAAACTCGAACATCGTCCTAAAATGGATGAAAACATCGTTCAAAAACTTCACAAAAATATTTTCTGCCTCTGTCCTTTCTTATAAATTAATATTTAAATTTTAAAACTGGTGCATCAGCATTTCAAAACTCCCAGCGTATTTTATCCAGCAGTGCGGGAAATCGGTCAATATCTGTGACTACTTTCGGTTCACAACGCGCCCAATCCTGATTGGCCAGTGTCGAGCAATATTGGTCAGCATTGTTGGTTTTTGTGCTGCTACGTAGAAGGCAAAATAATAATAATAATAATAATATTAACAACAACATAATAATAATAATAATTATAATAATAATGACAATAATAATAAATAATAATAGTAATAACAATAATAATAATAATAATAATAATAATAATAATAATAATAATAATAATAATAATAATAATAATAATAATAATAATAATAATAATAATAATAATAATAATAATAATAATAATAATAATAATGGCAATAATAATAAAATAATAATAATATTTGTATTAATAATAATAATAATAATAATAATAATAATAATAATAATAATAATAATAATAATAATAATAATAATAATAATAATAATAACAATAATAATATTAATAATAATAATAATAATAATAATAATAATAATAATAATAATAATAATAATAATAATAATAATAATAATAATAATAATAATAATAATAATAATAATGACAATAATAATAATAATAATAATAATAATAATAATAATAATAATAATAATAATAATAATAATAATAATAATAATAATAACAATAATAATATTATTAATAATAATAATAATAATAATAATAATAATAATAATAATAATAATAATAATGACAATAATAATAATAATAATAATAATAATAATAATAATAATAATAATAATAATAATAATGACAATAATAATAATAATAAAATGACAAGAATAATAATAGTAATAATAATGACAATAATAATAATAATAATGACAATAATAATAATGACAATAATAATAATAATAATGACAATAATAATAATGACAATAATAATAATAGTAATAATGACAATAATAATAATAGTAATAATAATAATAATAATAATAATAATAACAAAAATAATAATAATAATAATAATAATAATAATAATAATAATAATAATAATAATAATAATAATAATAATAATAATAATAATAATAATAATAATAATAGTAATAATAACAACAACAGCAATAAAATAAAAAGAAATACGAAATAAAAAAATCTCAAAATTATTTTTTATAGATATCGAGTCCCCTTAACAATCTCTAAATTGTTATAGTTAGTTGGTTGGTTTGTACGCTCAACGACCTATTTTTACGACCTACAACGTCCTACAGCTTAACGTGGATTCCTAAATTGTTATAAATCATGGATCTAGTATAAAGTCATTCAATTAGAGGGTTATGGCATTTAGCGGTATAAATGATTTTGACATGGTCCACTTCCCATAATAATTGAACATTAGAGTGAGAACACAGTGTCGTAAAAAGGAAGAGCTATTATACGAATTACAGAATGGGGATTCCACCGAAATCAATTAAATTGATAAGGCATTAATTTAGTGTCATAATAGTTCTAAGATTGAGCATATATAAAGCTATCCTCCGATGATGAAGCATAATGAGAAAGAAGAGATGTAACCTCAACAAACGATTTGGGGTAATTGGATTACTCGTTATTGAAATAACAGTCTTACGATATAGGCAAGCACTGACAAAAATTATGTAGTTCTAACCATATTTAAATATGAATTGTTCTTTTAAATTTCAAAAGAATACAAATTTAGGTTTGAATTCTTTATAAATGTTGCATGGATAGTATGCACTTTGCTTTTTCTAAATCGTAATATTTTGCATCAATGATTTAAGTTGAAAACGATGATTAAAACTGAGGGGGAAATGCAATGATGGTTGTGGTTTGGGTGATTGGTTTATCACTTAGTTATTTACATGCTCTTCAACAACCACACCAATAGAATTTGCTCATAATTATTTCAGTTTTAACGTTAAGATTCTTCCATGGAATTAAACTTGTGCTTGCTCAGAAGCGATTAAAAATACGAAAATAATTTAGAAGACGTGTTTAGATAAAAGAAAAGAATCTTCAGTATTCCCTAATAGATTTCAGAAATAATTCAGTCTTAGAGACATTTTTAATAAATAATTTTTATTATCTAAAAAAAAATACCTCTGATATCCTTTACACATTGCTGCTTATCCTCTCTATAGGCAAGGTGTGTAGGTGTACATTGGCAATAGCAGGGGCGCCCAGGTATCTCCATAGCGGGGCGTGAACCCCCGTCGTCACATCTCGACCCATTGTGACAGTCCCTCATTCGGAAGATATCTCCGAAGAAGTCCCTTGTGACGTCACTTCCACCTACCACCACGACGAATTGGATAAGGAGGAAGACGGATACCATGGTGGGTCCATCCGTGTCATGTGTTATCAACTTCCGCTTCTAGGAGTGTGTGGATCCTCATCGGGTTCACATTGCGAGGAGGACTGGAGTGTGATTAGTGTTGTTTTTGTTGTCTGTCTTCTGCTGGAAGATATAACCTGAAAAAAGTAATGGCACAAATGAATTTGTGAGAATAATGAATATAAATTTACAAAAAAATAGAATTAGTTTTTAAGGTATGAGGGTAGTAGAAATTGGAAGTTCTGTTAGTAAAAATGTTCAAACGAAATTCACCAAGTAATAAAATATCCAACCAGATATAAAAAGTATTTTTAATGGAAATTGTCAATCTTCTATGCCCCTCAATCTACATTTTTGACTACTACAAGTAGCGATTGGCAAGTGAGTAAAATATTTCTTTTATGCATGTGTGATTGAAATAATGTCAATAAAATGTGTTGGACATGGATTAAATATCTGCGAAATCCAGAAGAGAAACAACACATTTTAATTTGACATTCCTTAACAATAGGCTGTGGTTTGAGATGCAAGTAATTGTTTCAACAATAATTTCAAATTTATAAATATTTTGAAACAACTATTGCCAAACTTTTGACACAAAATGACATAACGGAGAGAGACATTCGAACAGCCGCATTGTTTTACTTCCACGTTCTCGTTTGCTACAATTTTTATGTTTTACAATGGAATTGGGAAGTGAAATACTTCCCCAGCCATCCCATCCGCTTTTAATTTAATGTCATGGACAATGCAAAAGGATTCCGGCTGCCATTTTCACCCCACTTTCGATTTTTAACTTTTTTTTCTTACCTTTCATGTAACCCGGTAGTTCGGGTGGCTGACCCCATGGTGTTTGGAAATGCATCGTTGGCTGCTCGCAATTATAAAACTCTGGCTATTAAAAAGAACATTCGAAGAGAACGTTTGTTTTACGATTTACAGGTTGGTCTGAAGTGCGTTTTCACACATCGCTGCATCGTTGAAGGCGAAATTGTTAAATGCTAGAGTGTTGCCTTTGCGTTTTGTATTTTACTTAGCGTGGCTTGCTGAACGGACGATCTGGAATGTATAGTAAAGCTTTTATTGAAATTTTCGAATTTAGCTTGGTTATGTAGTGTTAATATCAATATTCTGGAATAACTCAAAAACAAATTTTAACACCATAATTTACCCTTTTCTGAACTTTTGACTCGCAATTTTACAAAGTTTCCAGAACTAGCACCAGAATCTTGATAGAGGGGTATCTTGTACAAAGAAGACTCGGAGTCACAAGAAATGCAAGGTTGATAATGTCTTCCTGACGCAGTAAGTAATTAGAATAACCCGAATTTAGACTTTCCTGGCAGGTGCGAGAACTCTGTTCTTTGGTGCAGTCAATTTGTGCTTCATACTCGTTTTGTATTTTACGTTGCATGGCCTGCTGAACGGACGATCTGGAGTTTATAGTAAAGCTTTTATTGAAATTTTCAAATTTAGCTTGTATACCGTTTAAGTAGTGTTAATATCAATATTATGGAATAACTCAAAAACTAATTTTAACACCATAATTTACCCTTTCCTATACTTTTGGTCGACCAGACGGTATAGTAGTTAGCGTGCTAGCTTCTAGACCGCGAGGTTGCGGTTTCGAGTCCCGTGTTAGGCATGGGTGTTTGTAAATGTATGTTGGCTTGTCTAATAACGAATTAGTTATTAGACAAGCGCATTATAGCCCTTGCGCTTATAGCCCTTGTGTTGCTGACGGCGCCAGATAATCTGAAAACAACCAACCAACCTAAACTTTTGACTCGCAATTTTACAAAGTTTCCAGAACTAGCGTCAGAATCTTGAAGGAGGGGTATGGTGTACCAAGAAGACTCAGAGTCACAAGAAATGCAAGATTGATAATGTTTTCCTGACGCAGTAAGTAATTAGAATAACTCAAATTTAGACTTTCCTGGCAGGTGCGAGCACTCTGTTCTTTGGTGTAGTCAATTTGTGCTTCATCCTTTGGTGTCACAAAAGAAGATGTGATCAAGAGATGATAGGTCGGTTGATTGAACAGACTACTGAAAGGACGACCACATCCTATCCACTGTTGTCTAAGTGTGACCTCTAATAAGTGGTACCAATTAGCGCTTCAAGATACCATTTCTGATCCATCATTGATATGAGATTCCGAGTCACTTGAGTGCTTTCTACCCCTCTTTTAAGTTTGCAACTCTGAAGCCGAGACACCCTGTATATTTTTATTTCCTTTCTTCTTGGATATTAAAAATAGTCTAATTTTTAACAAGTTTTCGTTACGTTTCGAGAAAATTTTATCTTGTGTGTGTGTGACCGTCTAATTTCATTTTATCATAATCCTTCTTGGGGTTATTAAATAATCCTGTTCAACCGTTTAGACTAATGTCATCTGACGTGCACCGCATCGGAATTCATCTCATTGTTCTTGATTTTTTTTACTTAATCGCATGCTGGGAAAAAGATACTTGATTACTATAATTTTATCTTTTTAGTTATTACGATTGGTTGGTTGTATTCAGATTATCTGGCGCCGTCAGCAACACGAGGGCTATAATGAGCCGAAACATTCGTCATTAGACAAGCCAACATACATTTACAAACACCCATGCCTATACGGGACTCGAACCCGCAACCTCGCGGTCTCGAAGCTAGCACGCTAACCACTATACCGTTTGGTCGGCTTAGTTATTACGATAGTTCAATGGTTATCTTTTTTCTTCCCCACATCATCTTCTTTTGAAAAAGTGCTCAAGGTGCGTTTTCTAATAACCAAAGACTAAATTATTTAATAATTTTGTTAGCACCTTCTTCAAAAAGTTGTAATTAGTCGGGTTATCTGAATTTTTTTCCCCCACAATTTAGCGCATTTCATCGATTTAATTCAAATCTTTGTAATGAATTTTGAAAACAACTTATATTTTACAATTTACTGGATTTACGAAAGTTCACGAACAAAAATTTACTAACGTGACCTTCAGGAAGAATTCACAAAGTTATAAAAAAGTATTATTAAAATCGACCAATAATTATCAAGAAATATCTGGAATGAAACAAATACACAAAATATGCACTCATATTGGCACAATTGATAGTCTTTTATTTGGAAGTTGACCTATGAATAAGCTCTTCATTGAAAATTAGCCCTGCTTAAACACTTATTCGTACTGAGTAGATTAGGAAGGAGTAGACATGGAATGGATGGGTCATCGCTTCTAGTTCCCTTATTAGAATGTATTGCAATTGGGCATTTTTTTTTCTTCTTTCAAGTTTAGAAAGATATGCATTCTGACTACAGCAGTTCGAATTTAACCAGACCCTCTATACTTACGATTACAATAAATATGTGTATAAAAAACTAAGATAACATAAGAAAATAAATTCATAAAACAGGAACATTATGCCATTTCTAAATTTTTGGATCCAACATCGTTATTAGGCTTTGTTTTTAATATGTGAGAGAAAATATCTCAAGAGAATCAATACTACTTGCTTAGTGTTATGGGTATGACTAAGGTAGTTATGAAGTTTTAACATTTAATCCTAAGAGGTATGTTTACAAAATTTTATCAGTTTACATAAATATTAATTTAATTAACGCGTAAAATACGAGACATCGTGTTCGTAATAAAAGTTTAAGAGTTGTTAGAAGTGTGTAGCTGTAGACAAACAGATCATCGTGACATTTTGTATTCGTTTTACTGAGATCAAGGACAATTTATTACTGACTATAAAAAATTATTTTTTAAACAATAAAATGTTCGCATCACTGTTCTTTCATGCTCTATTCATTCCTTAGATTGTTCTTTAATCTCTAAATATTCAATCTTTTTCAAGTATAAATACGGATAATATCAAAAATCGCATTTTTTTTAAATGAAGACTATTTTGTCAAATCCCATTTTTCAACACTACCGGTTTAGTAGCAATTAATATTTCAATCACATCCTAAAGACATACTTGGTTTGTAGAACAATAAATTAATTAAACACACTTGTAGAACAAATTATAGATTTAAACAAGGATGCACAAATAATTATCATTTTACTCAAACAAGAACTTAATAACCAACAATAAGCCAAGTACCCAATGCTCACTGTGACGGAAAAAGCACACACACACACGTCTTTGTTATCGCAGAAATTAAATCCCATTAAAAAAATCCTCCATGTTTACAAACGTCTTTGTAACCACATGAAAAAAGCTCTTCATCTCCCAATTATGCATCTGACCGTGTGGCCTTGTGCCGACAGATATTAGGAATTCCTGCAAAAGGGATTTTCTAACAAGCGGATGGTGTAGTAGCGCGGAACTAGCTTAGGATAGTGATAGATGGATTTAACTGCGCATGTAATCGTCCTCCACGAGTAAGTTTTCCACTAGGATTGAGGTTTTCCTCTGCCCCCAAGGAATATTCCAGTCAAATTTTGTTGGATTCATTGATTTCATGGAAACAAACTAGGATGTTTGATGTATTATTTTGTATTTCTTTCCGCTCCAGAAAAAAAGTGGCTTTGATGTGATGAAGATTGGGCAAGTAGACTGATTTGAAATGTAAGCCATGATAAGGAGTAATATGTCAGATGGAGGGATGATAATACATGATTTCATCAGTGGATATTGATGCTTTTTATAGCCAACATAATATGAAGTATTCTGACGTTAAGTTAGATACAACTTTTTCCTCCAATAAAAAAAAAAAGGTGAAACGCAAAAAAAAAATAACAAAAATCTGTTAAATTTGTACAAAAATTGAAGTAGTAGTATACATAGTTCAAATATACTTTAAGGACATTCCAATAAAAAAGTGAATTGGTTACCAAAATTATCAAATGCTAGAAACACTTTTAATGAGCTTATTAATAATAACAGTTCAGTTTCTATTTGATTTATTTGCAGCGTAGTCATTTAAAAATTTTGTAATCATTTTTGAAAGTATAAAAATGTTTGTTTTATAATTTAAAACAGCTGGTTATATCATAGAAAGGTGAATATAAGTTGTTATTTCCTCTCATTTAGATAATTTCACAAACCAAGTTTTCCTACGATACCTAGTTCTTTATTAAATTTTTAACATAATTTTTTTTTTTTTTTTAAATCTAATTATCTCATTCCATATGTATCGAAGAAAGAGCATGCATTTCAACTACACCAGAAAAAGTTCAATACAACTTATATATAATTCTTACTTAAAAATCGGATTACTAATTTCAATTGTTAAGGCAAACTATTTAAATTTGAATATGTATTAAAATAAAAAAAAATTCTCCTAAGTTACGATAAATGGGTACTAAAAGATACTAAAAGGAAATTTTGACCATATTTTAGATTTAATTCATGGATGTTATAAAACATGAGTCTAGTATTAAATACAAGTAGCAATTATTCATTGAAACATATATTGTCCCAATTTACAAAATTCGAGAAATAATAAATATATATTTAGAGGATATTCATTGATCCTCCCTCTCTTCCTCCTTTTGTATTTCTTGATGTTTTATAATACTATTTATGACTAATCTACAATATTTTTTAAATTTTCAGTGAAATTTAGATTTTAAATAAGTACTTGTTCGTCCCTTTTATAAAGTATTAAAATCTATTTATTCATACTAATAGCAAAATGTATAAATAAATATTAATGATTGCACATTGAACTTGTAAAATAGGATGCCGATTTAAACCCAAACCTTTTTGAACGTACATTACTAGACAAATAATTTTTTATCAGATTTTAAAACTTATGAATGTAAGACCAAACATTACTTTATATTAAGATGGATCTCCTTACCATAATAACTGCAAAATACATGAGATTATGTTACCGAATTGTTAAGAATAGGATTGAATTATGATTTTATTTATTTTATAGTACATAATATATGAAATTTAATGAAGGATTTAAATTTCCCTAATGTTCAGTTAATTTGGGAAAAAATATTAAATTAGGAGAAATAGAATTTGCAGAAAAACGATCGAAAATTAATGTTTTATTGTGAGGTGATACTTTAAAAAAAAAAAAAAAATGTTTACCCCTGTGGCTCACTAAAATGTTAGTCCACCGTACGATATACTCCGGATATAATTAATATACCAGGTATATCGTCCGAAAGATTAGCAATGGAGTGTATACTACAAGAATAAGGATACTTATAAAAGATTATGAATGCCAATAAGCGAAAGATTTCTTTTATGTATTGTATGTTTCCTTACGATTTAAAAGGAATTCATAATCACAGAATTGTTTTTAAAGTGAATTTATGCACACTTTAAGTTTCCAGTACTTTTTTGAAATGTTATTACATGCAATTTTCTTTCTTCTAAAATCCCTGTTTCGTAAAAAAATAATACATTTAAAACAAAAGTTTCATATAAGACACAACTGTCCCGTATGCAACAATGACAAAGCTATTTATTTATTTATTTATTTAATACAGGGTTATTTTTATTTGTGTTACATTTGTGCTAAAAAATGTATTAAGATAAAAAAGTAGGTATTGTGAACTCTAATATAAGGGGTACAGCAATTTGTTTGCTGTAGATGGATTTGTGAGATATTTCACATGTAACAAAATGAAAAACATTTTTTTTTTTTTTTCTTTCTCAAAAAATCAGACTTCAAATAAATAAATGTTTTCGGCATTTCAAAAAGTTCAACGATTATAGATTTGGAACAATTTTTAATTTAATTATTGAAAAGAGATTCTACAGCTAAATGTTCGTACTAAATTTTAACGAAACTTCATATAATGATAGTATGTGTTTTTTATCAGCATCGGGAATTCGGGAATGCTATTATCATGCAAAAGGAAATTATTCGATTTTTTTTTTTTTTTTTTTTTTCATCTTTTCAAACAGAGAATATCTTTTGAAATACTCTGTATCACCGAAAACACAAGAGTGTTGTTAAAAATCGAAACCGTTCATTGCAAGAAAACTTCGTTGCAATATTCTCCTTAATTAATTGGGATTTTTATTTCTAAAATATTTTAAATATTGATGAAAATATTGTTCAGCGAGTGGTTTTCTGTATAATATGAAAATACTGATACAACAACATCGCAACCAAATATATTTGATGATCACCACTACTGGAGCTGCACGTGAAAGGGACGGACAATGTTTGGTTTGTGCATTACAGAACTTAGGATCTTTGATAGAATTGAACGCGTATCAACCATGAAATTAGTATAACATCCTTGAAGAATATTTAAAGTTTATTTTAAGAGATGTTTGGAATTTAATTCTCTTAAGTGTAACATGATATCTTATGATATAAGATACCATGTTCCACTTGAGATAATTAATTAAATTGCAAATAGTTCTTAAAATAAGCGGATTATAATGCTTATTATGATGCAATCAACATTTCAAACACTTCCAGCATTTCTAAAAATACAGAAATGCTACACACGTTTTAAAATTGTTTAAAAATAAGTTCAATGAGAATTATGCCAATATGTGTTCATCACAGAAGTTTTTATATCCACCAAAAACATCATGATAAACTTCCTTATCTGAAATTCAACACAGAGTTAATTTAAAATGCCAAAAATAAATAGTCTCATTTATTAAATGAATATTCAGTACCAAACTATCAAGGTATAGATTTAGGTCATTGGCATAAGAAATAGTTCTCACAATCAAAACAACAAACTTAACTCTGATCATATGAAAACTGATAGTGTTATTCATTATCTGTGGTAAAATAAGGACAATATAGAAAGGAGTTCTAAAGTGAATTTAAAAAAAAGCATTTGTATAACTGAGAATGTTTTATCGTGTTCCAATGATTAAATATGGTGATTTCTATTTTTAAGCCATGAAAACAACAATGAGTGCGCTTTCCTTGAGTCCCTTTCATTCTTTGGCTTCTCGAGACGTCGACTAATTTACGCCATTTGAAGCCATTATCGTCTGGTGATCATCGAAGGGAACTGAAGCGAATAGAAGAACAGGCGAACCAAAACCTTCCAGATGTCAAGTTGAATGGCAAACGAAGGAACTTAAATAACAACTTCGTCCAAATTAGGTCACTTAATTAAGCTTGAAGAAGATAAAAAAAAAAGGAACTCCTGTAGTGAAAGGAAGTGGATTTCGGTTGTCTTAAAGAAGTGTGCTCGAGTTATACAAAAAAGGTATTAGAAAAAGGAAGAAAAAAAAAAAAAAAGCCGGTGATAGTTGGGATTTTTTTCTTAAGTATTTCCTCATTTTTTCTAGAAGGTCACAGACCTTGAGATACAGTGAAAAGGAAGCAAAATAGAAACACACGGCCTTGACATTCAAATTAAACTTATATCGCAAGTAATAAATATTTTTGCTCGGCATGGGTTGGTGCATACACAAATTCATGTTTAGGTAAGGTCATAGTATAAGATAAAAGCACGTGTATTTTATACATAGGCAAAGGAAATATTTGCAAAATGCATGAACTTAAATCTGCTTCCGTATCTTAAAAAATAATTGAATAATTTTGGTTTTAAGTAATGATTGCTCCATAAGTAAACTTTAAAAGACATTAAGCATAAAAGTGTTTAATTTTTTACTTGTTCTTGAAATTAAAGGCAGTAAAATAAAAAAAGAAAAATGTAAAATAAGTATTTATCTAGTCAAACTGATACGACACTATTTCAATCCAAATAATTTTTAAAAGAGTAGAAAAATCTTAATTTATGATTAACAAATTATTTCGGTAAAAAAATTTCGTAAGTTTATGCTTCAAAATTACGAGAATATAAAAAATTTTACAATGAATAAATAGCTTCAAACTTAATTTAAAATTATTCTAGATGAGGAATGTATGGTGGCGCTAGACTACCGACCAGTGAAAGAGGACTAGGAAACGTCACAGGGACAAGGTAAATTGGGCCATCGAAAGCTTAGCCCTATTCAAATCTGATTTCCCTTGCAATGTTATGACAGGATGTAGAATACATAGGCGTACCCTTGATTAGAATCTTCAGACTATGTATTGTTAATATGGTCTGTGGTGGATGGCTAAAATCGTATATATCCCTAAGCCAGGTAAAACTGACCAAGTAAAGAACTCCATAAATAAAATGACTAAAACATTTTGGCCAATCAGCCTAATTTCTTTTCTTTTAAAGGCTATAATTTAAAATTAAGAACAGTTACGTTTCTAATATTTCTAAATTTTACGTTTACAAGATACCGTTTGGTGCCTTAAAAATATTGATACAATTTATGGCTTAAGACAAAATTTATGGCTTAAGACAAAAATTGACAAACGTTTTTAAACGAAGACCAATTTCGGAATCTTGTATGCTATTTTTTGTAAGTCAATTTATTTACAATATAAGATACATAAATTTTTAATATCATTTAGTCTTTGTAATTCCCAAATTATCATTTAATTTAAACATAAACAATGGTAGAAAAAGTCATTGTCTTTACAGAAATTAAAAAATTGGATAAAAAAAAAAATTAACTTATAAGTATTAGGGAACTAAAACTTTTCACATGATATACAAAACCATTAACAGTTTTAGGAATGTATTCATATTGGTAAACTCCAATATATGTATGATATTTGAAATTTACATAATGAACATGCCAAAAACATCACAAAATATAAGTAAAATATTCCAATTTCGAAACTGTGCAGCAAGATTTCAAAACTTCCAGTATATTTTATACAACATTGAGCAAGATTGGCCAATATCAGTAACAAAGGTCGGTTTCCAACTTTCTACGTCGGGATTGGCCAATGTCGAGCGTTATTGTCTAGCGCTGTTAAGCTACTTAGGGTGTATCTTCTTTATATAAAACTAAGCTGTCTGTACTTCTGAACCTTATGAAAATCCATAATTTTGCACCTAGAGGTGCGAAATTTGGTACATAGAAGCTTTAGTGCATGGAGATTGAAGAGAACAACTTTTAAATTCGTTTAAAATTGCTTTCATTAAAATTGAATGACACGAAAAAAAATTCTTGGAATGGCAAAGATATTTTTTTTATTACATCAGAATACAACCAAAAGTTATTTTAATGTATCCCCTCATTTTTCTGATTGTTGCTAAGTATTGTATCCCCCTCATTTTTCTGATTGTTGCTTTTGTATTACAATCGTCTGTCCAAACAGTTCCAATTTTATTGTAATATTCCAATATATTTACTGTCAGTCAATATCTTTAACAACTTCTGCGCATGCGCAGTTTTAAAGCATTATTTTTTATGCATCGTTTTTTTTTCCTTCTAGGTATTAAAATTCATCCTGCTTTTGTTTACATTTTGTGTTGTCGTCAAAGGTGTGCTCAGCGGGTGCGTTGTTGTGCTCAGCGGGTATTGAAACTTTGATTTTATTTAATGAGTATTAATAACACTTAAACAAAATAAATTTGTTAAATTCATTTTTATTTCCTTAGCAAATATCTTCTGTATTACAGTTGTCATAAATATCTAACATCTAAAAGTTCGTTTACCAATATAATTTACCACTAACACGTTGGTGCCGTTATGGGATGTTTTCAATCGGATTTTGGTCAACTTAAAAAATCTATTACATCTTTTTTCCAGGATGTGTCCATTATAAAATCAAAAGTAAGAAGTCCATCGAATGTGAAACACCTATGTATATCATTAGGTGTGTTGTGTGGCACAGCTTTGACCAATAATGGTATTATTACGTTATATCCATGCCACTTGGTGATAATTTTTCATTTGGTGAACAATTTGGTAGATAAAACTATCACTTCAGTGACTGTAAATTTTTTTCTTAATTCAGATTTTGTTTTATTTTAAAACAAAAATTAAGAACTTGGTACAATACATTTTCATGATTATTTTTAAAATAGAAGCTAGAGCTGCACTATAGACACCCAGCATATTTTGATATCATTTCTATGTTAACAAAATTTTAAATGATTAAATTTTTCAAGCTGGATTAATTAAAATTCTGAATATAATTTCATTTAAAAAGAGTAAGTCAAAATATACATAGAATCTAACATAGCAATGGATTATTTAGACAACTTGACTTCATCACTTGCAGCCTCAATTGTAGATTCGCTGAGAATAATTAAAATTCACTAAAAAATTTCAAATCATTTCGATATTTGCTAAAATGCCGCCAAAGAGAAGAATGAATATAGAGCATCTACCGCCAAGAGAGCTAGGGCATCACCTCTACACAAACCGCATCGACTGGAGAATGACCGAGCGTGCTATTACAAAATGAACGAAAACATGGATCTGTTACAATACATTGTAAGCTGATCACAAACAAAAATTAATGCAAAGAAATTCCGAGTCTATGTAACACAGAACTGATAGATGTCCTTCAAAGGGTACCCAGCAGCGCGGGGCCGCACATCTAGTAATAAATTTACTTATTTATAAGATCCTCATAACATAAATGTACAAAATAATAAAATATTTTTGTACATTGAAAATACGGAAATGTTTTCTTTAAAATATTAACTACAAAACTTACATCACGTTATTCAACATTCAAATTACAAACAAATTAATTTAGAATCGTCATAATTGTCATGCTAGAAAACTCTAAGTGCATTTAAATACATCCTGAACAGCGTGTTGGTACTACTTAGATTATTTAACCTTAAAATACTTTGGTATAATTTAACAATTTTAAAAATATATAATTATTATTATTAAAGCAATCATTTAAAAAAATAAACATTTTCAAACATTCGTCAAACTAGTTGATTTAGCATCACTTTCTTATTTGAAGGTTTTCTTTCTTTTGAGGCTCAAACTTTAGGTTGTATTGTAGTATAAAAAATACTCTCCAAAAGCGAAATTAATATACAGAGCTAAATATTAACGTAAAATGATTTCCTGCTTGATAACTGTGAATTTCTATGATTCTAAAACGTAAACTATTAACAATTGCAATTCTCTAATCAGTAGTATGAAAAATCAATCTAGATAAAAGAAAGTAAAGTAACTTAAAATTATTTTTTGATAAATGATTACAAACCTGCTATTCGCAACATAAAATAATTGTTAGGGCAATCTACAATAATAAAACAAGCTGTCTGTGTATCTGTGGATCTATAGAAACCTACTTAAAATTGGAGTAGAGCTCTGATAATTTCAACATAAGTTGTTTTGGCCTACTAATTGTACCTATGACAAACAGAATGTTAAAATTTTAATTAGTTTTATAATTAATTTTAATGATTTTAATTGATTAATTTTTTTTTTACAAAGTGACTTAAAAAAGAGATACTGCTCGGAAATTTTCCACAAAAGTAGTTTTAACCCTTCTAATTGTAGTTTTGAAAGAGAACATTTTAAAATTTGTATTAGTTCTTTTTAATTAATTTTTTTAATTAATTAACAAATATTTTACAAAACGATTTCTAATAAGGCTACAGCTCTGAAATTTTCAACATAAGTAGTTTTGGTCTTCTAATTGGACTTTTGAAAGACAGAATTTTAAATTTTTGTTAGTTCTTTTTTAATTAATTTTTTAATAAATGAATGAATGAAGACACTTTTTTAGCTGGCTTTTGACTAGACACTTTTTAGAATTTTGATGGCATATTCATTCAATAAACCTATAAACAAATTAACTATGCTTTAAACTTTTAAGTAAATACATGTTTCTAGTTAAAATTCAGACCATTATTGTTTAGTCAAAAACATAATCTTGAAGATATATTCTATCCTATTGATATATTGAAAATTTTGAGCTCAATAAAATATATTTGAAAACATTAAAATGTTTACATTCATACGATGTAGTGAACGACTTTATAATTTTCTTATTCATCCATAACAGACACACTAGAAATATATTATTATTTTTTTTTTTTTAATTCAATTATTCTCTATCGAACATTTTTAATTGAAATATATCTTTTCCTCATTCCTTATGCAAGTGAGGGTTCACTAGAAAGATAAGTCGAATCAATTTCGCTTGAATAAAATAGAACCTCCGAAAAAGAAAGAAATTTTTTACATTATTTCCCAAACGATATTTGTCTGAAAGGTTATTCGAGTTGAAAGGTTTTATTACTGGGAAGATGCGTTAATTCCACAAGGAAGTCAGAAATGGAAAAGCAAACACGGAGATGGCTTAAAGTTCATTCTATTGTTAAGATTAAAAGTCAGTCGAATCTTCTTCAAAAGAAAATGGCAGATTGTTGATTGTAATTCGAGTTATTACGCCGTCACCTGCAGAAGGGATTATTAGAAGAAAGCTCGGTAAAAGCTGAAAAGCAAATTTCTCACCATTCACTTTGCTTTTGCACTTTTGAGTGTTAGCAAACAATCTTGGGAACATTTCTTGTGTGAAGCTTTATTATTTGACCGGTTAATCTAGTTAAGTATGCTAGCCAACTAATACTGAAAATGTTTCAAATAAGCTTACTGTAAGTGGCAATTTTTTGTTTTTGCTTTCATTCAACTTTTTATTAGTAAAAAATATATCTTCACGTAAAAATGATTTGGATTCTGGCAGAGACTAAAAATCTTTTTCTTCCTCTGCGATACTTCAAGTTAAAATGCCAAGCATGTGGATTGTACGGTTTGGCGATATATTAGTAACTAAAATCTTTCCCTGTTAAAGGTTGACGACATAGACATATAATTAAAAAAATATCTGCCGATTTGGATTTGTTACCTAAACAGAAGTGTCTTAGTGAGTTTAGGGACAAACGAATTAGCTAGTCACCGTGTATTGACGTTCGAACGGACGTGTATAGTCGAAGCCATGACGTGAACTTCCAATATAGTTATTATGAGAGTATTCCTTCGGTTAAAATTTAAAGTACTTCTAGATAGAATTTCTAGAAGGATTTTGGGACTTCTAGTAAACTTATTACTATAGTACTGAAATATGACTCGTCTTTAGCATTCATAGCTATGGCTTCAAGCCGCAATTTCCGGTTGAATTCGGAGAATGCACGAGAGCTTTGTTAAAGACTTTTCAATCAGACTATTCATTTGACAAATCGCACTTGTTTATAGTATTTCTAGCTGTTTTTCAGAAAAATAACTTTTTATTCAATTATGAAGTTCATGAAGATTATAATTACAAAGTCGGTTTTGATTTTATTAAAGCTGTTAATACAAAATTTAAAATGTGAAAAATATATCATACACCGAAATTATACAATCAGTGATAGAGAAATTGTCCGGTGATTAAAAAAAATAAATTAATAATTAGAATTTTTTCTTGAAAGTTAAATGAATCTGTTCCTCAAAACTTTACAAAGAGAATTAGAAGAAAATTGCACATTGGAAGCGAGCAAATACCTCGACAGAAAACTTTTCAATATTTTAAATGAGTTTTGCCTTCTATTATTTTGTAGTGAAATTGAATCGCTAAATGTTAAAAGGAGTCATGTAATAGAAACTTTTTGACGTATTTCCTTTTTACATTTAACGATTACATTGTCTTAGCATGCAAATTGATTTCCATTACAGGTATTTAAAATAAAGGTGCATATTTGAATGCAAAAATAAGTGGAGAGTAAAAAATAGTTATTTTTAAACTTTTTACTTTCTTATCCATCTGATGTTGATAGTACTGCATTCGTTCTAAAAATAATTAGATTTTCCTCCGAAAATTGATTTAAGGAGATACGATGATTCTTAAATTGAAAAAATCCTTAGTGTATACTATTCTGTGTATCAAAATTATACCAATCATAGTGATTTTAATAGAAACATTGTTTAGTTATTGTCTCATGTGTTTTATTATAAATCCAAATTTAACATAGGCTAAAAGCTACTGTTTATGTTCCTTTAACATTCATAAAAATAGCTGGTATTATTATGGTTGAATCATGAAAGAAACGGCTGCTATGATTTAAATTCAAGTTTACTTTTAATGTGTTCCCATTGTACCGATTAGCTTATTCAAAGGATATGTTCATCTCTTTGTCTTTATAAGATCATATTTCTTAGAGGAAACTAAAAATTAACTACTTTGTTCTACTCTATTTTCATCAAGTTTGCAAATTAAAGACAAAATTGTTAATCTCTTATCTATGCAGTGTCCTAAAATGTTGTTAGTGTATTTATTTCTTTAACTAGTATGGATAGGAAATTAGTCTAAAATTAGGAAATTTATTCTAAAATTAGGAAATTTATTCTAAAAGTTACAGAATTTTTATTGTATACAGAACCTACGGAATAAAAAGTTTATTTACAAAAGTTTTTCTGAGTTGCATTATTGTAAGCAAAAAATATCCATACTGTGTTTTTTAAATTGTTTGAATAAGAACTCATTCAAAGCACGAGCTATGAACCATTTTAGAACAGTTATGGTGATACAGGATATTGCGCTCTCTACAGTTATTTTAACAGTCAAATTATGCTTTTGAATGTATTTTTTTCTCTACTTTTTTTTTTTTTTTTTTTTTTTTGGATTAATATTATTTGACCTTTTTATTTAACAATCCCTTTTTACATGATTCAACCCTTTTCATTGATTTTTAAAGAATTTGCTGTAGAATAGTTCAAAATTATTAATGCTATGAACTGTTTGAAAAAAAAAACTATGAAAATGCAATTGGGGTTTTTGAATACTAAATGTATCCTTAAGACTGCTGCATTTCTTACCGTATGCAGAACAAGAGCACTTAGCATGATCATTCTTTGAACGGCGTCACAGAAAAAAATTCCATTGATTACTCCCCATACCCATATCACTATGAACTGTAATATGTGAGAACAATTATTTAAAATGTTTTTGAACACTGATTTTATTTTCATATGTTTTTTAAACTAAATCTTCTGTTCAGTTAAGAATTGTTTCACTCATTTAACATTGGTGCTTAATTTTTAACTCACAATTTCAAAGAAATACTTGATTTCATATTTATTTATTTTGTAAGTATTTTATATCGTATTAGAATTTTATATCAAAAGTTTATGTTCTTCTTTTGACTTTAAGGCCATTTGGGACAGTTATTATATACTGTACACAGTGTGTGTAAAGTATAGAATGACTATCAGTACATTAACTACCAATACCATAAAAATCAGTTCATTTAATCAGATCTGTTGCCTAAATTAAAAAGTATTAACGCCAATTTGAAATTTTCAAATAGACAATGGATAGCAATTTACAAAATATGTCAGAGCAACAAATAAAAACTTTTATATATACGTTTTTATTCTCAAACCCTTCAAATTATAATAATGTGCCATTCAAAGAATATAACTACTATTTTGCTCCTGTTTTGAATTAAAGAAATTTAACGCAATTAACCAAAGTCAGAAAACAATGCATGTTCATTATTTGTATTTAATTATTTCATATTATTTACAGTTTTAACATCTAAAAAAAAAAGCTCTAAAAATAAAGTATGTTATTTTCGAATAGAAAAGAAAAAAAAAAAAAATAACTGTAATAATTATTTAAGGAGAAAACATAATAAATCAATTTATAAATATCGTATCTCTTAGAGTTATCAAAATACCTTTGCTAAATAATATCTCCATAAGTTAGGTCGATCTATTTTACATAAAAGTTAAATTTCTGTTTAAAGTTACTCGAACATTTAGAAGGCATATGGGTATAATTTTTCTTGCTTACATCATGCTCCAAAAGTATTTTAACATAAAAATTTTCATATATTATCACTTTTTATCAGTATCTTTAAGATATTAAAAATTCTTTGTTACAAAATGTATCATAATGAAATAAATTTAAAATATATAATTTTTTTGTTTATATTTTTCACGTCTAAAAATATTTTGAAATTGAAGAGAACATTTGTTTTCTATGGCCCCTCTCTGTATATATTTTATACCTTTACCGGAGAGATGATAAGTTGAAAAATTGCTATTAATAATCTCGCTACTGTTTAAAGAAATGAATTTCTCCCGTTTAAAACCTTATATGAGATTATGTTGAACATCTATAGGAAACAAAATGTAGAATACGGCGGATTATACTGAAAAAATATAGAATACGCATTTTATTGATATAATAAATAAAATTGAAAAAAAAAAAAAAATATGATAGCATCATTTTTCTCTTGGAAACAGATTTTTAAAAATTCATTTGCAACTAAAAAAAAAAAAAAAAATACTTACTTGAATATCTTTTTATAAATTCCACATAAAATAAAAATCCAATCGCACAATAACACCCTTGCCGGCGAATGTTCACTCAGAAAAAGATGAATGAATTTGAGTTGTTATGTCAACAACCATTTTGTACGGAAATCAAACGAGCAGACGGCCGATATGCGGCAGTTTGAGGGAAACAAATGCAAACAACTAAACTCGAGTGTTGTCCGTTCAACCTGATCCAAGTTGAAAGAACTAAAAAAGAACGTGGAACAACGGTGTGGGGTTGCATCACTCATGCAAAACCGTCCAGCCGCAAAGTTCATCGCTCATCGGTTCGCGCCAAATGAGAAGCAAACGTAACAAAGTGAACAAATCTATGATTTGAAATATATAAAATTTACTTTACTAAGGTAAATTGGCATTTATTTCATTGTAAAAAAAATTAACCTATAAATTTAAATATAAATCCCTTTTATGCATTACCAACTTTTATATGCAATTGTAACTTTTTTAAGCGATTTTGAGCTCAGATTAATTTTTTATACTGTTTGATCACTTCGATAAAAACCATCGACTCTGTGACATTGGCTAACTTTTTTTTATCCTCTAAACAAGATAGAATGTATTGTCCTATCCAACGAGTTTATTTGCCAAGTTTCAGATCGATTGTTAACGGCAAGTAAGTGGCTTAATTAGTCATCCGAAATTATAGTAAAAACGTTTGTAAAAGCGGCATATTACTGGCAGATCCCAAAATTTGATAAGATGTTTTGTCATCGACCGAAAATTTGTCTGCCAACTTTCAGCTCAATTTTATGACGGCAAGCCCTCTAAAAAAGAAGATAAATATTCTCAAAAATACATATTTTTGTATGGATAAATCAGAAAGTTCTTTGTTTAATTTTGGATCGTATAACATTATTTATCAACTACAAATTAAATCCAGCAATATTAATAAATGATTATATCACCAATTTAATGAAACATTTAGAAGGAGACATTTAAATTATCTAAATGTAATAATTTTTAAGAAAAAAAAATTCATCTTTGAACAAAATCCCTAACTTCAATCATAATCATGAAAATATTAATATAATAACAAAATAAAAATTTCATTATATTAAAATTATTTGTGCATTATAGTTATACAGTATAAAAAGATACATGCCAGTTCAAAACTCAGTAAAAAATCGTGTTCTCTACCCAAATGTTTGGTGGTTGTATACTTAAAGATATTTTGAACATAAGTACATGAGATTTAAGAAATTTTAATGCAATTTGTTTTTATTTTATTTTGATTTAATTCGAAACGGCATAAAATGGGTGTAGATTAGGTTTATTAAAATTGGAATAATATGAGTTAAGCAAGCTTTTTTTTTTTTTTATGAATGTAAAAATTTAAAATATGCTAACTATCTTTTATACTTAGAGTCAACTAACATTCAATTTTTTAAAGGCTTAAAAAGCTATCAGTAAAGATTTACATGAATAAGGAATAAATTTATTGAAAAAAATTGGTATAAAAATTAACCGTCTAGTGTTTATATATTGAAGCCAAAAAGTTATTAAAAATTAAAATAATAAAAGGTCAAAAATTTCCAATAAAAAATCCTCAATGGAATTTTTCAAACAACTGCTAGTTCAATTGAAATTTGGTTGATGTGAACTTTTTTAATGAGGGAAACAATATAAATTTTGTAAAGTTAGCGAATTCTGTTGAAAGTTGGGGAAACAAAATTTTAGTCAAAACCTGATATTACAATTGGAGGGGAGTTACATATTCATAGAGAAACAAGATCTATGAAATGTACAATCATTGCATCCAAATCAAATAGTAAAGTTTCCAAGGCAGTACTTTTTAATGAGTGTATTCATTGTAATTTTTCTTTTAATCAATAATTTATAGTGCGACACTGTAAATATCATATATTTAAAATATAAAAATAATTTTGGACAGAGTATTTTGCATTTTTTATAGTTTTAACGATTTCACTTTTTATGGGGTAAAATGAATATAGCATATCCAATGATATGAATTAATATTACAGGGTGATCAAAAAGAAACTTTGCCGATATATGGACCTCTAGTTTGCATTCCGTTCAAAAGATCGAAATGGGATTTCAGGTATAGTTGTTCAGAGATATGAGCTCGGAATTCTAAGAATGGCAATACCTACTTTTTCCTGTCGCAAAATGCTCAGCGCATGCAAAAACCTTAAATAGCGTTGGAACGATAAGTTTATCACAAAAAACGGACGCGTTATGCACAAACAAAAAACAGACCCCAACAGAAACGCGATCGGGGCTCATGTTGGATATGTGCGTATGACAGAGGCCAAAGTCACATGAGTGTCAGCACAGACAATTTTATCGGTTTTCTATGTGCAAATTTCTTCCTTGTGCATGATTATGTTTCTGTTGGCCATTCGCAAAGCTGTTTTTTGTGCGCGCATAACGCATCCGTTTTTTGTTATACACGTACCGTTCCAAAGCTCTTTAGGGTTTAGTATAAGTTGAGCATTTTGCGACAAGAAAAAGTAGGTATTACCATTCGAAAATTTCGAGTTTCTGTAACTATAACCGTAAACGTTCGAGTCATTTTGTTGCTATTCTTAAAATCCCGAGCTCATATCTCTGAACAACTATACCTGAAATCTCATCTCGATCTGTTGAACGGAACGGCCGCTAGAAGTCCATATATCGGCAAAGTTTCTTTATGACCACCCTGTATTTTAACGACAATTATTATTTTAAATACTTTTATCTTAAAAAAAATACCCAATTTGAAATAAAATAATAAAAATAATATTATAATTGAGTTATTGACAATTATTTAGCTTAATTCTTAAAAATAGCACAAATGTTATTAATTTTACCCTGCCTAACCCACTAACTATCAATAATGTGTTAAATCTGCAATGATTCGCTGATTATATAACCAACTGAACATACTATGATTTATTGACTTTAATTATTAATGGTTAATTTTACAGTTAAAATACTTGTTTAAAATCCTACCGTTAAAAATAGAACAAAAATTACATAAGTTTCTTTGGGGATAATGAAAGATCAACTTAACAACATCTCAATTAGTGACATTCTAAAACATCACAAAAGGGCGTCAATAAAAACAAAATGATCTGGTGTCCAAATTTGATCAATTATATGATTATTCCCTCTGAAATCATAAGTATTAAACATTTTAAGAAATGCATCATTTCAAAGGAAATTTAAAAGTTAAACGACGAAGCTATTAGTTTATTTTAGATATATTCGAGTTATTTAAAAAAAATGGTATGGTCAATGGGCAATAATTATTATTAGTTATATTTTTATCAGATAATTCCAAATCAAACAATCATGTCCCCTGAAATTCAACCGAGTTTTGATATTCCGGATTGAATTTTATATTTCCTGATTTATTTATTGCTTTTATAATTAACCAGATAATCATCAAATCAACATAGTGATCCATAGGTGTAAAATGTAATGTGTTGGCTTACATCTAGGGTAAAAATTGTTCACATAATTAACTAATATGTCTTATAATTTTTCAAATAAACGTACAGATTTTCTAAAAACATTTATTTCTAATGTGCTTTCTACAATTCCCGAGCATTTCATAATAGATGTATTTACGAAAATTGAATATTTTGCATGTGAAAACTAAATTGATGCATTTACTGATGTATTTTTATTTTACATAAACGTAATGACACCCTTCATATCTGAACTTTAGTTTAAGGGGACTTTGTACCCTTCAAACTTTTTCTTCTTATTTAAGCCTTTAAAATTATAATTTTTACATATTTGGAAGTATTACTAAGTAAAAACTAAATATTATTAAAAAAAAAAAGTTCCCATAGTGGTCTAAATTTTCAAAATTTTAAATTTTTTAAAAAAATTAATCAAATTTCAAAGTCTATCTTCCTTTTTATTTGTCAATATTTTTTACTGATTTTTAAAAAAAATGTTCCTTGTAATATACTTTAACATTTTATGCATCGAATTTAGAAAAAGTAAAATAGTTTTCGAGAAAAACAATAATTACTGTACCTATACGTAAAAAAAAGCGTAAATAATGGGTATTTTTCAACATTTAAATTTGTTAAAAAAAGTTTTTATTTTATTCAAAAAGCCATGCCAATTTTTGTCAAATAGATAGTAAGAATGACAAAAAAAAAATCAAGTCGTTTCATTAATATTTTCTGAAGCTTTAGCATTTTGAATAAGGTGGGAATTTCGAAAATCACGAACTGAGAAAAATGCGTTCAAAACACCGAAGAAGCTATTGCAACAATGCTAAATTCTCCATAAAAATATAGTTTTTCTGCATTGTAGTTATCGGATCAGCTCAAAAACTTACCAGAATAAAGAGAAGCTTTTAAAGATTATACACACGCAAAAAATTAAAAAAATTATATTATTATTATTATTATTTTTTTTTTTTTTTAAACAAGTAGTACCAAGTTCCCTTAGGTGCAATTTCAAACAATACCAATAACTATTAGGTTTTAATGTTATTACTTCTATTACCACAGAGCCTAAATAAAATCACTTCAAGGTGCAACAAAATCCCTAAAATTTCTGATGACAAATAAAATTCCCTTTTTATGACATCATTTTTTTCCTAAAAGAAGGTTATACTGAGAATAGAATCTATGAAACCAACGACGAGAAAATTAGTATTCCTATTTTAAAATTATATAATTAAAGATCTTTAAAAATTCTAAGAAGAAATTGTTATTAGGGTATCAGACTACTTTGAAAAGTCAATTTTCGAAGAATTTTTTTTTTATTTTTTATTGCATAATGTTATTGTCTACATTATCTAGTTACCAAAACAATGTTTACTTTTAGTGCCCGTCAATTAGAAAAAAAGCAAGGGTAAATGTTGTAAAAAAAAAAATAGATGTAAAATGGTACTATTTTAAACTTAAAGCACGGTTTTTCTCATAGTTTAATTTTATACATAAATTCCTATATTTAAAAAATGATAGCTAGAAAAGTTATTAATGAATTCTTCTTCAGGTTTTGTGAACTGTTATCTTGAGTATATACTAAAAAAATTGAATAAAAGTTTTTTTTTTATATATAATTATGAAACATCATTTAAAAAGTAACACGTTACAAAATGTTGAAAAATGTATTTATCGAAGTCTTCTTTTGTAAATTACTACATCCTCTAGATTTAAGTATTCAGTTTAATTTGGTAGTATTCATTTTTTAATAAGTCAATTAGTTTTTCCTCTAGCAGTTTTGAAGATTTTATAAGAAGAAAAGAATAATTAAATAGCCTCCAGGAAATCGGTGAACTTAGTGAGTTGTGACATTGTGATGATTTCTAGTAACCTAGTCCTATCATGGCAATGAGAAACGTTTCAGTTCAATTAATCTACTTAGAATAGACGCTTTTTGGTCGACTGACTTTATGAATAAATGAGTGATTGCTGAAAACAAAATAAAATCAGATTAAGTTGAGTTGTGGATTCACATATTTAGATTTTTTTTTTCTTTTAGTTTTTTATTAGACGTAGAGACAACAAGTTTTACTACCTCAACAAACTTTTTTAAAAATATAGAGAAGTACTAGTAGATTAAGAATATGCTGTCGGGAAAAAAATGTCGAAACTGTTGGAGTTGTTTTAAGGGAACCTTGACTATTGGTTTCAATTAGACTCTCACTCATTTGAAGTCGATTTTAGATAAGATTATGTATTATTTTTCTTACAGAAAAGAATATACTTCAATTACTAGTAGTTCTTTACAAAAACTCCGATGTTCATTGAGGTGCAAAAACTTGAAGCCTTTTCTAAGTTAATTTGGATAAGGTTCGGAATTTAATTGTGAAATGCAATCCTTTTATTTGTAAACTAAATACATCATTTCATAAATAACACTCTAAAAATACATATCGAAAGAAATATCAGCTGAACAAAAGTATTTTAGAATAATTAAAATATCTTTCGACTGTAAGTTGTGTTGTTATAACTAGCTCTGAAAATAATTATCCGCAATTTAGGTTATCTGAATGAAATTATTTTATTGTTTTGCAAAAAAATTAATTATTTTCTATCTTCATTATTGTTAAAAACAACTTAAACGGATGCAATCAATTCGAGTAATGCTCTGTCTTCACAAGGCAATGGTTCCAGTTTCAAATCTGGTTTAGGCATACATATTCGTTGTGGTTCGGAATCCACGTTAAGCTGTAGGTACTGGCCAAATTAGCTGTCATTGTACATAAAAATAAGTCGTTGAGCGTACAAACCAACCAACCTTAGTGCAATTGAAAAGTTCTGTAAATGCATCACAAAAAAGACTAAAAAAAAAAAAAAAACATTTATTTAAATTTGAAAAAATTTCCATTTTCCCCAATGCTCGTTTTACAACATTCGTAAAACTACTGGAAACAGTACCACAAGAGATCTTTTGAAATCGGTTAAAGAGTTGATGTCTTATCTGTGAATATGCTGTAAGATCTCAAAATGTGCGATTTTCAGATGGGGAGAGACTATATTCCTCTTTTCATAAGTAGTCAATACATTCCCATCTATATATATGGAATTTGATTTTTAGTCAATATTTTCAATTTCTAGGCTCTGAAAAATATCTATAAATTTTTTTAAAGTTTCGGGGTTATATTTTCTATTGCATCTTTTATCTAGAACATTAAAATAAATTTAGCCATACATCTACTATAAGTAAATGCTCTAAAGTATTTCGTTATAATTAGACAAATAATTTTATAGAAAAAATTACTTCAGAAATAATCCTTTCAAAACATTGTAAAAATATTAAAATAAAAGTACTTTTTGCAAATACAATAGTAACAAAACTGTCAGTAGATCTTATTTCAAATTGTTTACTCTGCACAAATGGGAAAATTTACAAAAATTATATCGGAAGTTTTACTTATATATAAAGAAGGAAGGTTTAATTATATAAGGACTTTTCTACGATAAAAATATTTAAATATATATATATATATATATTTTTACTCATCGAAGTTTAAGATTATGCCGTTTCCTTAACATCTTCAAAAGCAATGATATCAGAATAATACCGAATTGATATTAACATCAAATTATAAAGTAATACATCTGTACCGTAGACGAAAGAATATCCATTAAACGTACAAATCGATTAGTTTGAAATTTAAAATTGCTCCTCCGAGTCTACAGTTGGAATGGAAGAACTTAAGGATTTTTTTAAATGTTTAATTGCATAAAATGATGTTTAATGTTTAAAATTTTTAATACAAAAAGCAGATAGGAATATAAGAATAGCGAAACAAATCAAAATATGATCATACGAATACGAACGGATTAAGTGCATTCAACTTTAACATTTTATTTTCGCTTGTAATTAGGTATTGACCTATTAAATCATTCACTTTATTGCATTTCAAGGTAAAACGGATTAATTCAATACATAAAAATTTCGCTTGTCTGTAATGCAACTTTGTCTTAAATCAAGGTAACTATTTTTTATTCTTGGAAATTTTTTTATTAGTATTCTGTATTTTTTTTTTTTTTTTTTTTTTTTTAAAGTCTTTCCTTGCAAAATTATTTTAGCATTTGTAGGTCACATTCATGAGGACCTTTTTTATTTATCAACCTATTTACCATTTTCTTTGAATTCCTTTTCCACCTTATCCATTCCACATTTTTTATGGGTGGTTAGATTGTATGGCTCAAGTACCAAGAGAGACTAAACAGAGTAAAATATTTTGGTTTAAGAAACTATATTTTAAATGAATAATTTATTCAACACTACTTATTTAAAGAAACAGTACTTATTTAAAGATTGGATTGTCATGAGCCAATGTCATCAAGTCCACGTGTTCTATGATATGAAAGATTTTTTTAAATCCTTTATATTAACTTCGATATTGTGTGTGGCGGTGTGGCTGGCGAGCAAATCCTTGGGGGCCTAATTAACCCACTTAACCTCATAAAATCAGACTGAAACCTGGCAGATAGATTCGATGTTGCTGACAGTGCATTCTGTCAAGTTTTGGGAGCTGTTACTCATTAAAAGGCTGCTTTTACACACGCTTTTATTATAGCTCCGGAATACTATTAACCAATATGGCGCAATCTAATCACACTGAAATCGTTGTGAATAAGGATGCATTGTCTAATGGAGCTGAATCCTTGAAATTTGGCAAGTACACTCGTTGTCGATGACAATACTTTCTATCAAGTTTTGAGAATGACACGCTAAGACTGTTTTTATACACGTTTTTATTACTTAATGTCAGACTTATCAGCTTGTACTTACATTCTATTACACAGATACCAAACTTAATTCAAATATTCTTAATTTGATAATGATTTAAACCTTTCCCAATTAAGGTTGATGAGACAAAATATTTGGATGGCAAATTTACACATTCGTCGCCATCCATTCAAGCTGAATCTTGACAGATAGCTTCGTTGTAGATGACGATGTATTCAATCAAGTTTTGGAGCAAATAGAAGCTAGAAAATTGTTTGAAATGGATGTTTTGTTCATAGTAGTTAAAACTCAATGAAAACTCGATCCGAGAGTTCAATAAGTTTGCAATTGCACATCAAAATTGGCAATGCATACAAATGAATTATATTGGAAACTGTTTTTATGTGTTATATTATTATAGCAAGTGTTCAAAAATTAAAAAAAAAAATTTAAAAAAAAAAATAACTACATATTTCGACTACTAGCTAGTTTTAATAATCACGTATAATGCCTTTTTTGGTATACAAACACTAAAATTCTAACACTAAAATCAAACACTAATCAAACTTTAAAATTCAAACACTAATCAAACTTTAAAATTACACGCAAGTTATCTTTCTGAAACTTGTCAGCCCATTTTTGTACTATTTATACATATATCCACGTAAGGGCAAAAACCCAATATTTTTCTAAGTACTCTTTCGTTGTTGCACTTCAAACTCATCTCACAAACCAAAAAGAACAGCCCAAAATCATACAAGTGGAGCGGAAAATTACAAACGCAACTGTAAAAACCCACCCGTTGCGTCATCCTCAAAAGACGAGTCGTATTAATTAGGTAACATTCAGAGCCCCGAAACAAAAAGTGTATTTTTACGGGAAGCAAAGACCATATCCGAGTCTCAGTACCATCCCACCATTTCACAATCCATTTGTCAGGAAATGCAACTGAGCATGAAAGGAGAATGGTTTTGAACTTATTGTTACGAAATGCACGCATGGTATCGGCGTGAGAAAAAAACAATTTCGGAAACGTTTTGTCATACTGAGATTATGATGAAACTTAGAAGGGTAGCCAGTGTTGTTTCATGAAGGAAATCTTCAAGAAAAATAGTTTTTAGTTTTTTAGGGAAGGGGAGGGTTTTGGCGGCTCGTGGTCAAAAATGTTAGTACAGCCGGAACAGTCCCCCCCCCCCTCTTTTCACATTCATTCATGAATGGGTATTCTATATTATAGAATGAGTAATTAAGATTACAGATTCTATAACCAAACTCAGTTTCCTTTCAATATTTACAAAATGATACGAGAAAGAAAATAGACAAATTTTAACCTGCTGGTAACGGAGCTCCATGTTTCAAAATTTTAATATAAGTTTTAGTATTAACTTAAGTAACAAGAAAATACAAGTAAAACTTATCACGGAAACTACCGTTTGGTGGAGAAAATTCTAAGAAATGGCCGATTCTCTCCCATTCATACATCCTCACCCACGAGCCAATTAGTATATCAAATTTACAAGTACAGCCGAAGTCGCGAAGTTCGCAAGGGCTGCGTTTAGCACCGAGCTGTATACTCTTAGCGCGGAGGGAGATTCCATACTAGCAGTTGTTTCCATGGAAACGTTGCAGCCCTTTGGGGTTTTTCACTTTATGGCTGCACTCGCTCGACCATCATCAGATTTAGTTGATTTGAGCTCCCCCTCCCTCAATTGTGCATTGCGCAACAGGTTTGTTATTTATCGATTTTTTACTTACCGTAGAAATTCCATCTTCATTTGCGATACAAATCTATATTTAAAAAATTAGTAAAATAATCGAAGTTGATGGCAATTAGTAAATTTTAATTTTAAACTAATAATTCAGATGCAGCTCGGCTGTACCCCACGAGACACCCCTGGGGGAGGTAGTACTTTAACACTATGCCGTCCGATGATACTAAGTGTTCTGCAAAAACTATAATGCAAATGCCAGAGACACTTCGAAAACTATTGGTCAAGAAAAACCTGACGATTTATGATTGCCGGAAAAACCGCCGGTGATAGGCGAAATAATCTGAACCAGTCCAACCGGCACCAAACAAATGAAACCAGAATAGACATGCGAACGGCAGTGTTAATTAAAATTGCTTATTGGAACCATCTTGCAATAGACGGTGATTTAAAAAGTTATATTCAAATAACATTTAGCAGGAAATAAGTTCAGTTTATTTTCAAGTAATGGATTTTTCTAGTATCGGCATTTATATAAATGAAAAGGATTAAATCAATTTTGCTCAAGATATTAGAAATTAGTTTGAATTGTCTTCGATAGTTAGGCGCATCAAATTTCTTTGGCGATGTTTTTCTTTCAATTTTTAGAATTTTTGAATGCTGGATATGCCGGTAACGGTGGATCTCTCTGAACCTTAGCACTGTGCATTCTAATTTTCTTTATTAATTGTTAGTATCCATACCAGGTACGATATCAGTTTTGGGCGATTGTTACCTTTGAAATAGGAGCAGCTGTCAGAAAAGAAAAAACGGTGTAAAATCTAATTTATATTTTGGATTGCTCGCAGCCTTTCTCATTCTACTGCTAAATTTAGATTTAATTAAATACTCTCGGCATAATATACCGTGGTCAGCAGAAATTATTTCCCAGTTGGTTTGTACGTTCAACGACCTAGTTTTATGCAGAATGACTGCTAATCAGGCGGTACCTACAGCTTAACGTGGATTCTAAACCACAATGAACCGGGATTCGAACGTGGCACCTTTGGCATGAGAGGCCTGAAGGTTAACCACACAGCCATCAGGTGGACAAAAGTATTTCCCGGAGTAACAAAAGACATGCTCTGTAACTAATATACCAATTAATAAATATTCATTGGTATAACGATAAATAGTAGGCAGAGCAATTGAGTTTTTCTATGAACAAATATAATTGCCAAGTTCAACGTGCGGCCCCCATTATAGTTTTTAATATTTTAAGTCTCCAGTAATCATAACGAGTTCAACATTTACTCTGAAACACTTGACAAGGTATCTGTTATACAAATATTCAAAACATTTCAATATCACAATCCAAAAAGACAAAAACACTAACTTAGTAGGCCTAACTTCAGATTTTTCACATCCCAAGCAACTAAGAGATAACGTTTTAAATTTGATACGATGAAATTGATGACAAAAAAATAGTTAAAACACTACACTCTATAATTTCGAAAATAGAATAACCATACTCGGTATAATAGCCTTCGTGCAATTTTCTGGTCAAGACTTTTTGCACGTTCTGCACATTATTGGATAGTGGAATAGTGTTCTTGAACAAGCATAGCATAACTTTTAATATTGTATAAAAAAGCATTTCTTAACTATACGATTTTATACAAAAAAAAACCACAAAATAAAATTTATTTTTCTTGACAAACCCTAACAGAACGAGATAACAAGCAAATAAAACAGTCAAATGTACATGTTCAAATTTTATAAACAAATCAACGAGGATTAAAAAGTATTAAATACAATTGTACAACGGTATTACATAACTAAAACATGGCTTTTAAATATGCATATATACACACAACTCAGTAAAATAAACACGAGTAGGATTGCATAATTAATCCTTAAGAAACAATCCATGAACAGTTGGTGGAAGGCGTATGGATGGCGGAACATAAGCACGACCAAGCTCTGTTAGGGTCTTGGCATCCAAGACCAACAAAAAGTCACGAGTGTCAGATTCCACGTCCAAGACCACACTAAGCAAAACACCTAAAATGGAAATAGTTTAATGAATAAATATAACTTATAAAAGTAATTGTTTCCTGACATTTTTAAGAATCTTTTTGTTGGCAACCAATTCTACTTAAAATTTTAATGTCGATAATTATGGTAATTCAGCATATTCTAATTGAAATTTGAAACACTAATTTATAGAATTAAGCTTTTGTACTATTTTCAATAAAATTGTATAGTTTTAGAATACCACTTAATCTATATAAATTTTAAAACTCTTATAGTATTAATAATTATGAGAATTTGTTGGTTTGTGTGTTTATAGGTACTTTCGAACTAGTTCTATCAGGATTTTCATATAAATAAATTGATAATCTAGTTCTCTCGAAAACAAATTAAATACGGCTAATACTTCAACAATACTATATAATCCTTGGTTAGGCGCGCGACCTTTCGTCTCGCGTTTAGTCGAGTGAGGGACAAATGACCCCCAAATTCAATTTTTCGCGCATACAATTAAACTCGTAACCAAATATCAAAGCGGGCATTTTAATTAAAAACGCAACATTATTGAACAAAAAAAAGTAGAAATTAAAACATTTTAAAAATAACTTGGAAAAAAAAACCTGAGAAGGTTTTTATCATGGGCTGCTATCTACTGAGAAATTAATTTTTGGGGGACATTTGTCAACCGCGCGACTTACCAAGGAATAATGATTAAAAATGTAAAGTATAAAACTCTGGTTTTCGAAATTGATTAGTTAGGGCCGCATTCACCACTAAGCGGCCCTCTGGCAGCACAGAAAAGCAAAAATCAATTTATTTACATAATTTTAATTTGTCCAAAATAGTACGAGTTTAATATCTGAAACAGAATTCTACACTACGTGACTTATAGGAACTATTTGAAGAAACTTTCAGAAAAATGTTTTTCATCAGGAATAAAAACAAGAATAACATTTGGACGATTTATGAAGATTGACTGCAATAAATACTGCGGTAGATGACTATCATAAAAGAAACTGAACAATTTCTATCGTCGTCTTCTCACAATATTGACATTAACTGAAACGAGGAAATCTACAGGTATGGTTAAAATATTTTTATGAAAAGTTAGGTCAAGTCGCATATTGTCACGTTCATCGCTATATGTAAACTGTATAGACTGCTTAACGCTTGGAAATTAAAGCTGTTGCCAGATAGTTGGGTGATAAAAACACGAATTTCCGAGGATTGAAAATAAAATCTTAGGTTGTACACAGCAGAACTGTCAGTAGTAGACCTTAATTAGTATTAATATGCCAAAAAAATATCTACTCTAGCACTTTACAAGGTTTCTTGCATTCCCACTCAACTCTAAAAGTGAACTGTGATTGGTTACTAATCCACCCGTCATCATAAACCACCAGCGCGTTTTTTCCTTTGCATTAACATCGGAGCTGCTATTCCAGTTGCTTATATCGATGGTCAATTTATAACAAAATATTCCATTCTTTTTAAAACTAGAATTAACTTAATAATGAAAATTATTTTTTAATTATTTGAAAAAGAAATCAAATATCAATTGCATTCCCAATTATGAGCTGAGGAGGCATCGAACAAAACCGGACCTGTAATTTTTCAGTGTTATATTCTTTGATACCCACTTTATTTCTCATTCGCAATTATTAGTTGAGGAGGCTGTGAAGAAAACCAGATCAGTTCGCTAAAATTTATCAAAAAATATTGACCGCTTTAAACTCGTCTCTATTTGTATCTGAATTTTTTTTCTCAATCGAGAGCAACTCAAAACCCATCAAAATAATTAAATTCAAAGCGCTATACATTTATAAAAACAAGGTTTATTTTCTACTCTCACATAAGAAACAAGTTAGGGGCCAAAGGTCCAATTTTAATTTTTTTTCTCCCCTTCTTTGCCAGATTATCAGTTTTAACAATATAACCCATAAGAACAAAGTTGTTAACAAAAGTCGTTTATATGCATTGCTATTTTTTTATTCATTAACATAGCACCGATTTTGTTGTCAGCGTGTACTCGATGTTTGCAACTAATTTTAACTATTAAAAACATCCCTAAGAGCAAAGTATGTGATAAACTACGTGTAAAAATTTATTTATTAAAAATGATTAGGAATTTATGCATTAAGGCAAAGCGACTTTTTTGTGACAGTAACCTCCCCAAAAATTTCATAGAATGCATTGTCATCGACATCGAATCTATCTTCCCAGTTTCAGATCGATTGGATGACTGTTAATTAGGCCTCCGCAGATTTGCCCGCCATCGACATACACACTCAACCACATACACACAAAATCGAAGTTAATAAAGGATTTAAAAAGACTAAGTGGTTTTGAAATCAACATGTTCAATTGCTGAATTCCGCTAAGAAAACTTTTCCAGTATAAAGGTTGAGCTAGTAAACAATGTGAGCAGGTTAAAATCGTAAGGCACCATTCTCCAGTCTTTGGAATAGAATCTTGCTATTCTTTAAATTAAAATTACTTCGATTTCCTTCTAAAAGTTTTTGTTACTATTTCGGATCTAGTGTTTACTTGACTTAGTTTAGATATTACCCTTGATTGGCAATGCGAGACAAAATATAGTAACCAGGTAGGAGTTTTACGAATTATTCGAAAATTTGGTTACTTTTAACTGCTTCATATGGAAAAATTAATACTGAGGTGCTATTATTCAACAACACATTTTGGCCCCGTTATTTCCTGGGAATTTTTAAAATTGATATATCTTTCATTTTGAAACACCACTTCATTACGTTTTAAAAATAACAAAAAATTTACTATTTTTCCAAGAAAAAATTCACTACAATTTTTAATATGTCATATGGAAATGCTGTGAAAATGTTCAATGAATCCTAACGACTAAAAGAATATAAAAATCAATTTTATAATGTGCAAATTTTCAATCAATTCTAAACTCCTAAAACATCCAACTAATTTTCACGTTATTCAAATTTTTATACACAAAGGAGCATAAATATATATATATTCTCCAATTCGTAACCTTTAAAATACCATATCCTTTCTGAAACCTAAAATATAAATTACAATGGATTTTGTGAATCCGTTTTGTATCATATAACTATTGTAATAAACTTTAAACTTATTTTCCCTGTAGTTACTTCTTAATGTTATACGACTTAACTCTAACAGACATAACTTCAATATGCATTGTCCTATTCGTAATATTCATATTACTTTTTGTAGAAAATAGTTGAAGTATGGTTCGTAGCAAAATCTAATTGGTATTTTTATCGACACATTTTTTAAATACTTTTATCAAACAATTAACGATTAAAACTATGAATTTTTGTCACTTTTTATCTAAAAATGTATAATTAAATGAATATTAATTTAGAAATTCACAATTCTGGGTGGGATCAAATATCAATATATTATTTGCAATAAAAATCATGTTTATAATTGCAAGTCCATTTATGTCCCTTCTAATAACTTAATTAGCTATAAAAAAATGTATCAAAATTTTTCTTTTTTAATTCTATGTTTTATAAAATTCTGAAAATTAATATAAAATTAAAGAAATTTATCTCAAATTTACATGTATACCTAAAAAACATTAATTTTTTCTTGTGAATACTTTGCTCAACCTTAATTGCTAAACAAAGTAAAAGACAAATTATGAAAAATGTTAAATAGCATGGTCGGATGCAGTAGGAAAAGATGGCTAGATGAGGTGGAAAGGGATTTAAAAAAGATGACAAAAATTGGAATATAAAGGCCAAAGATAGGAAAAAGTGGAACTGTGTGGTAAAGTAGCCTGCACGGGCTGTAGAGCCCAGGAGTAATTAAGTTAAATGATTATACCATCGTCTTCTTCCGTAGACCCAGGTCTTGGAATATAGATACTTTCACCGGGGTACATGGAACTCTTTTCCTTCCATACTTTCATCTGGCCGGTGACATTATCCAATTTCACCAGCTGGAAACGAAAACGGGGAAATAAAGGTTACTAGCTTTTTTCATAAAATATACATATATTAAAACAAATAAGTTTGACTGGTACAGTCCCTGATGTTTAAAATTCTAACCAAGTTTATTTTCCAATTTAATAAACACTGATCATGTGCAACTTGCAGGCATTAAATTTATTAAAATTGATGACATAACAAAACAATGTCAATTATTGAATTTTTTTATGAACAAAAACAAGACAAGTTATGACAAACTTGGCGAGAAAGCTGTGCACGGAAAAATACGCTTGTTCTAATATTTGAAACCAAAGTTTAAACATCTTGGAGTTTTTATGGAAGCTCGAAAACGTGAAACCGTGTTTAATTTTATCTTTATTTTGAAACTGATATACACGTTAGTAAGATTTATAATTTAGATAAAAATAAGTTGATCCGACACGTTGAGCTTCCAATCGCCTATTCCGATTGAATTATGTTATGGGAAGTCGTCGTGATAAGACTTTTCATTCGACATATAGCATGCGTCCTTAACATTTGTAGCCTAATACTCAGAAAACGTTGACCTCAGACACAGACGTATTCGGTACTCTTCCGTTAGACGGGTACCAATTAAAAACCGCCAAATTGCAGCGATAACTCATCCGAACTAAAAACTTTCGAATCCTTTATAATCCTTATAACAAATTGTTATAGAGTTGCTATAGCACAACTATAACAAATTGTAAACATTTAGGCTTTGCGATACATTTACACGTCACTTAAACGTGTAAACATTTAGGCTTGGCGACAACTGGTACTCGTCTATCGGAAGGGTACCACGTATTCTTTGCATAAGCTGCTCATTACAGTGTAGAATATTAAATGTATTGCAACATCACGTATTCCAAAAGCTCTTTTTCAATCGATTTCAGGTGAAAGTCTACTGTCCAAACAAAAATAATGAAAATTACTGCAAAATTCCTAGAACATAAATATTTAACACCTGGTATAATCATTAATAATTACGAACAAAAGAACATAAAATATGGGAAGTTAGCGTCTTATCTGTAAATAAAACACTGAATTAGAATTCCTGGCGACAAGTTTTCTCACTAAGTTTGTCGCTAAAAACTCACAATTTTTTTTTAATACAAAATACCAAATATTTAAAAAAAAAATTATCTAGAACAAATTTGTATCTGTCAGTGGTCAGAATACCTTCCTAACGGATTGATTCCCTACGATATACAACTTTTTCATTCGGGAGTAGTGGTGGCCATGGGACCTACCATTAAGGGTTTCGTCAAAATCGCGCTTGCACATAGGATAGCTGCCATTTAAAAAAAAAAATCATGTTTTTCAGTAATTACTAAAAACAGCTTTAACTATTTTAATCCAAATTTCTGTGAAAAATTCTTTTTAAGGTGTTATAAACATCCCTTTCTCCTAAATTTCCTTAGAAGTTCGATAAAGGCGTAAAAAGTTGGAAAAATTTTAAGCATTGCTCATAACGACTTTTTCTCCTGTTTCACTTACTCGAAAGGATTATGTAATATTTATCTAAAAACATTTCGTTAATTTCGCTATTTAGATGCTCTTTGGCCAATGTAACAATTATAATCAAAAATATCGCCATCTGGTCTTTTTAATTAAGAGGAAGTCCTAGTAAGGATCATTCCATATACTTGCTATGTTACAATCTTCTAGCCCAGTGCATTTAGAAACTACTTTCTATAACCACCTTGACAATTGGTGAGTAGGTACGAAAAAGATCACTTAAAGAAATGACAAATTGTTTTCATTTAATATCAATCTATTATAAATGAAAATTAAAATAGCAAGAGACAAAACCAGGAGGAGCCACTGCATATGTATTGACGTAAGGATTTGAAATATAAAATAAAATATATTGGACGCTATTTTCGAGTTTTTCACTTATGTCATTACATTAAGCGATCATTTTCGTATCTACTCTTTCAAGATTTTATACAAAGTAGTTTCAAAATGCACTGGGCTAGAAGATTGCAACATAGCGAGTATATGGAACGATTCTTACTAGGACTTCCTCTTAGTGAAAATTATAAAACGACCACACTAAATTGCACCAATTCATATCAAATTTAGATGCAGTGATCAGTATTTTAATCTAATTAAAAGTTTTGCGACTTTCCGCACCCCTAGTTTGAACAGGAAGTTTATAAAAATTATAAATATTAATTTCCATTCGAAATTGGTAAGCTCAAAGGTAATGGAAAAAATTCAAAGTATTTGGTTGAATAAAAAAAAATGTAATTTAAATTTATTAAACATAAATTATTAGTTTAAAAAATAGTTAAAAAAGCGTTTTGCAAAATTCCACTTTTCGATTTCTAATGCATTCATATGAAATAAATTACTGTCTTGAAATTTTAAAGATGAGCTGGAATGTCCTAATGGATATCATACCGAATTACTGAACTTTCCAGTTTCAAAGACTCCACTTCCATACATATACCTATACTTCTTTGTGTTGAACATGGAATAGTTGATAGTTGGCATTTCATAACCTAGAAATAAAAGCTTGGTTCATTGAAATTTACAATCATCAACTTGAAATCTCAGTGGTGCTGCCATCTGTTAATAAGAATTCAAACTTTATTTTATTTATATGCATTGCATTAATTTATATATCTTGAGAATATTAACTAAAAATCGATAAAAAAATATTTCAGTTTTATTTTTTACAAGAATTATATTGCAGTAAAACAGGAAATGAAGCTAATTTTGGTGCATTTGTTTTCAAAAAGAGTTTAAATAAATAATGATAAAATTGTGCTTAAAATAAAACACTCCAAGAGAAAAAGTATTCTGAATATAAATGGATTTAATTTTAGGAAATTAATGACAACTTAGTAATTAAAGTTGTTGTATAGATCAAAAGAATTGTTTTAACTTCTTTAAAATGTATAGTTTTGAAAAAATCTTGAAATGCCTAAAATAATATTGTATATGATTATTTAACAAAAAATATTTGAATATTTATAGATTACATTTAAACTGCTTAGCTATTTACCTATCAAAAACTAAATATTTGAATCAAATTAAAATAAATTTTATATCCACGCATCGAAGGAATATAGATACTTCTTAATTGGGAATTTTAATTTTTAAATTAAACTTTATTCTAAAATTATAATGGTGGTGCCATCTATTAGAATATTAGAAAATCAGCATTGATAAAACACTCATTGAAAAAATAAACTTGACGTTTCAAAGAAATATACCCGCTTCTCCTTTGGTTTCCGGCGTCAGAAACACAATACCATTGTCTTGTTTTACAGCTGTAGCCTGAGTGCTTTTCAAGGTCACTAAGTTTTCTCCTTTCTTAGCATCCTATAAGTAAAATAATAAATACATCGATGCTCAAAACTTATGCAACTCTTTAAGGCATCTTTCGAATTTAATCAAAAAATATTTGTTCATTATTTGTAAACTGGCATAAACTTTATGGATATAAATTTGTAACGGATAAATAAAAAAAAAATTGATAAGAAACAAAATGAACAGCTAAATGAGATTTTTATATTTATGCTTTTTATTCAGACCAATTTTTTAAAGATCTTTTATGAATATTTTAATCTACAAAATGTTATTTCAAAATTTAAAAGTCTTATCTTGATTTTTTTATTTAAAAAAAAAAGATTTTATTTTATTTAATAGGAAAATATTAAGACAATTTCTTTTTATCTATAAATTACTAAATATTTTGTGTAGTTGCTTTTAGCTTAAGTTTGAAGCACCAGTGCACTTAACGATATAGCAAAGTAAAAGAAAAACACTCATATTAACAAAATAATTAAATCGACAATAAACTCATTTATAAAGTAATTAAAATAAATATGGCAAGTAGATCTGTATTAATGCTCACGGCCGGAATGTTGAGAGGGAGGACATATCTTGTAAAGATAGGCTGGCATGTGAGGTCAAACTTTCCCAGTCGCAGCTTGCTTAGGAAAAACTTATCCATGATCTCTGGTCCTGGGAATGCCTGGATGTCCGCCACAATGTGTCCGTCCTCCTCGTATGTGTTGATATGATGGAAGTAGAAGAAAGCCTCGGATTGGAACTTCAATTTCAACTCGTGGCCGGACACACGATCGATAAGGTGAAACCGAGTCTAAACAGGAAAAGGTTTTATTTTAGAGTTCAACGAAAGGTGATACCGATTGATGAAACATGTTTGCCAAAACCATGTACCATCAAGTGGTACCTATATGTTTGCGTATTTACATGTAGCTGTAAGTAACATGTTTGCCAAAGGTCACTCGGCTGGAGCCAAATAATGAAAAAGAGCACTAATGGTTAAATTGGGTATTGATAGGTAAAGAAAAGGCTGAATTTTTTATTGAAGGTTAGTTAACAAAGTTATATTCTACCATAGTAATAATAAAGCGGATATGAGCCCATCTATATAGAAACTGCAAGACTTATTCAAAGTTAATTAAATATTGGGTTGGCAAGAATTAACTTCGTTTTGCACCAGTAGATAGCATTGTTTGTTTCGTTATTCTTTTGTCAATGTTGTAATTTTTTTTTTTCTTTTGAGATTAATAGTCGATACCATTAGGTTGCTATAGAAACAAATTCTGTGTAGTTTTGTTTACAGCTGTTAGTTTACGGTCAGTTTTAACATGGAGTGCAAACAAGCAATTTCGATACATTTTACTTTTTTAAGGGATGAAAACGGCTAAGGCTCACAAAGAAATATGTGAAGTTTATGTTGTTGATTGTTTAACAGAACGCAAGTGTCAGAATTGGTTTAAAAAATTTCGTTTTGGAGATATTTCACTGAAAGATGATCAACGTTCTGGTTGACCTTCTGAAGTTGATGATAAAATGAAAGCCATGATTGGATCCAATCGTCATATAACTGTGCGAGAGATTGCAGATGTATCACAAACTTAAAGTCATTATAAGACTTCTTTTACTTGCTTTTTAAGCTCGATATTTGGGTTCCACATGAATTGAAAAAAAAATTCACCTGACACAACGAATCAATATTTGTTATACACATTTCAAACATAATGCAATTGATTCTTTAAACGAATTACTGGCGAGGAAAATGGATCACCTACAATAACATTAATTGAAAAAGATCCTGGTCCAAGCATGATGAACCAGCACAAACCATATCGAAAACTGAATTGCATCAGAAAAAAATCATGCTGTCAATTTGGTGACATTACAAAGGCGTGTATCTTGAGCTGCTTCTAAGCAACCGAACGATCAACTCAGATGTTTACGGCCAACAACTTATGAAATCGGACGAAGCAATCAAAGAAAAAAAGACCAGAATTGGAAAATCGCAAAGGAATGGAGTTCCATCACGACAATGAGAGGCCTCACACATCGTTAGCAACACTTACCAAATTATTGCAGGCATTGCATCATCGGATTATCACTCATTTCGAAGTTTACAAAACTTTTTAAACTGTAAAAATTTCAGTAACAATGATTTCAAATTGCACTTGGTAGAGTTTTTTGTCGATAAAGACCACAAGTTATATGAGCGCGGGATCAGTTACCAGAAATATGGCAAAAGGTCATCGAAAAGATTGGAAGAAATTTGACTGATTAAAGGTGGTTTTTTTTTTGTTTTTTTTCACATTAAAACCGAAGTGGCTTTTTTACAAACTCAATATATACAATTTTTAATAACCAACTAAATAACAAAAAAAAAAAAAAATTGAATTTATATATTTTGAAACTATTTGAAAATTTACAATATCTCAATACATTGGCCTATGTTAAAATGGGTGAATGAGAATTTGTTCAGTTGCTACACTTTTTTTCTGAGGTTGAATTGTAATTTTAGAAAGATAAGTTAAAGGAATTCCGATTTTATCGTACAATGTATGAAGTAACAATTTTCAATGTGTTGAATATGATCCTATATTCAACTAGCTTTCAGTTAAATATCTGAGCATAATACTGGCTTTTATTAAAGATCATTTTTACAATCATCAATCCCATTTTGATATTCGTTTCAATGAGCAAAATAAAAAAAGATTGAGGTCAAAACTTTAAAGGGACTTGGTACCCTGAAAACTATTTGTTTTAAATTAAGCATTTAAAACTATAATTTTGATACATTTAGTAATATTACTACACAATAACTTTATTTTATTTTATTAAAAAAGTTCACAAAGTGCTCTAAATTTCCAAAATCTTAAAATTTTATCTTTTTCATTTAATATTTTTCCCTATTTTTTTTTTTTTTCTTCTTTTTTTTTCCCAAGTTTCCTAATAATATACTCTAAACTTTTAGGCATCGGATACTGAAAACAATGAAAACTATACCTATACGTAAAAATAGATATTTTTCAACATTTAAATTTGTAATTTTTTTTTAATATTTTATTAAAAAATACATGTTTATTTTTGTCATATAGATATTTAGAATAACACAAAAAAAAAAAATTCATATCATTTAATTCATGTTTGGAGGAGTTTTAACATTTTGAGTAAGGTGGGAATTCCAAAAAACGCGAACTGAGAGAAATGAGTTCAAAACTTCAAAGGGGCTATTGCAACTTTGATAAATTCTAAATAAAAATATAATTTTTAAGCATTTGGAGTTATCGAATCAGTTCGAAAACTTTCCAGAATAAGGAGAATGTTTCAAAGTTTATAAACACGCAAAAAATAGAAAATTGCTATTTTTATAATTTTTTGTGTAAACGTGGGATACCATATCCCCTTAAGTTATATCTGGAATTTTCTTATGTTATCAATCTCATGGAAACAAACAAGTTAATTTACCAAACATCTATTAAGCCCACATAATTCAGATTGTACATTAAAGTTGAGGTAATTTAATGTCCCACGATATTTTTAAACCATAAAATACATAAAGATCCTTGCAATATTTCTCTACCTTCGAGTCAAACAAATCCAAACTTGCATATCATACGTCAAAAGTTCGTTTCTATCAAACAATAACTCATTAAAAAAAGTGAGAAAAAAATCATTAGAAAGAGTTATTACATAGTTTGACATGGCGAGTCCAAACTGGAGCAAAATTCTATTTTTTTTTTTTTCATTCTTTTGTAAAATTCTCATTTGGTTCAGAGAACAAATTTATTTATTGGATTATTGCTTTGGAATGGCCGCCTGGCTGTAGAAGTGGTTGTATACCTTCTGCTGTGGTGTCCAATCAAAGCAGTCCTTGAGGCAGTACCCCTTGATGCCGGATGCCGCCATTTTCACAGTGTTCACCAATAGTGGCTGCTCGAGGAAGAGGACATAGTGCTTTGTCAAGCCGAAGCTGTGGTAGTAGCTGAAGCTAGTCGTGTTGTTGGAGCTGATGGAGCAGAGGATTGAAGCACGCTCGAATCCCTTGGGCTCTAAGAAAACATTGCAATAATAAAAATGTTAAGAATTAAAATTTCAAACAAACGAGCAAATCACCTGCTTAAAAATCCCAAGATGGTAAAAGGGATGACGAGCAAAGCACAAGATCGATTGCATGAAAAGTTCTGCTTGGAAAGTGAAAATAGGTGTTTGAACCTCCAATTTTCTAAATGTAACACCACTATTCTATATTAAACGAGTCTTGTTTCTAAAGAAAATACCAACTAGATTTTCTGTCGGAGTCACTCCTGATAAACCGATTGCAAATATACTTCGAGTAATAACTTCTTATTAGTTGATGATTTGCGTAATAACAATTATCACAAAATCCCGACGTCAACAAAACGTTAAAGTAAGTTGTAGAATTTCTCTTACCTTTAGGATTAAGTTGTGAGGGAGGTGGTATCTTCATGATGTGGTATCGTAAACCAGTCATGAAACTTGCACCAAGGTTATAAACAGTTCCGTTCGGACACGTGTGAGGATGGGAACTTGCCAAGTGTACGGACAAGAGCTCCTTCAAGTCTGCCTAAGAAATACAAGTTGAAATCTGGTTAATATTGTAGTAGGGAAAGAGTTTAATAAACGTGGGTTAGTATTGTTGTTCAGAAGAGGCTATGGAAATATAATTGGGGTTAAGAACCTTCAAATCAAGATTTGTAATATTATAACAGTTCATCCATCAACACCAATGATAACACTTCATCATATGTTTTAATCTTTAGTTTTAAAGTTGTTTCAGGCATCCTCTATTGAACCTAAACATGTTCATAGCAAGAAAGTAAACACTTTTATATGTAAAGGATTTTACTTTCCTTATTTCGTGAATAAGATGCATCAAAATGCAAGTCAATTATAAGTACTATATTTTAACAATATGTTCTATTTTATATTTATGCAAAAAGCAGTGACATTTACTGTTATCTTTATACATTTTTAGGAGATTAGGAAACACGTTTTTAATGACTTGTCTGTTAAAAGTCATTCTGTTTTTCCCATGCGGATTTTATAGGGATGATCAGGAAGCTTAATTTCTATGTTTATGAAGTAATTTCCATTTTTAAGTCTTGGTGCATTTTACAAATAAACTAACATCACACTTTGAAAGAAAAACATTTTTATTGAATTGATATTAATGATTTGATACATAGAAAAAAAAGTTTTTGAAGAATCGAATTCCTGAAATTTTAATACTCATCTTTCAAGAATTATTCGAATCAAACATAAATACCAAGAAATTCAAAACCTTTTCCATAATTTTTTTTACTTTGAATAAAACGTGTTTTTGCCTTTGGGCCACGGTTATCAAGTGCAGTGAAAGACTTTGGCATTTTTTTTATTTTTTTTCACTTTACCCAAACAATTTTATTATTCACATTTTACGGTTGCATGTGAGTTTAATCCCTCAGGCTTAAAAAGGAAAAACTTACCTTTTTAGTGGTGGATAAATCTTCGGGATTTATTTTCCACAGATGGCACGTTTCAGAAACTGCGTATAATTCGTCATCCAAAGTATACACATTAGCCATATCATTGTCAGTAAGCTCCAGAGGGACTAGCTTTGTGTACAACCTTTAACAAAGAACATTACAATTATGCAGGGTGTCCACAAATTAGTCGGGCAATGGAGTTCTAATACATCTAAATAACTCTTGATAACTAGACTTTATAAACCATTCTTTTCCCCCAATAAATTTATGTTCACCATGTCATTCTATATTCCAAAATTTTTACCCATATGTATACCATAGGGTAATAAAATTATATCATTCGATCTTTTTTTTTTTTTGCATTTCTTTCATTTTTTTGCATTTTGGAACATCCTGATTTCAAAAAAAGCGATCTAGAGAAAATATATGTGTGTGAGTGTCTGTTGTCAGCATAACTCCCGAACAAATTGACCAACTATGTTCAAATTTGATATGCGGGATGCTGGTGGCCATGGAACCTACCATTAAGGTTGTCGTCAAAATCATGCATGCGCATAAGGTGGCTGCCTTTGAAAAAACTTGTTTTTCAACGATTGCTAAAAAACGGCTCAAACGATTTTGTCCAAAATCTCTATGGTAATGCCTCTTAAAGTGTTCTAAACATCCCCACTTACGAAATTCCCGTAAAAATGCTTTAATGGCGTTAAAAGTTGAAAACTAATGCCTTCAACACAGTTCTCTTTCCTTGAGCATACCTCATCAACGATCATTTTTTCTTATCCCCTCAGTTTCACTTATAAATAAAGGATAATACAAGAATTATCTCAACAAATATCGCCAAACTGGTCATTTTTCTAAATGAATGATGAAAATATAAAACGGTAATTGACACAAATTGACAGCAGTATTATAGTGTAATTGAAAGTTGTACAATGTTCCACACTCCTAGTTCTTATTATGACTTGTTATTAAGAGCTATACAGATATATTTGAACTCTATTTCCCAACTAATTTGTGAACACCCCTGTATTGATATAAATGCTGCTTAAGAAAAGTTGAAATACCCTCCAATGACACAGTCTACAGAGCCCCAATGACTCTTCGAAAGTCAGACATCGATAAATGTGATTCAAGATTTTATATTTTCTTTCTAAATTTACAGTGATAATAAACGTTTAACAATTAAAGTAAAAAAATTGGATTGTGACACTAATTTTCATTTAAAGGAAGCTTCTACATACTTTCTACTGTGGTATATCTGTTCCAGATACGAAGCATGTACAGTACGCAAAAAAATATGAACGATAGCTTTTCTTGTATTCTAATTGATGAAATAACAAAAGTCAAGGAATAAGAAACAACACAAAAGTCAAGTACCTTTGTAAATCGTGGAATATCTTTGTTAACTGCATATGATTTTTTTCATGAGGTGTCATCTACATATTAAAACTAAACCAAACTTTAAAAAGTTCAATGGCAACCCCGTAATATTATACCATATTTAGATTTAGAATTCAAAAAAACGTCTAAATACCAAATTTCATAATTTTCCAAAGAGTGGTTAGTAATTTATCTGATGTCAAAAAAATGGCAAATTAATGTTAAAAAGAACATTTGTTTTTTAGCCATGCATTCTTTAAGAGTTTATATGTTTTAGCAATTTTCGTTTAAAACTATAGTCTATAAAAGACCAAACATAAATAACATCCAACTTTTGTATTGAACAGTTTTTTATCAATTATTAATGAATAAAACAAGTTTTAAAGTTTTTAAAACAGAAACTTTTTTTTGCTTCCATTACAGTTATCATGGTCACTTTAAGAACCCCTCCAAAATTCTTTTCATTCTATTTTGACTTTTGGTTCTCAATATTTTAAAAAATGTAAAAAAGCTCACTTTAAGGGGCCGTGTAAATAGATTATGTATTGAAGAACGCTAAAGTTCGATCCTTCCCTGTTGTATTAAAATTTGCCCTCAAGATCTACCGAAACATTTGAACTCATAAGTGACGTGTTTTTCAGCATAGTGAACTGAAATTTGATATGTAGGGTGAACAAAGTATTCTAAATCGAATAATAAAAAATACGGGTTCTTATTGAAATTTTTAAAGATAGAGTTAATTTACTAAGTATGCAGCCCCAATAAAAGAAATTGCACCAGACATAGAAAATCGTAAACAAAACATTTTGGTTAAAACCACAAGATTCTACGATAATTAGAACCGAAGATATAGCCATCGTTCTGATTTTTTTGCGTACTGTACAATATGGCAAAATTTAATGGGTGAAATCTCAAAAATTGATGATTTATAAGAAAAACGGACAGTTTCAAGAGTCTTTTTAATCAATCAAAATTGCTGCATGTGACAAAAAACTTGCCACCGAATGTTCAAGTTCTAATCTGATATCAATATAAAGTCAAGATGAACTTCCCACACACACTTGGTATGATAGCATTTGTATGGTCGAATTGCAAATTGACTTCTAGTTGCCGTTTCCGATTAAATTTTGGTAAGCGAATTTATCACAAAGCTACTTTTCACTTGAATTATCAGATATATCTAACATTTGTAGTTTCGTCTGGGAATATTTACCTCAGACGGACAAAGCCTTTGTATAACTTCACCATATTAGTATAGTGTAAAAACTAAATTATAGTTGAATCGCCTAAGGGTTAACAAATCAAAGAAGAAGAGTTCATTTCATTAATTGTAATGGAATTAAATAGCTGTTTTAACAGGTATTTAATCCCACTTCCAATTAATAAGGGGAGTAACACGACATTCCGCGCTGATGCTTGATTGGCAGAGAACGTGTTAAGGTTAACCTAATTCGAGCGCTTTATTTGCAATAAGAGAATAACGGATAACTATTGTAATATGTTATGAGATTATTTCATTAAACAATTGGAACATCTATATTATCTAGTTCAACAGCAAACGTGTATTAAACTAAATACGATATTGAAAAATGCCCTACAAGTAAAAATGCATAACTTAAACAGATTTAAATCTTTTGAAAACCTTCTCAATGCAGATATTGTCATTCTACATTTTTGAAAAGTCGCTTCATTTGACTATGGTTAGTTTTTAATATGCATTAAATTGTATGCATCCTACATAAAATTTTATGGAAACAAAATAAATAAAATGGATATAAAACTCTTAAAAACTAGAAAACAATCTACATGCGGTACGATACAACCGAATTTAGGCTCTAAAACTAACTCTAATGAGTAAAATTGCAAGCTTACCTCGAAAAAACATTTTTGCATGGATCAGGATATGACTTGGTACCAAACTCCGTGAAAACCGGCCTTTTGACTTGGGTTAGTTTCTGATAAGCTAAGGTATCAAGAAACCGTGACATAACGTCAATCTACAAAGATTTGCATTTAAAAGTTAGTATTTGATAACCAAGAATATAAAAATTTGAATACAACGATAGGAGATATAAAAAATGTTTTGCAAATTTTTTGATAACAATAAAATTTATATAAAAATAGCTCTTTGTTTCTGTTAAACTTCAATACATACTAAAATGCTCTTTTAAATAGTCAAGACGTCATTTCAGTTACAAATGTAAAGACATTTTTTAAACAGCGAGGTTTAATTTGTTTTCTTGGATATTTCAGAAAACTATAATTGGTTTCGTTCGGTAATGTATTTTATGCTTAAGAGAACCGCTAAACATTTAAAAAGTTGATTTTCTTAATACATATTAATGAAGAATTAACCGTGACAGCGGAATACTTATTTCCGAATCAAACATAATAAAAAAATTACATTAGAAAACGTTTTAAGTACAGTCAAATACGTATGCGTTAACGTGTTTAAAGAGCGTTTTAAGAGCGGAGACCTTTTTTTAATTCACGTTAAACGAAATTTCATGTAAAGTGATTTCGCGATAACGGGGTTTGACTGTACCAACTCTTCTAGCGTGAAAAAATTCGCTTTCCAACAAAGAGTTGTTTAATCTGACATCCCATACAAAATACCTGAATTACATACATAAATTCAGGCAATATGAAAGTTAACCTTTTTCATAAAATAGTAAAAACTACACGAAAAGTGTAAAATCCAAGAATGGAGTTCAAATTTATCCACCTATCATCGCTAAAATTCATGTACAGGTGCACCATGAGTGTTGACCTACTCGATTGTTTAAATTAAAAACCTAGTGTATGCGTATACTTATGTTACCTTTACGAAAAACTTTTGCAACAACTTAATTTAAATGTGAGAAATAAAAATCGTGTGCTTAACATATGACCGAAGACCATCTTTTATTAAAATTTTATTATTTATTTTAAGTCACTTGAAAAACAATTTTTGTTCAGAATTTAATTCACAGCTAAAGATATATTAATGATTGATCAACTTGCCTTATAATTGGCGAAGCCAATGTACATGGAAACTATTTAAGCAAGTCATCTCTAATATCAGTATCTGTTAACTCTAATACAGCATTTTTTTTCTTGTCGAATTGACTTGCTTGCTCATTTCCCTTTGAGTGCATTATGAGTATAGAGCGATCCTTAAGACAATGTTAAGGATTGCATTTGATCGCCGAGCTCTACGTAAATGTTAGTACGTCGAATATAAAGTGGTAATGTTCTTGAATTTGCATGAATCTTATGGGAGACGTACTTTTGTAACCTATGCTATCACAGTAAATAAAATATTTCATCTCTGATAACGTGTATAGATTAGCAGCTCAGATGGCGAATCCAATATGTTTGAAGGAAGATGTTGAATATTTTCTGGCGCAAGGATTAGCAGAATATTAACAACGAGACCTGGACCAGAAAGAGAAATACGAGGGGAAAACGCGAGAGGAAATTGCACTGCATTTGAGTCTCGAATGATAGAAAATCTATAAAACCTCCACCTTGCAGCCCAATGTCCAACAAGAAACCATCTGCAGCAATTGTTGTATAAGCTCATTTTACAAATCATATCACAGAGAGTCTATGCAGGAACTCGAACTCAAGACATTCGGCAGAACATGCGAGCATTCTGGCTGTGAAACTTGAGGGTGGATGAATGGTTGGTTGAAGTTTAACGGCGCAAGAGCAACACGTGGGGCTGTACTGCGCCAACCAATCGTCAATCGATTTTAAAATAGATTTTAAAAAATTTCAGTTATTTGAAAAGTCAAAGGCAAGAAAAAAAAATATTGAAATCAAATGATAAAATCCAATTTCGTATAAGAAAGTAAAAACATTTTGATGCGGAGGAGAACTCAAGATAGATGAAAGTGAAGGATGGTTGTGATATTAGACTTGGATACGAATGTATTAAGGGGTGTGGATGAGTGGATATCGTTACCATGCTATGGTTATTTGTTTTTCCCCCACCCATATTCCACTTTGATAATACTTTATGCGTAGCATACTTAATGCTTATAGGTGAAAATATCACTCTTCACGACATGAACACTTTGCCGTATAAACTTACGTGTCCCTTCTTGATGGTAAACTTGTACATAAGGGCACACCCATCCAACCAGTGGTTGAGTGAGAAACCATCATCGAAGTCCCACTTGGCGGGTCCTAATCGAAATAGCTGACCCTCCACCCACTCCGGGATATCACCTGAAACATTAATATTTTTTTTTCATCTTCAAATTGAAACACTAATTTATCAAATGACATAAGTAGAAAATACCACTACGATTAAATGATTATAATATAATCTCCAATTTCTATTTTTCAATATAATCTCACAATATAAAACTGCACAATAAACAATACCAATTAACAAACTTGCACAATAAATAGAACAAATAAACAAACTTGAACCTACAGCAACCTATATAATGTTACGAATTTTTGTATATTTGTAAGTATTTCGTAGTGTTAATTTTGTAAATAGTAAAATTTATGTACATTTCGCAAAAGACAATGCAATACAGTTCGCTTTAGAACTACTCGGAATGTTCACCGAGACTCAGTAATTCCAGTCAACTAATGGACTCAACTAACAACTAACTCCATCACCCGCTCTCTTGAGCTTTTATAGGGAAGGCGAACATACGTGAATCTTCTAGAGGTAGATATTTGGAGAACTTTCCAGATCGTAGTCGAAAAGTCCTATACATGTACATGGGGACCGAAAATGTCGCCAAATGGTCGCCAAGTTTGGCGACATTTGGCGATTTCTCGCCAAAACCGTCGCTAACTTGGCTCTATCTCGCCAAGGGAACGAGATTGCCATTAACCATAATGTTAAATGCCCTGCTCCTTGTAAAACTCGCTTCCCAGCGTTACCTCTGTAAAACTCGTTATCAAACATTGAGACACACATTGCGGGGAAGCAAACTAACAACGAACTATTGCACTGCTTTATGCAAAATGTACATACATTTTACTATTTACAAAATTAACACTACGAAATATTTACAAATATACAAAAATTCGTAACAATAAACTTGCCCCTAGACCAATTTATCTTGTTCATTAGCATACTTCATTTGCCTTAAAAATACTATAGAACTTACATTTAAAATATCTACCAATTTATATATTTCAATATAAATTGGATGTTTACTTATGTGATAGCACTGCAATTTTTACCTTAATGAATGATTGTGATAAAAATGAGGATGATGTTAATTTGACTTGATGAAAACTTGTAAAATTGTTTACACCATTTGTTACCTATAACACAGTTGCACTCCTCTGTCTGTCACATTCCAATATCAAAGTATTAAAGAGCTTTGTCATAACATGTTTAAAGAGTGTCGCAACATTTCAGCTGTCGTAGTTTATTATCCTAATCCATTACTGAATGTTGTGAAATATCGATGTTGTGAAATGCTTTATTTTATAGTTCAATGTGAAAATATTAACTAACTGCTATATTCAATTACTTTACAGTATAACGTGGAAATCATTATTAGGGTCCTAAGGACACGATCCGTGTGATGGATGCGTGGTTAGTGCTCTGACCTTGCATGCCAAGAGTGCCGGATTCGAATCATGTATTATACATGAATGTTGGCCATGCTTCATAATTCACGTTAAGCGGTAGGTCCCTGTCTGATTAAACGTTATTGTGCACAAAAATGGATCGTTGAGGGTATAAAGCAATTAAAGAATCTAAGGAAACTCTCCGAAAAGAAAAACAGACGCCATAAATTTGTTCACTTTATTATTATCACTTTATGTTTAGTCACTTTATGTAGTGTTATATAGCATCAGATTGGTGTTTTATTTCCTACGACTTTTGTTACAACTAACAAGTTTGTAAAGCACAATGAGTGGACCGTTAGTCTGAAACGTACTTTAGATAATGATGAATTAAACATTCGTATGTAATTTTATTTCCTACGAGTTTCCTAATAACCTATGAGTTTATAAAATGAACTGGGAGACGTTATTCGGTAAAAACTTATAATGGGAAGAAAGTAGGCGGTCATTTTAGATTTTCGACAGTGGCACCCATAGACTAATTACTAGTCAACTTTGATTATTTTACCAATATTTTTAAATGTCGGTTAGAATCACAAATGAAGATGGAATTTCTAAGATTCTAAGGTAAGTAAAAGGAAAATGTCATAAATAGCAAACCTGTTGCGCAATGGACAATTGCTAAAAAAAAAAAAAAAACCGCTCAAATCAATTAAATCTGGCGCGATGGTCGAACGAGTATAACCAAAGAGAGAAAATTCCAAAAGGTCTGCACCGTTACGATGGAAACAACTTCTAGTATGGCGTGGTGCTAAATGCAGCCCTTTCGAATTTCGCGACTTCGGCTGTGCTTGCAAATTCGATGTCCTGATTGGCTAGCGTGTGAGTGGATGAGGTTGGTTGTTTTCAGATTATCTGGTGCCGTCAGCAACACAAGGGCTATAATGCGCCGAAACATTCGTCATTAGACAAGCCAACATACATTTACAAACACCCATGCCTTACACGGGACTCGAACCCGTAACCTCGCGGTCTAGAAGCTAGCACGCTAACCACTATACCGTTTGATCGGCGTGAGTGGATGAGGATAAGTGGAGTTGGAAGGGTATGAAAGCTACATGAACTGCAAGATTTTAAAAGCGACTCTCTTTCTTTAGAACTTTATTACTATTTGACTTAATGGAAAGCATTGTTTTTTTATATTAAAAAAAATGAAATATTAGTGCACGTAGCTTGAAACACTTAATTCCTCTGGGTATGGTTGACTTTTCCTTTCCAGTTTGTGTATGCTGAGCCTTTAACTCTAACTTTCTTAATAATATTGCACTTATACGCAAAGGGTCTCTTAAACATTTACTTTCGTTTATTTGGTATTTTATTATCACTTATTAGTAAACAAGAATTCATTACCAGTCACCGAACCACACCATAAAATGAATAAATATTAAGACTTACTAAGCAAGAACAACAACCACTGTCAATAACAAAACACGTATAATGAATGTACATTGTACAGTACACTGAAAAACCTGCGCTGATTGTGAAAGCAAAAATTTGCGCATCTTCTCGGCTCCAACGGTACGGGCATGTATTTGAGAAACCCCTTAAGTCACTGACTTATAGGCTTTCTCGAATAAACGAAAACTTTCAGACGGGATAACTCCGTGCAAAATGACCCGTCTCATTAGGTTTTGCTTCCAAAAGATGCATCTACCTCTGAAGAATGATTTTTACCAAAAACTCAATTTCCACAAAAAGTTACTTATGGTGTTACTCAAACAACTGATTCATTTAAAAATTACAAGGTTTTTAATAAATGGAAGTAAATATTTTATTGTGCTAACAAGGAAGACTTTCCTCTCCTGTTGGCTATCATCTCTCACTAACCTTTAAAAGCTACAAATAATTTTGGAAACATAAACTAAAGTAACTCATATCCATATTAGAAGTATTATTTTTATTACAGTTGTCTTTGTCTTGCGCAACGAACAAGAATGTTCACTTCAAATACTTGCATAAAACTTTATCATAAAATAAAACAGAATTATTTAAAATTAACCAAAAATACTGTAGAGTTGAGCACATTAAAAGGGGAACTTATTAAATATCAACTCTTAACAGTTTTATGTAGGTAAGTATCTGACAACTTCTAATTACTGTCAGTAGAATGGATTTTCTTTAATTTAATCGTTAATTGATGAATTTCTAATTCGTATTTTTCTCTATTTTTAATCGTTCAATGCTGAAAATTCTTTGAAGTATTTTCACTTTTTTCCAATATCAAATTGTATACGTTATGTATAAGCTTACTTATATATGGCTCCATTGAGACTCAATTGCTCTATTAATCTGGTATAAGAAGGACTAATATAGCAACTATTTTTCTGAAAACTGAAATCGGAATAATGCTACCATTGTAGTTTAAAATCTTTAATTTATGTTAAATTAAGATCTTTTCGTGTCAATTACTTTTTAAAATACAGTTGGAAGAGAACTTTCCAAGCCATTTCAAAATAAAATTTAGGTGCATGAACTTTTTATAAAAATCTTTAAAATATTCAGTAAACAAAACATTGTTCTATTTCAAGTTTTCATATAATTTCTAAAAAAAAATTGTACCAATGTTTTTGGACAACTAATTTAAAACGTATAAAAATTCAGCATTTAGACATGTGTGAAGATAGAATACAAATATAAGATTTTAAAATACACCAATGTACAAGAGTCGACTTCAGAATTATATAACCGTCTACTGGAAATTACGAATCTTCACATTAATTTTCTATAACAAAAAATTAACCTAGGCGAAACGTCTTACGTTTTTTAATAATCACGGAAATATAGTATAGAATCTGTTACCCTATAAAATTTATTTCATCATGTTTTTTAACACGTTGACTGCCACAGAATTTTGGCATGATTGTGGTGTAAAGAGCCAATTTGATTTAACCTTTAACTGTTGTATGCGGTCTGACAGTCCGTGAGTCATTTTTTGTGGATTGCTTCCACCCACTAAAATATTTCAACTTTGACTTTTATATTAATTTACTTGTTTCTTAAATTTGAAGTCAAGGAATAATTTGAAAACAATACCTTATTTTTAAAATATTTACTTTAAAAAGTGTACTTTCCCAGTAAATAATCACACCATGAGTTTTGTACATTTCTTGAAAAACATGAACCATTAGATTAAAATAACGAAAGAGGAATTTTCTTTGCTCTAAAGATAAAAATTTTTTTATATATATATATATATATATATATATATATATATATATATATATATATATATAAACAAACATTTTTTATAAATTTGCCAACTTTTAAATGCAATTTCAAATTATTTTATCGATTTTAATAATTTTTATTTCATTGATTTTATTCGTAAATTATAAGATTAGATCTAGTTTTGAAGTTTACATATAGTGTTTGACCACTACTAAAAAAACATACATTCCATGCCACTAACTTTATTTATGTCTCCCAAAACTTGATGAATTTACTAAAACCTGTACAAACCCTCCTAAATTAGCTAAAAAATTAGCCTAAACACCGATGTAACCAAAGAATTTTAACGTAAGCCTACAAAATGAGTAAAAGTGGCAAATCACCAAGTTTGATTATGCAGCTGTTGATGCAATATAATCTGTAGTTGAGTACAAGAGAAGCCTAGTAAAAACCAGGCAGCATGCCAAAATATCACATGATATGATGAAAGAAGAGAAGGTACAAAGGTTGAAAATAATAGAAAGCAAATCCTGGGAAAAAACTTAATTTTTTTCAGGAATGAGAGGAACGGTTTATTGTTGAGAAAAAAAAATATCTTTAAAGTTTGGTAAATTTTTTGCCACGAGTATATTTAAAAACATATTTTCCAGTTAAATTTACAATCGATGTTAGAATAAAGAAACCACTCTTTGTTAACAGACATTTTTAAAAAAGAATTTTAGAATAATAAATTGAGCGTTAATTTTGGGTTTTTTTGGTTGGTTGTATTCAGATTATCTGGCGCCGTCAGCAACACGAGGGCTATAATGCGCCGAAACATTTCGTCATTTAACAAACCAACATACATTTACAAACACCCATGCCAAACACGGGACTCGAACCCGCAACCTCACGGTCTAGAAGCCAGCACGCTAACCACTATACCGTTTGGTCGGCTTGGGTTTTTTTTGGTTTGTTTCAGGTATTAAAGTCATTTCGTAGCATTCACTGCTGATAAGTTTTTAACAAATTTCCTTAATTTTCTAGATATAAAAATTATTTCATGTTATAATTTAGACACATTAAACAAATGTATTAAATTTTTCGTAACCTTTTTTAGAAAATTTTTACTACCAACCTCACCCAACATTTATTGTGATGGTAAACGAATTATATTATATATTTAATGTAAATATTGCTTGGTTTATAAACCCAGTAAATAGCACACTTTTCCTACAGTATACTATTGATCAAAAAGCACCTTTTTCCAAGGTTAGAGGAAAATTTACTCAGAATTATACAGTTTGTCCAAAATGACTGAATAAATAAAAAAGATTTTGGAAAAGAATGAAACGTAAAAACAATCCAGATATCATCTTCATTCCGTCAGCATTACAAAACGTCTTACTCGGACTCGTGTTTGACCCAATTTAGTGTGAAAGCCGTTTAGATTCCCCTTTCATTCGTTGATTGAGATCATTTGAAAGTGGCAATTAGTAGGGCAATCATGACTTGATCTCGCTTTTCAATCCGGAAATGAACACTGATTATTTTTTTTTTATCAATAAAACCGAGTATAAGCTGTGTGTTTGAATATGTTTACTCTTCTGGTTCTTTTATACGAAAAGGTATTAACTTCCAGGTACATATCAGTTGCAATGTGTTAAGAAAACACAAATTTTTAAATAAAATAAATGAAGAAGTTCTAAATCATTGCTAAGATAATTGTTAAACTATATAGGAATTTGTGTAAGTAATTTGGAAAAACAGTTTAATCACAACTCGATTTCTCTAATTGCATTGGTTAAGAAATTGGTGCAAAGATTCTTCATTTCAAGTTTTCCTTTTTTGTTTCAACGCAAGTATAACTTTATACTACACAAGTTCCAACGTTTAGTAGTTCTACTTAAATTTTGCAAAAAGAAAAAAACTTTACCATGATTTTGCTAATTCATTAGTTTTGTTCGAATAGCGCAAAACACGATTAATGCGCGAGTTACGTAAATTAATTTCCATTTTTAAAAAATTTAAGATTCGGCTTTAATAAAAACTTTGAAATTATCTACTCGTTAACATGTGGTGGGGGAGTTCTTTACTTGACTTATGTAAAGACAACAAATAAATTATCTTTCTTTGAATCGCTCAATGAAAATAAATCTAAAAGTTTTTTTTTTTTTTTTTAACCTCAAACTATGACGAGGGTTACTTCAAATAATCTCGGTGCTTACGTTACAGCCTGCTGAAGTTTCATCAGATAACTTTTTTTGTAAACATTCGCAGCACCGTATGTTTCAAGAAATCAATATACGTGTTCGAATTCCATTTTTTCCCTTCATGCCTTTTCTTCCGAAAAAATTAGACTTCAGATTGAAACTATATTGAACCAGCTACTTCTGATTCAGCCAGTCTCCTACCTTAACAAACTACTTCTATTTTAGTCGAAGCAGATTTTTAAACTCTTATGAAACGTTAACAAAGACTTATGGTTTTTAAATCCTTTTTATTAATTTCAATTTTGTGTGTGTATCGTCGGGTGGAAAATCTGAGGAGGCCTATTAACCCTTTGAGTACTGAATTATTTGAAGATTTTGATGCCCATGGGACGGATTTGGATGGACGGATGACGAGTCTGGCTCGTCCACCGTAACTTCGCCCAAGTAAGCAGATGACGAGTCTCACTCATCAAATGTCAACCAATCGGTCTGAAACTTGGTAGATGGGGTCGATGACGATAACAGTGCATTCTATCATATTTTGGGGCTATTACTGTCACTAAAAGGTCGCTTTTACGGAATACTAATAAACTTGTTGTCATCCAATCGCACTAAAAGAGCATTTAACTGACCATTGAAGGAACTCATTCCAGTTGCCAAAATTTGTTTAATTAATAAATAATAAAACTTTTATTAAAAAAAAAAAAGTAGTTGTATTTGAGTGCATAATTTCACGTTTTAATAAATTTTGAAATGCAGTTAGCCGCGCATTTTGCTGATAGAAATGTTTTTAATATTTAAAATTGGATGCAAACACAAGCGGTTAACTTTTTCGGCGCTGTGTTAGTAAATATAAAATTTGTCAATGCATATAAAGGATTTATATTAAAAACTTTGTTTTATGGGTTATATTATTTATTAAATCCATTAGAATTTTTTTAAAGAAATTAATCACCAAGTATTTATAAATGAATTACTGACTAGCTAATAGTAAAAAAAAGTAAACGAGGTCTACATTATTAAAAGTTCAACATTTAAATAAGGATAAGTGGTATTTTAGTTGTTTTTATTGGTTTCATTACTACTAGAACATGAAGAAATTTACTCTACAGGGAGAGTGAACAAAATGTTCGACGAAATCCAGAAATAAAAATTAGTACATTTTCCTAGAAAGAGTAATTTATACTTTACACTTTGAATAATTCATTAAAATGAATCTTTAAAAATAAAACACAAAAATAATTTGAAAGGTTAGTTTAAATTTTTTTTTGCAAATACGCATTTAACATTACAGGGTAAAAATGTTATAAAAATTTAATGACAATTATTTTAGATATAATGTTTATTGTAAACTATCTAAATGTCCGGAGTTGAAGGGGTTCAAATATCTGCGACCTGCCATTACTAGGTTCAAATTGATCCAGTCAATTGAAAGTTATGAATAATTTCATCAAGAATTGCAGTTTTCAATAAAAAACATACGCACATAAGGCTACTGCTTTTTAAGTAGATACTCGAATATTGGAGAACAATTCTACATAATTATTATTTGCATCAGATGAGATTCAGATTTTAAAGTGAAAATAAAGATACCCGATTTATGTTAGCATTCTACATCAACCCAAACAAATTATAAACGATTTAAAACTTATAAACTTGGAAAAATTCTCAAACCACTGAAATATTTTTGAAAGCTAAATGCATTAGACTTTATTAATGCCAAAATCGAATTGTGTAAGCTCATTCCAAGTTGTATTAACACAGCTTTCAAATCAACTATCTCCTTGTACTGATTAAATGGATTATTTTCTGGTGAAAACTATGCAAGGTCTTTACTGTCGTCCAAATTGATAAAACAGCACCTTCAAAATTACTACATTTCTATACTATTTTTTTTCAATGGAGAACTTCTAGACAGGCTTTCGCAATAGAACTAGGATGCAAGTGTTCAATGATGTTCTCGCATTCCAATTTTTAGTATATGTACTGCCGAAGCGAGTACATGGCGTTCTTGCAATTTTCAAGATTTGTTGGTACCGTAAATAATAATACTGTAAGCTGTAAGTTGGGAAGAAGACTATCAACACGAAATTTTATATTTTCATTTTTTTTTTTTTTCGTTAGAAATGCTCGTTATCATACACACTTTTACAGAGGATAGTGTGTCATTCTATTTATTAAATTTCTCTATTATACGATTTAAAATAATTTATTTCATGTTTTTATTAAAAAATGTTTAGTTAACATTTCAAACATGCGATTTGCCCTTTTAAAGCCATTTACCGATTTTTTTTTACCTAGCCTAATTTCATTTTTCTAATATATGAACAAAATGAACAATTTGCGGCTTTTTGTAAATTATGAAATAAGTTTTATGGTGCATTAGTTTATTTAACTAGTCGTAAGAAATTTGAGAAAAGTTACTAATTTTCGGTTAATTTTTCCGGAAATAGTAACCGGGATGTCTCAAATTGGAGATATTGTCTTCTTGCTTAAAACAATAAAGTGTGGGAGAACATTAGAAAAATATGGATTTCGACAGATTTCTGCGAGAAGGGACCACTTTAAAAGTCTAGATTTTTTTTTATGGGTATTTCAATGAAAAACTGCCTCACATTACGTCTCGAATGGGAGAAAATGGAAACAAAATTCTACAAAGACCAATCCCATCGTCTTGCTATTGATTTTTCTAATAAATTATAAGTTTTGTATCGTCTCGCTATTTATAACACGAGTTAATATTCAAAATTATAAATTTAGTTAAAAAACAGATAATTTAAATTCTATTACGATTCTATTCAGAGTAAATTTTATTCAGTTATATTCGATTGTGTTTTAACTAGGTAAGATATCTGCTGCTTATGTGAGAATTTTAGAAGGTTTATATTTTACAGGTTAACGTGATTACTCTCTTGCTCATTAATATAATTAAAGTGGGAAAGAGTTGGAATAGAATATCCATCTCTTGTGTTGTCAAGTTTCTTAATAAATTAAATCAGAAATGAAAGTTTCAAAACAAGAGTCGTATTGGTACCTATCGAAAGGGTTCTCATTTTAGAAAAATCCAGGATTGTAATACAATACAATAAAAATTTTATATTCTAAAACAAAGAAAAGTATTGATATTTTGCCTTTTTTTTTTGTAAAAGCTTGTACAAGATAAATAAATTTTAACTGAGTTGGAAAAGATAGCATATCTAGAAATGCAATAGTTATCAGATGATTGCATTTTAGACGAAGGACATTCCTACTAACTAAAATATTGTCAGATAAACAAAAATTTTTAGTTTTAATCTTGATTTGATAAGTATTAAATTCCTGGTATTCTAATAGTTGTATTTTAGTTTTCCAAAAATATTAATGTTTCACCAACTTAAAAAGTTTCTCCAGTATATTTTTTGTTACAAGAAGTTATTCAAGTACAAAAATTTTATTTTCAAAGTTAAAATGCGATTTAGTAACTTATATGCTGCACTCTTTGTCCTCTAAAGAAACGCTTGAAATCACCCTGTTTGATAAATTTAAACAATTGAATCAAATCCATTCTAAATTTAAAATTGAGATGGTTAAATCTTAAATTTAATAATTGAATACAGTTTGAAAAATTGTTAAAAAAAACTTTTGTATAGTTATTTGGACAACTTTTGTACAGTTATTTGGACAACTTTTGTACAGTTATTTGGACAACTTTTGTACAGTTATTTGGACAACTTTTGTACAGTTATTTGGACAACTTTTGTACAGTTATTTGGACAACTTTTGTACAGTTATTTGGACAACTTTTGTACAGTTATTTGGACAACTTTTGTACAGTTATTTGGACAACTTTTGTACAGTTATTTGGACAACTTTTGTACAGTTATTTGGACAACTTTTGTACAGTTATTTGGACAACTTTTGTACAGTTATTTGTACAACTTTTGTACAGTTATTTGTACAACTTTTGTACAGTTATTTGTACAACTTTTGTACAGTTATTTGTACAACTTTTGTACAGTTATTTGGTTGGTTGGTTGTATTCAGATTATCTGGCGCCGTCAGCAACACGAGGGCTATAATGCGCCGAAACATTTCATCATTTAACAAACCAACATACATTTACAAACATCCATGCCAACATGGGGACTCGAACCCGCAACCTCGCGGTCTAGAAGCCAGCACGCTAACCACTATACCGTTTGGTCGGCATACAGTTATTTGGACAACTTTTGTACAGTTATTTGGACAACTTTTGTACAGTTATTTGGACAACTTTTGTACAGTTATTTGGACAACTTTTGTTGGTTGGTTGGTTGTATTCAGATTATCTGGCGCCGTCAGCAACACGAGGGCTATAATGCGCCGAAACATTTCGTCATTTAACAAACCAACATACATTTACAAACATCCATGCCAACGCGGGACTCGAACCCGCAACCTCGCGGTCTAGAAGCCAGCACGCTAACCACTATACCGTTTGGTCGGCTGGACAACTTTTGTACAGTTATTTGGACAACTTTTGTACAGTTATTTGGAAAACTTTTGTACAGTTATTTGGAAAACTTTTGTACAGTTATTTGGAAAACTTTTGTATAGTTATTTGGAAAACTTTTGTATAGTTATTTGGAAAACTTTTGTATAGTTATTTGGAAAACTTTTGTATAGTTATTTGGAAAACTTTTGTATAGTTATTTGGAAAACTTTTGTATAGTTATTTGGAAAACTTTTGTATAGTTATTTGGAAAACTTGTATAGTTATTGTATCCTATAGTTATTGTATCCTATTGTATCCTAAAAAAACAAAACTTTTAAATCCCCATTAAAATTTTAAAAACAGAGCAAAATAATAAATTTCTGTCCAAATTTTTCAGTTTCAAAAAGTTGTATTAAGTATAACAAAGGATTAGTTAGTTTGCACGCTCAACAACACTTTATGCACCAACTTTTTATGCACAATGACGACTAATCAGGGCGAGACCTAGATCTTAACGTGGATTCCGAAACACAACGAGCATCCATAGCAAACCCGGTATTCGAAACCGGCACCTTTGGTGAGCGAGGCCAGAGTCCTAACCACATAGACATCAGGTGAGCACTACAACAAAGGAATAAATTTATGTCCGAAAAGTAAAGAATTTTAAACTTTGTTTTAAACGTATATAAAATTTTGCTGCAGGCATTGTAAAATTAAAAAAAAAAAAATTATTTGCGATATTAAGATATAACCTTTTTCTGACTGCATTGTGGCAAGTTCAAATCAATAACCAATTTTAAACAATGATTTAAAGCATTAAAAAACTTGCTGCAATTATATCCTAGTCCTAGAAAGTTTTTTTTAATAATTATTAATTGTATCAAGATTACAAAATTCAAAACTTACCTTCTATCTCCGCAGTTTGCGGCTTCGTTATCTGCTCTACGGATTGGAAGAGTTTCTCCATTTTCCCCCAGAACTCAGTTTGATGTGTCAAAACACCGACAACTAACTTCCTACGAGACAGTGAAATCCGCAGAATAACAGTGAAAACCACGTGCTACTCGTAACGGAGTAAAAACGGGGTCGGCCTTGTCAGATGACGTCACAATCATAGGGCGCATGTGCGCCAGTGAAAAAATGAAACTGAGTTGGTCCGGTTTTTTTGTTAAAATGGTTATAAATTAAATTCTGAGAACGAGATTGTTTTGTATTGAGAAATATTCACATTAACCCCAAGATTGTTTTTGAGTTTTAATCGATCTCGAATGGTCAAAATGATTGAAAATTTTCTAAAATACAGAAAAATGACTGAAGAGTTTACTTTCAGTGGTGTACACAGAGGGTAATCAGAAGGTTCCAAACTCCCATTATAGACATTTTCAAATACCGTAATGGAAGAAAAAATCGTCAATTTTTACAAAGTTTGGAAAACGAAATTAAACTTGCAATCTTCTCTTAATTATTTTGAATAACTCAATATTTAACATTTTTGATTAAAATGTAAATTTTATTTCTATTTATAAATAATAATTTTATTTTTTGCTGTGCAAGTTTGTATGTATGCAATGGCGTAACTAATGAACACGATAAGGGAGAGGGGGTGGGAGTAGTGAGGGATGAAATTATTGTGCCTTTCAATATTATTAAAATTAGATACTTCCCAAAAATGTATAATGATAAAACAAAATTCATAATATATCACAAGTGTGATATTTCTGTTAAGTATTAGATATTTCTGGTAAGAAATGGTAATCTTACATCCGTGTGGTTAAAAACTCGTTATTCATGCAATAGATCATGGGATCGAGCCTCGCCTGTGCTCTGCAGTCTCTTTTCAAAATGAGTTGACACGCTGCCGATTTTGACTGTGTTCAGAATTATAATTTCCTGTAAAAAAAAATTATTATGAATTTTGTTATCAAAAAAGATTTCAGTTACCAATTTGACAGTGCGAATGAGCCATTTTTTACCAAATAGGTTTTGCTAAATAGCTTCTCACAAAATGTTTGTAAGTACCATTGAATATGTTTTGCCATAATACTTCTACGAAGGCTACATCGAAATATTGACCAAGATCAGTGCGAAAGAAGAATTGTCTTTTAGGAGGTCTTTCTATAATAAATAACTTCCTAAATTTGCATATCAATATAAGAAAGCCCAAAAAATTCCCACCAAACATCTCGATAATAAACGCACGACAATCAAAATCGCCAGCGTGTCAACTCACTTTGAAAAGAGACTGCAGAGCACAGGGGAGGCTCTATCCCATAATCTCATGCATGAATAACGAGTTTTCTACCACACGGATGTAAATCTGCTTACGTGATAAAAAAAAAAAAAAAAAAAAAAAAAAAAGCAAAGAAACTAAAAGTGAATACGTTCTAATACAAAATAAAAACTCTAATTGTTCCTTTGTAACAAATAAGTCTCCTTTTAAACTCAAGCTTTGGATATACTAACGTATTTGTAAACTAATACTCGTTAACTCGGATTAATCAAGGAAGGTGTTACAGAATTGAATGAAAAAATATTAAACAATTGGTTTGGCTAACATTTTAAGTTAAATCTGTTTGTTACTAAGCGAGAGTGTAGCGATAATGATTGTGTGCTAATGTGTTTATTATCAAGAGTTATGTAACGTTTACGATAGACTGCAAACAGGAAGACTTACGTTTTTTTTTTTTTTTTTGTTTTTTCTTCTTTTATGCAACAACTGTTAGAAATAAAGTTTGCTTTGTCAGTAGATTTTCAATCTACTGAAGATATTTTTCAGGAGTTACAATGCATTGATTCATTAGCAGCAATGAGTTAGTAATCTTCTTATGTAAGAAATAACGTTGTATTAAACGCATGAGATACTGTCAAGTCTTATCAGAAAACATCACAATTTATAATTCTCTCTGATAGACTGGGTAGACTCTGAGAGAGGGAAAATTGCCGAAACTGTTCGAAAATAGACTTGGATTGAATTGAACAAAAACCAATAACCAAATAAATGCAAATAAGGCTATAGCGGCATCAGTGCATAAATCAATGAAAAATAACTTGGTTTAGCTTTAAAAGAATAAGATACTGTTACGAATTTTTCCACTGAGGCAATGATGGCCACAGTTTTCACGGTATAAAATATTTATTCTCTCTTCAGAAAACTCACAAAATTTATTCACAGTCAACAGTTTAATTACTCTCAAGCTTCAACACAAGCTTCAACAAAAATAACTTCGAATTCAGCGATTATACAAGCTCACTCCAATGGGTAAATAAAGCGATCAGCTTTCAACGAACTCCGAAGTCAATCTGAAAACTTTCCCGTTCTCCAGTCTTTTTATAAACAAGCGCGTGAGACATTCTCGAAATTTCCAGCCAATTCATCGGCAAGAAATTTCTCGAAACGTCTCGATTACTTCAGGTGTTGCCACCTTTTTCTAACTTGTATAATCGCTATTAATTACTAAATAAAATTGGATAAAAATAAATTACAATAGAATTTTGAAATAATACGTCACTATTTACAATATATACAGACAATTTGTGCAACAATACGGTTTGTATGGCCAACGACCTAGTTATATGCAAAATGCGGCTAATCAGACTGGGGCCTACAGCTTAAAGTGGATTCCGAACCACAACGAACACTCGGATTCGAACGTGGCACCTTTGGCATGAAAGGCCGGAACGTTAACCACACATGCCAAAGGTGCAGGTTCGAAACTCGAGTGTTCGTTATGGTTCGAACATGGCACCTTTGGCATGCGAGGCCAAAACGTTAACCACACAGCCATCATGTGGGTTTAAAAGTATAAGAATTTGGCGTGGAAAGTAAAAAAACTGTCCGCTGCCTTCTTAATTAAAAATTGAAGAGTGGTAGGTTACTTGAAAGAAAATGTCTATCATTGGGCTTGCAATTGCATATTTGGCTATCGGTTTTAGTTCAATTCATTTGAAGTCAATTTTTTTAAAAAATGTGCAATTTTTCTCTGGCAGATCAATTTATTTTTAAATTATTAATATTTTTCTCCATTCTGTACACATTTTAGGATCATTTTAAATAAGGTACCAAAACTTACAGCGACATTTCAACTTATAAAATAAATTTTTAACAATTTAATGTGCATGTTAATAAGGTTTAAAATGATGTTATTAAACTTTTCATTTTTTATATTTTCTCTGAGTGACTTCACTTGCGATGAAGCATATAGATGCAATTTTGTTGGACGGAACCAAGAAAATGAACATGTGCAAGGATATGGAACTGAATATAACGAGCATTGCGGCGCAAAGTAAACAGAAATAAATTGATCTTAGACATTTTGCTTGCAATAGCGCGATGTGCTGATGTTATAATTATAAATGATAACTCGATTATTTCAGACTGTCTTTATTTATTCTACTAGCAGCAATAATGTTTTAAGTTCCTGCTGTATTTAATTTTCTAACAAATGCTTATAAATAAAGTTATTTGTCTACAATGTGATAACTTAGCAAAACAAGCCAGCTGCTGATTTCATTTAAATTCAGCTTCCATGAGTAGTCATTTAAAATGAATCACGTGTCTTTGGGAAGCAGATGTGAAAATTCTCAAAAAAGATATCCTTACGTTTGACACATTTACCCCGTTCAATGATCAATTTAATTATGCCAAGTCCCTTTCCATAGGAAATCGTCAATCATAGTGCTGAACAAAAAAAAAGTACTTCCCATGTGAATCACCTGCTTGTGTAAGCAACACACGCACATTTTTAAGCAATTTCAAGACATGCCTGTTTGACTTGTTTTAGATTATTATTAAATACAACTGTCGCTCTTTTGAAAGAAGACTTGTAGTCCGAGAGGGGACTGCATGTTTAGTTACCTCATCGAACATCATTCTGAATTTTTTATAGAATGTGGAGAAAAGTTAATTGGTTACGAATCCACTGGTCTGCCGTGGCAAAAATGGCCGAAACTGTTCAAAAATCGACTTTGAATGAATTGAACTGAATTCGATTGCCAAATGTGCCATAACTTGCCAAATAATGAGCATTCTTTGTTTTATTTGGTAACCCTTAGTTCTTTAATTTTCAATTAAGAAGGATGCAGGCAATTCAAATACCTGGCGAAGGCTTTCTTGTATCTTTTAAAAATTAGCCAAGTTGGCAATAAATATTACGTCACTAATGACGTAACTGATATCGCCAATTTGGCTTACTTTTAAAATATGCTAGTTTTCGGACCCAGAGATCAGAAATCGTTTGCGCCCTTCTTAAATCAAAGTGCGATTGGTTTACCAGACGAAAAAGTGGGCTAATTTTATTGCAAATTATGACATATTTGGCTATCGGATTTAGTTCAACTCATTTAAAGTAGATTTTTAACCAGTTTCAGCCATTTTTGCCACGGCACACCAGTGGATTCGTAATCTACTAACTTTTCTCCACATTCCATCAAAAATTTAGAATGATGTTCGATGGGGTACCTAAACATGCAGTCGCCTCTCAGACTATTGCAAACATTTGCAGGAATGGTGGTTAAAGATCACATTAGATTACATGGTTTTTGCTATAAAAAATACCTTTAAGTCTAGCTTCAGAACTAGAATTATGGCATCACATCCAATACACCGATCTCTAACAGCAATATCTGGATTACTGCATGCATGGTTATTGACTTGAAGCCGAAGAGGGCTTAACAACCACCATAAAGATCTACATTAGCAACTTCCCCCAAAACTATTTAGAATGTGTTTGTAACTTATGGGAACCTATTACGTAGCTTAAAGGTGGGGGAACTATTCAATTGTATTCATCTGATTGCAAAGCGAAACTACTTATCAGCTATCCAGAAAACGTTCTCGGATAAAGTTTTTTTTCCCCCTAATGGCGGGCCCAAGTACTTATAGTCACTTCATAGTGCTTGCAGTCACTTTGCCACTACAAGGCCGGCCACTTGTGAAGAGGTACCCAGTGATACGACCATCGTTGCCCCTAACTTAGGACATCCACGTCTTATCCCGGATTCGAATCGAGATCCTCCAGCGTGATAGTCTGATGCGCTAAACAATATGCTGAATGAGCGACTGTTCTGGATAAAGTCAAACCACGAAAATTTAGTATTATGACAGATTTTTCCCAAACGAACAATAATAGCATACCACTTAACACGTTTTGAGTGAACACGAGAAATCATGGTTTTATGAGGTTAACGTGACAAGAACATAGAAATCTCATTAAAACTGTCCGGGAGAGAGAATTCACGGCTAGCATGTAAGAAGCAAAGCAATCTATCCGGGCCCAGGGTCAAAGTAGACACTGTGGTAAGCATGGTAAATAGTCTTGTGCCGTTGTGATTTGATTTTTTTTTTTTTGGGGGGGGGGGTTCATATTCGGAATCCAAATGTAGGGTTTCCCTTGAAATACCTATTAATGGTAGATATGCTCCTTCCTCTTCATATAGCTATTGATCTAACAATATTTCGGTGCAGTACAGCCCTCGTATTGTTCTAGCAGTAGGAAATCCACCATACAGTAAATGGTCCACAGGAGAAGTGATATGTCCAGTCAATCCATCGTATATGTGTTAAAGTATGAATGAGGAGATGGCGAGCAAAACTGGACATGCACAAACAGCGGAAATTTTTTTTTTCGACCTCCCCAAACTCGCCTTTATTTGCCCATAAAATATTTTCCACCAAAACTGGATCTAAACCTCTCAAAATAATTATATTCAAAATGCCTTATACATATATATATATATATATATATATATATATATATATATATATATATATATATATATATATATATATATATATATATATATATATATATATATATATATATATATATATATATATATATATATATATATATATATATATATATATATATATATATATCCTTGAAACTAGTAGTGAAAGATGAGAAATTTGCTAAATATTTAATACACAACATAATTTCAATTGTGGGAATATCGGTGTATATTTTGAATAGGACACTTAGTCTATGAAAGTTCCGCAATTTTTTAATAGATTCGAATTATAAAATAAACCTAAACTTCAATTCTGTTAAACTAACAATACTAGGCTTTATTGTTTAGAAATAATAGACATGATTAATTGTGTTTTATATCTTATTTATCCGCACAATTTTCATTTGTGTTGAAAGCGAAGCGATATACCTCACAAGCAAAAGTTAAGATAAGCTATCGAAACGATCTTTATCATTATTTGTTCCATATATTGATACTTTGACCATCTGTTACAATGAATTAAAACAAATTAAATTTGCGATTATTTTTAGAAGCATTAAAGATAAATTTAGGAAACTTGAACACTGAATAAAACTTTGACTCCTAAGCTTTCATTAAAATTACTTTACACAACATTTATTTTATAAATTTAAAAGTGAGAAAGGAGATTTTTTATTACATTGTTTATAGTTTGTAGTAATCCGTTTACCCTTAAGTAGTAAGCTATTTATTATACATCCGAAAATCATTGCAAAACATGAACTCTAATATAAATTTGATACAATTTTTTTTCGAGTACCTAAGTCTTATCGCACTTAGATGTGAGTTACTTTGAAACTTACACCGAATATTCCTTTTATGAAGATGAATATGCTGCTAATATCTCGCTGATTGAATATCTTTTTTTACCAGTTTTGAGGTCGTTATATCTCTAAGGATTATAGGACATAAAAATTAAAAATCCTCAATTTTAAAGTGATTCTTCCGAAATTTTTTGACCAGTAGAATTATAATTATTGTAGTCGAATAAACTAATTCATATTAGAACAATTCTGTGGCTGACGCACAGAACATTTTGACACTTTTTTCTACTCGTAAACAGATAAAAATTATAAAATTAAGATGAATCTAAGAGTTATGTTTTTATTTTATATAATATTACTTGGTGACAAATTTATATGGAAAATAATTATTTTAACTAGGTCAAATATACATTTATATCATCCCGTGCATCAGACGATATAAATGAATATTTGACCTAGTTAAAATAATTATTTTTTCATATAACTTTGTCACCAAGTAGAGCTATATAAAACAAAAGCGTAATTGCTAGATTTATAATAATTTTAGAATTCTACTTTGTTTATGAGTAGAAAAAAAGAGCTAAAATGTCTCGCGCTTATAACAGATAATTGCCCACTAGAATAGCGCTTTTTAATGTTTTTGAAAATTTAAATTTATGTAATTTTTTTATCCATTTTTATTTTTGATATAAATTTAAAGCTTATAGGTCAATATATAATTTTGTATACTATATTACTCTTAAAGAATTACAGAATAAATTTACTTTTTAAATATTTTGTAACCATCATTAGAATTTTGTAAAAAAAAAAAAAAAAAAAAAAAAAAAAAAACTTAACTCTAAAATTTTAAATAATATTTCGCTAAATTTTTTAAACAGAATTCTAAAATGTATTTAAGTGAACAACTGAATAATTCAAAAAGAAAAATTTAAAAATATATTTAAAAAAACACCTGTAAAGTTTTCATACATTTATAGCATTCAGTTTTAAAGTTATATCGATTCAAACTTCAGGGAAGACTTGAAAAATATAATCACCAAGAAACCTAAACTTAAGATGTCGATTTTTTTGGGGTGATTATATAAGAAAACTAGACAAAGTTTTGGAATAGCATGGTTGAGAATCGTCATTTACTATGATGCTAACTACCCAATATCAAAAATTGCAATTCAGGTAGAGTTTAACTTTTGATTTCATTCAAATCAGTTCTATATATATTACTTTTTAAAACAATAAAAACTTGGAACATTTTGCGAATTTAGTGTCCTATACCGCCAAAAACATTGAATTGTTTTTCTTTAATTTTTCACATGAATAATCCAATTAATTATTTTCATGAATAAAAATGTGTCCTCAATAATTGATTGGTTGAAGTTTAACGGCGCAATATTTTCCTTAGTCATTGATTAGTGTTATAGAATTCAATTTTAAGTGATTCACTGATTTAAAATATCTTTAAAAGATACCATATACCATCCTGAATTTAACAATGTTGATAGCAATAAATTAGTATTAAGTAACAATTCTGTATACAGCAGTTGATTTGCATTGTGCATACAGAAAGTTTCTTATCTTTATTATGGTTTTTCTCAAAAATTTGATTCACTTCTGTATGTTTTAATAATATTTAAAAAACTAGGGGTGTGGAACATCGCACAACTTTGAATTTCACTATAATACGGACGGGGATTTGTGTCATTTACCGTTTGCAAATTTTCATCATTCATTTAGGCCGATCAAACGGTATAGTGGTTAGCGTGCTAGCTTCTAGACCACGAGGTTGCGGGTTCGAGTCCCACGTAAGGCATGGGTGTTTGTAAATGTATGTTGGCTTGTCTAATGACGAATGCTTCGGCGCATTATAGCCCTCGTGATGCTGACGGCGCCAGATAATCTGAAAACAACCAACCAACTATCATTCATTTAGAAGAAATGGCCAGTTTGACGATATTTTTGGTGATAATTCTTGTATGGCTCTAGAAGAAGGGGGAAAAAAAATCTCCACCAAGAAATGGCGATTTTGACGATTTATTTTTCGATAGTTCTTATATTATCCTTTATTATAATCGAAACTGAGAGGAGAAGAAAAAGCGATCGTTGATGAGGTATGCTCAAGAAAAGAGAACTCTGTGTTGAAGGTACTCGTGTTTCAACTTTTTACGCCATAAAAGCATTTTTACGGGAATTTCGGTGGTGGGAATGTTTAGGACACCACTACACATCGCTGTGGTACAACCACAGCGATTTTGATCAAAATCGTTAGAGCCATTTTTTAGCAATAATTGAAAAACGTGATTGTTTCAATGGCAGCTACCTTATGCGCATGAGCGAATTTGACGTAAACATTAATATTAGGTCCCATGGTTACCACCAACCAGCTCACCAAATTGAACCTCACAGGTCAATTGTAGGTCAATTTGTTTGGGAGTTATGCTGACCACATACACACAGAGAGAATTTTTTTCTAGATCCCTTTTATGAAATCAGGATGTTCCAAAACGTCGAGAGGTGCACAAAAAAATCGGAATTTTTTTTTACCGAATGCTATACTTTCATTACCCTATGTATACATATGGGAAATTGAAAATAATACGTGGAATGTATTTTTAGTACATTAATTTTTTGTACAGAATTATTAAACCAAAATCATAAATAACAAAGAAGGCAATGGTTTTATGACAAATGTATGCAGGGTTCACAACTTCTCTGTTCGGGTGATGATAATCCACGCTCAGCAAAGAAATGTGTATACTTGTTTAGAATTTTAAAATTTCTCTCTTTTCAAAATTAAGGGGAGTTAGTATCCTCTATATACTGGTAATGTTAATTTGGCATATTTCATGTAACTTTTTCTCAGAAAGAAATTAACATAGAGGCCTAGTTTTTTTCAAGGCATTTAGCAGACATTTGTTATTCTACTGAAGTTAGCTTTTAATTTTAATTCATTTACTTCTTTTTTTTTTAAATGAATTTTTGTGAAAGTCACTCAAATTTGTTAAAAATCACAAGGTTTTTTTTACGGAAATAAGTCAAAACAGCAAATATTTTTCAAGTAACAACAAAATCTCACTTCAGTATATAAAAATTACATAAAAGGAATGGGTGGTAAAAATTTAAGAAAATGGCTAGTGCAGTTTCTGAGAAAAAGATACATCAATAATGAAAAATGTAGTCTTGAGAAAAACGTATTTTAAAGAAAACTTTACTTACATTAATAGTTAGCCGTTTTTGTTTTCAAAAAATTATTAAAAATTATTCTAGTTGAGATATTATTACAAATAAGATATCCTTTTAAAGAGAAGAATTTAAATTTTGATAAACAATAATAAACCCAAAATCGATTATTTGTAAATTTTAGGGTACCAACTTCCCTCAAATCTTTATAAATTAATTATTCCTTGCTAATCATTCTTTACTTAAAAGGGTAAATGTAAATCCTATAAAATATACCTGAAATGTTTCTAAACTTGTTTACTTTTTGGTAATATTAAGCTTAAATGCTTTGTAAAATTCCGGAACGAAGATCTATTTAGTACAGAACTTCAGTTTTTTTTCTTTTTGATTAATGCCACTTTACCATGTCCTTTACATAAGCAAAAATCTATTGAGTCATTTCACGCGCAAAAAAACTTCTTTGACATCAACAAACAAATATCTTTGTTAAGAAATTATCTTGAATGAAAATGGTAAAAGTATGAGATGAGCGAAACTTTGTAATCCAAGGTTATGCTAACAAGAAATCGCAAATGCAAATAAACTTTCGTTTATTAACCAAGAACTCATTCACTGGGGCAAACTAACAAAGCTTCACAAGTTTTCTTCGCAGAACTAGGAGAAGGTCATATTTCTTTTATATTCTAATGAGGGGTCGAGGTTAAGAAATTATTTTATTTCAAGTGATAGGTTTGAGTTGCTAGGAGAGGAAACGGATTTTATTTAAACTTGGAAGTAAAATAGACTTGCTTTACCTCACGAAGATTCATGGAGTCCTTAAACTAGTTCTTTGTTATAAAAATTCACTAGAAAAATACTTGAAGCAAACAATAACTTGTTAAATAAAAACTCGTGGGATTTTTTATTGACTTCAAATGGAAACATTGGACACTACATTTATAAATATTGTATTTTGGGAAGTGTGTCATATAAAATAATTGTGTTGTATACAGAAAAATTAATCGGTTTGTGATACTCATTGTAAAATAAAAATCACGTCTGTTCAAGGTAGTTAACTCTATTTATTTACATTAAATGGTGTCTGATAAAATTTTACTGATCGACCGTTAGTTTTCCGATTTTTCCCTCATTAGAAAATGAAATGCGCTGCAGTTTCCCCTTGATAGACCTCCTAAAAGTATTCTTCTCAAATTATACAGAATTAGCTCAGAAGTAAAAATCTTCTGATTGGCTACTTTCTGGTGCTATTGCAACAATAGAGCAATATTGTGCTGGAACATCGTTATAACAAGATTCTCTCATAAGACTTCAATATGAGATACATTTTTCATATATTATTTTATATAAATTTAAACTAATATTTTTAAGTTATAACGGCATTATATATTGAATTAATAGACTGTATGTAGTGAAGTTTTACTTCAAATATCTTCAACTTAATAAATCATTATTATTCTTTTGTACTTGAAAATGTATGAATAAAGAATTACATTTGAAAGTAAGAGTAAAAAAATATATTACAAAAAAGTGTTTCAACCAAAAATGCGTTAAAATCACTGGTTCGGTTATATTATAAGTTTATTCTTTTCAAACTAAGTTAGCTTCATTTACGACAAGAAGGCCGGGTGTGCGACTAGCATGCAAAATGCCACACGATTGTACCTAATCAGGGATCTGCATTATATCTTCAAAGTCCACTAAAGAAGCTTTGAAGATCAGAAAAGACCTTCAAAACACGTGCAAAAAGCGCTAGTAAACACTTTTGTTTTTTCTCTTTAGTAAGATAATGACGTCATATCTCGTGAATGTTACTAGTTAACACTTATAGTTTGCATATTCACAATGAAAATGTTGAAATTGTGCCACTTCTCCCGCACACAAAAAATTACTTCCCTACTTCCCCTAGTAACAGAAATACGCTGGCCAATATAGCTCAACACTGGTCAGATCTTGACTAATCTCACCCAGTGCTGGGTAAAATATACTGAAAGTTTTGAAATGTTGATGTAGCGTTTTAAAATTCAAATATATTTTTATAAAAAAGGATTGAGGTGTAAACAATATATTTTATGATAGTTTTTTTTTTTTTTTTTTTTTTTTTTTTGAGGCTCGAGTTAAGGCATGGATTGGACAATCTTTCCAGAACCTATGTTTCCGACATTGGCCAATACCGCTGTGCCCCTCTGGGTTGTGCTTGTTAGACATGTTTCGAAGTTACTCTTTTAGTTAACTCAAAGAGTGGAATGCCACCTTATGCTCTTTAGTAAATACAGTGGGTAAAAAAAGTTTCCGTACGAAAGCCAAAGTTATAAATAAATTAGCATAATTTCTACTCTTTTACTTCATATCTTCAGTAACTACTGAAATATGTTTAATTTAGTTATTTAAAATAAGTTTATAATAAATGTCTGGTTTTACAAAACGCCGCAAGTATTTAAATTGAAATATTTAGGAGACGTTACTAAGTGCCATGCCAAAAAAGTTTCCGTACGTCCTATGAAAATTAATTCTGACGTCTTCCGCAATAGACTTGCAGTAAATTTTTAAAACTGAAGTGTACGCAAGTGTCATGAAGACATGATAGCAGCAATTTTTTTAATTTTAACTTGTAGCTGATTGTTTTAAAACGGAGTTCCTAAATCTATTCTTGAATTGGTGATTCAGTTATGAAATGTTGGATTATCTATGAAAAAAATTAGCAAAATCTTTAAGATATTGAAGTATATAGTACAATATATTATTGAAAGACACCGTGAGCTTCAAACTTTTGAGGAAAGAGATCGATCCAGAAGATCTTCAAAGCTAAAACGCTTTCATAAAAGAATCCGCGAATAAGTGCACCTCAAGTCGCACATGGCTTAAAAATTGACACAAAAACATTAAAGTTACATCTCAAACGGTGAGAAATGTTATTAAAAAAGCTGGTCTGAATGGACTCGCAGCCCGTAAGAAGCCTTATATAAGTACCTGTAACAGAAAAAAGGGCATCGATTTTACAAAGTCTTTTTTAGTGATGAATTAAAATTAAATATCAAAGGGTCAAATAATCGAATTATGATCAGGAAAAAACTAAATCAACAAATGTTAACTTATAATTTATGTGGAACTGTTAAGCACGATGGAGGAGGCTTTATGGTGTGGGGGTGTATGAGAGCTGCTGGTGTAGGCAATTTACGTTATGTAGAAGGAAATAATTCTAGGTTCGTGTATCTTGAAATTCCAACGCAAAATGTCTTAACCAGTGCACATAAATTGTCACTTGGGAATTGTCTCCCATGTTTTTATCAATTCTTAAGCCATGTGCGACATCAGGTGCACTTACTCGCGGATTATATTGAACCTTACAATAGTATATTTCTTTTATGCAAGCGTTTTAGCTTTGAAGATCTTCCGAATCAAACTCTATCCTCAAAAGTTTGAAGCTCACGGTGTCTTTCAATAATATATTGTACTATATACTTCAATATCTTAAAGATTTTGCCAATTTTTTTCATAGATAATCCAACATTTCATAACAATCACAAATTCAAGAATAGGTTTAGGAACTCCGTTTTAAAACGATCAGCTACAAGTTAAAATTAAAAAAATTGCTGCTATCATGTCTTCATGACACTTGCGTACACTTCAGTTTTAAAAATTTACTGCAAGTTATTGCGGAAGACGTCAGAATTAATTTTCATAGGACGTACGGAAACTTTTTTGGCATGGCACTTAGCAACGTCTCCTAAATATTTCAATTTAAATACTTGCTGGTTTTGTAAAACCAGACATTTATTATAAACTTATTTTAAATAACTAAATTAAACATATTTCAGTAGTTACTGAAGATATGAAGTAAAAGAGTAGAAATTATGCTAATTTATTTGTAACTTTGGCTTTCGTACGGAAACTTTTTTTACCCACTGTATATAGTCTTGATGGCTATTATTGCCCTTCTTATTTTGCCAAAACAATTTAGAAACCCTGTTTAGATGATATTTTATTCCAAACACACTTTCAGTAACATTTATGTTAGACAAGTCTCTTTTGATCTACCATTGAACCTCGCCGAGTAAAAACACATTCATGGAAACCCTAGTCTTCATGAAACTAAACACTCCGCTCTGAAGACAATGGTGAATCGTATACAATGCAAGGTCCTCTTCAGGCTCTACTTAGTCAAACAGAGAAAAAAAACATCAGACATTTTCGTGCGTGCCGCTCGAACAATTTCTCTTTGACACTGTCCACTTGTTGATGCTTCAAGTAGCTTAAAACACAATAAATACACTGGAAGTTACGTTGCGTAACACTATAACACGATATTAACATGACATTCTATTCTGATGTCAATGTTTTCGGATTAAAAAGAATACACTTCATTCATAAAGCTAACAAATACAATTATAGCTCTTATGAAGGGGAAATAGTCTGAGTCGACTGATGATAGTTTCGTAGTTTCACTCCAAGCGAAGCTGTTTTAATTTAATACATACGAAAAAATATCGTGAATTTTTTTTTTTTATAATTTTGCGGCATGATTGTTAAAGTCTAATCTAGACTTAAGGAAAAAATAGTCCGACCAAGAATCTTTGAGATAAACTAATTATATCCATGCAGACAATATATACAGGGTGAACACAAATAAGTTGGACCATATATCAGTAGTACTCTCTTATGTTCTACAACACTACACTATACTGTATACGGTAGTTATTCCCGGCAATAGGGAACTAGCTCTAATTTGTTGTAAATATAAACGAGGATTATCATGCCAAACATTTAGACATTATACTGTAATTTTATCAGCATGACCAGTATCGGTCTGGTTATCAGATTCAGATTCCATTTTGAAAAGCTAATACACAACTAAACTAATATTTAGAATACTTTCAGATAGTTACAAACTTCAATGAAGCTACTTTATAATTCAAAATTTACTTATAAAATTCAAAACATTTTGTCCAACATTCAATACTTTAACAGCCGACCAAACGGTATAGTGGTTAGCGTACTAGCTTCTAGACAGCGAGGTTGCGGGTTCGAGTCCCGTGTTAGGCATGGGTGTTTGTAAATGTATGTTGGCTTGTCTAATGACGAATGTTTCGGCGCATTATAGCCCTCGTGTTGCTGACGGCGCCAGATAATCTGAAAACATCCAACCAACAAACCAAATGGCTAAAAACAACATCAAGCAATCAAGCCAGTAACTCCTATGGATCAATTACACTGGGCGAGTTTACTTGCTACTAGCCAGCTACTTTACTAGTTGATAGTAAACTATTTCCATGTCATCCAATCACTAGAAGGGCTAGCTGCTAGTAAAAAAGCCGGGGGAAATTGAAATTATGACTACTTTACTCGCTACTCGCCGTTGTTTGAGCGAGCTAGCTACTAAATTAGCAGTGTGTCATCAGAGTTGCTAGTGCAAAAGCGGCAAGTCTGTGCCAAAGGACAAAGAACAACTGGTGTGTAGGTGTGGTTTCTACTCACCAGCTAGTTGGCTAGTGAGCGTGTGTAGAGCTTTCAGTGTCATCTTCAACTAGCGCACTCGCCGACAACTAAAATAGCCGGCTGTAGCTAGTAAACTCGCCCCGTGTAACTGACCCTTTACTGAGATAACATGACTATAAATACTCTTGGCGTTTACAAAAATTGCATATTACACAGTCTAATTGGCATAAATGCTTCGCAACCGAGGTACAACACTGACAGTCTGACTAGGCTTGTTGGTTATGGATTTAGGATATGATGAGTGCTCCAAGGGCATTTGCGATTGTCGCCACAATACTAGATATTATAAAAAGAAATTAAAAAAAATATTTATGAATCAAATACATTCATTTTTATATAACTTGCGTCAAGTTATTATTTTTGTTCGAAATATTATTTTAATATTATCTATATTATTTTGTAAGGAGTGGGTCTTTCTTTATGAGATATGAGACGAACATTTTAATTTCTTTTGTAAAAAATTGTATTATTCTATCAATTCTCTTTTCCTAATACTAAAATTGCTATGCTAAATAATTACATTCATATAGTTTACTTTGTTGTTGGTTGTTTTCAGATTATCTGGCGCCGTCAGCAACACGAGGGTTATAATGCGCCGAAACATTCGTCATTAGACAAGCCAACATACATTTACAAACACCCATGCCTAACACGGGACTCGAACCCGCAACCTCGCGGTCTAGAGGCTAGCACGCTAACTACTATACCATTTGGTCGGCATAGTTTACTTTGTAATTAAAGTAATATTTTTAATGTATTACTTAAGAATCAATTGCTCAATGAATTTATTTAAGTGTTCGTTTTATATTATTATTTACGTCATAATTTGTAAACAAAGATATGAAAAAATATGATAATACATCAATTGAAAATCGAATTTACATTTTGTCCAGAGACAAATCTAATTGATCACCCGTACGAAGTTTAAAAAAAAATATTCAAAACAAAACAAAAACAGGCATTTATAAAAACTCGACGATAGCATTGTAGATTTTCATGGGAAGTCTAGAGACTGTGGAAAAAAATTCTTTAAATGTCTCGAAGCTATAGATTTTTTTTATTTATTGGATAGTTAGTGTTAATTAAACCCGTGACAAAGTAAAAAAATGACATTATACTATTGAAATTGTTGCATTTTTCAAAACTGATATGTCATGTTGAATCTGATTATAAAACAAATCAAATTCAATTTTTGGATGAGTACAGTACTTCCTATTTCGGATAAATAAGAATATATATATATATATATATATATATATATATATATATATATATATATATATATATATATATATATATAATTAAGTAAACCATCAGTCATAAAGTTATTTTTATAGATGACAAAATTGAAAGTGCTAAGTTCTGTTTTGTAATGGAAAAAAAAACTTATCTGTATTTTAGATTAAATTATATGAAAATGAATAAAAAACAAACTTTAATTCACTTACTGTTTCATTTGTGTGTTAGGGAAGGCTATTTTTATACATAATCAGATTGTAACCTGCTAAACAACTGATATGTGATGAAGTCTTATCACTTACCTAAAAAGTGTGACATCTATCCATAAAACTGTACGGTTTAATCTGGAATAAACTGTAAGATTGAGATTGTAAATGTAGAAAACTAATTGTTGTCACATGAGGGGACTTTGTGTCACGGGGTGTTTTTTTTTTTTTTTTTTGCAGTATCCACCTTTTTAATTGAACGCCTAATACAATATATGTATAAGTCTCAGAGCTCAGAGTAATGGAGGAGGACTTTTTTTTCGATGGTAGAATCTCCATCCATGGAGTGGAATGAATTAGTGACACAAAATTTCTTTTAATTTACTGTATCATCAAAGGTATTAAGGGGACTTGGTACCCTTCAAACTTATAATGTTTAAGTATTTGGAAGTATTACTAAGTAAAAACTAAATTTTATTCGAAAAAAATATTCCACAGTGCTTCAAATATTCAAAATTAAAAAAAAAAAAATTAAAATTCATATTTTTTTTTAAATTCTAACTTCTTTTTTATTTTTCAATGCTTTTTCCTGATTTAAAAAAAAAAAAAATTATAGTAATATACTCTAACATTTTTGCATCGGATTTTGAATAAGTAAAATAATTTTCAAGAAAAATGATAATTACTGTACCTACATGTAAAAAAAGAGTAAAAACGGGTAATTTTCAACATTTAAATTTGAAAAAAAGTTTTTATTTTATTTAAAAATACAAACCTATTTTTGACAAATAGATATTAAGAACGACACAAAAAAAATTTCAAGTAATTTCATCCATATTTGCTGAAGTTTTAGCTTTTTGAGTAAATTGGGAATTTCAAAAATCACGAACTGAGAAAAATTCGTTCGAAATATCGAAGTAGCTATTGCAGCAATGCTAAATTCTCTATGAAAATATAATTTTTCTACAAATGCAGTTATTTAATCAGCTGAAAAACTTGAAAGAATAAGGAGAAGATTTCAACACTCAAAATTTTTATATATATATATATATATATATATATATATATATATATATATATATATATATATATATATATATATATATATATATATATATATATATATATATATATATATATATATATATATATTATTTTTTGCGAAAACAAGGGGTACCAAGTCCCTTTAAAACATTTTATATCATTTCAAGCGTTACAATTTGTGAAAAAATAATTGCAAAAACGAAGTTCCATGATATGTCCATAGATTCCTGTAGATACAGTAATTTCAGACGTCAATAACTTTTTTGCTGGGTTTCACACTTATAATTCCATTAGAAATAGCTAATAAAATATGTAAAATCTAAAACTCACATTAGTTCAAGAGTAAAAAGTTATCATCCAGGAAAAGCCGGAAAACTATGAAAAACAACAGTGCACTAAATCACCTCTACAAAGTCTAATTTTTTCTATCGTCCAATCCTATCGCTATTTCCTGTTCGTCCTTGTTTCATTAGGATATCATTTTCGATAGACATATCAATGAGTACAGGGACTACGCCCCCTGCTCTTTAACTCTCACCAACTCCCGACATTTTTAAAAATCTTAAAATCTTTTCGAGATTTTCAATCTCATATATGACACATGTAAGTAGAATTTATAGTTTATCCTCCAGGAATTTCAAGTTGACTTCTGGTCAATAATTCCAATACTTCCGGTTGAATTTTGTAATAGGAGCCCCATGACTTTTCTTTTAACTAAACCCCGTGTCTGTAGCATTCATAATTTTGTCTGGAAATGTATGGACTATGGACATATTTTTTGTGTATAAGCTTCTCTATACATCAGAGGTTCTCAACCTTAAAGTGTCAAAGTATATAGTAGTCATAAAATACCCCTATCCAAAGATATAAATATCACTAATCACTACCCTTTAGATAATATACTCTTTATTATACTCTAGTCATTAGGTGACTATTGAAATATTATTTTTCGCAGGTCGCAAACAAATGGGATTTTTGGGCAGATTAAGAAAAGTATTTAAAGTTTTTTTTTTTATTATGTTCAATGTCGTAATATCGTGAATGAATATCATGAATAAAAATTTAAATTCATATATATACTTATTTTCTTGTATACCAGATGGTTTATCTTTGACATGAAGAACAATGCAAGCAAATGATAATCCTCTAATAAAAATTTTAGTTTTTCAAATTTGTTAATTGAAAACATCGCAGAATGTAGATGGTGAAGAGTCTTTTATTCCTCACTTCAGAGTGTTTGACGGCGATGTCGTCAAACTTTAACATTTCCCCCTCCACTTTTGGCTCTTTTTGGTACCCAATCACCGCCTTTGATTGAATAATTAGACAGCTAATAAAAACACAAAATTCAGTTCAGTTCGAAAAGAATGGAAGGGCTTACTTGATCATTGAAAAGTAGAAATTCAAAAAAAGACAGAGATAGAAAGGCGATGCACTGAAGATGTCTTAAATGTAGTTTATTTCGAACTATTGCAGCTATGAATATTTTAATAATTAAATCTTGGTAACTCCACGGACCACTTTTGAATCTCCTCATGGACCTCATGCGATCCGGAGACCATGGGTTGAGAACCACTTCATTAATGTAGAGTTTGAACTTCTGGTGTGTTCTTCAATCATACTCGTAGATTAAGTACTAAATAATCCCTTACGTGCAGATGTACCAAAATCTAGCCACGGAAAATTAATGAATCGACAACCCCAAGTGGACATGTGACACTATTGAGCAATCACTTAACCCTTAAAACATCTTTAAGGTGGGGTTAGAGATACCTTTGGGCTCAATGTATGTGGAAAGTGTAACGAAACTGCATTCCACACCAACAAGTCTTGCGCCAACGTAAGATGCCATCGTACACAAGGAAAATGGGCCAAGACCCGACCGCCGGGCAACGGAGAAAGTGGTGGAAGAAAATGAGGCATTACTCATCTGAAAACTGGTCGCAGTGTTCAATGTCGGCGAGACTTAGGGTATAAAGAAGAGCTATTATGTCTGAAGAACAGTGTTGCAACTGAAAGAGATTTCAAGTTTGCAACCTCACGTAATAATAACCAAGAAGCTTTTCCTTATGTTTTTTTACCACCATGATGGATACAAATGAAATTTGTAAAACACAATGATATGTTATTTCACGCATGTAATTTTATGCTGCAATAAATGGCAGTGATAACTGTCGCCCACGTTCAATTTGGCATTTGATAGGATAATTTTGTTTTGATATTCAAAGGTTAAAAGTACTTTTTGGAACTGCATAACAGTATAAATAAGCAACGCAACATAGAATGAATCGAATAATTTCTTAAATCGAACAATAGTGGTCATCAATAAAGCTTTCCTGATTATTGCTGTTTGAAGTCTGTACCAATCAACGCATCTTTATCTGATTATTTTTACAAATGTGATCTTGAAAGTTATCTCTTACAAACAAACAAAAATATGTATAAAAAAAAAATAGTTCGCATGTTTTATAATGGTTGGTTGTATTCAGATTATCTGGCGCCGTCAGCAACACGAGGGCTATAATGCGCCGAAACATTTCGCCATTTAACAAACCAACATACATTTACAAACACCCATGCCTACACGGGACTCGAACCCGCAACCTCGCGGTCTAGAAGCCAGCACGCTAACCACTATACCGTTTGGTCGGCCATCTTTTATAATGAAGCATCAAAGGACGGTAGGTAATCAAAACTTAAATCGATTGTGTTGTGTTTGGTCTCGAAATTCATTTATAACTTTCTTGATAAAGTACAGTCTGTAAAGTTAACTTCAAGTTATTAAAGTGCCACATTTTCGACTATAGGGAAATATTTGAACTAATGTTTTTTTTTTTTTTTTTTTTTTTTTTTTTCCCCTTCTTCAGATATCATTTCAACTAGATTTTAGTAGACCGTATATAAAACTTTAAAAAGGTATTTTGTATATTATTAGCTCAAGACTGCTTTAACTTTAATAAACTCTCTATTTACATTCATATAAAATACTTAGAAACAAAGAAATGTATTAAAGTAGTCTTTCTTATTTTTAAGCTTTGCTTGCGTCTATATTAAACGTTTAAGAAAAGTTATTTTGTTGTTGATTTAAAGTTAAATAGAATTAATTAGTACGAGGAAATTCGGTATCATGCTCAAAGTATATTAGCGTATGAAACAACGCCATTAGCGGAAATAAACAAAACACTAATCAATTAAAATTTGATGTCAATAAAATGCTTGTTAAATATAAATGACACAAATTCCAACAAAGAGGAAATAGAGTGATGTAAATGGGTATTTTGTAAGTTATGAAATTAATTATGCATTTACACATTACAGTAATCTTATTCGTAACGTCTTCAATATCCTAATTTTGAACATACTTTAAAAATCGTGACATAAATAAAACAAAACTTTCCTCTGTTAATAAGGTTAAAGAGAGCATTCGTGAAATCCGTGAAATTCACTGATTTGTAGGGTCATCTCTCTATATTAAAAAAAAAAGTAGCCGTTGCTGCTGTTTCAGAACTTTTTTGCCGCTCTCTCTGCTCTCTTTCATAGTACAAAAACTATTGGATTTAATCCTTAAATGGATATTGTCACCAATTGTCTATATTCCTTAAATGCATATCTCTTTATGTAGCAACCTTTACATAATACTTTTTTTTTCTTTTCTTTTTTTTAATTTAATTTTACCAAAACTATTTTATTGTTTCCGAACACAACTAGAATATTTGACAATTTCTTTCTTTATCTATGACAATTTTTAACGTTGGGGGGAGGGGGGGAGCTGTTGGTTGAGTACAGTTTCGTTTCGAAGGGTGTTACGAATTACGATAATTAATATAAAAAGTAATAAAAACACACAGGGATAGTTTTTTTCGGAGATAGAAACAAGGTAAGCGTAACGATTAATATTTATATTTTTTCATGTACTGGTAAATTTATGTAAGAAAAATTTAGCTTTTTTGGTGATATAAAAATATATGAATATGTATAATTGTTATGTTCTTTTTTTTTTTTTTTCCCATTAGCACCCATTTCCAGATTTATTTTAAATTGTATTTATTAAAACTAAAAATTCATGCATTTTAAAGGTTAAAAGTATGAAGTTTGGCGCACTTGTTAAGTAACTGATTTTATTTAAAAAAACTTGTGAAAAGACAAATTTAGAGATACAATCTTTAGTTTCTGGGTTATTTTATGTCAAAGGGATTTTTTTCCATCCATTCTCCTTTCCCCAGGAAAACAAATCGTTGTAGAAATCCATTTTTTTTTTTTTTTTTTTTTTTTTTTTTTTTTTTTTTGTGCATATACTGAAGATCCATCGTAAAGAACTTTAGTCGTATTTTTCATAAAACTGAACTGTTGGCATCATATTGGTACTCAATAGTGAAACTTTGACAGTACAATGTCCCTTTCTGTGCGAAACAACATAAGTCCACATAACTAACTAAGAGCTAAACGAGTCCAAATTTTGCAGTTTTTGTTTCCTTGCTATTAGGGCTTAAAAATAAAGGTGAAGAGTGGTGAATCGGAACTTGCATAAAACGCAAATGATATCTTTGAATGTGTTACCGAGATTTGAAAACGTGTGGTGTCAGTGGGTCAAACTCAATAAAAGAAAGTTGCCTTCCGGTTTGCCTCAGGTTTACTTTGCCGGAAGTAGTTCACTTCTATTTGACCTTATCGTTTACGCTTGTCTTGTTTGTTTGTTGACAGTAAATGGACATTTATCTTCTTCATTTTTCCATTTTGTAATCTAGGATACTTTTTACTGGTTTACTTATTGCTTGTATAGTGCCATTTAGTGTTCTTGGCATTTTATTTCTAATTAGATTTCTTATTGTGAAATGTTTAGTGTGCTTTTTAATTTGTGTTGTAATTTATCAAGTAAACAGGTGCTTAAGCTTCATTTCTTCATTTAATACTGGCAATACAAGCCTTTCCACTAATACATAAGTATTGGAAGTTATTAAGGTATCCGACTACGTTCGGAGCAATTTAAAAAAAAAAAAACCTTATTAATGAAACTTTTTATTGCATTAAAATGTTCATATTATGGTAAAAACATGAAATTGAGAAAAATATTAACTTTTTTCATTTTATTTTTCTAAAAAAAAGGAGCTTTTTTGTCGAAATTAACCAATATTTTATCAATTTATCAAAACGGCTAATGTTGTAAAAAAAATGATTTTAAATTGAGTTTATATTACTTTTTACTACATGATTCTATGATATTCATGAGTATAATGACGTAAAATCTAAGTTAGATTTTAAAAAATAAAAAATATATAGGCTGTTGTATAAGATTACACATAATTTTCAATATTTTCACAACATATTATTATGTATATATAGCAATAACTTTTCGAAAAAAAATAGGTACAATCAAATCTGTAGGTCATTATACTGAACATAGTATAAAGAACAACTGTACAAAAAATTATCATTCTATCATAAATACATTTTGAGATAGAACAAAAGCCGTATTTGTGTATTAGCGAAAAATCTGTTCTTTAGAAAACACGATTTTGGAATCTCTATGCATGGATTTTTGTATTAACAACCGTTTTTGAACGACTGCAACTAAAGTTCTATTTAAAGTACAAGAAAAACGCAAGCTGATTTGATAAGAGAATTTTTCCAATCATATAAAGCAAATTACAAAAAAAAAAAAAAAAAAATTGTATTGATTTTGTCATTTTAAACGCAGTCGGGCACCTTAACTTACAGTTGCTTTGTGAGTGAGTATACAATTCATTACTGGAACGTTTTATAGTCAAGATTCTTCAATTTCCCAAATAATACAGCCGTAATCATCCAAGTAGTTTGAATGAAGAATTACACATCAATCAGGTTGTCTTCTTATATATTTTTTATTGATAGAGATTGATTTCTGAATGTAATTAAGATCATTTCCGATTAGTCTAATCTTAACGTAATAAAATAAAAAGTATCTAAAGATGCCCAAATTAATGATACAAATTTATAAAACTAATAACAATTAAATTTTCTTATTTTTACTTTTTGATTTAATTTTATACAGAGACACTACCGTCCAACTAAAAATTAAACATATATTCCCAATTAATAAGTTTTGAAATAATGTAGTTTAAATGGGAGAACTTAAGAGTATAACAGATTTTTATAATATATATAAGGTACCAGTGTTAAATGGGTCCTCTTTAGACTTCCTAACTCATTTGGCCCCATAAAAAGGAAATAAATGTAAAAGAAAGTCCCCGACAAGTTGTCTGCTCAAAAAGCTAGAAAAATTAGAAACGGGCCACGCCAAATTAAATCTTAGTAAAACTCAAGGCTACGCTGTTTTGCTTCTTATTTTTCTCGTAGACATAGTAATTAATATTCTGAAACTGCATGTACAGTAAAATGGATTTATTGGTGAATTACTGAACCACAAGTACGCTAATATGATCTGTTGCTATTATTAGTGTTTCAAAGAGAGTTATTGTTTGTGATGATTTAATAGAGTGAGAGAGTTATTCTCTATTTTGGAAGGAGGAGGTGACACTCGACACAGTAGAGTCTATGGAATGAGATGCTAGTCCATACGTGACTTTTTGATATTGATAATCGATGATCACGAACCATGTTCTACGAAAGAAAAGTTCGACCACACCTCGACTTCTTATCCGTTTAAGTCGCCTGAATCACTGAACCACAAGTAAGTTAATGTGATGATCTGTTGCTATTATTAGTGATTCAAAAAGAGTTATTGTTTGTGATGATTTAACAGAGTGAGAGAGTTATTCTCTATTTTTGAAGGAGGAGGTGACATTCGACACAGTAGAGTCTATGGAATGAGATGCTAGTCCATGCGTGACCTTTTGATATTGATAATCGATAGTCACGAACCATGTTCAACGAAAGAAAAAATCGACCACTACATCGACTTCTTATCCTCCTAAGTCGCCTGACTCACTGAACCACAAGTAAGTTAATGTGATGATCTGTTGCTATTATTAGTGATTCCAAGAGAATTATTGTTTGTGATGATTCAATAGAGTGAGAGAGTAATTCTCTATTTTTGAAGGAGGAGGTGACATTCGACACAGTAGAGTCTATGGAATGAGATGCTAGTCCATGCGTGACCTTTTGATATTGATAATCGATGATCACGAACCATGTTCTACGAAAGAAAAGTTCGACCACACCTCGACTTCTTATCCTCCTAAGTCGCCTGAATCACTGAACCACAAGTAAGCTAATGTGATGATCTGTTGTTATTATTAGTGATTCAAAGAGAGTTATTGTTTGTGATGATTTAATAGAAGGAGATAGTTATTCTCTATTTTGGAAGGAGGAGGTGACATTCGTCACAGTAAAGTCTATGGAATGAGATGCTATTCAATGCGTGACCTTTTGATATTGATAATCGATGGTCATAGACTATGTTCTACGAAAGAGAAGTTCGACCACCACCTCGAGTTCTTGTCCTTCAAAGCCACCTGAAGAAAGTGATGTGTTAGAAACGCGTCGGTTCCTTATGGGACATATAATGAGGTTCAACATGGATGCGGAGGCAGTAAAGTAATTAAAGAAGGGGAGATGAGATATCAAGATCCTCAAATTCGCTAGCCTGCATGAAAGGAAGTTGCACTTCTAACTACTTAACAACGTCACCTTACTATTTTCACCGATTTTCGTTATCTCAATATTGAGAAAACATTCAGTGCATAGGTCACGTCTTTAAAAAAACATCAATGAAAGGTTTAAAATTAAAAGACGCAGTAATAGGCAGAATAATTTTAATGGTTGGAAGATTTGGTCTTTCCGTTTGTGAGTTTTTTTTTTTTTTTTTTCTAATTATCGAAATCTCTATTGTCGTAAATAATTTCCTTTTTAACTTAGAAATTTTCCCTGTTTATTTTTGGAAGCAAGATTGGATTACTAGAATTAAATAGAATATTAATTTCCAAAAGTTTGTGTGTTTAGAAAAATATAATAATTTAAATACGTATTATGTTTGCAATATCATTATCGAACGTAATAAAACAGGATTTGCTTAGCTTTTATACTTAGACCAATATATATAAAATCAACTCTTGAAAAAGTCAGTTTATAATCATCAACACAATTGTATTTACATGATCTCTAAGTACTTTAAATTAAAAACAAGGTTTACAAAACACTTGTTTCATACGCCTATGGCAATTTAATCACTTTATAACTCCTTCCTTATCTTGTTTCTTTTATGCTAAACTCACATTAAAACAAACGAATTAGGAAGAGCAGATTCATTTTCCCACGTCATCTATATTTTTATCTTTGAATAATTGATGTCTCAGCTGATATTTTTTTAGTAACCTGTGGACTTCCACCGTCGTATCGAATATCCTTATGGAATTTCAGTTGACTTCCTGTAAATTTTTTATATTGCGTAGCTCCGTATTATATTTTTAAATTATTCAGTTTGCGTTAAGACATCAATTTCAGATTTACATTTACCGTTTTTTACATAAACTGAATTATTCATTGCAGACACCTCATAATTACAAAATGTATAGTTTTGAAGCAATTAAAAAAAACTTCAATTTACACCCACTATCTAAATTAAAACTTGCACAAATCTCGCATTCTAAGTTTACAAGTTGTCTTTTATGATCATTTTTTTTTTCTTTCTTTAGCTAATAATTTTTAATTAAGACGTGATAATTTTTTTTTTAAATGGTTATGGAGTTTCTGCAATAAACGATTGTCCATTAGTCTTATTTCAGTTGTTTAAATTTTGTTCAAATGACCTCAAAATAAGAGGTAAAACACTCTCTGCTCGAAATTTCTAAAAGCCATGTATTTCAACCCTTAAGAGGCTTAATTAGAACTAGAAATTTACAAATTTTTTTCCGATGTTGATGAAATATTTTCTTGACCTTCGAAACAAATAAAATGCCACTACCTGCATGAGATTTCAAAAATCCACTCCCATAACCCTTTCCATCCCTTAAAGGGAACTTAGATCTTAACTTGAGATCTACTGAACCAATTTGAAGGAGTTTTTTTTTTTTTTCCTATCAATGTATTTTAAGTAATCTAGATTATTGGGAAGACAATTTCATTCCGATTTTTTGTAATTAAGGTGGTGAAACATAGAATGGGGAGGGGTAAAAGAGTGCATTCTCATAATTTGTAATCGATTAAACCAAATTGAACCGAATTAAACGTCGGGTGCCTTAGATTGTAATTTATTTTTAAAAAAAATGAAGTTTAATTTATTTCGAAGCAAAAAAAAATTACACAATGAAATGCAAAGAAATGAAATACACATGAAAAATTTTCAGATTATTAATTTCGAGTTTATTACTGTTTATTAAAATATAAATTTTTCTCTTTGAAATGATGCAACATTTGTAACTATATCTTATTTCAAAGTATTTTTAATAATTTTTTGAAGTAAGCAAAATGTAGGTATTTATTGTATGTTTTTTTTTTTTTTTTTTAATTTCAAAGCCGAATTTCTCAAAATGCCGTTTTTTTTTATGTTTAGGAGGACATAGCTTAAAATCTATATGATATAAATGTTTGAAATTTTTTATACATGTTTCTCTAATGTATTTAAGTACTTTAACCAAATGAATAATTGACAAGTAGCATACTTAAAAAAAAATGAATCTAAAATTTAAAAAAAAAATTTAAAATTTTTTTAGAAAACCATAATTATTTTAATTTTTAAAAAATAGCAAAAATCTCGAGTCAAAGTATTCAAAAGTATCTAAATAATATACTGTGAAAGTTTCATAATGATTGGAGAATCGGTTATTAAGTGAGATGCCCCCAAAATTGTTACATTTAACAGGGGCTCCTATGGAGATGCCGGACCCTCTTAAAATTTTTCCAAGATACTACCCCTTTAATCATCTTCAAAATGGTGAAGTTTTTTTATTTTTGTATCGTTAACCATAAAATTTTAAAACGATTATTTTAAAAGTCACTACTTATCTGATTATTAAGATAAATCCCCATTAGAACTATCGAGTATATAGAGAAAGTAAAAACAGTCAGGGAATCGAAGTGAAAACTGGTTGGAAATGAATATATTCAATTTCTCATCTATGGATGAAATATCATTATATCATTATACTTTAAAAACATGAATTTATTTATAGCAAATTATTTTTATAACTCGTATATCTTTAACTGCATCATAGTTACATTTATAGCATATTTGTTTAGTTCGCAGAGTTCTAGACTTAAAGCTCGTAGAGTTTCCGTTGATGAAAAATTGAATATACTCATACCAAGCAGTTTTCTTTTCGATTCCCTGACTGTTTTTACTTTCACTCTATTCCAATTGCCACTTAACTATTTGCATCAAATATTGCGCAAGACGTGTAAGTTCTTTACCTGTTCAGATAGGTCAAGGTGGCCGATTACGTTTTTGTTTCTACAGAAGTAGTATTTATTTCGTAATATATGCTAATTTGCCTTCAGTTAACGTGTTTAGATTACTAAATTCAGTTGTGAAACTTTCTAGAAAATGATTTTATAATATTAGAAAATGACGTTTTGAAATGTTGTGTTTTTTTGGGTTTTTTTAGATTCGAGAAAAACGAAATCTGCTTTATTGTATAGTCAAGACTACATTAGGTATTGAGATGAGATCTATATGCATGATACGGTTTCAAATTGAGTGAAACATATTCTGAAATAAATAAAAAAAGTTTCGATATTTTTATGATCTAAAAATTTTATTTCTCAATTTAGTAGATAGAAAAATATTAGTATATAGAATGGCATAAATAGTCTTTAGAATATTTTTGATTGATAAAATTATATTAGATCTCATCATATTTTAAATTAATCATATTTTAAATTAATCATATTTTAAATTAATCATATTTTAAATTAATCATATTTTAAAAACATATTTAATTCATATTTTAAATGAATTGATAAAATTATATTAATCTAATTTAAAGTCATATTTTAAATGAGTTAAAATATTTTTACTATTCCAAACGGCGTTATTGCACAATAGATCGTCCATGTATAGAAGGAAGTTATTTTCTAACTAATCATTTCTTCGGCCGCAAATAAACTATCAGTACTCGGTGGGCATAATTAAACTAACTCTATTTAATCAGTCTAGAACCTGCAGTAAACCAACTAATTTAAATTTATTATAAAATAAATGCTGTAATTAAATAAAGATAATTTTGTTAATTTGTAGAGAAGTGGTTAGGTCGAGTATTTTAGTGTTTGAATGTTAATTTAATACTGGAATAACTAGTCTTCAAGAGGCTTTTTAATGGAAAAATATAGATAAAAGAAATTAAAGTTAAAGAAACTAAATCGCCTATTAAATTGATGAAGGAACATTAGAAAATAAAATTAGGGCAAAATTTTAAAAGTAATTTGTCAAGTGCAGTTATGGATACGTTTTTTTCTTCTTTTTTTTTAGTATTTTTTTAGCTGAATCATAATGCAACCATGTAATTAAGAGTCGTAAAACTGATGTAACTAGTCATGGATAGTTAAAATGAAGGAGGCTGCAAACATTCAATTTTTATTGAGTATTATTTTTATTTATTGTTTATATTAAAATATTCCCTAAAGTAGCGATAAAGTTAAAGAATTTTTTTTTTTTTCCAAAACAAAAAGAAAACCACTTCAATGGTTTAAACTGCTTCAGAGAGAAAAGAAATGTAAATGAAGTTATGGAAAGCTTATACACTATAGTCTTTATGCTGGAATATTCTTCTTTTAAGTTTTTTTATATTGATACATTCAGAGTGGGCAACATAAAAGACGCTCTAGATTATTTCCAAAACATAAGTTTATAATCCTTTAGTAATTTTTTCTGGCCACCTTGCATCAAAACAAGTGAAAGTTACAAAAATGATGATATTGTTGATTAACAGCCAGGGGCGGTCGAAGCAAATTTTTAACTATAAGCGAAAACAATTTTGGCACCCCCTCTTCTTTACCGATCTTACTAAAAAAAATATATATATATAGAAATATTACCACCTCTAATTTTTAGAATTCGGAATCCAATCGTTTTTAAAGATTAAATTTTAAAAATTAAATACAAATATGCAAACTATTTTTTAGATATTAAAATTATTAAAAATATGTACTGAAAATTTAAGTACCATGAGATAATATAAGTAAGAAATATTTTGAATATTTAAATATGTTCATATCCCATAAAATAAGATAAATAATTATTAGTCGGCAAAAATGGGACGCAATTAAAATTTAAACATACATTTAAAAATTAAATCGAAATTTTCAATTAGGTTATTAAATTCTTAGACATGATTTCCACAATTACTAGTGTATATCCAACATTTTTTTATTTTTCAATCAAGTAAATAAGAACAATTCCCACTTTGTTTATTTCTTAATATATTAAATTATTCTTGATTTATTGGGTAAAACTACAAAATCCATTGAAAAGTCATTTCTTTTATTAAAAATCGATGGTTTGGTTTTGGATATTAAATGTATAAATAATAAATTTGAATTATTAAATATTAGATAATCCTCATTGCCTCTCCACTAAAAAGTGTTTTAAAACTTTTATTCAGTAAACAATATTCAAAATAAAATATATATATTACAAAGGATAAAATGCTGCTGTATTATTTTTATTCAGTTAATTAATTGGTCATTTAAGCAAATATCTAAGCACAAAATACTTCATTATCAGATCAATTAGCAATTACAAATAGATATACATTAATAAATATTTTGTTAAATACTATTTTTCAAACTTCATTGGTTTATGAAAAATTTAGCTAGTTCCAAATAAAACATATTTTATTCCATGAAAAAGCTAAAAAAATTGCATTAAAAATAAGTCCGTTTTTAAAAAAATAAATGACGAAATAGTAAAAAATTGATTTACTCTAATTATAAAGTGAGCCATTTAATTTCAGAATCAACTATGTGCAAATAAAAATTAAAATTGAAAAAAAAAAACATAGTCTTATTTTAAAATTTCTCATTTACAACCTTAACCTAAACTAGTTTTGACAAAAACAAATTAAATTCTCATACCTAGTATTTCAATTGGGCTGCTCTCTTTGCTATTCAAGTTTTTTCAACACTTCACTTGTAGAGAAAGAAGGTTGGGGGAAAAAAAACGATATCATGATTTTAGCTTACAGAAGAGAACTAAGATAAATTTGCTCAGTTCAGATACAAGAACGACGTGGATCCGTGGAAAGAAAGGAGTTTCCAACATTTTGTAGTCTAGGGTCTTCCCAACAGTTTTCCAGAGCCATTGGTATTCACCAATTACAAAATGTCTAAATGTCCACTGACATTTCCCAACTTTTAAAGAAGGAATGCCATTGGCGATTGCCTCTAGGCAGAGTGGTACCCACAACCGGGGAGAAATGTCAAAAGTCATTCTAGGAATTTTCTTCTCTATCGCAATTAATGACCCCCCTTCTTTCCCTTGAGGGGCGTATATGCTTTCGTGTATACCGAGTGGACCGAATTTTTTTCGACCGAACGGAGCTCGCCAGAATTTACTTGTTAGAAAAACGCTCATCAGAACAGGTTTTCATCAGAATGAATTTGGGCATACATAAAATGGTTAGAATGTTATTTCATTAGAATAGTTTGGACAGAATGGAAGTCACCAGAAGTTTTTTGGTCAGAAGTCTTTCCATTAGAAACTATTCGTTAGAATCTTACAAATTTGGCGAAACTTAATAGCTCGGAGGAGGTTTGGCGGTAAAAGTGGTTAGTGGGGGTTTAGTCGTGACCTTCAAGGACGTTTCAGAGGTCAGGGTTTAGTCAGCAGAGTGTTTTATTTCGGTAGTGTTATTTTACATACAGATTTTCAATTCGCCTTACTTTTCCTTTCGCACAGTCACGTTATTTTATTCTTGAATACTAACACATTTTTGTACGCATTCATGTTTTTCGGCATGCGTCAAGTTCGTATTCATTCCGTTCGGATGTAGCCTATATATGCTTTTTTGTTACAGACGGTGTCGCCAACTCACATTGTCAATCTGACGTATTGTTACAAATCCCGCACAAGAAGGCAACTTCAAAGCGCTGATGAATGGTTACACAATGGTTAGATGCTTTTTTTTTTTTTTTTTCGATCCCGGGCAGACAGTCCTTACAACCTCTGGAGGGCAGAGAGATAAGATAGTAGTTTTTTTTTTGTGTTGGTTTCTCCTGCCTCAGAAATGAAATACGTTTTACAACTACAGACAATTTTACGACTGAAAGGGGAATATAGTTGGAATATGGCAGCATTCTTCAAAATGGAATCAGCATGGGAGCATTGAGGATTTTCAGTAAAGATACACAGTTTAAAGGGGATGAGAAAAGATTGATTGAGACAAAAGACAAAGGAAATTTTTCTCTTGTAGTTTTATAACGATTCCTCTACTAAGCCTTTAGATTTTATGCCGTCTATTTTTAACAAGATATGTGTGTTTTTATTTGACTGACAAAAAGTGGTACTTGTTTCATTGAGAATTTTTTTTATTTTTTTTTACACAAACTCGTTATGGAACTTATTAAATCGTTCACTTCAATCGTATACTTGCCCATTTTTAGAAATTATAAACTGTCAACAGGTGACAAAAATATACATTATTTCTTTTCATTGTATAATTGTTTGAAAAATATCAGTTGTGAAATATTAAAGTGATATAAAAAAGGAACTCATTTCCTGTGAAACTTTTTTAAATTTTTACTACTTTTGATGGTTAGCAATAGCAGTTAAAATAGTAGCAAGAACTTTTATTATCTGAATCACAATAGAAATATGTATAAGTAAATCAATTGTAAAATATTTCTTTACACGTCACAGCTATTTAATATCACCACTCTACTTAATACACTTTTCAGTCGTCAAAAGTTTTCCTACGAGATTATTTCGTGTTTTATCAAATTTATTTATCTCTAATAGTTTACATTTTAATAGTCCTCGTGTTTTTTAAAAAGTGACAGTACAAACATTCACACTGCAGTTATAAAGCAAACCATATTAAAATTCATTTTCAGATTAAAGCTTGTTAGGTGTTCGTTTCGATTTTAAAAGGATGCAATTTTGCTTTATAGAATAGTTGAGGATGTAGCGAATGGTTTTAGAGAAGAATAATGCCTCGTTTTGTTTCGTTAAAAGAGTCGCAAGACAGTGCTGCTAAAAATATCAACAATAAAAAAATTAATTGTTTACAATATAAAATTATTTTTTTTATATCAATTTTTAAATCTATTTTTAAGTATTAACCTAAATTGTAAAATTATTACTATATTTTAAAATATGCTTTAAAAACCTAGCTTTACTTCTTAATATAACAATGTAATTTAGCAATTCTACAATGATTTAAACCCTATTAGGATTTTTGTTCTAATTTGACAGCCTGTGAAAAAAAAAATCATTAAACTTTAATCACTAAACTTATAGAAGGGAGAGGAGCATTCGAGGAACACATTTATTGAAATAAGACTGAAAGCTTTTATTTTCAATTTGTTAAATGACTGAGTCACTGAGTTAAAATAAAATCATAAAAAAACTTATAACGTTTTACCCCACCCAAATTCACGAAATTTCCTCAGAATAAGTGCATTTCTGTTTTCTTTTCACGACACGACGCGATTTTAGAGACAGAGATAGACCCGAGGTTGATAGATTTAAAAGATGTGTCATTCTGTTACCACCAGATCAAAAGCGAATTTTGAGGTGGTAAAGAAAATCAAATTTCTTACCAACATGTTACATAGGGGCGCTTTTTTCGTATTGGAAAGGGGGAGGGGGGGGGGCTTTTCTTTCGAGGGAGGGGCACGTTCGTTCACAGGACACATTTAATGAATTAATCCTGAAAAGTTTATTTTCAATTTCAAAAGTGACTGAGTTAAAAAAAAAAATTAACTGATCTTTTGGCGCCCCTCCCAAATCTACGAAATTTCTCCAGAATCTTTTTTCTTTTCACGGTATGACACGATAGTAGAGACAAATATAGAACTGAGGTAGGTAAATTTCAAAGATGTATCTCTCTGGTATTACCACTTTGTCAGCGAATTTTGAAGCGGTAAAGAAAAATCAAATTTCTTACCAATATCGTAAAGGGGCGCTTTTTTTCATTTTGGAGGGGGGGGGGGTCTTTTCTTTGGAGGGAGGGGCGTGTTCATTCACTGGGCACATTTAATGAATTATTCCTGAAAACATTTATTTTCAATTTCAAAAGTGACTGAGTTAAAAAAAATAGCGTTGAACTGATCTTTTGGCGTCCCTTCCAAATTTACGAAATTCCCCCAGAATCTTTTCCCTTTTCACGACATGACACGATAGTAGGAAACAAACATCGAACTGAGGTAGACAAATTTCAAAGATGTATCTTTCTGGTATCACCACATCGCCAGCTAATTTCGAAGTGGTAAACAGAAATCACATTTTAACGGTTATGGTACAAGGGCGTTTTTTTCGTTTTGGGAAGGGGGAGAGGGCGCTTTTCTATGAAGGAAGGGGGCGGGGGCATTTTTGAGGGGACACATTTATTGATTTTATCCTGAAAATGTTTATTTTCAATTTTAAAAATAATTGAGTCAAAAGAAAAATCATACGGAACTTATATTTTGGCGCCCCTCCCAAATTTGGTAAATTTGGCGCCCCAAGCGAAGGCTTGCTAGGATTGCACCTTTGACCGCCCCTGTTAACAGCAGTCCTTACCGTCGATGATGTCCCGACAATCATATTCCTTTGAAATAACCACCATAAAGTTGTAGTGCTGCCATCTACAGAAAATTTATATAACTTCGATCATTTCCCGTTATTAAGGTAGGTGGTGCTGCCATCTTATTTTGAACTAGAGAAACAAGCCAGTTGCACACAACTATGCAGCATCCTAAAAATTGGGGGGAGAGGGAGGGGGGGGGGGACCTGTAGCGGCCACAATTCTAATAACTTCTACACTTCTACGTAATTTCAGTATTCAGATTAAAAATTTGAGCTTCAACCTTAAAATCTCTGAAATAATCTTTAATTGAATTAAATATTATTCAGTTTTAAAGTTTTCAAAAAAGTCCGACTTTTATCCTTGATGAGTTTTATTTCAATGTTGTATCATAAAAATAGCATACTGGATGAATTCACTTTTTATGTATGATTTTCGTCTAGGAAACCAGGTCTGCAATATTTTAGCAATGGACATATATGGAAATACCTATTCCAATGAAACACTTTAATGAGAAATTATAAAATCATTAACAGTTAATATTAGTCCTTTTCGATACATGGGAATCAATCTAATTTGAAATCATTTTCAATACAAGTCCAAAAAATAATGATAGTGTGGTTTTAATAGCTTATACGTTTTTACAGCTGTAGGATTTTAATTTTGATATAGTTTTTGTAGAAGAAAATATCAACTATCAAAAAACCTCTGAGGTTAAATCACACAAAAAAACAAAAAATCCCCCAATTATTTCCTTCGTATTCAAATCAATTTTGAGATTTACACCAAATAATAGAAAATTTTTAATAGAAAATGCTGCTCTCTGTTTAGCTAAATGTTAATGAATGAAAAATTCAAAATTATTTAATATATTCTCTTTTAATGCCCAATAGTATTTTATCAAATTCATATAACCTTATCTAAAACCATAAAATAAAATATATTTATTGATGGTAACATATAACTATTACGTTTGATTACACTTAGAAGACTATTGTACCATTACAAGGTAGGTGATTAAAATTCAACAAATTACGTCAAACAAAGGAGCAAGTAATAATAGATTATAAAGATTTTTTTTCTTCAAAATAACATAAATACATTGAAATTAAATTTCGTATGACTCTTTAATGTGCTGCTGAGAAATTGATGGTTTAGTTAGGTTTTTCTTTTTATTTCACAAAACAAAGAGCGATAATACAATTACTTAAAAATAATTTTCTTCGAGCAATTCTTATACATAATTTGTGACATTAATTTATATAAGTGCGATGAAAAAAATTAAATCAGAGCTTTTTTAAAAAGTATTTTTTGAATATTTAATTTATTCGTATTCAATACAGATACTATTCAAATCGAAAATTTAATAATTATGTTAACTTTTTTTTTAAAGTCGTTTGCGGAAAAGTGACGATCTAGAAATCAATTTTCGTAGAAAAATACTTGCACAGTAATGGAAATACATCAACTGCCCTTTCATATATTTAAAAAATGTATTTTCTTTTACAAATCAACTCAGTTTTTGTCCAATTATTTTTCTATAACATATTTATAATCTATAAATTGTTTTAAAAAAAGCTCAATTTTTAATCACCAAAAACCCTAGCCATATTTAAATAAGTTTAAATTAGAATTACATTGAATTATATTAAAAGGAGGGGTAAAGTTTTGTAAAGCAACTTTTTTCCTAAAAGATTGTCGAGTTAAAAAATGGAGAAATATTTTTATAATTTTTCAAAATATAACATAGGTAGATTGAGTTTTTGGGGGAAAAAAATTAAAAACAAGTGAACTATTTTCAAATTTTTAAATAACGTTTTGAAAAAATTTCATCCATGTAGGATATTTATCCCATGATAAAAATGTACCCAAAATAAATTTATTTATTATGTACTTCTGAAGAAGTGCAGGACAACGTTCAGAAATACACGAGCAGACACCGAATAATAAACTGATTAAACATATCTGGTATAGTTAAATTTACGGATGACGCTCCTAATATATTTATGCTCAAATTACTTATAGAAAGTCAATAAAGTTTCTATTAAATTTACATTACTTTGATTGATGGTAAACGTGTTAAAAAAATGTTTCCTCTTCGAAAATACGATATCGATCACATTCAAAACAAATATATCGATTTTCAAAACTAATATGTCGATTTTCAAAATAATAAATCGATTTTGAAAACTAATATTTCGATTTAAAAAATATTTATAAAAGTTCCAATCTGTCGAATATGTTTCAAAATTAGTGTGATAAACAATCAAATCCTTAAACAACTTTTTATAAAATTCACCTTTTAAACAACAAACATAAGCGACTTCCATTTCATACACCTTCTTAATTAAACAAGACTTATTCTATAAAAAGACAAGGAGTTAGCCAATTAAGCGCTGACATATTTGTATGCATCCACGAGTAGTCACATGCCGCGGGCCAATCTCTTGATCATTTGTGGTTCAAAAGATCGGCATTCAGCAGACGACTTTGAAAAATACTAATAAACGACTTCCTGTGTGGTCGCAGCCCCCTCTCCCCTCCTCAAGAATTGATTCCGATCGGATCTCAAAATGGCGTGTTCAAGCGCGTGTTTCGTCTCCTAATGAATATTCGACGTGTATCCTGGAGTTAACCCTTAGCTAGGCAGGCGACCTTTTGACCCGCGGTTAGTCGCGTGGGGGACAAATGTCCCCAAAATTCAAATTTTCGCGCATACCATTAAATTCGTTATCAAATATAAAAGTAAATGGATATTTTAATTAAAAACACAGCATTATTGAACAGAATAAAGTACAAATTAAAGAATATTTTAAAAATAACTTGGAAAAAAACTGTAAGAGACTTATGATCATGGGCTGCCATCAATTGAGAAATAGACTGTGGGTGACATTTGTCAACGGCGCGACTAACCAAGGGTTAAGAACTCCTGAATAGAGAGATGTCATATTGGCATTTGAAAAAATTTACCTTAACCCACTGACGATCATGCTCGTATATATACGTCATTTGAACCCCAGTTTTTCCAGCAATGCACAACATTTTTAAATTTATAAATAAAATTTAAAATAAGATATTTTTTAAATATTTTTATTAGGATGATAGTTTATATCCTATCTAAAATAAAATTAATTAAAATAATTTAAAAAAAATTATGCATTTGATTTAGAAATATAATTTAAAAATTATTGAAGGGAAAACAACTGTAGAATTTAGCCCATTCTCATGACCGTCAGTAGGTTAAAACAAAAAAGTCAATATCGATTTATTCAGTTATGTGAAACGAGGATACGAAGATCAATTGTGTCTCTGCCAAACAGTTTACAAGATTCTTAGCTACTCAAAAAATAGCACATTTATATCTTTGGGTGTTCTGCCATTGAAAACTATTTAAACAAGTTGAGTTGTTTACTTCCTGTCGAATTTTGGAATATTCCAATTGAACTCATGTACGCCAAATAGCATATAGATTAAAAAACATTTAACATTTCTGTTTACTTAAAATTTAATTAAAGTAAAAGTATCTTTTCCTCAAAGACATACTGAATGGACTAAGTTACAAAGCAAAAAGGTATACAAAATTATAACGCATACTGACAAAGGCATATAAAGAAGCGTTACACCCCACCTCAACCTTATCCAATCGATTATTTAAAATAAGTCATAAGAATTTTTTTAAACCAAGACTTTTATGAATATATTGTTTTATAATTTGCATTCATATAATCCTGACTGCTATAAAACTAATTTAAATTAACTTCAAATTCCGAATACTTTATATAACGTTTAAATTAATTTAATGAATAGCCATTAATACTACAGGTATTGTACCAAACATTTTCTTTCACGAACTGATCTTTAAAAAACTAAGACTTTTATCAATACATTAATGGATCATTTGTATTAATATGATCATGAATAATGTGCAACCAATTCAAATTATCTTCTAATTCCAAATACTTTTGTTAATATACTTAAATTCAATCAATCAATTTTACTGTGCCAAATATTTTCTTTACGGGACTGCTATATCGATATTAAACTTTAAAATATTATCTAAATACAAAAAAAAAGTTACACATTCAAAATAGAACAATAAAATAACATAATAGCGATGGCATATTTTGTACATTTGAATGTTTTGATTGAGTTAAAAATGACGCTTGCGTAAAAATTTCATAATTTTTCTTTTAATCGCTTTTTTCTCAAGCATGACATTTTCAACATTTACTTTTATATAGGTAAATGTTGACAACTTTTCATGATATTGTCATGCTGTATATCCACAGACATTTTACAAATTTTATTAAGGGGTCTGTTTAAAACTGCAACAAGTGCATAGCCCCTTAAGTTTCTGTCCGAAGCTTTTGGGGGAATATTTAAACAGGGGTTTGGCCAATTGGTCAAATAAGAGTTGGCGATTCCATAAAGGATTCGAGCCGCTCCAATGGCGTAGAGAGAGAAGTTTTGATGTAATTATGAGGGGGATCGTAAGAGACAGAAGGAAATTGGGGAGATAGCAAGTCGGTCAAGCGGTGATGCCTGAGAGAGAGATGCATTTTTATCGGACGCAATGACGTGCACATGAGTTCGCCATTTTCCTGACCCTGATATGCCAGTAAGTGAAATTTCTTGATTCGAATGCTCAGCCAGTTTTTATACTGTATAGTAATCAAAAGTGTCAATATGATTTATTAGTTGTTCTATGATATCTTTATGATATATTATATTTTGCTTTTAATCTATGGATGTCAGCACTGACTTAACTAAGCGTGCTTTGAGGAAATGTTTTGTCTAAATACCTATTGTTCATGAATAAATATCATTTCAAGTTACGAATTTGAGTTATTGCAACGCTTTAACTTATGCACGAAATTAAGTTCCTTTAGATTAATTCTGACGTTTGTTAATTAACCACTATACTCACGGCATATAAATGGTGCCTTGGACTCAGTTTGAAATGCATATTGTTCAGTGAATAAGTGATATTTGATGGAAAGTAAAATTAGAATGATACTGATTTGCGAAATTGTTTTTATAATTGAATATGGTTCGTGGAAATAGGACGCTTTCAAATTTCAAAACGAGGTCAACTACAGCTAATATAGTCAGAGCCGAGACAATTAAACAGCGTGCGAGCGGAAGTCAAATTAATAAAAAAATGGCACAGGAAAACATTGAAATGGAGAGCGCTAGCAGAATAAATGGTTTAGCTTTATTAACCGCAAATTATGAGGGTAATAAAGATGAGACGAAATTTTTTTTTCGACAATTTGACGAAGTGGCTTTACTGGCAAAGTGGAAAGACTCCGAGAAACTCACGATATTGAAATCGAAATTACGGGGGAACGCGCTTCGCTACCTTATGTCAGACAGAGAATTGATGAATTCCCAAAATTATGATCTGGTTAGGGATAAAATCATGGACTTTTTCCGGGACGAATTAGATGTGGGACAGTGCCAATTAGATTTCTCCAACTGTCACATGAGAGAAAATGAATCAGTCAAAATGTTTGCACATAGACTTGTCGTGGCTTCGAATAAATATTTGGGGACCTCGCAAACGGAAATCTCGCAAGATACGAAAGCGGTAATTGACAAGCTTAGACTCTCAAAATTCGTAGGGGCGCTTCTACCAGAAATTCAACGAGACGTACTAAAATTGAACCCGAAATCATTCGAACAAGCTATTGAAATAGCAAAAAATTCTCAAATGGCGCTTGACACGGTTGCGAGATGTAAAATTAATGCATTAAAGGTGGAAAACTCCTTCTCACAATCAGAAGAGCAGCAGTTACAACAAATCAATCGCATGGAAACAACTACTCAAAACCCTCCTGGGCAAGTACAAGCGATGCAGTGTTATTTATGTGGAGTGTCGGGGGATCATTTTTCAACGGAATGTGAGGCATTTAAGAGTATGATTAACATACCACAACAAAATAGACATAACCAGCAATATCCGAACACCCAAAATGCGAGAGGCGGTTATTCCGGTCAACGGGGTGGTAATAGAGGTAACATATCACAAAACAGGTACTTCAGAAATCCGAATCAGCACGTCAGGGGACAGAACAGACAAAATCGTGGTAATTATTACTACAATAATCAAAGCAGAGGTAGATATAATTCACATGGTAACAATAATTCACAAGCTTCAAATCATTTTTTAGACATAGCACAGGGGGACATGGAGAACACTTAAACAGTTGCTCAGATCAAACCAGAAGTGCAGGTATACCCAGACAATTACAGGTGGGAAATTTGAAAATCGAGAATTTAAACAATTTTAACAGTTACAATGTTTCAAATTTACCTATTATTCAAACGGAAATCGCAGGAATACAATTTAAAGCACTTCTTGATACAGGAGCAAATATCTGCTTATGCTCAAAGGAGGTTTACATGTTAATAAAACAGAAAATCAAAACTAAATGTGTCGCTTCAAATGTGGTAATTACGACCATAACAGGGTCAGTATTAAAATACACAAATTGCATTGAGACGATTTTAAAAGTGGGAAATAAAAGGCTAAAGGTTACGTTTTTCGTCTCAAGCGAAAGGTTTCAAGAGCAATTTCAGATTATTTTAGGCATGCAGTTTCTGAGTGAAAATAGGGTAATTGTAAACTTACGTGAGGGTAAACTGGAGTTTCTAGACAAGACAACAGTCAAATTCTGTGACTCTACCCTTTGCATAAAAGGGGAGTCAAATTCTGTTTTCTTGACACATGCAGTCATCTTAGAGCCTGGTGAAGCGAGTTTCATTAAATTGAGAAGCAAGGATTACACAAATAAAAATTTTGAGGGGGACATTTGTTTCACACCTATGCAACTTAATAATCGACTAGAGTGTAGCATGTCCATTAACTACATGAAGAATAATGAATTTAGTACATTGGTTCAAAACAAATCACCAGACACTCTTCACTTAAATAAATCGATGAAAGTTGGGTATTTTGAAAAAGATTTTCAAATTGATGATTCGCAAAAATCAAACACACAAATGATTAACTTGATTACGGCTACTGAGGAAATTAAGCATTTGCGTGAACGGGAATTTAGCATCATCGATTTTGATTTGAGTCACCTCAACGATAACAACAGCAAAATTCTGAGTCAATTATTACAGGAAAACTACATGGTGTTTTCAAAATCCATGAAAACTTTAGGCCATTGTGATGCTATAAAACCTAGTATAATCTTAAAACATGATTCTGCAATTGGGTGTAAGCCTTATCCCATCCCCCATCTTCTAAGAGAAGAGGCAAAAATTCAAATTGACACTCTTTTGGAAGCCAACATCATTCGAAAGTCAAACACGAATTTTTTGGCACCTGTGCTTATGGTCAAAAAAAAGGCAGAAAATAATGACGATAAGAAACGCTTTCGCTTATGTTTGGATATGCGTCTTTTGAATTCTTTAATTGTTAAAGCACCACAGATCTTACCAAAAATCAAAGATTTGGTCACAGATTTAAGTGGGTACCGATTTTACAGCATTATTGATTTTAATAGCGCATTCTTACAGTTAAGCATGGAGGAACATTCTGAAAAGTTTGGATTTGCCTCAATGTGGGGTACATATAAATTTGTCCGTCTACCTTATGGTTTTGTCACAGCGTCATCTATATTCCAAAATTTGATACATGAGATATTGGGAGATTTGATAAGTTATGGAATTCGTTTCTTTATTGATGACGTAATAATTCCTTCAAACTGCTTTGAAGAAATGATACATAAGCTGCAGTTAGTATTCGAGAGATTAAGGGCTAACAACTTAACTTTAAGTGCAGAGAAATGCAATTTCTTTAGGGAGAAAATCACATATTTGGGATACGAAATTTCACAAACAGGAATCACTCCAACAGAATATAACACTCAAAAAATCACCTGCTTCCAAACTCCTAAAAACATCAAGGAATTACGTCGATTCAATGGTTTGACTAATTTTTATCGTGATAGTATTAAGAACTATGCTAACTACACAAGTGTTTTGGAGGAATTAACAAAAAAAAACACACCGTTTGTTTGGACAGAAAGGCATAATGTGGCTTTTCAAAATCTACAAAGGCAATTTTTTACTAAACCCTTTTTAAAACAGGTCAATATTAAAGAGAAATTTTATCTCGCATGTGACGCTTCGAAAATGTCAGTTGGAGCCAGTCTTTTTCAGTATCATGGTGACAAACTTTGTCCTGTTGCGTATTTCTCTAAAAAGAACTCACAATTTGAGGAAAAGCAGCCAGCGATTTATCTTGAGCTTATTGCTTTACATAAATCAATCTTACACTTCTGTGAGTATTTGTATGGGGGCACATTTACTGTTTTTTCTGACCACAGACCACTACAGTATTTCTCCAAACTTCAAAACAAGTCAAATAAAATTACAAGGATTTTAAATGAATTGGCTTATTACTCTTTCGACATACAGTACATCAGAGGTATTGACAACGTTTTACCGGACTATTTGTCACGTATGGTCAATATACCAAATATTGAGGTCACATTGGACACAGATACTACGAGAATTAAAGAAATTCTTTCAGAGGGTTCTAAAAATGTAGATGATACTATACCTAAAACAAACCTTACTTCCGTAAATACCATACTCAGTACACCACAGGCTCAGTATAACCAAAACATTGGAACAGCTTCACAATCCGAAGGTTCCGTTCACATCAACAAAGAAGAGCAAGCTTGGGAGGATTGTGTAGTCAATCAGCTGAAAAGCTCAAACATCATACATCATTTATCTGATAACAAGGGTCATAAATTAGATGATACTAATATTCTTATGGAACAAAATAGGGATCTTAACATTCTGGAAATTAAGGAAGCTTTACACAAAGATAATGGCAAATTGAAGGCAAAATTTAAAAATTATTTTGTGGATGAAGATTCTGGATTACTTATGTTCAAGAGAAAAATTACAGAAAACGATGTAGATAGCTACATGTTTAATGTGGTTCTACCGGACACATTACAAATTCACGCAATTCAAAACGCACATTTTACACATTTTGGCATAGCTAAAACGTTTCAATTTTTAATGCAAAAATTTCACTGGAAAGGGTTATATTCGGATGTCACAAATTACATTAAGAGTTGTGAAACTTGCAATAGAGTGAAGCGAAGCTATCAAAAGTTCAAACCGCAAGGATTTGCACATATTCCAAATAGAATTGGAGCACAGTTATCTATGGATATTTTGGGACCGCTCAAGTGTGGCGCTTACGTATTAAGTATCATAGAAAATTTTAGTAGATACTTAGATCTATATAAATTAGAATCAATTGGATCACAACAAATAGCTAAGTGTCTCATGCAGTACATTTCTAGATACGGCGTACCAGAAACCATTTTATCAGACAATTGTAGTAACTTCATTTCTAAGGGCTTTATCGAATTAAACAGATTATTAGGGGTACACCTTATACACACACCTGTTTACGCTCCTTGGTGCAACGGTAAAGTCGAGTCCACGAATTTAGAGATTAAGAACACCATCTTAGCTTTAAAAGAGCAAAAAATTGATCTACAATCAGCATTAGATATTCATAAGGCAATGTATAACAGTTCAATTCACTCTACGACAAGCTTTTCCCCTTCACAGCTATTTTTTGGTCGTAAAATAGAACCTATATTCAGCACAATGAAGGTTTGTAAAAAATCAAATTTAGATTGGTTGGGATATCCTAATTACGTTGAGAAAACAATGCTACAAATAGAAGAATGTAGGAAACAGGCTTTTAAACACATTGAAAATGCACAGTTGACACAGCAAAATTATGCTATCAGTAAATCACACACGAGACATTTCACAGTTGACAGTATTGTGTACTACAAAACCCCAGGCAAGTTTAAAAAGTATTTCACAGGACCCTACAAGATTACAAAGATACACACAAAAAACCTCTTTGACATTCAATTGTTAACATCCCCCCAAATCGTTAAGACACGCATCCACATCTGTAGTTTAAAACTAGCAGAAAAGAGATACGATAAATTTATCTTGGAAAAGGGAATAGATCACAAAAATAATTCTGACCTTCAGGCATCTTTACCACACCGGTACGATTTTAGAAGTAAAGATCGCGTTCAGCGATAACTTCTCACGATTCCTAGGACAAGACTTGGATTGACAAACAATAAAAAAAAGGCGCTGTCATTCTCTGGCTAGACGAGGGAACTCGTAAATTTAAAAGTCTTAGCTTTTGTCAATCTTTGCTACGGGAGTATTCAGCACGCATGAATTGGTCATAAATATTGTCGCGTAGAGTCTTGTTGACACTAATGGCGAGGGACGCGTCGGCAAATGACTGTCTGCATTTTGGCGGGAAAAAGGGCGAATGTTGGTCACTTTCAGAACAGGTTTTTATTTTTTTTTTTCTGTGGGGAACATATAGTTCTCCGGTCTCAGAAAGGGTGTGTGACGTCATCAGACGGGGAGAGGTCTGACCGCTTCTGTCACGTGACTTGCCAAGGAGAACGAAGTTTGTGTTTTTGTGTTGTTTTTCTTTTTGGAGAGTTCAGAGGGGCGATTTTTCGTTTTTTTTTTCCTCCCCACTTTAACCGAGGTAGCGGAAGTCGGTTTTTGTTTTTTTTAAGGCCAACGAGGGGGTCGTCGAAATTTTTTTTTTGGTAGCGATTTGTTGCACTGGAATTAATGAGACATTTGGTCTCTTTTCGATTAATGTATGGCATTGTTTTTTTTAATGGGTTAGATAAGGCGTTTTTGAACACTGAAACTGATAGGAATCTGCTGTTAGGCAGGCAAAAGGAGCGGATTTAGTGTCGGGTGTTTTGCTTTTATGTGCTCTGGATTGATTTGATCAACAGAACGCGTTCACGCTGTTGATTTTGGATCGTAGCTCTGATTATACGAGTGTGTTGTCTACGATATTAGTAATTAATTCATGATTGGAATTGGTGATTAAGGATGTTAATTATTGTTTGGCAATTGGTGGTGTAGATTAATTTTTAGATGGAAACTTAATGCTTTGTTCTGGTTATGTAATAAAAAATCAAGGGAAGTTTAAGAAAAAATGATATAAAAGGGAGATAAGACTAAGTATTTGTATTTTTCTACTTTGGTTAATGAAAGTTAAATGGTAATTGTTTTTTCTTTTGATTTTGAGCAGTCTTTCATGTGAGGATTACTAATAATAGTTGATTAGGTTAAAAGTTTAGGACTGGCTGAGTATTTATGAGTCTTGGAATTGTCATTTTTCTGTATCAAAAAATCTAAACAGATCTGCATTTACAATGAAGTATAATGGGTGCTGCCTTGAACAAAGTAGCATTCCTAAATTTTTGCTACAGCTGAATATCACCGCTGGCCAGAGATTTACAGTGAAGCAGAAATAGTTCTTCAGAATGGTCAGATTACGTCAGAGATACAGTACTCGCTTTCCAGACTACTCAGCGATTTCAATCAGACCACGACAACGCAGCAACAGGTCCAACAGATGTTTCCATACCACACCACCAGATGGCAGTCCTCAACAAGCTACACCGAACGACTGCGAAATTCCAAGCAGCGGAGTCCGAGAGACGTGGACCGTGGACATACAAATTGATGGGAGGACCCAACATGCCCCATTCGACACCTGTGGGACAGGGCGGAGCTACCTTCCGGCATCATCACAGCAGACGACACACAGAGAATGTTCCGATGTTCCGGTTACAGAGATCAGCAAGCTTGATCTGGCCATACAGTAGGAGGCCGTCACTCACCCAAGTCCGCGAAGTTGGAGAAAGGAACAGGTAGCAAAGCAGGCCACACCCCTCTCAGTTTTCTTTTGACTCCTCATCACCAATGCAATGGCAACTGAACACATTTTCCCCTGGCCATCCACTTTGATTGAGGGCCACACGACATCCAGGTAAAACTATTCTTTTTTTGCTCCTGGGTAACTCGATCTTCAGGGAACGAGAGAAGACAGACATTCTAGTGACATTGCAAGTGTGAACAATAAACTGTTTTCTTTCCGATGCACAAACTTTTTGCTAGGAATGTTCAACACCTTTAGGATAACACAGAACAACAATACTGTGTTAGATGGTCACAATAAACTGAACTCTTTGACTATGGAGATTTACAAACTATGAAACTAAAAAAACTTACACAATGACGATTGAGAACGTTGTTCATGAACCAACTTCTTTTTCTTTCCCTTCTAAATTATACCTTGTGTTTTCCTGGTTACATCTTCATGTTGTTTTTTATTTATATATTTTTGCTCTTTAACAATGTTACAAATAATTGTGATTGGTCATATTTCAGTGTGCAACTATCTGCTTGTAATTTCATGCTTTTACACATCATCTTTCATTCTTGTGTATTTTTTTGCAGTTACTTTATGGAATGCTGTGAGTGTTTTATTTTTTAATTTATAGCTGGCTGAGTGGAATTTCTTTAAAATTTTTGTTGGTGAAAAGGGTGATAAATGTCATGCTGTATATCCACAGACATTTTACAAATTTTATTAAGGGGTCTGTTTAAAACTGCAACAAGTGCATAGCCCCTTAAGTTTCTGTCCGAAGCTTTTGGGGGAATATTTAAACAGGGGTTTGGCCAATTGGTCAAATAAGAGTTGGCGATTCCATAAAGGATTCGAGCCGCTCCAATGGCGTAGAGAGAGAAGTTTTGATGTAATTATGAGGGGGATCGTAAGAGACAGAAGGAAATTGGGGAGATAGCAAGTCGGTCAAGCGGTGATGCCTGAGAGAGAGATGCATTTTTATCGGACGCAATGACGTGCACATGAGTTCGCCATTTTCCTGACCCTGATATGCCAGTAAGTGAAATTTCTTGATTCGAATGCTCAGCCAGTTTTTATACTGTATAGTAATCAAAAGTGTCAATATGATTTATTAGTTGTTCTATGATATCTTTATGATATATTATATTTTGCTTTTAATCTATGGATGTCAGCACTGACTTAACTAAGCGTGCTTTGAGGAAATGTTTTGTCTAAATACCTATTGTTCATGAATAAATATCATTTCAAGTTACGAATTTGAGTTATTGCAACGCTTTAACTTATGCACGAAATTAAGTTCCTTTAGATTAATTCTGACGTTTGTTAATTAACCACTATACTCACGGCAGATATCCAGTTAATTTGTGTTTCCATTTCATCAAGTATATGATCAAATTATATAAGGAACTTCAAAAACAGTAAAATAGTTTTAATGCATCCATAACGTAATGGGGAGGGTGCTCAAATTGACAGTTAAATTATCATTAAACTTATATTTACTTTTCAACAAGCTTTGTTGAGATTATCTTATTTAGTAAACAGTAGCCGCTTATATTATTTTCACATAAAACAACTTAGGCTCACCAATCTAGATAACATAACTTTCCTAAAAAAAAAAAAAAAAAATTATCTGCATATACAATAGAAACTCAAACCAGCTCTTTGTAATTCCTATGTTATTTTTAAACTGTTTTCATTGACATATTCTGTAGGTAATAACATAACATCTTTTAATTCGTTAAAAAATTTATGCCAAATTTCGTGGCGTAAACTAAGAAAAAATATCATTGCTTAAGACATACATATTTTCAAAAATTTGGTTTCGATTGTATCATTATTTTAAATAAAAACACATTTTATTTAAAAAATCCATTTGTGGTTCAAAAATAATATATTTCTTATTTTGTAAGTAGAAGGAGTTAACTAAATTATTATTCTAAAAATAAAATGCTTTATTTACATTACTGTTTTCAAAAAGAGTTAATGTATCTTTTATATTTTATACCATTTATGTTTCTTTGTTCTTCAAACTTCTGTATATGTCTTACGGGTCATGTCATGGCATATATTTAAGATTTCTATCAACTTTCAAGCAATAGCACTGATATATAATCAAACTAAATGTTATTCTTATGTGTTAATATCCCTCTTTAACAATGACAATTTTAAATTGTCAAAAACTGTTTTTGCGATTGTCAACATTCTGAATTATTTATTATTTTAAACGAGTTGATGATACTACACAATAACATTGTCACATGTATTGGATACTGTAGTGTAATGGTAAGACCAAATAAAAAATTATGTTTATTTTTTAGGAAATTAATTTTAATTCACTTAAATTTGTTTAATGTTTCCTAGTTTTGTTAAACAAAATTTGTTCTGGATTCGGAATAGTAAAATTTTCTAAGTTATAAATTTTGTAATCTTAAATAAATGATGAATATTAGTGTGATTGTATTTATTCCACATTACCAAAACAGTGATGTTTCTCAAAATATTGTTTAAGATTCTGACGTGTTCCATAATATAAGTGTGATTGAATAAATTATGTTGAAAAAAATAAAATAAAATTGGTGAATTGTAAAAGGTATTATATTAAAAATTTTTAGGATTAATAAAGAAAAATTTATACTTTACTTGTACTATTAACAGTTTTATTAAAGAGCGTCGTCTTGTTGAACTATTTAATATATACTTAACATGTATATACTTAATGTTAAAAAGTTAATATTTATTTCATGAATTTTCAATAAGAGATTATTAATAAAAGGATAACGCAGGAAAAGAAGTAGTTTATTAAAATTACACTCATTAAATACCATATGTTTAATAATACAATATTAATGGTGTAAAAGTAGTTCTTGAGCAAAACCAGGCGTTCATAATAAGCTCGCATATGTGTAAAATTACTTCAATCGATACACAAAATCGACCAATACTTTATCTTTTGGAAAAGTGCTATAGTTTTCCGATTGTCATGACACATCGATACATCATCTTTAATAAAATAAACGAAATGAGCCCAACGTCATATATCCAACACTTAGCAGAAATTCCTCCTTTTCTTGAATAGCACGAAGGAACAAAAAGAAACCAGGAACAGATTTCACGCTTCTCAATGTTGAAAAGAAACCACTTCCAAAGTAACCATGTCTGCGTAAACAAGTCTTGTTACATAAAAAGAATATCATAATTTCGTTTCTGATATCCGTTTTCCTCGACACACATCATAAGCTGCAAATAAAAATATCTTTACTTTATTGTGTTTATATTATCGAAGTGTGGAGCTTTTTCAGTGAATTTAAACTAGTATAGAGCCCCTAAGTATGGTGTATATTCTGAAACTTGGGTACCTTGATAATTGAGCAATGACTCTGTGGATGGGAAACAAACCGAACAAATCATGGTCTGCAAAACGAACTTGCAGTAAGACTGGAACTCGATTCATTTATAGAAATATATTGATATTAAATGAAACCCATCGAATCCTAAACTATGTTCTCTTCTCAAAAACTACTTCCTGTCTCACAAGTCCTAATTTTGTCTCCAGGAGAAACAGTCGAATTTCTAGAACAAGATAACCTGAGAACAACTGTCCAGATTGATGTAGGTGTTTGAGGCACTCTCCAAATTGATATAATCAAACAGAAGATCTGACTGGAGGTTAGAGGTGTCCATACAATTCCTGAAAACTGGATGGAAATGGTTGCGATGCAAATCATAAGTTGGTTTCCATAACTCACCAAATCAAGGAGAAAAAAAAACTCTTGATGTTGAGTTTTAAAGACAAGTGTTAAGTTGAATTGAAAAAAATTCCCATCTCCGAGGTATGAATTTGAAGAGAGTGTGAAAATAAGTGTGTTATAAATTTACTTAATAGATGTCAAATAAATCCTTCCTAATATGGTGGGTTAACAAAGTATTAAATTGCTTTTAAAGTTTATTTTAATGTCCTACTTTTAAAACTCAAAGTTAAAGGCTACTCTTTTTGCTGGATATGGTATGTTTTGAAAGATTTGGCTATGGATTTAAATTGCGATCAATTTTATCCCGGTTTCGGGACCTGTCCGTCAAAATAACCGTAACTCGATAACACTAGAGCGAGAAATTAATGAGTGTCTAAAATATTCACACCTGGCTGGTCGCAGATTGAACAAAGAGACCAAATTTGATCTCGAATATAGGGTTTTGTAACACTTGGTGAATAAATAGTTTCCACCTGTTCCTTAAACTAGAAATTTTGAGCTTCCTTGTAGCAAAAAGAAGCTCTACTTAAGTTTCCTACCAAGGTCTCCACACTGGACTTTCATTCGGATTCAAACTCAATTCATTCCTAGTAATATCTCGAGTCTGGATTAAACTCTTCGAATAGTAAAAGACTTGTCCTTCTCCACTACTACTTTCTGACTCTGATACGCACATCGTACTTTCGTCTTCAGTGGAAACAGGTGAAGTGCTCGAACATGAGTCCAAAGTTGAATACGATGTTTTGCAACGCTCTGTGAATAAGTCGCTGCTCTCTGAGTGCTGCCGTATACATGTTTCACGCTTCTTGGAGTTAATCACTGACAGTTTGGAAGAGAGTTTAGTTGGTGCTTCACTGGAAGTAGAACCGTCTGTAATTGGAGATTTGAGTTTGCGACAAAGATGGCGCTGGAGGGACTTGGTGAGGAATTCTTCTGGTACTTTCTTGACAGAATTCTTTTCTAAAAAATTTTGGACTTCAGTCATGCACAGTCTATATCCTGCTTGAAAGGAGTTTTCATGATCATCATAAGTGGATTTCTCTGAAATAGGAAGTGGAGTGTTAAGAAAAGTCATACCTGTTATTATTAATTAAGGAGCTAAGTCAATGAACATTCTAGAATGCAGTTTTAGAAATTAGGTATTTTTAAAGGGAAGGAAATTTTTTGGTGGAATTACATGTTTTGGTATGCTTTTAATATAAAACTTACTTTAATTCAACCAAGTTTTTTTTAGTGTTATTTTTTTATTTTTAATATGGTTTTCAGTGGAAGAAGATGCTATATAAGTGAGACTGCCCTACTAGAAGTGCACTTTTACATTTTGAATTTTTCCGTTTTTTCTATTGCTCACAGATATTTCATTGTAATTTTACTTAAAGTGGAATTCATCTGGTTACATAATTATATATTTTTTATTTTTCAAAATAATTTATTATAACAGTAAAATTTGAAATTGTAAACCTCTATAACTGTCCTTAGGTAGAAACTTTTTGTTCTACATCCGGACAGAGGTAGCCGAACCAAAGGACAGGTGTCTGGGGGCAGAGAAAGAAAATGTAGATAAACTTTTAAAATCTTATAAGAACTTTAACACAAGAACTTATTGTTTTCTCATCAATCTTTTGAGCAATAACATGTCGATGAAATTTTTTTTACTCTTTTTTATTTACACAGATTTGTGGTTTTTAGGAAATGATTAAAGGAAGAGCGTGTCAAGTAGGCCACATTTCACCAAAAAGAAAATGAAGATCTTCAATGAAAAAGTGCTTTTTGGGGACGAGTTGTGTGGAGGAATTCAGCTCGTATTTGTACAACAATTGTCACTTTCTTATACACCTCTCAAAAAAGTTGCGAAATAGAAATGTGATTAAGAAAACAGGCCGTATTATAGGTAATGAATTGAAATAGACTAGACAAATGTTACAAGAGCTAACCTAACAGCAGAAACTATTGAAAACGTTTATCGGCATCTTCATTACTTAATATTTTGATTAACTTTTTATGAATCTATAATTACAAAAGATATTAATTTATTAAAGGATTTGAATTTTTTTTATTGTTTTGACACATTATTTTGTTATCTGGTTTACTGAGCGTTATTTGTATTTGTTTCAAACTGTGCTAAAATATTTTGTTTTGAAGTTATATAATTATGACTATTTATTCCAGTATACCTTTAATAAACAAACTAATCATGAAGATTTAGATATTGGACATGCATGTAATGCATTCGTCTATGAATACGAAACAAGTTTTTCGATAGAAAAAAGTTATTCAAGTTATAGCCGTGTCAATAAAAGCATAACTTTGTTTTTTAGAAACAGAGAAGAAAAAACGGTATTTGCGCGAATGAACAAAAACGACTATTCTAAGAAATTTAAAGTTGGTTGTACATTTTCATAAATAAAATACAAGTGATTGGAAAAAAAAATTACCCCTTTATCTATGAGATACTACATCCAGAAAACCAGTTATTTTATTTTGCAACATTTTTTTATTTTTTTTTATTTTTACAAGTAATTTCAGCATAGAACTAAATTTTTTTTAAGTGTTAAAGCTTCGAATAGCAAGTTTCTTATTTTACATTTTACATTTTTTAATTATTAAATATTTTAAAATTAATTAATAATATATGGTTTAATAATAAACAACAATATTCTCATTATTTCTCCCAATAACTATTCCTTTTTTTTTTTTCTCGGGTTGAATTTTTTCACAAATCCCATATCCGCTTCTTCTCCAAATTTATAAATTTACACAAATTTAATTTTACAAATACTTGAACTTGTTGAACAATTTTCACACTATCAAAACTTATATCAAATTATCATCTGTTCACTGTACTGGAAGTTAAGGATCAAGTGTTATACATATTTAATTGAAGTTAATTAGGTATGCAAAGTGAAAAGTAAAAAATAATCCACTTAAAGAATGTTAAATTGTTTATCAGCATCTACCTGGAAGTCCTCTTAAATCTTTTGATTTTCTTAAGTACTCCACAGTCATCTCCAAAATATAAGCTTTTTCCAGTCTGGCTGATCGATTCTGTGGAACAAAAAATTAAGATATAACTTATATTAATATACATATATTCCATTACCCAGGAAACACGGCGGTATTATTCAGTGTTGGAAACAGAAATTCTGTGAAGATTGGCCAAATATCGAGCATAGTTCCAAAATATACAATTTAAAAAAAAAAAAAAAAAATTGTCAAAACCATCACAAAACATATTTGTTACACTCCGTTCATTTTGTTTTTCCTAACATTTTGTTTGTGAAAAAAAATAAAATTGGGCTGCAAAACTAAGCTCTATATCTCCTTGTAAAGATGTTTCTGACATCAAGTCGTCAACAATCTTTTAAAATGGGTTATGCAAAGCAAATTATTTAAAATCCATATAACTTAATAGTTTAAAAAAATTATTTGTATAAAAGAATAAGTCGAAACACACAATTATTATTATTATTTTTTTTAATTTTTGGAGGTGCTCGTGAGCTATTTTGAGATTGTTAAAGTAATATTAACAAAACTATCGTCCTCTTTGGCATAACCCATGTAGGACAAATCCACTGGCAAATATCAGCTCGACAGTAATCAATCAAGAAGTGGACTGTTGTAGACCGATCGTTCCCACTGATCTTGGCCAGTAGATTTGTGCTACTTTGGTAATGTCAAGCTGGCCGACTTGATGAAATACAGCTTAATTTTGCAGTCCCCCCCCCCCCCCAAAAAAAAATCACAAACAAAACGTTAGGAAAAGCAAAACGGATAGAGTTCTATACTCTTTCATCTTCAACAAGTGAATTTTGTATACTTCATGGAAAAAAGCTGGAGTGGCACTAATTCGTAGCAATCAATCCATTGAGTCAGATTGTGGCATGGAAAAAGTCTTCTTCTCCCCTCCTACATCGCTAGTTAAACAACTTAGTTTTTTTAATACATGAACTGGTAGTTGAGATGTAAATTTGTGTTGTATGTTTAATAGGGTGGATCGAAAAAACGAAAAAACGAACTTCGGAAATCCAAAAAGTAATAGTACGGAAAAGTTGTCTTTTGACATCCATAGTAAGTGTGCAAAATCTTACTAAAATCAAAAAATATCTTCCGGTGCCCCAACGGACGTAAAGTTTCGAAAAAAGAGTCAAATTCTGTAATCAATCGCTTAATTTCAAAGATTTAAAAATTGTGAAAAAGGTATTTGCTCTAAGGAACTGTAATAAGCACACAAATTTTAATTTCGATAAAGTATTAGCTTCCTTTGCCACAATAGCTGAGAATTTACTCAAAATATTGTTAAAACGAGCAGATTTTGATGCAAGTGTGAATTCTCGGCCTGTTGTTGGTAGAAATCCAAACGGATACCTGCAAATAAACAACTTTTCTTAATGACCAGAAAAGTATTCTCATGTAATGCCTTTATTCTCTAAGGCCTACAGGACCCGGCTCAAGACTCCGAATTTTGGGGCTCTCCACAATTTAAATTATTGTGCGACTATCAATATTCTGTTCAGTGCACTTGATTAATGCTATAAAATACGATAATATATTTTGATAACTCATTAATTATTAAAATATTAATATCTTAACAATAATTTAATCGATACAGTATTTGAAATTGTCATTAATATTTAAATATCCCCAACAATCGTCAACGGGGCCCCATCTACTATGTTATGCTTATAGTATTCAGTTCAGAATAAAGGCCTCATTCGCACGATGTTTATTGAATTCATAGATCTTTTGGCAACAAACAGACTGAAATAGAAAATGACTAGAGAACCAAATGAAACTGCATGTCCGACATCATCCGTAAAAAACATGTTTGGCCCCTGTGCGTTTTTTTTACCAATGATGTTTCATCCATATATACAAACCCGTTTGATGGAAACTATGATACTAAAAATTATGACATATTTCAGAAGACATATTCATTCGACTTCAAAAGAGGACACTTCCCAAATGGAGGTTCAGTCTACCAACATTAACAATCCCACCCGATAGATTCGGATCGCCAAACTGAGCAGCAGTTGCTATAGCATTACCTGAGCTGGAAGACTAGGGCATTATAACATTAGAACATTCATGTAGTGATAAACAAAAACAAACTGAGGAGAGAGAAAGGCAGAGAAATATAATTAAATTTCACCTCCAGACTATTGAGTAGCAGGGTATATACTATGATGGTCGCAAGCCTAGAACTGTGATAAAAAAAAATTTAAAAAAAAAGGAAGGTAAGGAATTACACCAGAGAACAATTACTGAGAAACATGCGCCATTAGTCCAACTACTTGAATTAGAATATCTTGTACATGGTATTCCTGAGTCTGGTTCGGCAGTTAGAAACAAAAATAATATTACTGACTTAACAGAATAATATAATCACCAAAAAACTTAACTTTTTTTATACATAAACTTTACAGAGCACATCCGTTTGACTAAACTATTGCTATAAGATCCTCAATTTGATTTCTTGTAAAGAAAACTACATTAAGAATATATGTAAATTTATAAAGAGAGTAAATGTATAAACTTTGCTCTTAATCTTTCACTGCTAAAATGGCAATTATACGTTACTATGTCTTATTGCTGCACCCTTATATTTATTTAGAGAAATTTGTGGAACAGTTCCAAAAATATTATCAAGAAAAAGAAGGCAATTGATATCTGATCTAGCTGTATTTATGTTTATGCTATAACTTTAGATTTCATTTAATAGCTACTGGAGTGCAGAGGCAGTGGAAAAAAAATATTTGTCGGGTGGTGAAGAGAAAACCACATCAAAGTACAAGGCGATATTACATAATGAAATATTGTTATATAACTGTAAAATGAAGCATAAAAGCGTAAAATGCACCAAAACAAAATAATGTTTCCCTGTTCCACTTCTTACCCGTATGAAGCTAGTTTCGTAATATTTATTCCTTTGGCGAAGTTTACTTCTTCCTGATACTTCGCAATCTTCAATGCGAAAATTCCACTTCTTACAGAGATCCATATTTGATAAACTGTTTTATTCCATACAAAAAAAAGCATGTAGCAAAATTTCCTTAAACTATGTTTCTAAGAAAGCAAGCCATTATCAAAATATAATTTATGCTTACCAGCCTCAAGCTTAATAATAATTTAGTTTTTTGAAAACTGCTTTACTAACACTCTGTGTATTACTTCTCAGCAACACTTAACTAACTTTTTATGGTTTGTAATGCGTTATCAATTTTTAACCACAAAGTTAGTGATTAATAAGTTACTATACTCACATCTTGTACTTTGTCGGGCTTTGCTACCATTTCCACAAGCTGAGACAGTGATCTGTTGATGCGAGCTCTTCTTCTTTTCTCGATCAAAGGCTTGGATACCTATTATAGAATGATAATATACGATTATAATTATTACGCTTTTTTTAATATAATTATTTTTATAGCTAAAGACAATTAGCTTTTGGGACACTGAGCTTCTTCCTAATTACAACGTATAATAATTAACCATGGTGTCATTCATTCTCTAGTTATAACACTTACTTTGCAGTTTATGTCATTGTTTTTACAAATGTAAACTTATAGCGAAAAATTCATAAAGTTACATAGAATAAGATTAATAAAATTTAACGCAATAAACCTATTAATTTTACTGTTACATAAGTCAGAAAAGTACTTTTCCGTTATAGTACTGCCACTTGGCGATAATATTTCTGTAATCAAATAATTCGGTAAACAATTTTCTAGTCATTATTTACTACTTCAAAAGTCAAAGAGAAGTTCTTTAAGGAAATAGTAAAAAAAAAAAAAAAAAAAAAAAAAAAACTACTTGTTGATGGATTTTTCTCAATAATAATTTAGTCATATTTTTTTTTCCCTCCCTTTTTTATTTTTCTGTATTTCTAATATTTTTTTTAATTGGGCAATTAAATTATAAGCTGTCTACTGTCTCATTTATCCCTACTTTCTAATATATTAAAGAAAGATAGCACAAAATTAATCTGATGCGTTTTGGTCTTAAGGAAATTTGATTTGATTCCCAGGCAACACACCAGTTATCTGAACTTGTTATCAAACTTTAAAATAAAAATTCAGTGTGCGCAGCGTCGTGCTAAGCGATAATTCAGACTACTCAAAAATAAACAAACGCTGAGCTCATTTCAAAACAACTTTAAAAATCTAACTGACTCAAATTACATTTCCCGGAATATATCCTCGGGTGCGAACTTTCCCGAAAGATCCATACAAAACCAAATGGAGATGAGCACGCGCTGAAAGCATCTCGAATCTTCTTGATTCATTCATTGCCGATGCAAACACTTCAAATTCTGTATTATCACTTCTAATGAATTAAATTAAGAAAGTAAAACTTAAAAAAAAATAAAAAAATACACATACTCTATTAATAATTGTATGCAGAAAAATTGCGCAAAAATATATAAACTAATTACTAAAAATTCAGCTAATGGTTGCTTTCAGTGAATTCAAATCGAATATTTCGTTTTACCCCTAATTTGCATAATTTTATAAATTTACTGTCAGTTGTTGTATTGTTATTTGTTTTTTTTATTAAGGGGAAAACTGAATAGAACAAGAATAAACTAACCAGGAACTACTCGATATTTACAATCTAACAAAATAAATTAGTTATTATGGTTTAGAAATCAAGCACAGAGAAAAGTTTAACTCAAAATTTTATATTATTTAGTTGTGTTGCTCATTTGTTAACTTGCTTTCTATCGCATTTCATTATTCTAAAATTTCAATCTACAAAAAATATAAAATATCTTATTTTAATAGAATCGAAGAAACACATCATAATAAAGGAAATTTACATATAAGTTGAAAAAAGTTTACAAAATAATTTTTATTTAAACCAAGCTACAATGTAGTTAGAATATGTGGTAAAATGAAAGTAAAATAGAAGGAGATCTAAAAATGGACTGAAAATTTTAAACTTACAGTTTATATGATATTTTCCTAAATATAATGTATCTTATTTCATACACAACAATTTTATTTTGAGTTTATAGTCTTAGTTGATTGTAATTAAAAAATTTATTTATTGTGATTATTAACAACTATCTTTGATTCGTTTTCTATTCCATCATATGAAACTCTAATTGCCATAAATATTTTAGTTTCAAATTCCATGAAAGAAAAAATTGTCTCAACAATATCCCGTAGAGAAGTTTGACTTTAAATTTACCAGTGACTTAAATATAAATTAAAAACTGAAAAATAAAATCAAAGAAATATGTTATCATAAGTAGTATTAACTTTTTGAGCTATATATTTTATTTTTGAAGATAAGTCGTTTTGTAGCGAAATGGGTTGCTTACAGATAAGGTGATGATTTTCTGAATTCTTCTCTAATATTTATCTCTAGTGCACGTTGACAAACAATATTGACACACTAAAAACCTACTTAAGTTCTAAAAGATTCAATCACTTATAAATAAAACGCACTGTACTTAATTAATTTTGGAGATATGTTTGAATTTAAAAGATTATACTAAATCAGATGGATTATTTAAACTTCCATTGTCGTAATTTGTAATTACGCAAAAGTAAAAATAGATTGCTTCACTGGTAGATAGATTAACAACGACAAAACCTTTTTTTAAATGTTGATCAAAGATTGCTTTACTTAAATGCTTATTTTAATTACTCTAGAAAAGATATGGTACTATTCAGGAATGTAAACGATCTTTACATAGTTTACATGTATTATTGCACTTAGTTTACATAGTATCAAAAATGTTATAAAATCTTTATCAAAATGTATTTTTACCAAAAAAACAATAGCTTATACATACACAATATACACAATAGATTCAAAATAATATTAATAAAGGTAAACAATTAATATAATTTTTTTTTCTTCTTTTAGTACATAAATATTTGTATGTAAAATTGAACAACTTTTGCCGTTATTAAATGTTTCGATTTGATACAAAGATGAAGTAAACAGATAAAAAAAAATATCGCATGAAAATTACGATGATGGTTGATAAATGGTTTTTAGAAAATGAAAGTCACAGTTCTTAAGTTTTTTATGGACATTATTTACTTTATTCAAAAGGAATGTGCACCCTCTTTAAAGGGTCGAAGTATGTAAAGTCAACAATTCAGTTATCACAGGGTTCCTTAACATTTGCTTTCTAACAATTGACAAGTTTTTTATTAATCCGACCTAAAATGTTTCAGTATCAAGTGTTTTTCATATCAGATCATGATATGGAAACTTTGGACGCTAATATAGCTTATATTTTATCAAGAACTACATTAAAAAAAGTAAGAGAACAGTTAGCGAGAACTGGATATTCGAATTTGCATACTTCAAGGTACTAAGAGAGCGTGCATTGAATATGGCAAAAGTAGTTGATGTCTATGAAATTGTTACTTTTCTAAAAATATATATATCAAATAATATAATAGCTGTCGAGCAATATTTTTTAATGCTCTAAAAACTTTTACTTACTCTGAATTGCGAAAAGTTTACTGTTAAACTTAAAAATTTAGACCATTTTCAGAAAACTTAAAAAACATTATATTTTTCTTACGTAACTTTATTTTGAAATTGAACTGAAATCAACTGTTAAATTATGTTGTGTGTTTAGCTAACCAAATCTATCACCGTTATCACCACCGAATTTTAACCCTTTCAGAATATCATCATATTATATGTTTAATTAACATTTCTAATAATTATATTATTATTAATCACATTTTTATACATTAGTTTCCTTGTCTTAAGTAACGTGCATCATCACGGTAATATATAGTTTTTATACTACATCCAGTCTTATATTTTCAATCTCTCATGGCTCTCATCACAAACATTTTTTAATTAATCGCTTGAAATATATTGCCAGAGATAAATTGAAATATAAAATGTAAAATTAAAAATTCATACTCATATTTTGATTTTGCATTTGTAAGGAATATATTCGCATCGTAAATTAAACTTTTAGTTTTGTCGAAGGAGCATGTCTGTCTCAATAAGCACTTTATAACATATCTCCAGGACTTTCAAAGTAATGAATAATAAAATCAACCATTTTAAATGAACTACAACAAGGCATTTTAAATCAACCATTAAATATGTATACATATAGGTTTAAAATATATAAAATAAAATCTAATCTAAAAATCTGCCATTACAAATAAAAATGTAACATAAAAATTGTTTTTTGAATGTTAAATCAAGATAAGAAGGTATAATTGAGTAATTTGCTTCAATAATGATAGCTAGACACGCACACATTTCCCATTATACATTAAAAAAATCCAAAACCTATATGAGAAAATTTATGCATTTTATGTTAGACGGAATATTGAGTGGTTATTTTTTCAAATAAATTATTTTAAGATAAATAAAATTTATTGTAAAAATATCTACATAGCCCTGATATGTGTAGAAATTTGAATTCTTAAGCATGAGCTTGCTAAAACGTTTTATAATTTTGAAAATATTGATGTTTTTCAACTTGCATGCACTGAAATTGCTATCACACTTTAACACTCTCTTTTCTCTGGACTATAATGCGCTTTTTTTTTTTTTTTTTTTTTTTTTAATCGTTATCCAAAATATTTATCCTCAATTAAAACATTAGATCGCACTGACTTACTATAAACTACATCTTCAGCCATCTCATAAACATTTTCAACTGTCAGCGGAATTCGGAAAAGTTTTAAACTATTTTAAATATTCAATATATTCCAATTTCAACAATATCAATACTCTTTAAAGTTTAAAAATGACTTAAAGAAGAAAATTGCATAAAAGATACATTTTTCATAGTTCTGTTCCACTTCATTTTTGCTATTAAACATTGAAAATTTCTCTCTAAAATAATAGTACAATATATTTCTTTTCTCTTTTCTTATATCAAAATATTTACCTTGCAAAGATTTTATCAGATCAAATTTAAAAAGTGAAATAGATGCTCTCAATTATCAAGAATATTTTTTTACAGCTAAATATCACTACATTAAGATCTGAAATAGCAACACTTTATAATTAAAAAAACACTCACTCTTCGTTTTTGATTGGAAGCCCATGCTGACTCAATCTCCATTCTACCTGTTCTTGTAAACAGTCGTTTCAGAAATGACAAAGACTGGATCTCCCTTAACCTCTGGCTGATCTTCGTAACCCCGGCTACCAAGTCACGAATCGAAGTGATGTGAGGAAGCGACCCGCCTCTGCTAATAGACCAACCACTCTCGAGTCCGAGATCCACTCCCCCCACTATATTGAGGATCCCCCTCTTACAAACCTGAATATCCCTTGCTTTCCTATGTGCTTAAAGAAGCTTTTGTATAATTGATGTTATCACAATAGAATAGGTCCCGATATAGTAGTATCATGAATCTAATATAGATATATGTGCCTATGTTAGTTATATTTGTTTTTGGAAATCTAATGTTTATAATATTTATACATATTTATACAGATTGGTAATAAAATGAAGGCAAATAAGGACAAGAATCTCTGTATTTACTTTGTTTACCAACTGTTTCAAGATAAAAAGAGGTAGATGAAGTAAATTGACTAAATATAACAAACATTTAAAAATCAATAAATTTTTTGTGAGTTCGAAAAAAAATTTATAGCATTCTGGTATATTTCAAGAATAAAAAATTTTGTTAAATTGATATTTTTATAAATATATTATATACTTTTAACTAAAAACATTGGTCTTTTATAGATAAATATTATGCTTCAAAATTGCCTTATATATTCGCACACATATTTTATAAGCAAATGATCTCAACACTATGGTTTAATTGCTTAAACTATCTTCAGTTCGATACATAAAATTTAGCGAAAACAATTTTGAACATTTGTATTTCTGCAAATTTTTTGAAGTTGTTATAGATTATTCTTCAAAATTTAAATTTTTAAAATATTAAAATTTACACAAAAATCATTTTTATTAAAAATTCATCTAGACGGTGTGATTTTAATTCATTGCAGAGGCAAGTGAAAATACCCATTATAATTGTTCAAAAACTCGACCTGAATTTTTCTTGTAATATGTTGATCTAACATGATAAGACTGCCGATTTTGCGTGTGTCCTTTCTTTTTTCCAATTAGAAACTGTATCCAATGCCAAAATGTATTTTATTTACAATAAATTTATTTAACTAATTTAAATTATTTTTCAGTTTTAGCTCGCACATTATAACGCAGAGATAAGTTTATACAATGGTCTTATCTATATCTGCATATCTTTCATTACAAAGGCGATATTCTTAGTAAAAAAAAAATAGCTTTTTTTTCGCCAAAATTATTACCTACATCGCTAAGTTGAGAATTTTTTTTAATTAAATCTTACCAAAATATCATCAAGAATGATAGGATTAAATTTTTTTTTATTGTTTTTAAACTATCAATATATCCTAGAATGAGAAATTTGAAGTTGATCCAGGCGCTATTTTTTTTAATTAATTTTCACTGACATTTTCCAATTGATATTTTTAAAAAATATGAGTTATTTAATAATTCAGTGGACTATAATATTATCTTACCTTTTACACAATTCTTAAGCAACATTCTCTTTCAAACATGGTAGGGGATATCTTTCTTTGTTTATTAATCATTAGTTTCTCTAAAAAATAAAATGTAACTTTTTTTTAGTAACCCCACAAAAGTTACTTGCCTAATAAAAAGAAAGATTTTATTTTTTAAGTTTTCTGGAATCCATGAGTAATAGACAAACAATAAGCGTACTCAATTCAAGTAGACACTTTCACTTGTTAACAAATCCAGTATCATACATAACCGATCAAAATGATGATATGAAATTAAAATTGTTTCCTAAAATCAATCTCGTAAGAAATCTTTAGATAGTGTAACAACAACTGACCTCTAACTATAACTTCGGGATAGCTTATCAGAAGTTAATGCTCTGCAAGCAGATGAAGTCAAATTAATATTTCCCCCCATCTATGCTACGTAATATATCCTAAGATACCCATGGTTACAAACCTATTCTAACTAGTTTGAGGGAGGGGGAATAGCCAATATAGATCTATATGGGGATTGTTAACCTTCTTTGGTTTCAAATCAATAAGCAAGCATACACTATCTAGAATTTCTAGTTAGGGATCTATGTCTATAACTAGTAAAGGTTTTTAGAGCGAGCTAAAGCGTTTCACTTTCTGTACACCGAAAAAACTTACATTTAACGAAATTTTGTACAGCTCCCATAGTTGTGGTTAAAAGTAAAACTCTGTAAAATAATTACTTTTGGGAAAATATGTTTCATTACTTTTTTAACCATTTTTTCAAATTAAACGTTTTGTATCATAGGCTTTTAGTTACATGCGAGCATCTTTTATACAAGCGACGATACAATAATTTAAACATTTTGGCGTCACTTGCTCCGAAAATCTTGCCAAATAATTACATTCTTTTGGTGTCTCAGCTTGTAGTTGAGATCAAACAAAACATTTTATGATGAAATTTAATTTCAATAATTATGACAACAAATCTTAGTAGGAAAAATAATTATTCATAAAAGTTTGTCCAGAAATATATTTTACATTCAAAATGTTGATTTTACAGAAAAAATGATCACCTTATTCGATTGAAGTAACACGTTTTTTAACATTAGTTCACCTCTTCTTCCAACTGTTGAATCTTCTCTCCACTACTTAAACCTTAAATACTCCGATAACCATTTCGAATATCCCTGATAAACATTGGGACATTACATTCCTGTACCACACATTGCTGTACCATATTTTGCCATTCCAGTGCCATAAAAAATTAAGAAATACAAATTCTATATTTCATGTTGGAATAACAATTCGTCATTGCACCTACTAATTTAATTACGAATATGTTTTTGAAGTTTAAAAATTGTGTTTTGCTGGAAAACTGTGGATAAAATAACGCATATATACGTGCAAGACCGTCAATGGGTTAAAAAAAAATCGTGTATTTTGGCTGATGCTCGAGATTTGGCATGGACTAGTCTATCTTTCTAGAATCCCTTTTTCCGACATTGGCCAATACCGCTGTGATACCTAGGTAGTTTTATTTTCAGATCACAAGTACGATAGTTGAAGAAAATTTTTTTAATACTTTATCTCTACGGAAGTAAGACATAGCTGGTGTCTTAATATAATAAACTGATGCTACAGCAAAGTAAAACTAATCTATTATCACTTTGATTGAACGCATTTTAAGTATAAAGGCAAATGTTACTTATTATGAAGTTCAACATCTCTTAATCTCTTATTAAGAGACAAGTAAATTTGATAGATCATGGAAAGAGTACAAATTTTGTAACTTATTTGCATTGGTGATCAATCACTATTAATGGTTTCTTAACTCGTTATCAGTGTCATCTTGTAACACGTTGGTGTGTTTGTTTTTATAAAAAAATGTCAAAATGAATTACACAGTGTAATTTATTTAATCTAAATTAGAAAAGAATATTAGTCTTGTAAGCTTTCTCGAAAGTATATAATTTGCTAATTTTAGTGTAGTGTTCTGCTTTGTCAGAAATAATGATTAAATTTTGAGACTGATAATGAAAGAAGTTTTAATTATTGTATTTAATTAAGAATTTAGTAATAATTAAGAATTTAAGTAGTTATTTTGTGACAACACACCAGTTCTGATGGTTTATAAAGAAAATAAATACTTAGCATACTTAATAATGATAATTTAAATAATTTTTTAATAATTCTTTTTTTTTTTTTTTTTTTAATTTTTTTAATAAAACCATTATGCATTTTAATTGTAAGAGGAAAATACTTAATTTTTTAGGTCAATTAATCCGTTTAATTTGTGTGGGCATTGTTTAATGCTAGTTTTTTTTTTTTTTTTTTTTTTTTTTAAATTGAAAGTTAATTAAGATTGTTAAATTATTTTTGCTATATATACAGGCTACCTAAAAAAATTCACCTTATATATACATGTATATATATATATATATATATATTTTATGCTGAGGTTACAACTGAAAACCAATTCTTGACGACGAATTCGATAAAAAAAAAATTTCAGCATTTGTATTTCAGTATTGTGTTTCAATTATAAACTATATTCTTTTGATTTCATTAATCGTATCTTAACTGTCCAACAAAAAACTGTTATGATCCAAATTTAAAATAGACACGAATGAATGAAGTTAAGATTTTAATCAAGGCAGTAATAAGATTTTGTAGTCGAGAAGATAATCTTTTAAATTATACCAAAATAATTCAAAGGATATATTTAATACAATTCCTTTTGGAAAAATTCCAGGACGAATAAAGTAAAAACTTTGTTAGGTTAGAAGAAATAAATCCCCATCCAAATAGTAAAGAATGCGATGATTGAATAGTTTGTACCGAATTAATACGAATCACATTTTTAGTCATCATTACCATCCACTGACAAAAAAAATCCTGCAAAATCAAAAGCAGTTAAAATGTATCGTTGAAAATAACAGCAATATATCACCCTTCATAGAGGAATCTTAATAGCTTATCTCAACCGCAGACACCAAATTAGCTTGGAGATATCATTAGTCAACGATTCATTCCACTATTTAGAAAGAGTAGAACTCGTTTAAAAATACGATATCGAATTATACCAGAATGCTTTGGTGGTCCCTTTTAAGTACAATTTATCGTCAGCGTAAGAAACTAAAGGGACCACAGACGTAGATGTCACGCCGTTACGATTGGGCCTCGCTAATAATTTTCATAAGGAGAAATAGCGGCTTTTAGAGCACGCACGCGACTTGGGGTTACAGAATGTACTTGGAGAGGAGGAAGAAAATCGACTGCTACTCTGTTATTCTTTTACGGCTGTCTTTTGCAGTAGAATGGTCATGTGCTTTTGTGCAATTGACAGTTGAATTGCATCTGTTCCCCAAGTGGAACTGCTGTAAAGAGTGTATCAGGTTAAAATGGCACCTGTCAGAATGAGGTGTATTGACTTGGTGGATTCTTTGAAAAAATCTTTTATCTTCCTTCTTTTTATGAACCTCTGACCTTTTATTTTTAAGTATATAGTAATAGAATGTGTTTGATGGTTTGTGAGAGCATTTAAATGGTTTGACTCAAAATATATGGTTTGACTCTTAGACCGTAAATTTTTGACTCAAATATATAAATGGTGTGGCTTCATTATTTACAATATGCATTCGCGATAGTTTGTAAAGTATAGAGCTGTTACGTATTGTTTGTTTAAGAGTTTCTCTTGATAATAAATGCTGTAGAAATATAATGAGCCGGAACAAAACAAATTAATAAATTTAATTATAGAGTAAATTTTATTCATTATTTATGGAATTTTTGTTGTTATGTATGCCATGTAAGTTGAGGGATTTATTGAAATGAATTAAGACAATTTTAGAAAAAATAATTAATTGGGTCTTAACTCAAAGAATTAAACAAATATATTTTTTCGTTTGAAAATTTCTCACACTTAACATAACGGCGGTACTCTGTACACAAATGTTAAGTTTACTTAAAATTTTATATCTCACATTGCATCTAAAGTTAGTACCAGTTCCGAACTGAGAAAAAACTTAAAAATAAAATTGTAAAATTCATATTTCAAATTAGAAACTAAACAAAATTGTTATTTTAGAAAATAATGTGCTTAAAAACTTTCACATTGAACATTTTTACAGATTTCTATGTTAAGTATTGAATAAGAATGTTAAAGAAATGACAGCTCTGGAAAAGTGACTGATCTCAAGCATTGGCTAGACCAAAAATGACTAGAAAAACTATTTCATTTATTATTTTTTTTTTTGTATACCATCTCTTTCCAACGTGTGTCAATGAAAGCAATTTAAAATACCCTTCGTTTTAAATATCTTATAAACAATTTCAATCATTCTAGTTTTCTTAAATTTTTGTTTTGTATTTTAGTAACAAGCAAAAATTGAACCATGCCTGCAATTTGTAGAACTTAGATTAAGTGTCTTTAAAATTGATCGTGTGCTCAATGTATGTTTTGATCGATCCGAATTTTAAAATAGTTTTCCAACAAGGAAGGTTAGTACCATACCTTGATTAAGTAAGATTGATTACTTATTAATAATTCACTAGATACATTTTAATCGCAGCTGATATAGGTAGGAAGACGTATTATATTCAACAAAAGTAAGAAAAAGATTGTAGCAAACTTTACGCAGCCATGCTAATACAATTTCCTTTATCTTCCAGCGATAATTATGAAAATATATGGCCTCTTTTTATGTGTCTCAGTAAACGCATGTTAAATCGTTTGAAAACACTATGAAGAAAACGTTACCTTAAAGATGCAAAAGATACTCGATGTATTTATGTGGGTTTACGGGTGGTTAAAAAAAAAATGTTTTTTTATTTTTGAAACGCATGAGGTAAAAAAAGTTGATACACATCTTGATAAGAAAAACTGTAAAAAAAAAAATTGAAAAAAAAATATTTTCCGATCGCGTATTCACCTCAAAGTTTGGTGAAAATACAAAAAATAACTATTTTTCCTAATTTTTTTTTAATTTATAAACGTTATATATTTGAAAGGCAATAGTTTGCAATGAGTAGTGAAAGGGTTGTATAACACAGGAAAATATTCTATACATTTTTAAAACATATATTAATAATTAAAAATATTAAAAAATAAATTTTTTTGCTAAAAAAATTATTTTTCGATAAAATGGATACTAAAGTTATTTTTTTACATATTTTTGTTGTTTTATTTACTTCAAGCATTCACTTTAAAGTTTTGAATAAATACAAAAAATACCCTTTTTCCATCAATTTGTAGAATACACCAATCACTAAATTATCGAGGTACATTAGTTTGTATTGTGTGGAATGAAGTAGATAGAACTTGGGAAAAAAATTAAATTAATACATATTCAATAATAATCGTTCACGCATAACCTTTGAAACATTGATTAAAACTGTGTTTTGGCGGGTTTCAATCTGGGTGACCTTTCTCGTGGTGCCCTCTCTTCCTTTGAAGCTCATAAACTTACTTGCTTATTCATTGGATCATAGCGTGCGTGGTTGTGATTGGGATTGCCATTAATATTGGTTGGAAATAATCTGACAGATCAAATTGTAGGTTGGGTATATGCCTCCTATACACTGCATTGGAATATATGCTTTCTACACTCCAATGAACTACAATTCAGACACCTATTTAAACACGTAGATAGTACTACAGCAGGACCAACATCTTTCAGTGAAATCAAAAACTGAAGAACTGTTAAAAATTTCCCTCGGCTGATTTTTTTCGTGTTGAATGTTCAGTTCCTCAAGCTGAGATGAAAGTACTGAGCACAGATCAGTTATACCTTCTTGATATTTTTGCAGCGATTAGATTAGGCCAATAACTTGGCAGCTCGCAAACCCAATACCCTTTCACACTCCAGATGACTGACAACAGAAAGCAGAGTACTTAGTGTATGTAATATGCGAGTGAATGTAAACCATCGGATGAACTTAAGCAAGTGGTATTCATTATTTTAAATTGTTGCATGCTACATTGATTTCAAATTTAAAAAAAAAAGTTAATTTTCTGAAGGACCTAAGAACAAATATGAGGTAATTCGATTGTATCGATACCTCTTTGAATATTTACTGGAATTTTTAAACTCAGTTATTGAACGAAATGTTTCCTTCCCTCACCCAAAAAATTTAAATTCGGCAATGATTTTGTACGAAAGGAGATACGTAAGAGAACTGAGGAATCGGGTTCTGAAATCTCGAGAACTTTCCTAGAAAAAGACAACTAGGCATTTTAAGGCAACCAAACTTAACTTTACTGCCACTCATTACGTGGACATAATTAATGGAATGCTTGTGATAGGACTCCTCCTTTATTAAGGTTTACAAACGAACTAACATTTGTTAGTAAAGACTGGCGCATCCGAGGTAGCACAGCTGTGTTGGAGGAAACAGAGGAGACTGGAAGATTGGCTAGTCTGGCAGAGCATAGTTCCAAAATACACTATTTTTCAACTAACAAACAAGTCAAAACCACCACATAGTTTTGTTTCTCATAAATACAATATCCCAAGTTTAAAACTGTGCATCGACGTATCAAAACCTCTTCTATATTTTATTCAGGACTAGACGAAATTGGCTAATATTATTTCCAACGATCGATTCACGACGTTCCACATCGGGATTGACCAATGTCTAGCGAAATTGGCCAGCGTGTCTGTGCTACTAGGGACCATTGAAATCAGACTTCAACTCATTTCTTCGTCTCTCACAAGCTGTGGAACGCTTATGTAGAGAGACAAGACAACAAGTGAGTGGCGCTGATGCAAAAGACGTTAGGACAACTCTTTTTTTTTTAAAAAGATCCAGAATGGCCGACTTTTCTACAAAAGTTTCCTTCAAAGTGCATCACTGTGATAGAAAGCTCGATAAAAAAGTGAACCAAATGAATAATAGCATGTTTAAAAAAATGTAAGAAATAACATCATTACCCATTTTAGAGAAAAACCATTATTTCTTACAAAAAATTTTACTTTTGATAATTTTTAATTATTAATATATGTTTTAAAAGTGCATAAAATAGTGTTTTCCTGTGTTGTACAACCCTTTCACTACACATTGCAAAGTAATGCATTTCAAATATGTAAGGTTTAGAAATTTAAAAAAATTTAGGAAAAATAGTTATTTTTTGTATTTTTTCCAAACATTAAGGTGAATTCGCGATCGGAAAATATAATTTTTTTTTCAAAATTTTTTTTACAGTTTTTCTTATCACGATGTATATCAACTTTTTTCACCTCATACGTTTAAAAATTAAAAATTAATTTTTTTCGAACCGAGCAGGTATAACGTTTTATTTCATCAAGTCGGTGAATTTATTCTAAAAATCACTAAAATCACCACAGTTGAGTGCTGCTATCAAAATTGAATTACACACTACAACTCAAGAAGTGCGAAGTGGTAATACGAAATTTTTTCGTTTTCTTTTAAGTTGTGGTTATTTGTAAATATATAAGCTATGTTGAATGAGAAAGGAAAGTATAATTGGTTGGTCGTTTTCAGATTATCTGTCGCCAGCAGAAAACTCTTGCTATAATGCACCGAAACATTCGTCATTTGACAAGCCAACATGCATATACAAACACCCATGCTTTACACGGGACTCGAACCTGCAATTTCGCGGTCTAGAACCTAGCACTCTAACCACTATACCATTTGGTCGGCGAAAGGAAAGTTTGAATTGAAGGTTCAAGTTTATAGTGTTGCATCATGCCAGACATAACAGACTGCTACTATGAGGCCAACCTTCAGGTCAGTATCAGGGTTACACTCCCACTTTTATGTTGGTATAGTAAGGTGCAAACCTACAATTTTTGGGGAAGAGAGGCAGTTCAATTTTTTTCGAAAAAGAAGGACGTTAAGTTTGACATACAGTAGTTCAATTTTAGCTATAAATATCTGTAAACTGCATAAAAGAAAATTTTATTTTGTAAGAAAGTTACCATTTTGTCTCCATTAACAAACGCTTTCAGTTTTTGCAGTCCGTGACGGTGTAAGAATTAACCTCGACAAAATATCCACTTGTCCTTTTGTCTCCTCTTTTGAAAAAGAGACTAACAACATACTTCTCTTCTACTCTGACTCTGTAGACAACCAGCGACAATTTCTTCAGCAAGTCACTTTACAGCAGAACTACGCCTATAGCTGAATTTCACTCTCTACAAAGTGGCCACTTGCCGGTCCGTTTTGCCTCTTCTTAGAAGAAAGTGACTGAAAATAAACTATTGTTTAACATCACTCTTTTCACTCTCAACCCCTTAATTACTGTCAATTTAACTATCTTGATTGCAAGCAACAATTTCTACTGCAAGTGACTTTTCAGAAGATTTATGACTAACTAGCTGAATACTTATGCAAATTTTACCATGTGCATTTTAACAATCAAAAGGCATTCATGCATTCCAAATCTTGGGTTTTGATCCCGTTTAATATTAGTTAATTTTGATCGCAATAGCTTAATTTTTCTATTCTGTCCTTATTGACTTCCTTTCATAATATCAGTTGTAGTGTACCGTCATCAAGATCTCCATTTCCATGAAAAAGGAATTTTATTTTCCACACACACATGAATAACGGGACAATGCACAATCCACACAACAAACACGAAACATTTAAGATTTAAGAGAAACAATTATTTAGATATAAAGATTTAGCCATCTTTTCTTCTTCCAGTCCGAGTCGTCTCCTCTCCTCTCCAAAACCAAAACAGACACACCAAAACTCTCTGCAGTAGGCCTGGGCGATGTTAACATTTCTGCATCGTGATATATCGGGAAGCAAACATCACGATGTCACGATACATCGCGATGCTAACTATGTGTATATTTTTTTTTACAAAACACTACAAAACAACATTTTCATAACACGCTATATAGCCGAAAGTTATGCTTAATTAGATTTGTAAAATTTTATTAAATTCATTTTAATTTTTTATAGTTTTAGGAAGTTTATTTTAAATAACATGAGCAGAGACCGAATTATTTTCAGCGAGATACACAAAGCACCCAAGGGAGTATAAGCCGGTTGTTATTACTATTATTATTTTGGTTTAATCCGGATTTTTCAATTTATCTATCTTAATGAAATTTTACTTTGTTATTTTCCAGGGAAGGAGGAGGGGGGGGGGAGGAGGGAGGGGGGGAGGAGGGAGGGGGGGGGACAAGTGCACTTCCTGGCGGTGCACATGTTACTTTAGTTATTGGATATTTTTAATCATTAAATCAAAAACATACTTTATAATGAATATTTTATTACTTACAATATACAATATAACTATTATGCATTAATTTTATTTTTATTGTTTAACATTTAAAATTCTAATGATCTTTATTTTGTGCCCAAAAAGTCTACAGTTCCACATTTTTAAGAAGCAATGTTGGATTGATACTTATGGAAATAAACTTTATTCAAATTGTACAAACTGGAAAAAAAATTATAAAACATTTATTTACTTACGAGGCCGAAGAGGAAATCCTTAAAGTGGATGGGAAAAAATCGTTTATAAGTATTTCAGCAATCAAATTAGAGAAACAACTGTGATTAGTCCATGCACTAGTTCACATTGATTTTGGCAGATATAACAAACAGCTCATAGTAATAAATAACCAGATTATCTTAACTGAGTAATAACTAGACAGAAATTACCACGCCAGAATACCGCAATCCCCTTGCGTTAATAAATAAAGCAAAATAAAATTAGCAAGATAAAAAAAAAATCTTGAAGTTAGTATAAAAGATTTCAAAATACAAAAGTGTAATACTTTATTTCTTTCAAGTTAGAGAAATAATGCAAAAAAAAAATCAAAAATGAAACACAAAATGTGTAGGAAATGCCCAAAAATAGATATCAAGGTCTTATATCTGATGACTATTAAATAAAAATCAAAATATTTTCCAAGAGTTGAAAGAACAACATAAATAATGTTCAAACATTAAAGGAATACTTCTTTTATCGTCACCACCAGGCACCACCTGTCAAACGGCCCGATGTCGACGGTTTCCTTATGTTTCTATACAATATTGGGAACATCGCGCATATGCAGGGCAGGGTGGATAGGATTATCATGATGTGAGCTTGCTGATGAAGTACCGCTCAAAAACAAATGGAACTCGTTTCAAACGAAGCGGTGTCGACTGTTTCAATACGTTTCTATAGTATCTTAGGAACACCGCGAAAGAATCGTGGCGCGGTTCTTCGTCCTTGAATGCGAATGAAGTATCGCCTCAGCAAAAACAAATAGAAATCGTCTTAAAAGGCGCGGTGTTAGCTGTTACAGAACGTTTCTGTACAGTTTTGGAGACAATGCGCATATGCAGGGTGGATTACTGCGATGTGTTGGAGTATCGCGTTTCAAACGGCGCGGTGTCGACGGTTTCAATACGTTTCTATAGTATCTTAGAATCCCCGCGCATCAATCGTGGCATCACGGTTCTTCGTCCTTGAAGTGCTAGGCAAGGATCGCGGTCTCGTCGAAAAAGATCGTGATATATCGGCTATGCGAAAATAGTGACACCGGTTTGACGATGTTCAGTTCACACCGGTTTTGGACGATGTATCGATACATTGCCCAAGCCTACTCTGCAGTGCCACCCAACGAGACAAAACTAAGTTCTCTGTGATGTTACAGTAGCTATATTGCAAGTTGGACATTTGAATACTCCACGTTTGGAACGTTTGACACCGTTTCGACCCCTTAAAGCTGGTTAATCGACATCGGAATAATTTACTTTTTTTTCTATGTTTGCCCTTGTTGGCTTTTGTACCAATTTTCAGAGTTATGACTGCACTGGAAGTAGAAAATTGGAATATTCCTTTTTGGAACGCTTTGACCCACTTTCAACCCTTTAAAATTAGTGAATCGATATTGGCATAGCTTATTTTTTCTATGCTTGTTTTTGTTGATATTTTTACCGAATATCAGAGCTGTGACTACATTGTAAGTGGGACATACGAAAATCCCTAATTTGGAACGTTTGATCCCTCTTCCATTCCAAATTTTTATGCCAGAAACCTTCGCAGGTGCTTACTCAACAATTTCCCAAAGTTTCATGGCGATCGGATGAATGGTGTAGTAATGCATAACTGACAAACAGACAGACACACAGACATACATTCGTTTTTATACATATAGATTACTCACAACAATCAATATCATAATATAACTTGCAATTTCTTCATGCATCTTCATTGCTGCAAGTGAATGACAACATACACCACTCTCTAATCAAATGAACACTTGCATTGTCGCTTTGTCTCAATATTTACGAAATAGACATTGCCATCTTATTCTCCAATCTAAAGAATTTAATGGAGAAAAATTTCTAATTCTGTCTCAATCTTGCATGTGACAAACGAGTGATGAATTAAGATGGATTCATTTGTTGAAATCGGTACCTCGGAGATTCCTATGCGCACCGTGTAATTTATATCAACCTAGGCGTACATTTCATTAGAGAGCAGGTTGTCGAGTGTGCCTGAGTGTACCGCCCTACATTTTATTTTGGGCGAACACAAAAAGTGTTTCTTATGATTTATTGTGGCACACCTACCGTTAATCATACATTGATTCATAACCATCGGGCATTAATTATTTGAAAATTCAAGTAGCATATAACTTTTTAGAACGAAGAAAAAATATATCTATTACAATTAAGTTTTATGAACACAGTATTAACTTATAAGAATAAATATTATATTCTATACTGCATTAGTGTAATGCTTCCTAACATACAGTGGTACAGTGTCCCATGAGTTGCCCGTGCACCAAACGTACACAACCAACCTGACATGACAGTGGATATACAAAACTCATTTTTAAATCCTTTATATTAACTTCGATTTTGTGTGTCAATGGTGAGCAAATCTGCGGAGGCCAAATTAACCCCCTTGCCGTCATCCAATCTGGCTGAAACTTGGCAGATAGATTTGATGTCGACGACAATGCACTCTATCAAATTTTTGGGCTGTAACTGTCACTAAAAAATCGGTTATATTGGCTACTACTAAACCAACTTGCCGTCATCCAATCGCGCTAAAATAGTATTTAACCGACCTTTGATGAAATTCTTTTCTGTTGTCAAAAAAATAAATTAATAAATAATAAAATTATTTTAATTAAAATAAATAAAAAGTATTTGGATGTGAGTGTATAAATTCACGTTAGTTTTTAATAAATAAATTTTGAAAAGTAGTTGCCGCACATTTTGCTGATATATATGTTTATGATATTTAAAATTAGATGCAAACACCAAGAACACGCTGCTTACAGAATCGGTGCTGTGTAAACGAATATAAAAATTGGCAATGTATATAAAGGATTTATATTAAAAATTTTGCTTTTATGGGTTATATTATTTAAAATTCCTTTTCTAATATGTGTTTGTGATATATAGCAAAATTAGTGAACTTGACTTCATCTACCTTACTTTAGTATTTTATTTACTATCTTCTTTATGTACATATCCATTACTACACAAAAAGAAACAGAAATTAAGTTTTTTGAGTGTTATAAAGCATCGATACATCAATACAACTAAATAACATCAGCATACATCTATTTTTAAACAAGCAGGCTCACATGGGCGCCCCCACGAGGGTGCACTTGCAACCCCCTGGCTCTTGAAAATTTTCAAAAAATGAGGGAAAAGATGTAAATTCCAAGTTAAAAAAAATCACAAATGCCGTTTATACTTTTATGTTACAATGAGCCTTTTTTCCATTAATTTAATGTTTTCTTTCTCTCCTATGTCGTTTTTTATAACTACTTCCGTGACGATTTTCTCGCGCTTATGTCAATGATTATTAGAGGCTGATGAGTAGAAGTATTTATTCATTTTATTGAATAATCATTTCCTGTGTAGTTCTCAAAATTCTAGGAAAATGTTTTATTTTTTAAGTCATCAGATATATTATCTTGAAATCTATTTTTAGAATTCATTTCAACATATATTTCATCACTGCCTTTGTGTTTCATTGTTATTTTTTTTTTTTTTTTTTTCATTATATCCGAAACTTGGAAGAAATAAAAAAAATTTACTCTTCTGGTATTTTTGCATCTTCGAGTTCCTCTATTCTAAACACTATCTCTTGAATGGCGTGAGATCTAGTTGGATGATACAAAAATCGTTACAAATTTATATTTTAATATTTTTACCATTTTGTATTTTTTCTCTTAAACAGGGTTGCGCTTTCAAAAATATATACCATGAATTTTAACTACTCTCAAAGAATATAATTTATAATGCATAATTATTAATTAACATTTCTAAAAAAATAATGATTTTGATAAAAATATAGTCTTGCACCCCCTTGTAAATATTCCTGGGGGCTCCCATGCAGGCGCATGCCTAAACATTAAGTGGTGACGGACACCTGACCACACTTATGACCATTTGAAAACAATATCCTTACAATAAGAGCAATAAATCTCATTCCTTTCTTTGTTATTTTGAACATCTAATAATAGGATTAAAGCCGACAACTAAAGCATTTAAATTGACATTTTATGCAGACATTTCTTAGTTGGTCACTAAAAGAAAACAATTAAAGAAATATAATTAGTTTAATGCAACATGTCCTTGCTTTTCTTCTTGTTATGCACGTTTGAAAATAGCTTTTTAAATGTTTTTGCATTGCTTTCAGTCTATTTGTTGAAGATGTGACAGTTTAATTAGATTAAAACCAAGGTCTATGAAAATTAGTTACTTTTAATTTTATCTAAAACGTGGAACCTGCTAAAGGAAAACTTTTGGTACTATAGAATCTTAAAATGAGTGTCAAATTAAAAAAAAATGCATTTACTGTTTCTAGTTATAGTAGTTTATATAGTTCTTTCTTTGAATCGTTAATTTTTCTTTCTGTTTATAAACAAACTGATAAATCAGTTTCCTAACATTTCTTTTTTTAAATTTGAAGTATTTTGTATTTCATAAGAAGGAAACTATTTTTTAAACTGCATTAGTTAATGTATGTACTATCCAAAAAAAAAAAAAAACATCAGAGAGTTACTGTAAGTAAAATCAACAAAATCATATTTCATTATAGATCACTTGCCCCTTAGAACGTTCAATGAAGTGCCAAAAAATCTAGTAAGAACAAGCTTATGAAAGTAATATGCATTACTACATAGATACTCCATTACTTGCAACAACTTCTTTACATATAGACATGGCCATATGACCATAAGCATGAAGACTTAACAATTTTCTGAACGGTGTAGTTGTTGGAGCTTTAAAAAAGGTTTTTCTTCCCCTTCGAGATCATTTGTTTTAGTTAAGAACATTTCAAAATGTTTCATGCGCAACAAAATTGATATTTTTAATGTCCTTCCCGTTTAAAGAAAACCAAACATTTAAAAGTATTAAACGCCAGATACTTTTACTTTATAAATTGAAGTGAAAAGTAAATTTTATATCTGTGCTTTTTAAACTAAAAATAAATGTTACCTATACAAGTTGGATAATAGTATTAAACTAAACTTTACATGTTAAAAAAATTGCATCTAAAATATATATATAACAATTTAAATGATAATTTTACACCATATAATTCTCTAACCTAGTCAAAGGACTTCATCATACAGAAAATTAGATTAATTGGTAGGCGAAGGAGTTATTTTGCATGACTCTCAAATTAGCTTTCGTCTATCTTTATATTTAACTTTGATTTACGGTGCTATTTGTCGTTACTGGTGTCCACTTACGAATTTCAGAGAAGAGGGATCATTTCGGCATTTCAATTGATTACAGTATGAGCAATAAGCACTGCAAATTTGATTTCAATTTTTTAGACGTGTTTTCTTCTCTCGGAGATTTATTGACAACCTTATATCTTAACAGGTAGGTTGAGTAGTCAGTGAAATCAATTGTATTACTCGTGTGCTGATAAGAATATTTGAAAAACTCAAACTAATTGAAAAAGTTATTGGAGATCTGTGTTTTGAGGATTTATCAATTGGTTTCTTAAGACTTAAAAATATTTATATCCCCATGGTGCAGTTCTGTAAAAATCAATTATACCGATTTTATGACCTCCAGTGTTCTACAATGTTAAAAATAAATATATATTTTAAGAGAGGATTTCATATAATGTAGATCCTCCTTTTTTTTTTTTTTTTTTTTTTTTTTTTTTGTCATTATGCAATTATTAAAAAAATTCTGACAAATTATTTTACTTACAAAAATTTAATTGTTTACATTTATACAATGTTAAAAAATATCGAAATAGTTCTTCAATGTTTAAAGAAATCTGGATTTTAGGAGATGGAGATATATCTTTTTAAAGTAATTTTGTTAAATATTTATACCTTACAGAAACGTATGGAAAAATGAGTCATACAATGCAGATCCTCTTTTTTGTCAATGTGCAATATTTTTCACCTGAAATCCATCCCTTTTCTGACGAAAGTTATTTTACTTAAAAAAATTTTTATTTGTTTTCATATGATAGCCACGCATATAACATTTCAAATAAATTTCATTTCTGACTCCCATACTTTTTCTCAGTTTCAACAATTAAAAAAATACTTCTGAAAATCAAACAAAATTTACATGAATGGATGCTGAGACAATTAACAGTTTAAAGATGTCAGAAAAGATAGTTTTACAAGCCTAGAATTCTTACATGAATACTTTGTATGGATTTCTTATTAGAAATACATTATTAAAAATAAAAGCTTTGTTGTTACCGTTCATATTCCTAATAACAATCTTTTTATCAACGTATTTTTAAAATAAAATTTTCTGTAATTGATCAACTTCAATTATCAACTACAAAAAATTTAACCGTCGTCGTTTAAATCCAAAATACAAGAATTGAAATCATCCAATGAGCATGTTTCTATGATAAAAGAGAAATTTAAGAACTCGTCAAACGAATTCTAACTCAACACAAAGCCTCTCTACAATTGGTTACTAAAACTAAAATCGCTTTCAAATGACAACACTAGTACGTAAGTAGACAATTACAAACTGTAATTTGGTAGCAATAAATGAAGAATTAAATAGGATTTTAGGTTTGATTTAAATTAATATTACGGAAAAAAATGTTAGTAGAATGAGAGAAAATACGGTATTACATTGATTTTTTCAAATATGGATTCTGGAAGTTGATTTTATGGAGAAACATTTTCATGACAACCCATTTTGACCGAAGGAAAAATTTTCTTTTTGAACATTACCCACTCCATACCCCTTCGCCGTATAGCTTAACGCCAACTTCTCTTCTCTTAGGCATTAGTATACCATAACCAATTTGAATGTCACTGATGAACATTGAGATACACATTTTTTTGCCACTTTAGCATAATAAAAATAACCCCAAGAAATATAAATTCTTGGAGGTTTTCCCCAAAAAATATAAATTCTATGTTTTATTCTTGAATAGCAATTTGTCATTGCAGCTGCCAATTTTTTTACGAATAAATGTTTGATTTTTCGTAAGTTTCAAACAGCAATCATCCGAACAGAATATTCATATTCGATTTCCATTGAAAATTGTATGAAACTAAAAAATGACACGTAAATGCATTACATCTATTATATATTCTCATAAACTTCACAACTATTGAACCGACATATTTTTTCCAAGTTACAGTACGTCCCAAATCCATTAAGGGAGGAGACAAGCTTTTAAAAGACATCGTTAAAAGCTGCCTATAAAATACATAATTTATTGGAATTTCCTTTTCCTATGGTTATAGTAACGCACTTATCTAAAGGAAAAAAGTCAAATTCTTGGTTTATGTCGAAAATTCATCATTTTTTATTTCTAAATTACACCTTAGGTTTTTCTTAAAATACAAAATATGGGAATATAATCAGCAACGTTACATAACTGACGATAAGTGACATGAACAGGTGTCATGTAAATGGACATAAACTCCTAAAACTTCCCACATCCATAAACATAAGGGAGCAATATGTCCCTTAGAAGACCCCTCAAAATACTCGGCCCTTCCCCGCGGCCATAACACGTCATAATGGGAAAAGAACACGAAATGAAGATCCAGTCCGACAATGACAGTAATTGAGGAGCAGGAGGTGGACAGCTCCACTCCACTCGGTGGTCCTTCTTACCCATCAAGCAACGCGGGAAGAAGAACGTCTTTATCTGGATTAATTGAGCATTTGGATTGGATAATAACAGCGTTACCATTAATTTAATGGGGGGGATGCAGATGTAATTACGGGGTTTTTATCATGTTCTGTTTTCGTAATTAGGAAAGGTTGATCTTAGAGGTCTTTTGTTTACTTAATATTCTATTTGAGCATCGGTAATGAAGACGTAGAGTGAAAGATCTCAGGGCTGGGAGAGTATGAAATGTTAATCAAGATTTTCTGATCATTTTTTTTTTATACGCTGCAGCGTTTTTCAGATGGAAAAGTAAATCATTCTGGAAAGTATATGGTCATTCTTCAATGTGTGATATAGTGAAAGCAATGAAATATGCGATGTAGTCAACGAAAATAAAAGAAAATTGCTGATCTTGTCAAAGAAGGCAGAAAAAGCAAATGTATATTATGTTGTTTCAGCTCAGGCCGGTTTTCTTCCTCATTGCTCAACTTCTACTACAACTAGAACCTTAATTTTTTGTTCATCGTGTTGCCTTATTATTTAATTCACCATTTCATCAGTGAGAATAAAGTCTATTATTGGCTGTAGATATTTAAAAAAGTCAAAACTCAGTTTCTGTGCATTTTAAGAATAAGTATTATTTTTTAATGCAATTTGAAAAATATACTTCAACCAAAAATATTGATACTGGAAAAAGTTTTTTTTATACAATACAAAAAAAGTATAGAACAAACTTTAATGAATATATTTTATTGATAAATGGCATCGGCTTCCTCTTGGCGTAAGTAGCCAAGAGGAAGACATTGCACGAAACACCCTTCATGAACACATGCGAAAAGCAGTTCTCAATGTCATGGAAGATAGCAGAACCATTCGAGGGACTGAAAAAAAAATTAATATGGACAGAAAAAAAATTGAAGCTCTACGTAAAAAAGTATAAAAACAATTCAAATAAAGCAAATTACATTATTTATTTTACACCAAATTATAATGCTGGGAAAGTTTTAGATGATATATTAATGTTTCAGTTTCTAAGTTCAGGGTTCTAGTTCAGTCTAGTTTCTAGTTGTCTAGTTCAGGGGTCGGCAGACGACGGCTCTTCTCATGGATATTTGCGCCTCTTCATTCTAAGTAACTCAACCTAAAACTAAACTAGCAAACCAATGAAGGGTAATAAATGTATGTCTGCTTGGATAAATACATTATAAACTTACAGCGTAATCTCAAAAACGAGAAATAAAGAAAACTCGACGAAACTCTTTGAGACGAGTAAGATGGACTGGTAACGCTGTACTCAAATAATAACTTAAAATTAGGACCAGCTGGCATCTTCTTTGTCGAAAAATGGAACAATTAGAATGCACAGCAAGAGTGAGCCTACCATATGCCTCATAGTATCAGTTTCACTGAGCTTTTGTTGACTTTCGTTGTTCTCTCGTCTCCGACTGAAGTAAACAGAATTTTGAATGCTTGAGAGCAGTGTTAAAATGCTTTTTGCCGATAGATATTGTAAAAAAAGGGTCTCTGCCTCGATGGAAGGTTAAAATTGATAAAGAAAGTTGAGAATTTAAACAGAGAATGGGCTGCATTGTATGCATTCATTCCAAACAAAAGTAGACTATCAACTTATCTCATCTGCCAGGATTTTTATACTATTTTTATACCATGAAAATTGAACAAAAATGTTTGTAGTTAAAGGTAATGCTTATATTTAATTTGAGGCATTTTAAAAAATTTATAATTCGGATTATTGAGTGTTTAGCTCTTAGCGCAGAAAAGTCTGTGATTCCTGGTCTAGCTGATGGCATCAAGAGAATAACTTTTAATATGACTTTTGATTTGAATTTTCTAATTATGTTATTGTTCAATGAAATTGCCATATAACTGTAAGAATTTTATAAATAAACTGTAAGAATTATGTGTGTGTATATCTGTGTAACTGACTATCTTTACATATTTTACAGCTGTTTCAAACGAACGGTTCAAGTTTTCATAGTCATGGACCGAATTTCCTTTATACAAGGAGACTTGTCAGTACATTTGTTTCTTCAATGTGCAATGAAAGAGCTAATAGTTTAAAAATAGTAGTTTCTCCAAGCTGAAAGTTGGTGGAATTTTAAACTCTTCAGTTAAAAGGAGTTTTGTAAGAAAAGTTAAAAAACGCAAAAACTAACATTTTTCAGCATGGTAAAGTCTCTTCTGTAAAATATCTGTCTACAGAAAATTGCTGACAGAGAGCCGTTTAAAAATGCAGATTTCATTTTGGGAATATTTAATTTTTAGGTAATAATTAAGTTGATGATCAAAGTGGCATAATTTATAAGGAAATCAAACAATAATTGTCTATAAAGTCGTTTATGTACAAGTCCCAATTTCCTCTCCCATATACAGGATATTTCTATTAAGTACTTAAATTGTTCATTTTCTCCTAAAGAAATTTAAGAAAATAATTTCATAAATGAGTATTGTTTTTGCTCCTTCGTGTACGTTTAAATTTTTATATTTAGAATTAAATTTCAATCAATTTATTTCAATAAATTTTTACTTAGAAAGTCAACTAAAAATTTAAAAAAAATTTACATTTAAGAATAATATCACATAATTTTCATTTTCAATCTAAATAAAAAAAAAAATATTTTTATAAAAGATTAATTAAGATTATCTAAAAAATAATTTTGTAATGAAATTGCAATTTTATTGTTCAAAAATATTGTCTTTGGATAGTGACATGTATTCTAAACCAATTACAATTCTTTGAAACAATTATTTTTTGCAAAATAATTGCTAATTTCAATTGTAGGAATTGAAGTCGTCGAATAATATCAAGGTGATGTCAATTTTTTTTAGTAAAATTAACTTACTTTTCATTTACTTTCCTGTCATAGTATGTGAAAATCTTTCAAATTACTTTATTTAAAAAAGTCACTTAGTCGTGGAATAATATATCAGTTTAATTTCTTTGCCCGAATCATCTTCCAGTGATGAAAGCTTCGGGTAAAAAAAAGTTAAACCAAACATTTAACATCTTAATTCTTCAGAAATTAAAACTTTAACATCGCAAAGTCAGTGATAATCACAAAGTTAAATCAAGCGTAGTACTAAGGTTTCATTGAGCCAAACAAAAAATAATGTATGTTGATATATTAAAAGCACACGAGAACGAAATGTTTTAGGGAGGACAAGGAAAGTGAAAAAAATAATAATAATAAATTTCTACCCAATAAATCTCCAAAAGTTGAAAAATGTAGATGGGAAAATATCTTGCCTATTGCTTTTCAAATTAAGATTGAATGTTAACGACCAAGCATGAAAGAAAGATTGCAAAATCTTTTCTCCAATTTATATCAAGATATTACATTGACAGTATTTAATAAAACATATTTCATTTGTCCTTATAATATACAAATTGAAGCTCAGCGGTTATAAAGAAAACTAGCTTGACATGACTCGGGAAAAAATAAAATATAGCAGCCTTTGGGCACTCCAGAGAAACTAACTGATTGGGCCTTAACTCCTCCCTTCATTACAATAATCCGTAATTGTTTACCTTTAATAATATATATCGATCGAAAACATAACATCTTAATCACAAGAGACGATTCATCTTCCTAAAATAAAATTGTACCAATTTGGAAGCATTAACATTCCCAGATGATGCAGTCATTTTTTTCCCATGCATTTTATTGTTCGAACATGTCACATGACACCAGGAAAACATCGAAATTCCATTAAGGGATCCGCAACAATTAATAACTCGCCAACTGAAGTGGTCGCCAACGAAAATTGTCTTGTGAAAGATGCTTCATATAAACCAGCCCCGAGATTTTTCATTTGACCAAAATGGAAAAACATTATGCAGAAACGAACCAGCGAGTCGATGTCTAATGAGAGAACTATTAAATTCATAAATTTTAATAGTTGCGTTTGGACTATGTAACAAAAATTGTTTCTCAAATTAAAAAAAAGATTAAAATTTTTTTTTTTTTTTTTTTTTTTTAGTATTTAGGATGACTGTGATATCAAGTTTTAAAACAAACTAGGCATGTGGAACATTATACATTTTTCAATTACACTATAATATTGGTCACTGCATTTAAATTTATTGACATAGAAGTAAAATTTATTGGTGTAATTTACTCTAATCGTTTTCATATATTTATTAATTGTTTTTAAAAAATTGACAGTTTGGGCGAAATTGTTGGCGATAATAATTACATTAGCTAGAACAACTCCACCAAAACGGGGAAACTGGTGATGTACTTTACGATAACTATAACATTATCCTTACGAGAAAGTGAAATAAAGGAGAAATACTCTTTAATGGACACTGTTCAAGAGAAGTATTGAAGACATTCATTTTTCAACCTTTTATACCTCGATAAAATTTCTACAGGAATTTGTAGGTGGGGTAGATTAAAACACCTTAAAAAGAATTACCGCAGTGGTTTCGATCAAAGTTATTAGAACTGTTTTTGACCACTACTCTAAACATATGTTTTTCGGAGGCAGTATTAATAGGTCAAACGTTGCAAACGTTAAGGTATCTAGAAGGAATTAAACGGTTCAAACTAGGTATATTAAAATGTCCTACTTTCAATGTAGTCACAACTCAGAAATCTAGTATAAATGTTAGCAATGTAAAACATAGAAGGAAGCCACTCCGATTTAGATTAAACAGCTTCATAGAGTCAAGAGAGATTAAACGTTTCAAACTATGAATACTCAAGCATCCCACTTCCAATGTAGTCGCAACTCAGAAATTTGGTACAAATGTCAACAAGGGTAAGAATAGATAAAGAAAACTATTCCACTCTCGATTAAGCAATTTTAAGGGATCGAAAAAGTGTCAAACGTTTCAAACAAAAAATATTCAAATGTTCCACTTTTAATAAAGTTGCAACTTTGAAATTTGGAGCCAAGGCATAGGTAAAGTAAAATATTTTTATTTTAATTAATCAATTTTCAGGGGTCCAAATGTCAAAAATGGGGAATTTATTTTATTGGTTTATTTGAACTGTATTTTGATTTCTAAAATGCACATGGTAAGATTTTGTAGCGAAGCACGGGTATTGAGTTAGTGGTTATTTATGTTGTAAATCTATTTTAAAAAATTTTAAATTTAAAGAAAGAGATTTTTACAAAATAACGTAAGCAATGCATTTAAAATAAGACAAGAAGAATTGAAAATGTTTGGCATTAAACTATGAAATGCCCTATGAATAGCACCACCAAAACAAGAAAAAAAAGAAAGAAAAAAAAAGAAAAAAAAAACATAAAGAACTTTAATTACAAATAGTGAGAAATAGATTCAAAGCTCAATTAGAAAAAGTGACGTTATCATCAGTAAAGTAAATTATGATGTATATAGATAGACTTGAAGAGAATTAAATTATTTGTAGGAATCCTAAGAGACTTTTCTTATAATATTTTAATCTACAATAGAAAACTTAAAGTAAATTCCATACACTCTTTGTAGAATTTAATTGCTTTTTAAATCCAACATAATATTTCATAAGATTAATATAATTTAATTTTTGATTAAAGGCATCTAAAAAAAGAACGTCAAATGGTGTTATATCGCAGACCTAGGTAACTACTTATTTTTTTTTAAGGTATTGGACACTAAGACAATGCACTCAAATTGACTAGTAATGTGGTGGACCAAGGTACGAATTCGTGATATTAGCAGGACAGCAAGATGTTATAGTTAACTTGAGTAATTATTTAGAAAATTATAAATTCTATGAGTTGTTGTCCGTGTTGGAGAAAATTCTATAATTTTTTTTTAACTGTGGTACCAACATAAGGGTATTAAAAAAATTGCAATTTTTAATTTTTTTTTAAAAAAAGGATTAACAAAAAAATTACCATTGTGTACAAATAGATACTACAAAATCTCTCCAAGAATTAAATATTTTTGTTTCTTTCCGAAACGTATCAAAATTGGGTACTATTCAGAAATAAGATGAAAAAATGGGCAAATAAAAAAAATATGCAAAAAAAAAAAAGTGGTCGGTGGTTATTGGATTAGTTGATAACAGTTGAAAATAATAAATTAAGAAAAGGATTGGGCAAAGAAAAAGTTAAAAACAATAAAATAAAGTTGATGTAAAATTACTACATGAACTGAATGTCAATATTTTGTTATTAAAGATATCAAAATGTCAACGTTTAGAATGTGCAAAATACCTATTTCTGATTCAAAATTTAGTTTTCAAAAAAATAATAATAATAATAATAATAATCAAAAATAGAGATAATTTTATCTCTCTTGTGTACTGGAAAGACGCGTTGCCTTTTCCTCCAAGACGCATTAAAACCATTGATCAATTATCTCAAAAGTGGACCATAATCGCTTCCAACTTGCATTCTTCGAATATCTATTTCTGATGCAGACATTTCTTGGACCGGATTGATTCCTTTTTGCAGAGATGTTTCCTCCTGATCAAAAATCGACACTACGTGACTTAATTCCTTTTTACGCCGTACTTCGAACAACAAGTCACGAGAGCAATTAAAACCAATTTTCCAATAGAACAGTCCCACACGTGCCCAGACTGCCAACAGCAATCCCTCCTGGTAGGTGCCAATTAAGTCATCCAAAGGAAGGATAGGCGTGGTCCTCTGGGAGACCACATGAAGAAGTGGTCCAGGGAATGAATCTTCGCCGAGGGTGGGCCACCCTGACAAGAACCCCCAAATTTGTTTGGAGAGTGGTATATATCAGTTGATTGGATAACTGACTCGCTGCATTTTGATGAGTTGATGCACATTGCCGGTGGTAATTGTTTCTGGTGCGATGTGGTGGTTTGCAAAGAGGCTCATTTGCCTTAATGGAAGTATTGGCCGTGATTTGATGGGGAGCGCGTAACGTTAATTGAGAAATTACGTCAAAGTGCGACCTCCCAGAGACAGCATAAAATGTCGATTGAAGAAACAATAGTATGGATATTAATGCATTAATGTTTGTAGGATGTTGGATGTGGTTTTAATGATGGCCAAGTCATTAGGCTTACGTTAGGGTTTGTTATGTAAAAAAAAAGATTTTAATTGGAATTTTATTTACTTTAATCATGTATCTTACAGTTTATTTTTAGGTTTGAATAGAAATGTTATTTTGAATTAGTTTTAAAACTAAGAAAATATGCTAATTTCATTTATAACAAAAAATAGTGTTTTAATTATATTAAAAACTAAAATACAATATTAATACAATTGAAACTGTACAAATTTTATAACTACATTTTAATCTATAATAATAGTTTAATAATATTTTAAAGTAAAGTAACATTTACTTTTAAGTTTAAATAAAATTAAATTAAATTTTTATAACCACAAATAAAAATAACGAAATTGATGCATTAAATAGTATGTAGTATATAAAATAAAAAAATTTTTCCAGAAAGACAGTGATGAATAAGTGAAAAGTTAAAACTTACTCATGTATAAATTTTGCTTATTTTATACCTGCATATTCCTATGATAGTGAATTTTGAATGAAGAAATGTATGGAAAATATCTATTTTTAGTTCAATGAAATGAATAAAACATTTATCAGCATTCTATAGCTTAACGGAAAAACGAACAAAATGAGGAATTTTCACACAACTGCCTATATAATTTATAATGAATCAAAATATTTATAAAAAAGAGTATTTCAGTAAATGACAAGAAAGAGATACGATAGGATAAACACTTGTGATGTGCAATTTATCGTTTATTCACTCACATTAGACAATCTTTTAAGGTTTCTCTACGATGCATTCACGATGTCATTTCCAATATTTTCATTGCTGAGTGATTGAAAATGCAATCTTCCAGGAAAGGTAACTTTTATAGTAGAAACATATCCCTCTTGTTAACATTCATACATAATCAGGCTCTTCATTTCTGTTCATCACATCGTCAAGCAAAATTATTTCAACAAAACAAATGTCTCCTCAGTCATCAATTATATATTAACTTTTACTAGATGTTGTATAAGACATATTGGCCGTATCTAGGTTGAACTCAGTATGATGGATATAGGTTGATAAGTGATAAGTATGCTAAAAAAGAATACAAATGTAAAGACAGAGCCAATTTTGGTCAGCTACTGTTACAAAAAAATTCAAGAAATAACTCCGAAAGCAATTTATTTGTACTGGCCAGTACTATACAAAGCTTTGACACCAAGTAGGGATTGATATTTTAAATATTCCAAACATTACTTAAAAAGTACAAAAACTTCTTAACCCGAATATTTGTCATTTTGAAAATTTAATTCTTCACTTCATCTGTTACAACCTTCACTTCATTCAGATTTACCAAAAAATTATTTTTATTTAATTTCAGCAAAAAAAAAATTATTATTATTATTATTATTTTTTTTTTTTTAATATTATTTCACTAATTTAATATGATTCATAAGACGTCTGATACATTTTTTGTTTTGCCGATTTTTTAATGTATAAACATGGCATTGTTTTGATAACTGACATATTTTATATATAAATTTAAGAAAATGTAAGTTTTTTGAAAAAAGGGTATCTCATCATATATTTTCAGCATTGTAGATATAGTAACGTGTTTATGTGATTATTTAAAAATAAACTGACAACATTAAAGTCACCGATATCATTAAAGTCATTCATTGGTTATTTCAACGACAAGTTAACATTAATGCTCATTATCAATAAGTAATTAATGTTAGAATTATTCTCCATTCGCAATTATAAAGCTATACAAAAAAAAAGAAAGTCCATGTAGTTTATTTGGCCAAAAGTTATATGGCTTGCAATTAAATATTTATTGATGTTCTGTGATCAACCTTTTAAAAACTAATGTTATGAATACTAAACAGCTTATTCGATTTAAATTAGTCCGACTACTAATTCTTATTCATGCATATAATCTACCAGTGGAGTGCATCTTAGATTTGAAAGATATCGCATGATTACATATGCTTTAGAAAGATCCTATATAAGTTTTTTATTATGTGTTATCACAGGATTAACCAATCACAAATCTGTTTTCATATGTGCAGTTTATAATGCCCTAAAGGAAGAAATTGTAACTCTCGTAATGTTTCATTAATTTATTTTCATATCTGCTTACGCAACGTAAAATGATCAAGAACGTGTAGAGTGAACCTTTATTAGACGATTTCAAATTTATTTCACCTGCGAAGTATTTAAATTCCTAAAGATAATTACAATGGGAGAAATGAATTTTGAGAAAAGTTAATTTTCGTTTTCCAGAGTTCCTTAAAAGTCCTTAGGAATTCCCTTTTTTTAATGACATTTCCAAAGGCCTGTAAAAAGAAATCAGAAACTACTAATTTTGTCAAAAAGCTATTAGAAATCCTTATTTTCTGGGGGTACTTTGAAAGTACTTAAATCGGACAAGAATTTTTTTCATATTAAAATAAATTTTTTTTGTTTGAAATTTATTGAAACTTTTGAAGAAAATAAAATCTGGATCACTAATTGAACTAATTGGTAAAGTAACTCTTAAATTATCTGTAGTGTAATGGTTTTTTTTTCTATAAAAAAAAAACATGCTTTGTCTTCGAAAGATGCTATAAATTGTATAACAGAATGATTTTCAAAAATTTAATTAAAGCTGAAGGTTTTTGTTTTGTTTTCTTAATTAAAGGTTCTTTGTACCTTGTATTGAGATAAAATAATTCTTCCAATCACATTGGTTGGAGTAAAAAATTTGTGAAACAAAATGTATTGCGTTTTTTAATGTTTTGAAGAAAAAATATGCAGTTTTCAAAATAGTATCTCCTAAACTAATTTTTAAATATCTCTAATTTTGAAATATTACTAATTTTTGCATATTATCCAGTTTATGAAAATTTATTTTATGAAATAACTATGAATTAAGTAGTTTCATGTAGTATTTAATTGTTGTGGTGCCAGGCACGGCCAGTCAGATTAGGCTAGGTTGGTTGGACCATGGAATGGTTATATATAAGTAAGATTGCTGCACTGAAGCGAAGAGAAGTGAAGTGTGAAAGAAAAAGACTTGATGCTGCCTGATGGAGAGAGAGAACATTTTTTTGGGAGTGTGTTGGTGCAGTTTTTGACTCGTGCTTGGCTGCTGTGGTCGGAATAGATATATAGTATTTTCATTTAGTAAATTGTGGGGTTATATTTACACCTTTATATTCATACCTTTTAAAAAGTTATATGCATACTCTTAATGTTTTACTATTCTATACTTAAATTGAGTGTTGATGATTTTTATGTTGCGGAATACCACCCCTTTGATTTGATGTTATGTTTTATTATAAATTATGGTTTCTGTATAATATATTAAAAAACGTTGTAACATAATTAAAAATTTCAAACAACGAAACATTATTAATTATTTTGTTGGTGAATACTTTAAATTTTAAATACTGATAATGTGATTTCACGAGAAAAAAACTATAAATATCTATGCATTATCTTCCATGCATAAAAACAATTGTATTTCATATATATTGTTGCGTGGACGGATTCGAAAGATTTGAAGCCAAAGCAGATCAAAACTTGCAGAAAGTTATTCCAATATAACTCTTCACAGATTTCTTTACAGCTCCAGAACTTCTCGTTCTAGTAGACAGAATACAGCTCTTTTCACAATAATAGAGCACAAAACAGAAGTTAAAAATTTGACAACACAACTGCTCAATCGCAGCAAAAGACACTGCAATACAGTTCGCTTTAGAACTACTCAGTAATTCCAGTCAACTAATGGACTCAGCTAACAACTAACTCAGTGACTCAAAATCAGTCAACTAACTCTACTCACGGCCGTCCTTATATAGGGGAGGCTGCGAACCTTCTTGAAACCTCTAGAGGTCAATATTTGAAGAACTTTCCAGATCGTAGTCGAAAAGTCCTATACATGTACCTGGGGACCGAAAATGTCGCCAAATTTGGCGACAAAAATTAGTCGCCAAAACCGTCGCCAACTTGGCTCTATCTCGCCAATTTGGTGAGATTCCCATTACCATAATGTTAAATGCCCTGCCCCTTGAAACTCGCTTCCCAGAGTTACCTCTGTAATACCCGTTATCAAGCATTGAGATGCTCACTGCAGGGAAGCCAATTTAATGAACTATTGCACTGCCTTATGCGATATGTACATAAATTACTATTTACAAAATTAACACTACGAAATATTTACAAATATACAAAAATTCGTAACATTATATCAGATAATCTGCTCTACACGGGTGTTCCAAAAAAAGTTATTAAATGTTTTATTTCTATAGAAATTAGGAATAGATCCACAGTGTAAAATGCAAAAATGCTTAGAATATGATAAGGAATCATAAAAGGAATTTTTCTTTTATTTAAAAAGTTACGTAATCTTAATTTTATACAAACTCTCTATTTAAAAAAAAATATATGAAAGTCTTTCTCAGATCGCCACAATTCACATTTATGCAAAACAAATAAAACCTTTATGTTTAAAATTGAACGAAAAAGAGCAAATTCCAAAACAAGACTTGCATTCTTTCTGAAGAAGTAGGTCATGAGAAAAATTTGGAATTATAACCATACTAATTATTATTATTATTATTATTATTTTTTTTTTAGATCAAACATATTCTAATATTTAAAATTTTTTGGTTTTAGGAAAGCATGCATGAAAGCAAAGACTTAAGCAACATTTTAATTAAACGGTTGAAACATATTTTATAAAAACAGGTTTTATTACATTGCTTTCACTACAGCATACAAATTTACTTTTCAAATAGCGATAATGCCAATGAACTCTATTTCGGTCAATTTTAATAACAAAGTATTGTTGCTTTTTTTTAGCGTTGATGTGATTTAACCTATAGAAACACCTATAAAAGCTGTATTGACTTAAATTCAGTAACTTTTCAAACAAAATGTTTTTTTAAATAATTATAATTTTAAAACATCTTCCTTATTTTGAACAATTTTACAATTGGTACTGAGGTGTTAATTAAGTGTCCGCTGATTAACCCGCCAAAGACCAACACACAAAATCGAAGTTAACCCTTTGCACTCGAGGCCTTTTTCGCGCGGAGGGACCAGCAACTCGAGACATTTTTGGATTCGGTTGGCGTTTATGGATTTGCTTCATAGAAACTAAACACTGTCACTGGCCTTGCATCAAATTTCCACATCAAACCTAGTGGTCCTCTCGTGTTTCGGCATCCAATCATGTGGAGCCTGAGAGGCGCCACTCGAGTGCAAAAGGTTAATATAAAGGATTTAAAAATAATAGATTATTCAATGTAATCAAGTAAATTATCTTCTAATGTAATCTTGTGGGAAAAAATAATAAATGTACTATGAGGAATTTCTATTACCAGCAATATCTCGCAATTACTTCCCTTCACATTAAAAAAAAAGTATTTCTTAAAAATTCCAGTAAATGATCTGCATTAAAAGACCAAGAAATAAACCCGAAATTGAATCCTCTCCAATCCGATTCATTTCTTCTCACACACGTCACTTCACTGCCAACATTTTCAAACATATCATGAAATAACAGCGAGCCCTCATTAGAGAAATGGAAACCTGACACAGCTACAAACGAAGCTAAAGGACCAATCACTTAGAAGAAGACGGATCGCTTGTTACATACATCGTGGAGCGTTTGACAAATACTTTTATTATCTTGCAATTTCCAAAGCTGATCATTTAATTCGTCAAAAAACAGCACGCGATAAAGAATTTGCTTTTTTTCCCTATCGTATTCTTATTTGGAAGTTATCTTCTGCATGCGGCGTGTTTGTGGTATGAAAGCCCTCCCTGCTGCCTGTCAATTCAGACTGAGCACCCCTTTGCAAGTGATCCAACCGCTCACCCGAATGATGCAGGTAAATCAAGTGTAAGCTCATTTCTATTGACAAAGTATGGTAGCCTTAGTTGGCGATATATCTCCTCTCCAAATCATGAAGTTGGCTGTTAGTTTCAAAATCTTAATAATTGTAAATAATTTATAAGTTATTTCTTATGAAATGCATAATTTTATTAAATGTTTCCAATTAAAATCCATACTTTCAGTGTTCTTTTTGTTCAATTGTTTTGAATATCGCAACCTATCAATTCATCGAAATACATGTATGTTATACGAATACTAGGTATTAATATCTATAGTATAAACATTATATGATAAAGAATGATAAGACAAATAAGATATAAATTTGGTAATTTATTTCATCATGCTTTCTAATATATATTAAAATATGCGCAGATCAATCATCTATTCTTGAGTCCTACAACTTGAAATAACTAAAAAAATGTTTAGAGAACATTAATATATTATATCATATTATTCCCCAATTTGATGAAAAATCTAATATAAGATACAAAATTATTAATAAGTCAAATTTTACATCAGGATATCATAAGATTTTGCAAAGGATCACACGCACTTCAATGTGAAAACACAAGTTTAATAAAGACACTGTAATTTAAATCTTACAGTAAACTAATTTTTAAGAACGGGACTTTATGAACTTTTATTAAAATTCTGAACTACGTTAATGAAAATTCAAGATGAATGGGACACTTTACTTTTCTACCTAGCTCAAATATATAGTTTATAATTCCTGTAATAATAACCGCTACACTAAATACACTTACTTATTCGATGGACTGAGTTCATGTTTTGTAAATTAAACTTACCATCAAAGTTTGCTTAATTTGAGCTTTTGATTAATAATAAACGGGATCAGACTTTCTAAAACAAAATTTTATCTTTCACTATTTATTTCGGTTTACTTGAATGGCTTTTAAACGTTTCACATAAATGGATATATTTCAATAATTTAAGTTTCTGTTACTCATTTTGATTTCTTTTAGTACTAATAAAATTAAATGGTAAAAAAATTATGGCCAGACATTTTCTAGCCATCAATTTAAACACCATGCTGATTGGTATATTATTCCTACGAATTAAGAAAAAAAACCAAAAAACAAGGAGTTATATAAATTTATAGCAAAATATTTGTTCAAAATTATTTTAAATGTTTGCTTAATGTCTGGTAACCAATGATATGATATTTCATGACAGAGCTTTAAATTTGTAAAATATGCATTTATTTCATACACAGTACATGCATTTTTAAGCTAAGTTTATGCCCCAGAGAGTCAAAATTTCTAAATGCTTATAAATCCTAATAAAAGTGTACATGAAATAATAATCAATAAATATGGACATAATTCCTTCCAAACAGATTTAAAAAACATATTGATATATTTGTAACAGTTTTAATCATTGGTTTCCTTTTCAAATTTGCAAGAAATAAAAATCTTTGTTACAGTAGTTTTTACCAGTGTCCAAAACCACCATGTCCGTTTTGAGGCTTTAGAATTATAAGCAACATATATTTCCAACCTTTATTCAAAGTTTTTAAATGTGTGTTGTGCTTTTTTCCCCAGCTAATTCTTCTTTGAATATTTTGCGCAGTGTTTAGCTTTATTATTTTAAAACAGTTAATTATCCCATTATAATTACACTAACTGAACACTATTTTGCTCATTTTTATCATTTTGTCTTTATAGATATTAATGCACAGGACTATTCCATATTTGGAGCCCTTGAGGCTAATTATTCGAAACAGTGATAGCGTAGTGTTGCTATGTGTTTAAAGCTATGGAACCATGCGCAAATAAATTTTTGCATTTCTCACTCAAGTCGAAGTAAGACAGGTATATTCCATATTTGGTCATCTAGATCGAAATAGCTTAGTTTTTCTATGTTCCTTCTTGTTGACATTTGTATCAAATAACAGAGAGGGGAAGTGATAGAATTAGCATTAAGTGAAGGCTTTGACTTTAAAAACAAGAGATGGATGTTAAACTTGTCATTGGGATATTTTCTTCGTGATAGTCAAAAGCATGGTTACTGTGCATTGCAATGCCGCCAAATCAAGCCACCCGTAAAAAAGATCACCATCTGTCCGAAAACAAGAGCAACCCTTGGGGGTTTCTTATCGTCCCCTTTCGGCCGATCGACTCTATCCAACACAAATAAAGTAAACACCTCCGGGCAGCACGTTCCCAATAAAATTCAAGAAAGCCCCCAAAAATTCAACATAAAAAAAATAGCTAACGGCGGCTCGCGAAATAAGGTCCCTGTCTTTTTCCATTGTCCGTCGCCAAAAGCGGCGCGGATTTGGCGCCGGATCAAGAATGGGATTAAGCACAGCGCCAATTGTATATTTTGGGGTATTTGACCGGATTTGGACATTCTTCGTTGAAAAACTAGGAATAATGTCATTTACTGGGGGAGGTGAACGGCCAAAACACCTGCGGTATAAATATTTTGGGTAGATAAAAGGGGTAGATGGAATGAAAACCGAGAACCAGAATAGAATTCGCTGTTCGATTTTGGAAGAATGAATCTAAGGAAGCGAATCGTTGAAATCCTTGTCCTTTTCTCTCATTGTGATATCCTCTGACTCTTTAATAGAGTACTGCTCGTTGTTGATATTCATTGTATATTTGTAGACGAAAGAGTTATGTCTTCTTAATGCAGTTTTTATTTCCAACAAAATAATGCAGTATCCTTGTCAGAATATTTCAGAATCGTATAGTAATTACCTAAAACTTTCATTACTCTCGGTATACTTAAATTGGATTATTAATTAAATCTCTTTTAACTAAATAAAAAGGTAATGCTCACGTGTTCCGTACCTGAATTTTGAGCGTGAAAATATGTTCACTTGAAGGTCACTAACTTCTTCACTATATTTATGTATTGAGATGCTTATACAAAGATTGGCCTTTTTTGGCAAAAAAAAATTATGATTTTTAACAAATTTAAGTGACTTTCATGAAAATTTATTTTAAAAAGAAGTGAATGAATCACAATAAAAAGCCTATTTCAGTAGAATAACAAGTATCTGCTAAATGCACTGAAAAAAAAAATAAAGCTTCTATGTCAAATACCTTCGGAGAGAAAGGTACATAAAATATGCCAAATCAACATAACCGGTATAGAGGGTACCAACTTCCTTTAAGGGGGTCTGGAACTCAAATTTGTTGGATTTTGAAAAAAAAATATTTTAAAAAATAATACAAGTATTTTTAAACAAAATGGCATAAAAATTGTGTTTTTATCTTTAGTAAAACTTGAAATATTTAAGTTTTTGTAACTTGACAACTGTATCTCAGACATGCTATCTTGAAACTTCGAAACGGTTTTTCTCGGTGATGGCTTTTTGTTCCTTTTTTGAGTTTAAATTGATATAACTTAAAAACTATTCGTAAAAACTACTTACTACTATAAATCTATAAAACTTTTCACAGTTATTTTTCATATATATTTCATTAATTTATCTTCATAAATTATGGTTTTTTTTTTTTTGTTTTTTTTTATTATTATTTAACATTTTTTCTTTTTTTTTTTTAATTTTCAAAACTTAGCATTCTATGGATTTTAAACAGTTCTTGCACAAAACATTTTTTAAATTGCACAAATTATTTTTTTTTTAATTACTTTATTGAAAAATCATGCAGAAATTTTTTTTGTATGAATTATAAGAAGTAGTTTCATGCAGAAATGCAGTGATGTTTTTAAAAAGTTTTCTAAATGTATCAAATTTAGGAAATATCAAAATTTTAAAGTTTTTTAATTTTTAAAGAAAATATTTTTTAAATTTGATAATTTAAAATAGTTTTTTAAGTTTCAAAGCATCATGCATTACTGTATAAAAAATTTCAGACAAATAATTCTAAAAATAAAGATTTTAAAATTTTGTGTCCAAGACTCCCTTAAATATTAAGAAAAGAAAATATCCGAAAACTTAGTACGATCGCAATCCGATCAAAACGTTGCTTTATATCTGTGACGTCAAAACATCCTTCCGTTTCTATTGTTATCGTGAGGTTTCTGCCAAATAGTTGGTGTGTGTTTGGCATCGGTGTTTGGTTGACAATTGCCATATCCCATACCGATTGGCGCGATTTGCTAGAAACTTGCAAAACTGCTTTCCGTTGCTGATAATTCCCCACTGACTCTTGCTGTGACTACTTCCGTACTGGCTTGTTTATCTTCATCTGTATCGCTTCTTTTACCCTCATATTGTGGCCCCTTGTCCTTGTAGCCAAATTTCTGGAAATAATTCCTGGCTAGGTGTGATGTTTGTCCACATATAAAGCATGCTTGTGGTCTTGTTCGTATGAAATCTTTATCTCTGCTTCTATCCCGACGATGCGATGATGGGTTGCATCTTACAATACTACTCTCAAAACTCACTTTATTAAGATTTCTGTTCAAGTGATATTGGTTTCCACCACCCATTAACGACTTCCTACTTGACTCAAAGAAGATGTCACACAGCTTACCTAACTTTGAAGGTTTAAACCAATTACCTCCTTGTTGAAACCTGATGAACGTTGCCGTTTCTGGGTCTAGAGATTTGAAAAGTTGATCAGAAACGATTAAGTTATTTGCAGTCTGCAAATCTTGTGCCTTTTTCCTTTCACAATAGTAGCCACAAAAGCATTTAAGCTTGATGCAAATTGCAAGAACGTTTCATTAGCATTAGAGACTAGAGATATTATCTCCAAGCTAGCTGCCTAACACTTAGCCTAGCAAAATTTAGACATGACATACATTTTTCCAAATCTGTAGTTTGGTGTCATTTGAAATTGACGACATTTTGAAAAGTCGTCAAGAGGGAGCGTATAGCGCATTTTAACCGAAAGGTTGTATTTTAAATTTATCGTGGCTGTTATCTAGCAAAACAAACAGATGTAAATACATTATGATTATTGCATAATTCAGAAACCTTACAGTGGTGGCTCGTGCACTACAGCCAGTGCAGCCGAGCTACACTGGCTGCTGCTAAATTTATTAGTTCAAAACTAAAATTGTATATTTTACAATTTTCTAAAATGAAGATCCAATTTCTACGGCAATTAAAAAAAAGATCCGATAAACTGCAAACTTCTTGCCTCAATACTCAATTCACGAGGGGAAAAAAAACGTTTCCAATCAAGGTGATCTTCCTCCGAACGGCACCCTGTGTTCCTGAAACGCGTTTCGGCTGCGATGTTGCCATGGTTACCAATAGAGCCTTCCCTCCACGTAATGCATAGCGTGGCAGCCAGATCAGCTTTTTCCGACTTCGGCTGCCCTTGAGAATTTCTGGTCTAAAATAATCTCTAAATAGAATTTTTGCAAGATAATGGTACTATCTGAAGGCTAAATAGTTATATTATTATAAAGCACTATTTTGTTCTGAAAATAAATTTGAATATTTTAATCCCATTATTTGAAAATTTTGGCACATGAAACTTCATTTAAACAGTGATAACTGAAGTTTGATAGAATCTTTTTAAAAACGGATTTGAGAATTCAAATCTGCATTAACTATTGGATGTTTTGAACCTCAGTCAAATTGATTCGAAAAGAAAAGGAATTTTGCTTTATTTTTAAATACAAAAGTTTTTAGAAAAATAGCTATTTCTTCTTCTTTCAATGTTAAAAAAATTCTTTTAAAAAACTATAGTCTAGAAACTAGATGGAGGTTCATAACATTAAGAAAGATATTACGAATAATAATTTTCAACCATAATTTCTTTTCTTGACCCTATAAAACTCGAGTAATCGCTGTTCAAAACATGCTAATTATAACAAGTTAAAAATTAATTAGTTAATTAATTTTTTAATAAAACTCAAATTATTTTCATTTAAACATCATTACTAACTATTTACTTTTAAGTGCAAAAAATACATTTTTAAAATGATAATTCAAGTGTTATTATACATGATTGCGGAAAGTATGTGTTTGGATGGGAGGGAGGGGAGAGAAGATGGGTTGTTGTGAAGTCACATGTTTCGGCTGCACTAACATTTACAACCACTGGCCGCCACTGAAACCTTACAAATTGTTAACACAAATGTATAACTGCTAATTATTATTACACTTGAAAATTCATACTTTTAAAAATCCAGGTTTTATCAAAAACGAATCCACTTGAACCTTCATGAGAAAAATCTGCCTGCACCGAAGTTTGGAATACAAATCAAATTGTAAAACATTTTTCAACAAAAACATTTTTTAACAAAATTACCCTAACAACCTCGTTTGGCGAATACTTATTTTTTTACGAAAATGAAACTAATCACTTCTTTTTTACTATATTTTATGAAAATACATTTTGCTTATTTAAAAATTATCAATTTGAGCATTATTTTCATTTTACAGCTTGCAAATGTGGCTTTGGAATAAATTGTACTTTTGATAAGGGGGGGGGGGGGTACAATGTCAAATACTGCCAGCCCTTTTGAATGCGGAGATCGTAAGGAATTTTGCGAAAGGATTATTAATTTTATTTACGAATTAAAATTACGCTTGCTTGTTTTGTAAAGCATTATAAAGTTTTTTTTTTTTTTTTTTTTTTCATAACATTCCATTATATGTACAAGCCCAATTTTCTGTTTATGAATTTTATTTAACTTAATAGAATTTTTAAGTAGACAATCATTTAAATGCCTCGAGTATATATATATATATATATATATATATATATATATATATATATATATATATATATATATATATATATATATATATATATATATATATATATATTGTTACGAATTTTTTGTATATTTGTAAATATTTCGTAATGTTAATTTTGTAAATAGGAAAATTTATGTACATTTCGCATAAGACATTGCAATAGTTCGTCTTAACTTGGCTTCCCTGCAATGCCTTAATGCTTGATAACGAGTTTTACAGAGATAACGTTGGGAAGCGAGTTTTACAAGGAACAGGGCATTTAACATTATGGTAATGGCAATCTCGCCAAGTTGGCGATGGTTTTGGCGACTAATTTTTGTCGCCAAATTTGGCGAGAAATCGCCAAATGTCACCAAACTTGGCGACCATTTAGCGACATTTTCGGACCCCATGTACATGTATAGGACTTTTCGACTACGATCTGGAAAGTTCTCCAAATGTCTATCTCTGGAAGATTAACATAAGACCGAGAGTTGAGTCACTGAGTTAGTTGAGTCCGTTAGTTGACTGGAATTACTGAATTGAGATACTGAGTCTCAGTGAGCATTCAGAGTAGTTCTAAAGCGAACTGTATTGCATTGTCTTTTGCAGTGATTTTAGCAGTTGTGTTGTCAAGTTTTTAACTGCTGTGTTGTGCTCTATTGTTGTGTAAAGGGCTGTATTGAGTCTACTAGAACGAGAAGTTCTGGAGTTGTAAGAGAATCTGGGAAGAGTATATCGGAATAAATTTCTGTAGCTGTTAATCTGCTTTGGCTTCAAATCTTTCGAAACCATCCACGCAACAATATATATATATATATATATATATATATATATATATATATATATATATATATATATATATTTAAAACATATATTAATAATAAAAAATACTCACAAGTTACATTATTTGTAAGAAATGATTTTTCTGTAAAATGGGTACTAATGTTATTTCTTACATTTTTTTTATTTTTATTTTAAACATGCTATTATTCATTTGGTTCACTTTTTTCTCGAGTTTTCTATCCCAGTGATGCACTTTGAAGGAAATTTTTGTTGAAAAGTCTGGTATTATGGATCTTTAAAAAAAAGTGCTATCCTAACGTCTTTTGCGTCAGCGCCACCTACTTTTGTCTTGTATCTCTACATTAGCGTTCCACAGCTTGTGAGTGACAAGGAAACGAGTTGAAGTCTGATTTCAATGGTCCATAGTAACATAGATACGCTGACCAATTTCCCCAGACATAGGCCAATCCCGATGTGAAACAATTTGAATCGGTCGTTGGAAACAATATTAGCCAATCTCGCCCAATTCTGGTTAAAATATAGAAGAGGTTTTGATAAGCCGATGTACAGTTTAAACTTGGGATATTATATTTATGAGAAACAAAACTATGTGGTGGTTTTTACTTGTTTGTTAAAAAATAGTGTATTTTGAAATTATGCTCGGTCAGACTGGTCAATCTTATAGTCTCTCCCTGTTTCCACCAATACAGCTGTGCTACCTCGGATGCGCCTGTCTTTGCTAACTAATGTCGTTTGTTACTCTTAACAAAGGAGGGGTCCTATTACGAGCATTCCAATTAATTATGCCCACTCAATGCAGTCAGGATACTTACAATAAAGTTAAGTTTAGTTGTCTTGAAATGCCTGATAGTCTTTCTCTAGGAAAGTTCTCGCGATTTCAGAACCTGATGCCTCAGTTCTCTTACATCTCTCCTTGCGTACAAAATCATTGCCGAAATCAAATTTTTTGAGTGATGGAAGGAAGCATTTCGTCCAATAACTGAGTTTAAAACTTGCAGTAAATATTCAGGGAGGTATCGAGACAATCGAATTGCCACATATATGTTCTTAGGTCCTTCAGAAAATTAATTTTTTAATGTAATAATATCAAGAAGATATAACTGAGTTGTGTTCAGTACTTTCATCTCAAGTTGAGGAATTAAACATTCAACACGTAAAAAATCAGTCAGGGGAAATTTTTCAAGGTTCTTCAATTTTTTTATCTCACTGAAAGATGTTGTCCAGTTGTAGTACTATCTGCGTGTTTAAATATGTGTCTGAATGATAATTCATTGGAGTATAGAAGGCATATATCCCAATGTAGTGGTCTCCCAGCGGGCAATTTGGTTTGTCAGATTATTTCCAGCCACTATTCATGGCTGACCCAATCAGAACCACGTGCGTTATGATCCAATGACTAAATTAGGATGCGTTTTGATCCAAGTAAGTTCATGAGCTTCAAAGGAAGAGAAGGCACCACAAGAAAGGCCACCCAGATTGAAACCCGCCTAAACACAATTTTTATCAATGTTTCAAAAGTTATGCGCGAACGATTATTATTGAATAATTACTAATTTGATCTTTTTTCCCCAAGTTCTATCTACTTCATTCCACACAATATAAACTAATGTACCTCGATAATTTAGTGATTGGTGTATTCTACAAATTGATGGAAAAAGGGTATTTTTTATATTTATTCAAAACTTTGAAGTGAATGCTTGAAGTAAATAAAACAATTTTATCAAAAATATGTAAAAAGTAACGTTAGTATCCATTTTATAGAAAAATCATTTTTTTAATAAAAAAATGTATTTTTGAATATTTTTAATTATTAATATACGTTTTAAAAATGCATGAAATAGTGCTTCCCTGTTTTATACCACCCTTTCACTATACATTGCAAACTATTGATTTTCAAATATATAACGTTTAGAATTATAAAAAAATTTAGGAAAAATAGTTATTTTTTGTATTTTCTTCAAACTTTGAGGTGAATGCGCGATCGGAAGATATTATTTTTTTTTCAAAAATTTTTTTACAGTTTTTTTTATCAAGATGTGTATCAACTTTTTTCACCTCATGCGTTTCAAAAATAAAAAATTAATTTTTTTCGAACCACCCTAATATATATATATATATATATACAGCGTGTCCCCGTATAACCTGGCCGACTTTTATTTTTGACACCATTGGTCCTAGATGCATAGTCTCAATTGAAGAAATGTTTCAAATCGTTAAAATATTTTTACTGAAGGGTTTTTTTAGTTAGCAAAGGGGTTGGTATAAAAATTACGGATTGTAAATTTTTTTACGGTCCCCAGTTCCCCCAACTCATATTTAGAAAAATGTAGCCCATGAAAAAACATTTCAAATAAAAAAAAAATTGAAATTTGTTAGACCAATAACAACTGTGTTATTGGAGTTTAAAGTTTTAACACTATTTGGGGGGCCCGTACATAAATTGAAATGAATAAATATCGTCTTATCGGAATAACAACGAGCTTCTAGACTAGGTTTGACTATGGCAAACAAGTTTGTTCATCACCTAAAACATTATAATTTTTTACTAGAAACTGCTTTGAAAAAAAAAATTACAAATGATACAACGCAACAGCAAACAAACTTATAAACAGTTTTCATTAAGTAATTTTAAATAATAACATAATCAGAAAGCAGCGCTTTTTGTTACACAAACAAAAATAAAAGGTGAGAGAAATAAACAAAGTGAAAAGGATAAATAACCTCTTTCTTAATTACATATTCTCGAAGTGTTTTCCTTTGACTAAAATACCTAAGCTCACACGTCATTCAAATTCATCTTCAATATTTTTCAGCATTAAAGGCGTAATACACCTGGCAGAGGATAAAATTCGATTCTGCATATCTAATAGACTCGTCGATTCTTTTTCACATATCTTGCTTTTTAAAAATCCTCAAAGAAAGAATTCTAAAGGATTTAGATCTGTAAATCTAGGAGGCTATTCTACCAGACCTCCATAGCCGATAATGTTGTCTTGAAACTCACCCCACAAGGGGTGGTGCACCATCCTGTTGAAACCACATCATTTTAATGTCTGCTAACACGACATAGTCATCCAGAAAATCAGATAAAGGTCCCTGTAACATGTTCGCATACTTTTTTAACCTGTTAATGTATCAGCAAAAAAGAAAGGTCCTACTAAGGCTCCCTTCCATATGCCACACAAACGGACCATCTCACTTGATGCCTGTTTGGTCGGATCACATGAGGATTTTGCAGGGACCAAAAGTGTGTGTTTTGCCTATTTACTACCCCAGTTCTTGAAAACGTACACTCATCCGAAAATGGAATGTTATTCACAAATGATGAATCCAATTCTAGTTTGTTCATGATGAAATTGCAGAAATCAAACCGTCTATTTTCATTCCAGGGCAAAAACTCTTGCACCAATCACGGGCGATAAGGATGTGCACCGTGTCGATTTAAGACTCTCCACACATGGGCTTTTGAGTATCCACATGCTTCACTAATATCCCTGAAAGCAAGAGCATGGCCCAAAATTTCTTCGTCAGAGACAACCACTCTTATATTTCCGGATCGAGGACGTCTTCCTATGCTACCTGTTTCTCGCAAATGCTTTGCAATATTTAAAATCGTAGCTTTAGATGGATGTATGCCATTTGGAAATAATTTAATTGCATATTGTCTTGCAGATTCTCGCCCATTTCGATTACACTGGCCGTACAGAAATAGCATTTCTGCGTACTGTTCCGCAGTGTACATTTTAACTACGAGGATTGACAAAATAGCTAAATACATCTGGTATCTGGTATCAGTATGACCTACTTGTATTCTGAAGTGATGCACATACATTATTGGTTTTCTACCTACCAATCAATAATCTGCCACTAAAATTTGCATAGGAACCTGCAAATCCCACAGTACTACATGCTAATTTACACATAAGAGTCGTTTTTTTTTTTTTTTTTTTTTTTTTTTTTTTTTGACCACTAAGGGGAATTTTTTTTCGTTATTTCTAAAATTTTAGGGATAGACGAAATATTTAAGTACAATTTTAGGGAGAAACGAAAATTTAAGGAATTATAGGAATTTTAGGGCGAATGCGACCCATTCACAACACAAGAGTGTGAATTTGTTCGGCCTCCACAGATTAAATATTTTTTTTTTTTTTCCATCCTACGTGATCGAAAGATTTTTGTTAGTTTTAGGGAGTATGGCACCTATTATCTCTTGCAAACGAGTTCAGCATCCACAATTCACTATAGACATTGATAGATCGTATTAATGCATTTGATTACAGAATAATTTTCCGAACGCAATTCCTTTTTCTCTGTATTTCATTTTGTGTACATGCCCTTAAAATATGTTAATAACCACGGATGTAAAGTGGTATAAGTCACTAAATTCCATTTTTCATATCTCCATGAATATTGGTCGTTCAAATTTCAATTTTTTTTTGTTTGAAATGTTTTTTCATGGGCAACATTTTTCTAAATATGAGTTGGGGGAACTGGGGACCGTATAAAAATTTACAATCCGTAATTTTTATACCATCCCCTTTTCTAATTTAAAAACTATTCAATAAAACTATTTTAACGATTTAAAACATTTCTTCAATTGAGACTATGCATCTAGTACCAACAGTGTCGAAAATAAAGGTCGGCCAGGTTATACGGGGACACTCTGTATATATATATATATATATATATATATATATTTCCCCGAGATTTTCATGACACTTTTCATTGTCTTATTTCCACCAAACCCCTAGACTCAATATGATTACACAGTTTGCGTCACTAATCTTCATGTAGACACCCCTGGTGTTCGGCGCTTAACCATGGATATAGATAGTCTCTCTTTCAGTGAAGAGAAGTGGCGCAATATGGCCCAAGTGATTCCCTTGCTTCACTAAATCCGAAACAACCAGCTAACCAATCTATGAAGGGAAGGTGGCAAATATTTTTCATCTAAAAAGTACTGAATCCTTTTCAATGGTTTGTTTGTATGTATGTTCTTGCGTTTAAAAATCTTAATTCAGAAGAAGTTTCCGTAAAAAATTTTACTTTGATTTGCTTATCATTAAAATTATAAGACATTAGATATGATAAACTTTAGATAAGTTCAACTAGAAATAAAATTTGGATATCATTATTTTGAGTTTACGTAAATTATTACATAAATTAAATTTGTTTACATGATCACGTAAATTAAATGTGCTTACATTATCATGTAAATTAACCTGGAATCCTTTGTTTGAATTCATGAAAATCTCAACGTGCCAATATTTTGACACTTGAAAAATACACAGATTTGGTGGATTGTATCATCGTTTTATTCAAATGGTTCATGATTTTAAGTTCGATTACTTAACAATTAACGTGATAATTTACGTGATAATGTAAACAAATTTAATTTATGAATATTGTACGTAAAGTTAAAATAAGAATATCCGAATTTTATTAGAATGTTCTTCATAGAAATATAGACTTTATAAAAATTCGTAGCACTTCTAGGCCAATAAAAGAATTTAAAAAAAATAATATTCACATTTATAAATAGATTTCTATAAGGACCAATTTGCTTTCTTTAACCTGTTATTGTGGAGCAAATTGTAGGTTTGTAAATAACAGCAATAAATATTGTGAATGCCCAAAGGATATGAAATTGTTCACGTACGATGTGAGGGTAAGTATATATTGTCTTTTTTTACAAAATTGTTAAGCAATTTATCTGTATATAATTGTAAATAGTGTACATATTTTCTTAAATTTATTTGTTAGCAGTAAAAATACAAGCTAGAAATCATTGACAATACCAGGGTGAAACGTGAAATTTTGAGTTGTTTTTTAAGCATGCTGAGCTGATCGCCAGATAAATTAATCTAGATTTTTTGGGGAAATTCGCAAGCGAGGATGTAAAAATTACCGAAAAACTGAATTGGAGTTTAGTTAAATTTTTAGAGCTATTTTGAAACAAAATAAGAGCTAATTTAATTTGTTTAGTCTGAACTATCAATGTTTGCGAAACTTTTTAAGAGTTGCTAGCGAATTCCCTGTTGTTTAAAGGAGTTTCGTGAACCTCTAAAACAAAGAAAAAATAATATGTTTTATTCTGTAAAACTTTGTCATCATTTACCCTGGAAAGTTCTTTGCAATATCTTGATTTTAAATTATTATCTGGATTATGAACCTGCTAAGTATATTAAAGAGTGATTTTTTTCCCTCAATGGAGAAATGCTAACAGGTTTATTAAAAACAAAAGGTTACAAATCATTAAAAAGCACGTTTCAATTCAACTTGCAACCTATTAAACACTTTGCATAATTTATTGACCGCTTTAAAAGAAAAACTTCCTAATAGAAAATTTTTACTTTGAGTTACAAATATGTATACATAGGGTAAAAAAAATATAGCATTTAATCAAAAAAAAAAATTATTTTTATTTCTCCATGTTGTGGAACATCCTGATTATTTCAAGAAGTGATATAGAAAAAATGTATGCCTGTGGGTACGTTGTCAGCATAACTCCTTAACAAATTGACCTACGATGCTCAAATTTGGTGTGTGGATTGGTGGTGGCTCAAAGACCTACCATTAAGGTTTTCGTCAAAATTTCGCATACTTATAAAGTAGGTGCCCTTGAAAAAATCATGTTTTTTAATAATTACCAAAAAACGGCTCGAATTATTTTGATCAAAATCGCTGTGGTAATGCCTCTGAAGGTTTTTTAAACATTCACACCTCCGATATTCCCAAAAAAAAAAAATGCTCTAAAAGCGTAAAAAGTTAAAAAACGAGCGCATTTAACACAGAGTTATCTGACCTTTTTTTGGCGTATCACACCCAATCATGGACAATGTAATGTCTATCTAATACCCCCCCCCCCCAATTTTGCCATTTTAAAACGTTTTTTTTTTTTTTTTTTTTTTTTTTTTTTTGTATAATTATTGCCAAAAATATCGCCAAACTGACAATTTTTATTGAAATGAATGACAATAAAAAAATATGTCAAAATTTACTGCAATGACCAATATTATATAGTGTAATTGGAAGCTGTGTGATATTCTGCATCCTTAGTATACTTTCAATTACCCATACATGTACATAGGATGAATGTACTACAGCATTCGGTCAAAAAGATGTTCAAATTTGGTGTGAGGGTTTGTGATGGCACAGGAACCTACAATTAAGGTTTTCGTCTTTAAAAACGGTAAATGACACAAATCCACGTCAGTATTATAGTGTAGTTGAAAGTTGTGCAATGTTCCACACCCCTAGTTTAAACGTTTTTTTCAATTTAAATTTTACTGATCTTCCAACTGTACTTTTTGTAGGATCTATATTTTTTTTTATGCAAATGATTTATATGTTTTTAAAATCTTCTTAAACAATAAATAGCAATTGATAATAAATTGACATCAATCATCAATTATTTTTTAATATTTATTTTAAAACGAAACAAAATAATGTATAATTAAAAATTTTAAAGGAACTTCTACCTTCATTCTGCCAATTTGACAATAAATCTGTTTCCAATTGCTACCATCTAATTACTCTACAATTTTATTAGTTTTGTTGTCAGCTTTATATTTTAACTTCTACACTTTGCTAATGTAAAGAAAACCTATTCCAAAGACACTGAAACTATTCCCAGACTATAAATACTACAGGAACGCGAGATGCGCCGTACGAAAGGTCTCATCAAGGCGAGTTAAATAGCAAAATTTATTAAAAAGCTACAGCCTCAAGTAAAGGAAATTATGACTGGAAGTCAATTTCCCATTCATTAAGCCTAAATTATAAATTCCATAGAGATGAGTGATACATCGATAATATTAATGGGATTAAGTTAAATTCAATCGGAAGTACTTTAAAATTAGAATTTAAGATTCCTTCCTTATTAATCTATAGGAAGTTCTCATCTTGAATTGGATTGGAACTTTAGTGAATGTTGAAACTTCAGTGAATTGGAAATTCTAGTTTTCTGGAAAGTTTTTTTTTTAACTAAACTCACCAATTTGCCAACTGGTTTTTTTTTAAATTTTTTTTATGAAAAATATCCAAATTGCAGGGTTTTTACTATCATGAGTCATCAACCATAGCAAGAGATTAAATAACTTCAAATAGTACATACATACTTGGTTTAAATTGTTGATGTACAAGCATATGTGATAGCGACCTTTAAGATACAGTAACTGTCACAATCTAACTTTTAATATTTTTATCTTCTAAATTCAAAAATAAAGGGCATTTTAAAACAACATTTTCTTTATCAGATATAGAAACATGCCAGAATACAACTGTTTATCCATGCTTCGCCAGGGAACGGATTACGATGTGCCGCAACATCGAGTGCAGTTACAGATGTGATTGCTTTATCGTATATGGAATCTTCGGAAGATCCCAACTTGAACCAGAAGATGAAAAATGCCGTAAGTTATTTTCTTTATAATTCGTCGGGAATACGTATAGTAAGTATTTTGCAACGCAATTGTCTCTGCCCTATCACATTACGTACATATTTATTTTTTCTTTTCTTTCAAAGTGTCTCAAATATTTGTAATTGTTCTTTTTCTTACTTCCTGTGTCCCTGGTATTGTTGAACAATATTTTTTTAACTGTTAATAGCAGTAGTTTAATAACATGTAATAACTATCATTAATAATAATAATTTATTTTTAATCAATAATAATTTATCAATAATAATAATAATTTATCAATAATAATAATTTATCAATAATAATAATAATTTATGTTTAATCAATAATAATTTATCAATAATAATAATAATTTATTTTTAATCAATAATAATTTATCAATAATAATAAATTTTTTTTATTTATAATAGTAATTTAATAATTATTAATAATAACAGTAATTTAATAACTATTTTTAATAAAAATTAATTGACAGTCTCTAAAGAATTGAACTCCACACCGTTCAAAGAATTTTGAAGTGGCCATGAAAATATGAAATCTGGGGGGTAGGGGGAAAGGGTCTGGTGAATATGGGAGGGGGGGGGGATGACTCAAAACACCCTAACCAAACTTAAGTCGCCTGACATACAGTGAATTATGCGGCTGAGAAATGTGATGCTGGAAGACAACCCCTTGATAATTGGTCAGTAATTGGTCCCTTTACTTCAATTTCTGCTTTTAATACTAACATTTTGAGAAGAGTATTTTTTCGTTTTTATTATCTGATTTTATGATAACAATTTATAATGAACAATTCATTCGTATCTCGCTATACACAAAAAATATGCACCCATCTTCTTGACGTTTCTTGGGGAGATTAATTTGGCTTATCCCATGGCCTTCTTATAATATTATTGTATAGTATCCACTTTAGATCTTCAGTAACGACTCGTTTAAAAAAAAAAAGAGCTTCTTCTCAGTGCTGGGTAAAATATGCTGAAAGTTTTGAAATTTTGATGTAGAGTTTCAAAATTGAAAAAAAGTGTTATAGGTCGGAGGGGTAAAAAATATGTTTTGACAAGTTTATTTTTTAAAAAATTGTGTATTTTGGAACGATGCTCGAGGTCGGCATGGACTATCCATTCTTCCCAAAAGCCCTGTTTCCAACATTGGCTAATACCACTATGTTACCTGGGGTGGATTTTCTGCGATAAAGTCTTGTAATAGGTCCTTGGTCGTTCAGAACAAGGCATCAACTTCGATGCTGAAATTTATCAAACCACCTTCAAACTGTACCTCAGAAACACCATTTTATCCATACACATTACCAGGGGCCTACTGGGATTCAAAAAAATCGGTCTGGTGATTTTAGATTTAGGCCGACCCAAATTTTCAATATCGCTATATTAATACAATTTTATTTCTTTAACTTTTTTTTTAATAAAATAATTCCAATAACTTAATAATTATTAAACAGTTTTAATAATTCATCTATTTTATTATTTAAATATTAAATGTTTAATAATTATTTTCAATAATTAATTTAATTTATAAATTTTAATGATTGAGTTGTTATAAAAATTAGTTCAATTAAATCAAATTTTCTCTGCTTCTACTATTTATATCTCCTTGGAGTGAACTTGATTTCTTTAAATCATCGATTGTTTGTTGCAAAGTCTAAAACAGGAAATCTAAACTCTAAAATCAAGAACGTTCAGGAATTTAGCAGTCAGGCAGGGGTGTAGTGGGATCGGTACGCGCCGGTTCGGCGTAACGGTAATTTTTTGAGATTTTTTTAGTAATAACAAACTCATAAACCTTTATGAATGTATTTTATTATAAATTAATGAGAAAATAAATACGCAAATTAAGAGCATTTAGCTTTTCTATATATCATAAGTTATGTAAAATATTGTAAATTTTCATTTTACAATTAAAAAATCTCAAGCTTCAGTAGGGGTTATCGTCACGATCGGGAATCTTGCGTACTGCCAAACATTTTTTTTAGCACTACAACCCTGCTGTAGGCTTATAGAAAATGACATCCGAAGTGATAATATATATATATTTAACCTTCAAGGTTATAAAATAAGTAAAAAGTAATTCCATAATATATAAATTTTTCGTACATCTACTTTTCTTAGAACATCTGATCTGTCCTTCCAAACAAAAGACCTCACTGGTGTAGGGGGAGGGATTGGAATTTTAAACAAAAACGTTAAGGAAAGCAATTCTATTTACATTAAAAAATAATTAAAAAACTAAAAAAACAAAACTTCCCTACCAGACCCATCTTACCAGACCAGTCTATTTTCTACAGGCACTGACCAGTCTGGTGATTGCACCTGACAACCCTATGGCTAGTACGCCCCTGCACAGCACACTTTTTAAGAGCAGTCCAACTAGCATTTTTTCTTTTCTTAAAATAAAAGAGCATAATACGACAAAAATGAACTTATTTGTTCCACATTCCTAGCACTGCAATGACACAAAATTTACGCCAAGCTAAAAGTAAGATGTGATGGAAGTAGAAAAGACGATATTTCCACATCTGTTTCAAACAAGGTCTCTCCCTATCAACGGCAGCAAAATAATAAAAAGAAAGAACGTCGATTTGAAAATCGCAGGAACTTTCCAGATGACCAATTATTATCCGATTAAGCTAAATATTTAAAAAAAAATTTTAATTTGGCAAGTTTTTAAGAGCTGCCACCAAAATAAATTCTACATAGATTTTGACCACACTACTGTAAATAATTGAATAATGTGTCTTTTTTCTTTCAGATCAAGATTACTCAAAATTGTATATTATATTAATCTGTGTCGTCGTGATTACTGCACTAGTTATGTTTGCTACTTTCATCAAAGAAATATACAAGTAAATCTATTTTTGAAAATATTTCATTGAGAATTTTGCGTATCATGATATATGCGTATGATTTAACATATAACGGTTTTCAATATTCAAGTCTTAAAGAGAAGAGCTAAGAAAATATTCTGTGTTATTCTATATGTATTCTTTAAATTGTCGTTTGCAAAATAACCAAAAGAATTTTTTTTTTTTTTTTTTTTTTTTTTTAAAGTTTGAAAAGTTTAACTTTTAACTTTTATTTTCTTAAAAAAAATTATCTGATTAATTTGATAATTTTCACCACAAATACAAAATCTTTCATTATGAAGAAAAAGTTAATGAACAACGATACAAACAACTATTACTTATATTAGAAAAGAATTGAGTTTTTTTAACAACATTAAAACATTTTAAATATGTACGAATTAAGTCAGAGAAATATTTTTCTCTTCAAATGGAATTCTAGTCAGATCTAGTGTTCATAACAATATTTTAGAAGTTCCAAAATATTAACATTTTAGTTAGGCAGATCAGTTTTCTGTTGAAGTAGTCGAAAGTTGGATGAAAAATTTGAAAGATGAATATTTCTATGATAAAATAATGCCAAATTATTCTATAAATGCTTTATTTTTAGAAAGGTGTTTGTAATATATGACATTTGTACCAAATTTCAGAGTTATGACTACATTGAAAGTAGAGGGATTAGTCATGAGTCATTGAGGGCTTTCGTCTTCTATATAGAGATATTTCTCGTATTTTGAAAAGCTTGTTTCTAAAATATATCACAAATAAGCGAATAAAAGTCGTACTAAAACCCATTTTGTTGCAAATGATTAATTTATGTTTATAACTTATGCTTAAGAAACTTTTATAGCGTTAACAATGTAACTCAGAAAATAAAACTCAACTGAAATGTGGAAGTCTTTCAACTGTATTTTTTTTTATTTTATACTTTCTAACGCAACTGTTCAGCAAGATCTAACTCCACTATGTACATAAACTTCATGCTTAATAATTTCTTTTTCAGTAAGCAGATGACGAAGGAGATAGATCCACCAATTTCACACATCAAGAAAGACACTGAATCAGTTATATTGAACAATCAGCAATACCATCCTCTAAAGTTTTGTCTGAAAAAAAAAACCATTAATTTATAAAACAGCATACAAAAACGAAAAATAAATATGATTTTGCATTTTTAGGTTTTTTTCTCAAATGTATTTTTTATTTAAAACTTTCATTTGAAATCTACTTCAAATACAATTTCTTTTATTATGAAAATAACAAAGCCATGAAATTAAAATCCAAATCTACTTTATGAAACTCCTGTGTTACCATTATGACTTACTTGCTCTTTCTGTTATGGTTCCTCAAAATATTAAATTCAATTTATTGCAATAATATGTGTTGAGACTTGATTTAAATACAAAATATATGTAGAAAAGAACACTGTCAAAATTTAATCATAAAAAAAAAATTATTTATAATATGCTTAAGGGAATTTTTACCTTTATAAAATTAAATATAAGGAAATATTTCTTAGTAAGTTTTCTTTCAGACATATATTTAAATAAGATAAATGAAAATCGAATTGATAGAAAAAAAATTCAAGAAGAGGTTACGTAAGATATCTAAACTTAAATTTTATTTAGAGTTTTAATGTAAAGAAGATAAATTTCGTTCAAAACAAAATTAAATTTCAATTAAATTATTAACACTATTTCTTTTTTATAATGAATATAAATTACATTATCAAGTTAATCTTAAATTATTTCTACAATAACTTTTACTTTTAGTTTGAATCTTCAACTTAATTGATGGGATAACATTAAGGATTTCAACTGTAGAATTACTTTAAAAAAATAATAATCATCAAAGTTGAAACATAAGAATGTTTTTGCTCATAAACAATACATTGCTAATTTATAACAGTTGAGAAATTTATAATGTGACAGATAGTGATCTGGTAATTACATTTTTATGCTTTTTTTTAATATAATGAAGACATTTTTAATCAAATCTGCAAATATTTTAAAGTGTCCCTTGTTTATTGAAACTAGTTTAAGTAAGCTAGTTAATACGATAAAATAAATTTCTAATAATTTATGGGTTAGTTTCAAAAAGTGTTGGGTATAATTTTCACTTTCATCACTCATTTTTATTTTTATAAACTTTTTACTTGGTTATTTTTGTATTTTAAAACACATTACTAATTATGCACGTTATATGCAACTGGTAGAACAGGGCTTTATATAGGAAGATAATTTTTTTAATCTTTATAAGTACTTCCCTTTCAAGACTTGATAAATTTTAGAGTCGTGTCAGATAATATGGTGTGAGGAATACTCAGAGGAAAGTACAAACAAAATTTTGACTGAAAGCATTTAAAGTCATAAACGTAATAATATTAAAGTTAAAACATTGTACTTTCAATAATATGTTCTAAAAACACTTGAGACCATCCGCTTTTGACAAATGCTGGTACTCGATATTATCGTGATGGTTGGTTGGTTGGTTGGTTGGTTGGTTGGTTGGTTGGTTGGTTGGTTGGTTGGTTGGTTGGTTGGTTGGTTGGTTGGTTGGTTGGTTGGTTGGTTGGTTGGTTTAAGTTTAACGGCGCAAGGGCAACACGAGGGCCATACTGTGCCAACGGGATGAATGGAAAATAACGAAATACTACACAAACGTTAGGACAGTATCGGCAATACAATTGCCAAATTTATAGTGTAAAATACTTAAAAAATTTACTTCTGCTGCTTCTGTGCTATGAATGTTTGCGATCTGTATAAAAATAGCTAGTCGATGTGCCACAGTAGTACTTCTACCGATCGCCGTTGGTCATGGTTCCTCAACTAAGATATAGCGACTGCTTCGGTTATGTGGTTTTCTCTGCTAAGAAAATATTTCAGAAATTACCACTGTAATTATATAAATCCATAAATCTTAACAATGTTAATGTTGTTAACCTGATGTTGTCAACAAGAACACATAATCATGAAGTCTTCAGCAAGGATTATACCAAGCAGCTTTCATTAGCATTGGTCACGGCACCAATTATAATATATCTTAAGCAAGGCCTTATTTAGATTTCTATCAGACATGGGAAAATGTGTTTATTTAAGCGTATAAAGTAAATATGATTTTTTCCAAGCAATGTTAAATAAATGAAACTACTAAAATTTCTTTCTCTCTTTTCCTCGCTGTAAATTACAATATTAAATCGTTTTTATTGAAATTATAGTATTGCAAATAATTAAGAAATTTTCCATTAATCAGTTCGAAAATTAAACCCTAGAATTAAGCCTCAATACTGACCTGCACATGTATAGCGATCATTGGGTCTTCCCAAGTATTTTCGATTTGTATCTGAGCTCTTCCGCTTCCATCCACTTGCACCGTACGTCCAGTGCATCTGTTCCCGTCCTTTTTCCCGGATATAACGTCACAGTAGCTTCCCTGTGGTAATCCTGTTTGCAGTGACTGGTTCATCGAGTGATCCTCATTATTCATTGCGAAGAAGCCTTTATTGCCCCGGCTAAAAGCGATCTGGTTATTATCATTATCCCACCAGTTTTGGACAGTGTCAAACATGACGACGTTGCGGAATTTGGCCATGTTGTAGATCTGACGCCACCTGCAAAAAAGAAAATTCAAATGCTTCATGCTGCTAATTGGCCGGACAACATTTTTGGCAGTGAGGATTGAAATAACACATTCCTCTCCATTGAATGCGTTTACTAAAAAAAATAACGAGAAAGTATCTGATTTCAATTTATGAAACTCATCGTAATGACTTATATCATCTAGAGATACGTCATAAATTCAGACTCTTATTACAAGCGTGAGTGCCACCAGACTTGCGCAAATGAATCTACATGGCTTTTAAAAATTAAAAACGGGGAATTAATTATTAAAATTCGAAGGAAAAATGGCGTCAATAAGAAATTCAAACTATTCACAAGTAAACTAAAACTTATTAATTAATATTCCGTCGAAAAAATCATTTCATACTTTTATAAAATCCAATTATAAACAAAAAAACAAACAAAAAATGCCTATTAGCCCTCCCCCATCTTCAATTGCGTAGAAACCCCTTACAAATAATCTTACAGTTCTCTATGTGTACTAATATAAGGAAATAAACAATGGACTAAATAAAAAAAAAATCATTCAAACTTGATCGACGACGATGCTTGGGTGGAGCTAACCTAAGTGGCGAATGAAGTGAATTTTGTAGAGAAAAGAACACTTCTTTCCCAGAACTGAAATACAACAAAACTTTGTATCTTTTTATCCTCTATTTTTAAATTAATTCTTTAAATACTTTAAACTTTATAAGCCATATAAATTCCAAGCTTAAAGAGCTTAAACTACTTAAGCACGGTCAAATAAAAATTTTTAAAAATAACGAGAAAGTATTTCGTGTGTTTGATTAAAAAAAAAAAAAAAAAAAGTCCGATCAGGTAAATTTAAGGTATGTCCACTATCATTACAACAAAACAAACGCATATTTCTACTGTACACACTTCTTCATAGAATGTTTTCTATCAGAAATTATAACTTCAATCAATCCACCACTAACCTGTGCTCACAGACCCATCCATCACCACATGACAAATCTGCATTCCTCTTCACATCTTTAATATTATAGTCCCCATCAGAAGGTGGCCCTATCCAGTCATTTAGATCCTTCCCGTTGACAATGTTCTCGTTCCATCGGTAACTGCTCATGACCCTCGGAACTCCATATGGCCATGCCAACATGAAGGCCACGGCCATCTTGTACATGCGTGGCTGTTTGTGTGTCAAGATGGAGCCGTATCCACCTGCTCCGTGGCCCCTCTGGTTGTCGTGGTTGTCCACGAATGCGAGGGCGTGCATTCCATTTATAAAGGCCCAACCTTCGCCGAAGTTACGAAGGTACTTGAGTTTCTGGTTATGGTTCTTCCTGATGACATCGCCTGGAATGTATATTTAATGACGTACGTTTACATTTAAATTATGATTAGAAGCATGTAATTCCGAGTAACTTTTTATGGTGTACTAAAATTCCCAGAAGTGACTGCAAGTTTAGGTATCCCATTGAACATCATTCTGAATTTGTTATAGAATGTAGAGAAATGCTAGTAGATTATGAATATACTGGTCTGCCGGAGAAAAAATGGCTGAAACTATTCAAAAATTGACTTTGAACGCGCTGAAATAAATCCGATTGCCAAATATGTCATAACTTGTCAAGTAATGAGTATTATTTATGTTATTTGGTAACCCCCCCACTCTTAAATTTGAATGAAAAAGGGTGTAGACATTTTCAGATCTCAGCGATGTCTCACTTGAATATGAGGTGAGCAAAGTTGGATCGTATTCACCATTCCGTATTGGAAACTTAAGAGCGGTGGATTGGAAAATAAAAATGAATGTTCATTGTTTCATAAATTATAACATATTTGGCAACTGGATTTAGTTAAACTCATTCAAAGTCGGTTTTTTAATAGTTCGTGCCATTTTTTTCAAAGGCAGACCAATGTGTTCATGCTTTGCTAACATTTCTCTTCATTCTATAAAAAAATTCAGAATGATGTTCGATATGGCAACTAAACTTGCATTCGCCGCCCATTCTATAAAAAACGAGGGGATGTAATTATGAATCACAGATTATAATAATCAAACTAAAATATGCGAGGGGACATACTACACAACATATTTTGCGCATAACTAATCTGTTTTAGATTTCTATCGAAGAATCTATTTTCATTAATTTTAGAAATTGAAACATTAGTTTCATTTCAAATAATGTTGTGTTCGTATTCACATAAAGTTGTATAATACAAACTAGTTAAACCTGTAATAAACTAGGAAGTTTCTCTCGCAAGTATAATTAATCCCTAACCACAACTATTACAATTATATTCAATACCTGTCGATGTGTAATAACTAATTGTCAAATGTGAATAACAAAACGATAAGTTATTTAGAATCAATTTTCAGGAAAAGGGGGGAAAATGCACCATATGGAGTGTCAATATAAATTAATTGGATGGCTTTATCAAACAGCATATTAGCTACGTAAAAATAGCATCAGGTTTATTTTTTGAAATCGTCCTATTGAATTCACTCACCCAAGTTCTTCCCAAATCTGAATTCCGTTACTCTGCCCATCTTAGTGTATTCTTGAGCTTTAATGGCTTCTCCCCCTAAGTCAATGACTTCCTGGTAGATGAACGGCTTAGTTCCTGCAGTAAAAAATACTTCATTCAAATTGTTCAATCTCCCAAAGATGTTTTCAAGATCTGCTGGCCACATGTGTTTCGCGGCGTCCACTCGGAATCCGGCCACGCCTATTTCGAGCAGCCTGTTGAAGTATTCTGCAATCTTGTGTCTCACATACTCTTGTCCAAGATCCAAGTCATGCAATCCAGACAAACGGCAATTGCGCACCTGAAGGAAAATTAATTAAACTGCTCTATAATATAGGCTTATCTGGACTTCTATTTGAGATGTAGGGGTGTATCCAGAAAATTATTTCGGGAGGGGATATGAAATCAAATGTTGTGATATGAAATTTAATTTTTAAATTCAATCTCGTTCACGTATTTAATAACGAATATAATTAATAATTATACCTGAGAATTTTCTTTAGCGTCCTTTAAAACAAGTAAAAATTTATCCGAATCCGATAATTTATTATCGCTAGACTATAAAAACTACCTAACCAGTTAGGTTTATGTTGGAAATCAATAAGGAACACTTTCAGAAACAACAAGGATTTTTAATACAAAACATAGGCCAGAACATTTCTGTTTGTTTGCTAACATTAGTGAATGATTGCAAGTAAATCATTGGTATAGTGATACAAGCCTTTCAATAAAGGCAAAAAAAAACCTCTTAGTATGGAATATATTATTGCTCGAAAATTGGGACATTGCATAAAAACGCAACCAAGAACTGAACCTATGAAAAAAAAAATCCTTTACATGAATTTAGTTTAATTTTTCAAGCAGTCGCGAGTGTTGAAAATGGATGTCTTAATATCTGATTTTTATTCTCCTTGATCAAATTGCCATCGTTTAACTTGTAGCATTAAACTCCATGGATCTAGTAATATAATAAAAAATATCGATGTGTAAAATTCATGTTGGATCGTTGATGTAATGAAATAGGCTTAGAATTTCGGGATGGGATATATTCCATTAGCCCACCCCCTAGCTACGCGCATGTATGAGATGCACGTTGAAAAGTGGTTTTATTGTAATCAATGGGTTTCTTTTTTTGCAACCGATTTAACTTAGTGTAGATGATAGTTTTAAAATATGAAAAATTGTCAGTTCTGCTGATGATTGAATTTACAATGAGTTTCAAAAGGACAAGCTATCAATAAGACATTATAAACGAAAACCACATTTTATATGTATCCGGCACAAAACATTAACAGTCGGTAAATTAAAATTCACCATTACAATAAAAAAAATAAGTAAATGGTTTTTGGAAATAAATCATTTTACTCTTCTATGATTCATGCAGCTGCAAAATCACAAATGATCAACTACTCCACAAAATCAATCTAGTATTCTCGCAACCAATTTTAGTATTCTCAGAACTAACAGCAATTTTAGTATTCTCGGAACTAACAGAAGATGTTGTTGCTACACTTGAGCGTGGATGAATGCGAATAGTTCCCAATCTTTTTCAGTTCTTCGAATATTTTTTTTTTTTCCATTGTTAAATATTTTTAGAACTGCCAATTATTGTCATGGTAGGTATTTACATGAAACTACATAAATATTTCTTCAGTTTATATAAGCATGTAATTAATTACAATCTATTAGTATCACCTTTTAATTTAATTGCTTTCTTTCGTTTCGACAGATAGTCTGAGCATTGTCTATGCTAGCACTTTCCCAGATGTAACTTAATTGATATTCAAGAATATGAAAAGCGTATTGAGAACTCTCATTATTGCTCATCATTGCTTCAGACTGAATTAGTTTCTCTCATCCTTGGTATTTTCATTTCTGCTTATCTAGGTACGAGCCTACGCATTATAGCTTGGTTTTAGAGTTCTCACGAGACGACTGAAGTCATTCTTTCATTAACTTCTTAACGATAATGCATGCATCTCTCTCTCTCTCTTTTCATGATTTGCCACGTACATCTAACTGTTCCAAATGAACATTTCAAATACATTTTATACTTGAAATACTTACCTTATACCTTTGAAATATCACTTTACTTTTTTAACAATTTTTATTGGTAAATTTGGTATTATTCTTTACAGCCTTAATATTTCACTCAGTAATCAGCTTTCTGTAACCTATCAAAGAAAGCACTCTTCTTTAAATCTGTTTTTGTCTTGGTAAAAAAAAAAAAATACGTCGAGTGGTTTTCGGAAAACAAGTGAAAAGAAACAAGTGAAAAATAATACCTGTTGCTTGTCATTGTAGTTCTCAATGTCTCCAGATCCAGTAGGACATTTGTCTCGTGAATTAAAATGTTGCGCTTCATAAGGAACTCCGTCGTATTTGGGGATCGCAGGGTCGAAATAACTACCAGCAGTTCCATGTCCAGCTCCTATTTGTCCTGTCATGTGGTTGATAATAGCATCAACGTAGATCCTTGAATGAAGAAGCATAAAAGTCATTTATTCACACACAGTAACATCACATGAAAATATTTCTCTAGGTAAATTTATCATTTATAGGCTTAAAATGTTTTATAGAACAATCAAGTGCAAACATATTTTTACTAAAATATTCAATGCATTTCTTATTCCTGCAATTCGTTGTTATTAAGACCACCAGAGCATTTTGTAATAGTGGAACTATAAGAAATAAAAAGCACTCATCGTCAAGTTCATTAAGTTGCTACGAGTTCAACTATTTCAAATTTTAAAAAATATGCTGATCTTTCTTCAAAAATTCAATATTTGTATATTCATAATGTTAGTGTGTCTAAATTTTCGAATTTAAAACTCAAATTATATTGCAGGCAATGCGCATGACATTAGATTTGGGTTAAATATAGTTCTATAATTTAGAGACAAATTTTGCTTTTCAATATATTTGGGAAAAATATTTCGGAATTAAAAAGGTGAGACTGTCGATAGTTATTATTGTTTATAACTAGTATACACAAAATGTAAAAATGCGTTTTTCCTTGAAAAGGTTCATCTTTAAGCTAACAGGACTGATTTTTTCAATATATCATTCTCGTTTTTCATACATTTTCCTTTAAATTAAAACAAATATAGGTGCATGTTTCTATTTTTATTGAAATAACATTTATGGTTTTCAAATTCCATTTTTAAATACATAACCAGCAAATTATTTTTAAATAATAATAGTGGTATTTTAAGGCACCTATAGCCCTTTGAGTACAAATTCCGCTCTCTGATGTGAATCAAAACTTTTCTTTAAATAACTGCGATAAAAAAAAAAAAAACTAACGGTTTGGTAACTATATACAGCTCATACAACTCAAAATATCTGCTCTTTAAGTGAATTTTTCAAAATGGAGAGTTATCACCTCAATTGAAATTCCAACAACAACATTTTGACAAATATAACTCAATAGTTATGAAAATTGCCAAACAAAATTTGCCCCTACTCGTTTCAATAGCTAAGCCTTAAGGTCATTTTACACAGGAAGTTAAACGGTGGCGAATGCATGGAAAGTATTTCTATGAGTGGAATTGCCTTCTTGAATTTCTTAATTGTTGTTGAACTATTCGTGTAGAATGGCCTTTCTGTCCTGTCCGGACTGCTTAAGTTAAAAGCGGATTGGACTTGATGATCCTTACAAAAACAAATTTTCCCCTGGGTTCGAAAGATCTAACTTTCCCCCAATGAGCGAACTTTTAAAGGACAGCTCCGTACTTAATTTGACATATCTTTAACTACATATGAAATCAGAATCGATATTTAAAAAAAAATTATTCACCTCACTCCTGCATTATTACATCTCCTCACCATGTCTCTGAACTGTATTTCATTTCCACTCCTGGTGACCAATTTGTAGCTCACCGGCTGATACCTCTCGAACCATGGTCGCTTCACAGCTTTGCTCCAAAAAGGCTCCCATATGATGCCATTTTCGTTCGGTGGTGAGATCTAAACCAAAGCACAGAAATATTGGGAATCGCGGTACAATAAAAAATTAAACTTCGCGTTTATCCAAAAAATGAGGTTTAATGAGACTTCGCTCAAAATAAGCAAATTTTATAAAAAATTAAAATAGAAGTAAGGGCAGTTTCGGGTACTGTATGGTACTTTTCCACTTCTAAATTTTCAAAATAAACAAGGCCCTTATTACTGTACGGAGATTAAATTTAGTATTGCAATCAAAAAGTGGTCTGATCCACTGGTACTACCAGTCGAAAAAGATTTGAATCCCACCCGATGGTATAACTATAACTGGTAATTGGTTTGTACAGTAGAACCCAATGTAATTCATATTTGTCCAGAGCCCACCAACAATCAAATTTATACTATTATAATAAAATTAAAGCAAAATTTGTAACTGCCCCAAACTTGTTTTTGGACTTATTTAAATATCTAATATAGTGATATGTATGTGTACTATTTTTAAAAGTGTTCTCTCAATAATTTACCAAGCGTTAAAAAACGAAGATATTATAACACTTGCTTACAGTATCCTCCTTGTATATTTATCGATATCCTTCTCTCTGATTTCCTTATTCTCTGCTCAACCATTATAATCAGATACCGGACACAATTTCCAATGAATGCCTTCAAACGGGATGACTGACTATATTATTGACTGACTATATATTTTGAGATATTTTATGTAGTATCTTTTTAATATTTTGACGGATTTCGTAAAAAGTTCACAACATAGAAACACGCATTTCTGCTTTTAATTCATGTGTTCAAACATAATCTATATTGTTCGGTAAGAGGGTATTATTTTCGATAGAAGAATTTCATCTCGTGAAGTTGGGTGACTTAGTGCCACTCCTGTTACTCCCTTGAAGACTAATGAAATGTTTTTATGTGACGCTTTCCACGTGTTATTACATTCTACAAATTTCCTGCAGTAAAAACAGTAAAAAAAAAATTATTGGTTGTAAAACTAAGCTCCATTACTGCACATAACGATACCAGTATTTCTGACACCATGAGCTTTTTTTGGCTGGGTTTTATCTACCTGATTGTGGCAAGAGAATATCATCAACATAAGATTCTTAATCTGAATAAAACATTTCTTAAAAACTAGCTACAATAAATGAACTAAATCACTAAAAAAAAAAAATTTTAAATAACTTTTTCTCTTTAACTAATACTACGTTCGCTTTCAAATCGAACTAGAGAAGTGCATTTCAAAATTTGGAAAAAGGGATGGGGACATTGGCATAGTTTTCTCTATGCAAGGCAGGCTAAATTGAAAATTTGAGTTAAAAAAAATTAGCTTCCTGAATTTTTTTACTCTATTGTCGCCAGATATCGTGGAATTGTGTTCTTCTGATTACGGTCAAAATTTTAGTCAGACCTACATCTAAAACTATTTGATAAATTTTTGGCAACTGTATTTCATTCCTCTCAGCTTTATTAGAGAATACTAGCAGACCCAGCCACGCTTTGCTGTGGCTAAGGTTTTTATTATATTACATAGTAGTAAACTATTCAAGGGAAACGGTAGGAGAACACCAGTCATGGGGACCACCATGCTTTTTAAACAGATGCCATTTGTAAGAAAACATGGCGACCTCCATGAGTGATTTTCTACTACCGTTGATATTAAGCAAAAATCAATACAAAAAAAATAAATTTAAATTTTTTTTATTTTTTGTATTCAAGTTTGTAACAAATGAATACATTACAAAGTTGTTAGTAAATAACACGTGACACTTAAACTTATAAATTAGGTAGGTAGGGCAGATAGTTTTAAATCTTTAACAATAATGTTTATTATTTTGAATTATAAATACTTTTAATTTCAATTTAATTTAGCACTAATCGGTGCACCATATTTTTGGTTAACCTGTTATTAACTAACACAAATAGATTTGACGATTTTCCTACACGTGAACATGCAACATATAGTTGCCTATGAGAAAAACATGGATTTTCCAAATCTAAACCACAAATGGACATTGTTTGGCCTTGAGACTTATTTATAGACATGGCAAAAGCTAAACGAATTGGAAACTGTAACCTTTTGAAGGGTATCGTAGATTCTGATAGTATCATCGGAATACGTGGCAACAGGACCACTTCTCCTTTAAACTTTCCAGTTAAAATGGTAGCTTCAAGTATATTTCCGGTGATCATTTTGATGACCAAACGCGTACCGTTGCATAATCGAGGTGGATTCAAATTACGCAGGAGAATAATAGGTGAACCAATCTTTAATCAAAGATTATGTGGTGGCATTTCAGGTATTAACTATGTGATAATACTTACATGTATATATTTTAATTAAAGATTTTTGAACAATGAAGCACTAATAATTAAAAAGCAAGAAGAATTCCAATGTATTACTTTTACTATAATATGAATTGAATTTATACTTCAGTCTAAATAACACGTGGCGGGCTATGCTATTGCTCGATGAAAGGTTCATTGCTGCGTAAGTGTAAGGTCGCTTCACACACTAAAAACTAATTGTAAGGAAAGCCTTAATATTAGAATCTTCTCCCTTGTCGAGAAACAATAAAAAAAAGCCCAGTTAATAATTATAACACAACACTCCTTTAAGAATATTTTAACACGTGATGTTTGTAAAAAGCAAAATTAGAAGGTCAAAACTACTTATGTTGAAACTTTCAGAGCTCTAGGCCTATTAGAAGTCACTTTTTGTGAAAATATTAATTAAAAATTCATTAAAAAAACAATTAAAATTATAACGTTCTTTTTGTCAAAAGTCCAATCAGAAGGCCAAAACTATTTGTGTTGAAAATTTCAGAAATGTAGCCCAATTAGAAATCGTGTTGTAAAATGTTTGTTAATTAATTAATTAATTAATTAAAAAACAAATAAAATTTAAAAATTCTGTTTTTCAAAAGTCCAATTAGAAGGCCAAAACTACTTATGTTCAAAATATCAGAGCTGTAGCCCTATTAGAAATTGTTTTGTAAAATATTTATTAATTAAAAAATTCATCAAAACAGAACTAAATAAAAATTTGAACGTTCTTTTTGTCAAAAATCCAATTAGAAGGTCAAAACTATTTGTGTTGAAAATTTTAGAGCTGTAGCCTTATTAGAAATCATTTTGTAAAATATTTATTAATTAATTAAAAAAATTAATTAAAAAAAAACCTAAATATGAATTTAAAATTCTGTTTTTCAAAAGACCAATTAGAAGGCCAAAACTACTTATGTTGAAAATTTCAGAACTGTAGTCCTATTAGAAGTCGTTTTGTAAAAAAAAATTGTTAATTAAGAAAATTAATTAAAAAATAACTAATTAAAATTTTAACATTCTGTTTTTCAAAAGTCTAAATAGATGGCTAAAACTACGTATGTTTAAAATTTCAGAGCTGTTTCTCTATTTGTCTTATGTTGAAAATTTCAGAGCTCTATTCCAATTTTAAATAGGTTTCTATTGATCCACAGGGGGGGGGGGGGAGCCACAGACAGACAGAATTGAAATAGAGAACTAAACCCTTTCACAAAAATAAATTTTTCAGTACTGCGGTAATAAATCACATGCCATTAAATTGCTCACTACCTCGGTGCAGCGTGTATTAATATTGAATCCTATCTCTTGAGTTAGATCAAACTGAACACGGTGTGCAAATTTGATTAAAATCGGTTAAGTAGTTTGGGAGTGCATAGGGAACAAACACCGTGACACGTAATTTATATATATTAAGATAGCTTTTGTTTGATTTAATGCTTACGAGGATTTGTACCCCCTCCCCCAGAAATTGGGAATTTTTACCTGAGTAATGTGAGTAATAGTTTCCAACTCTTGGATGGCATCACTAATCAAGAGCCGCTAGTGACAACGAACCGAAGAATTGTGTTTTGTTTTTAGCAAAGTAAAATGTACAAACGATGGCTGCGGTCACGCTAGTGGAAACGTCTCCTTAAATGATTTAACTAAAAACGTTATTAATACGTTAATTGATTCCTGTGTGGCTTGATGGCTCTTCTCACAGTAATGACATTAAAAATTTTGGATATTCTTTTTTCGCCCAATTTCAAAAAGTGACTTTGATACTTTAAGTTGGACTATTACAACGTTTGTATTAAAAATAAGAGAAATTTGGGGTTTTTTTTGTTTGTTTTTTTAATTTATATATATATATATATATATATATAAATTGCGTGCTTATCACAGCTTTAAAAACTCGTGTATCAGGGGCGTAGCCAGAGATTTTTTTCGGAAGGGGAATATGAAATTATAACGCAGAAAATCATTATAATAATTTTTTTTATTAATGGCAAATATATTTAATTGCAAGTACTTTGCCAACGTATGTTCAGAAATTTTAAATAAATTGACCATTTTAAATAAAAAAAATCCTTTGGTTTTTGTGTTTTGATAGCAAACTGAAAAATTTCGGGAAGAGATATATCCCTCCCCCTAGCTACGCCCCTGACGTGCATCAGCTTAGAGAGATATAAGCACATTTATTCTAAAAAAAAAATGCTAACATATCAAGGTGCACGATTTCTTTTGAACCACATACCTACTTCTGATCACTGGCTAGTCACCTTAATGTTTTACACAATTTTACGTTCAAAATCCCAAAAATTTCAAAAAGTGGGAGTTTGCTCTCCCCCCCCCCCCCTCCTCCTTCTCTATTATTATGCTTGCTACTGCCCTATAGTTTATGCTAAGAATCGTGGTTAAGTGCAGCTATAACCAGTTAATTCTAAAATAAACTGATTTCTTTTAGCATTTACCTGTACTCCTCCGTAACCATACGGTCCAAGGAAATCCTCACATTCCTTCGCTATGTCGTTCCACTTCCACTCAAAAAGGTGGACAATAGTAGTTTTTCCAGGTTCCATATTCGGCTCATGATGAGAGCAACCCACATTATTCCACAAACAATATAAAATAGCGGAGAAGAGGAAAAGAACACAAGAACGTCCGACGGCCATGATGGATTATTTCCAACTCTGCTGTTCGATACCTACTATTATAAAGGAACTGATAGGAAGTGACGTATCTTGACAAGCACTGATTGATTTTCAGAAATGCTGTGTTTATAATCAATCAATGTATAATTCTGTAAAGGGTTATTGTAGAGATAACGGCCAAGGTCAAGTGATGAGCAAAAATTGCTGCCTTGGCGTGTAAGTTACATGAGAAAAGTAAAATGAGGAAAGAGACAAGATAAAAAGTATAAAAATCTGTGTGGCAAACAGATGGAAAAATACCTAGTATGGTTGATTATTTCGACACACCTACGTGACAGCTGTGAATAAAATCGCATTTATTCCTTTTTTATGTAGGAATTTACATAGATAACCGAATAAAGTGAAGAAAATATGGAAATTGATAAATCAAAATAGGAATGGATTATGCTGTTTTTCACTCGATAAGGCCTGTTATCATTATTCCAAACTTGATATAACACTATCTTGAATTTAAAGATTTATAATTAAGCTTCAGAATTATGAAGATAAATGAGGCTAAACATTCAAAATAATATTTTAGTGTTTCATCCATGCACCAGTAGGAAAGAAATTAATCACTTGTAAATTGTAAAATACTTTTTATACCTATAAGTCCGAAAAATCCAGACGTGCGATTGGACTGATATTAATTATATACATCTAGAATCCTTTTTGGCATATTAAGGTCTGTTTATGAGTCGTACAAGAGATGCTGTTTGCCAAGCTTAATAAAAGTCCAACTAATGCTACTAAGAACATAACAATGAAAATTTAATGTATCCCTCTAAAGAATTATTTTTTAGTTCCGTAAAAATCTCTCCATTTAAGAGTTAATATAGCTTGGCATTAAAACTTCAAGGTGCAACCCTCCTTTAAGCCCAGTTCATCATTGCATTGCCTTACCTTGTGACTCAGGCCGCAATCGTTGACACTCATTCCCTCTGTTTAAGCGCGGCTTCTCTGGCAAGTGTCCACAGCTCGCCCATCCTAGTTTGTATAGTTCTTTTGCGACCATTCTTCTCCAGGTCAACCTGAGTCGCCCTCTCTTCCGCTTTCCATCCGGCGCCCATGTCAAAGCAATTCTTTCGTTGGCTTCAGAACCTCTTCTCAAAACGTGACCAATCTAATGACATCTCTTTTTCATGATCTCGGCTGTTAAGGGTCTAGTGGCCGTTTTTCTATATAAATATGAATGAATATTTTATTTAGCCAAAATATTCTTAAGATTTTTCTTAAACATTTAGTTTGGAATGCATTAGTTTTATTCTCCTGCGATTTTGTGATTTTTCAAGTTTCACTGCCATATAGTAAAATTGATTTTACTATTGCATTACAAATTTTTAATTTTAGTGAAAGGTTTAAGTTTGACGATTTCCATACTTTAAAAAGCATTAGATTCTAAATAATAAATGTGGAACTACGGTGGGGGCATATAAGTTATAAAAATTCTTTAAAAGTGTTACGCCTCTAAAAATTTAAGCACTCATTTGTCAGCAAAAAACTATTTATTATTTTAAAAAATACACTGTATTATAATTTTAATACTTTTTATGAAAACAAGAGGATAAAATTAATTGCTATCCATTAATTTAATTTTTAATGACTAAATCCAAAACAAACCAAAGTAAATGTGTTATAGGACTGAGGTTTAATACTTGAACATCTCTTAAAATTATACAACTATGGCATCTAAAACTTCAATTTTTTCACAGTTTATCAAATCATCATCTATCATACAGTAGTGGAAATTGAATTAAGAACAGGCAGCTTTTTAGCCATAATTTCATTATTATGAAATTCAAACTTATTCAAATATTAAACAGTATTCATGTTAAGTATAATATATGATATGCAAATAATAAATTTAATACATTTTAATTAACAAAAAATAATTCAATATTTTAGTTTTTAGATATGGAAATTAAATTAAGAAAAAAAACATTTAATAGTCAGTATCAGTAAAACCACCTTTTTCCATCAAACCTTGCTTGATTCTATCTTTCATCGATAAAACAAGTTTCTGAATATACTTCTGATCAATTAGCTCCTATTTTTCTTTAATTGAAGATTTCTATTCTATAACCGAATTGTGCTGTCTACCATTGTCATAAATCAAACGAACTAACAGTCCCCAAACATTTTCTATAAGATTTAAATCCGGGTTATTAGGCGGGTGATCTAAGAGGACAATATTATGTTCTTCAAACCAGCGTTTCGTCTCATTTGAGGTGTGAATACTGGCATTGTCCCGCGTAAAGATGAAGTCCATTCCGTTATTTTGCCATGCAAATGGAAGCAACGAGTTTTCTAACAGTAAACTATAATCTAAAGAGTTTTGTCGACCTGCCTTAATTCACTTTTTCCATCATATAAAATCGGTCCAAACCATCAAACTTCCGTCACCGAAGTTTCTGCTGAATTTTGATTTGGGTCTTTACGTAAATTCCTCCTATAGTAATGCAAACCATCTGTCCCATCCAAACTGATTTTTTTTCCCATCAGAAAATATTACTTTCTACCCACTTGTGCCCCATTTCCATATAATAATCACAATATTGCAATCGCATAGCCTTATGAAGCAGAGATAACTTCGAAGCAGATTTCATATTTGACCATTTCAAGTGCTCTGATGATTGCAAAATCTGTCGGACTCTTCTTGAGGTAGCAGGAAGTGATAAATCTGTTACAATCTGATTTGAGCGACGTCCACTTTTTTAAGCAAGTCGTATTATCCTTTTTTGATCTCGCACGGTTAAAGGCGAATTCCTTTTTCTACTTAAGTGTTTTCCATAATTACTAGGATCTGATCTTTTTATAAGTTCAGTGATGTTCGTAATAGATTTACCGCAATTCAAGTACGTATCAATTTGTATTTTTTAGGCATTAGAGAACACACAACAGCGATCTTTACCCATTGTGAACACTAGCTGATTCAAACTGACTGCTTACTGCGTGTAGATCAAATTTTTTTTCGTTTACAGAGCATGTTATTACCGGCCGTCTGTTTTTTAATTTTGTAATTAGTTAAGAGTATCGACATTTTACTTATAAAATAAATATCCTTAATTCAATTTCTATACCTAAAAATTAAAATATTGAATAATTTTTTTGTTAATTAAAATTTATCAAATTTGTTATGTGCATATCATGTATTATGCTTAGCATGAATACTGTTTAAAATTTGAATAAATAATAAAGAAATTATCACAAAAAAACTGTCTGTTCTTAATTGAATTTCCACTACTGTATTTTTACAGGACATGTATTATTTACAAACAAAACTACTTCATACATTTAATTTGGTTTGCCTAAAGTTCACACTTACAGCAACTATACTGTTGCCCATCAGCATGTGAACTATTTTCTTAAAAATTTATTTTATCTGATCTAAATACACAACTCTAAAAATATAATTAAAAAAAAAAAATACCCTTTGTACAACAGTCATTTTCAAAGTTAAATGTACTCTCCATAAATCTCCAAACTTACTAGACAAAACAATTTTTTTTTTTTTTTTAAATACAGAACGTTGTGCCTCAAGCCATTCTGAAAGTATCCAGAAGGCAGAATGAGGAACTTTCCGTTTTTTGGTTTTATTTTTAAATAAAAGTCGAGAAAAAATCATGAAAAACAATGCCATTCTTTCAAAAATTTGAGCTCGGATAGTTAAAAAAAATATTTAATTTTTCACTTTGCGATTTGGCGGGAAAAAGCTACTTTTGCGTGTGACGCCAATGCACAGATGATGAACCAATCTAAAACCTGTTTTAGACGAGGAATGAGTGAGGTTTCTCTTCCGATTTTCGACTTTCTATGCGTAACTACGTCACGGTTTTTTAAGCGTTTTTGGTCACGTGACTTTTGCTTTGATTTCAGCTAATTTCAAACTCGATTTTTGATTAATTGAAAGCATAAAGATAAAAAACAATTGCACTGCTCAAATATAATCGTTGAATAACACTAGAAAATACAAAAAATATTCATTTTCCACACTTGTGCAAGCTCCTCATTACAGAAGTGAGCTTTGTAACTACCAAACGTGATAATTTGACCACCCAGCCAACACAAATTATGGTTTAATAAGGTATAGCAATGATATATGTGCATTACGAAAATGGGTAAATAACCAAGATAATGATGTTATGAATATATTTTAGCTTTAAAACTAATTTAGTGAGGTCAACATTTCCAAAAAAAATTAGAAATACTATACACATGTGTGATATGTTAAATGAAAGGTTTTGTTGAGATGAGTTCATGTATTAAAATTCAATAGGAAGTACCAAAAACCATGATTGGAAGTAACTTTGCAATTCGTTGACATTAAACTCTGCATAAATATACCAGACAGTATTGAACTCGGTTAGATTAGTAAGGTTAAATAAAATGTAAAAAACATCATATAAAATTCGATTAGAAGAGTGTTTCCATAGCAGCTCTATGGAATTTCACATTTTGGCTGCACATTTATATTTGCAGCTAAGTTTTTTTTTTTGTCAAATTATCAACACTTCTTTCATTGCTGTGTTTAATCTTAATGGGTAGATATTTCCCTAAATATTAATTAGTTGCATATGCTTGTTTGGAATAAAAACATAATGCATTGGAATAGAAGCATATGTAGAAGTAAAGTCTTAGTGACTGTGCCAAACCAATTTGTTTAATGAGGCAATTGATTTCTAAAACAGCAATATTCTCTCTGAAATAAAGGTTTTCCTAGTATGTATACCTTCTTGTTGCTGGTGCATTGTTTGCATGGTAAGTTTTATTTCACATTCATTTTTTTTAATTAAGGATTTATTCAATTTTAAGATCTGCCTTTTCAAAAAGCAACACTGTAAAAAAAAGCATTCTTGAAAGTCATTGGATGGACACCTTTGCTCTACCGAATCCATCCTCAAATATGAAATAAACATGTATTATGAAACAGGCTTTCATTATTTTTTCAGAGGAAATATTATATTAGACAAATGCTTAACGAAAGTTATTTTAAAGAAAGTATATTGCAAAAGTCCAACTTTGAATATGTAAGAGGTATAGTTACTTATTTTATTAAATGATTGTGAAATATATGACAGTATAAAAGAAAATGTTGAATTTCATTCCTAAGAAAGTTCAAAACATGATGTAGTAAAGAGCAAATAAATATTAGTTAGTACAAAGATCACAAATACAAATGTAATTAAAAAATTGAAAATAAGTGAGATAGATAATGGTTTAAATTTAATGATTTTTTTTTTTTTTTTTTTTCTTTTTTCAAAAATGAAATGAAGTTTAAACATGATTAATGTTTTAATGAATAAAGCTAAAGTTAACAAAATACTCACACACTGCAACTTCAAAACATTGGTTAAGGAAAATGTGACTTTATAAAATAACACATCTTTGCAGCAATATACCAATTCAAACTCAGAAAAATTAATTGATACACAACAGCCAGATATCTATAACCCAAAAGGAAGCTTGTATGGTCTTTTCAGATACAAAAAAGATAAAATAGATGCTTCCATTTTGTGTGATTTTTGTTGGTTTAATCAGAGTAAAATCTATGTTAATAAAAACATGAAAAACAAATTTCGTCTCCTTTTTATAGAAATTACTATTAAATTATGTTACCTGCAATTACTAATTATGATACACGACTAGTATCCAGGCTTAAAACTCAATTTTTTTAAATTACTTTAATTTTGTCTGTATTTATTTGCTAACATCACTTTGCAAGAATTTACAACTGACACTTTTGCAAGTTATATATAATGTTGATGAAAAATGAATGCCCCAATTTCAAAATCATTCCTTAAGAAATAAATTACACTAAAACACATAGAATTAAGGCAAATTTATTTAAAAAAATTTCTTTAGGTTCAACATACTTTGGTATGTTTGAATATGTGCACTACCGATTGCTCATGAATGCCTAAATGCTCAAAATTAGTAATTGTGATTTAAAGTTTAACAACTTTGTGTCATTAACGCTAACTTATTAACATTTTTAATATTCCCATGCAGACACAACCATATAGAACAATTTACAGAGAACCTCCTTATAACAATAACTCAATTTCACCAAAAAATGCAGATGCTATCTCTGTGCTTAACACAGCAATATAATCAATCTTCTGCATGTTTTCCAAAGCATGCCAGGAGATAAATTTTCAGAGAGATGAGTCTAAAGCTTTAAGCGTCATAGATCTGTGATTTTAGATACATGCTTGATGCATCCCAACAGTTAAAAGTTCAGCGGTGTGCAATCAGGGCTTTTAAAAGACCATGACAAGGTGTAAATCTTTGTAATCCATGGGTTGGGGAACATTCCATTTAAAGTTTAATGCACACAGATGGACAAAATGGGAAGGGCAGAGTTAAAGTATAACTTTTCTCACAACATTTTCTTTGTCACATAGTTTTCAAATCTGGACATTCTTTTTTGATGACTCTGTACTTCCTTTAATCTAAAATATTTTGAGACCATTTCTAAAAAGGAACTTCTATTTTGATCAATTATTAAAAAAACTTCATAAATCCATGCAAATTTAATGGCAGGATGAGAATATTCACTACAATCTTAAATTTTTTAAATACATTTAGATTATTTTTTAAGTTCAAATACAGGAAGTTAATGGAGAGCTTTTTAAGAAACTCTTTATTGCAAGTAAGTACAATAGAATCCAATCAAATTCCATTTTGCATTCTTCAATTTCTTAATATTGTTTAACTGCATTAATAATTCTTTATTAGAATGTGTATCAGTTATAAAATAAATATTATATATCAAAATCATAAAGTTTGTAATGTAACAAATTAATATTATAAAGAAATCAATACTATAAACCACATTATACACATAAACCCATATTTTTTCTATCTAATTTTGAATAGAAAACTGCAACGTCCAGACTTTACAAAGTAAGTTCAAATAAACTGTTAATTACATAAAAATATTGATACATAGTTTATGAACAAGTTTTGATAAAGTCAGGAACACAAATTTGACATATACATGGAAAATATAAGAATGAGAAATATAAATAAATAATAAAATAAATTTAACAGAAAGACAAACAAAAAACAAAACAATATACATTCATTTTGATAACAACTTCATGAAAATGCATTAAAAAGTTTAAAGATTTAAATAGGATAATAAAGAGTAGTAAAAACCATGCGGTCATAACATAATGCAAACCCACTTTTATATATATAAGCTGCAGATTTTAAACTAAACATATATTTTTAAAATTTGTAAAGTTTTAGCATAGAAAATAGGCTTTTCTTTGGCAGAAGTTTTCAAGTTGGGAAGATTTTGTGTAAATCTTCAAACAGGTAGTATCTTACTAGAAGTTCTAGTGACTACTGATGTGCAAATTCTTGTGAAGAATTTCAGTCCTGTTTGGCCACCAGGAATGTAACTAACAACATACCTAGGGGAAAAAAATATTGAATAAAAATAAGTCATCGGTAGATATAAATAAAATAAAAAAATTGGAAAAATATCAGACATCTTGTCTAACATTTAATCATGAACTATAATACCAGAATGAAATTCAAGTTGCTTTAATCACTGCCATTGCAAATCTGTGTATTGCTTCACTCTCTCACACTTCAAAACAATCCAAATTTTGTAATTGAGAAACACTTTTAAAGATGTTTCAACATGTATCCGGAAGTTACAATATGAACACAAAACAACAAATACATTAAAAACTTTTATTAAGAAACCAAAAAAAAAAAATTATTAATAAGTTCAAGAGAGGAAATAGTAAAAATATTGTGATAAAATTTCAAAAAATACACACATCAGTGCCAACTTTATGCAAATGTTTATATTATTATAATTTGAAATGTTTGACTATTAAAATTGAAATTACTGCAGTTCATTCCTTTTTAAGCATATTTAACATATTTTATACGGGTCATTCTATGGGAAATCAGGTATTTGTGTAACTGGTGTTTATTACAAAAAGTATACTTATAAAAATACTTGTTTAGGTATGTATAACCTTAGCATGACTGATATAATTAATTGCAATAAAATACTCTAATTATTACTCAAATTTTACTTTCAAACAGTGAAATGTCACATCTGTGGAAAGTCTCCACTTACTATTTTGACTTTTACCAGGGTAATATTTTATTAAATTAAACAAACTTAAAATTCTTTAGACTACACTTTTAGGTAAAGAAAATGCTCTCGAACACATTTCTAACATTTATTACTCAAGTTTAACTTTTAGGTCATTTTATTTCAAGTTTTATGCCTGTAACCGGAGCAATAGGTCACATCTTTGGACACTAAAAAAAAGTGTCTATAAATCCTTGCAGTTAGTAATAATATACTATTTTGATAAAGAAATCAGGAGTTAAGCACATGTTTTATTTAGATGCAAAAAAACAAGCTACAGACTAAGTTATTTATAAATATTTTATGTTATTTATGAATATTTTTATCAAGCTATTGGACTTGACAGAAAAAAAGGTTGAGATAAAATGTCCCATCTGTGGAACTCAATGAAATTTAAATTATTAATTAATTTTTTTTAATAATTGTTAGAATCTGTAACATATGATGAAATAGCTTTGTTTTGCAAATATCATGATATAAAATGTAACAGAGAATTCACCACATGCAAAAAAACGTTTTGTCACATCTGTGGAACTAATTGTTCATGGATGAGAGAGAATGGTACATTAATTTTATTGATATGTGTATTCCTGGACATATTAAACAGCCTAATATGCAAAATCATCTTAAAACGATAAAAAACATATAAATTATAGGCACTTTTTTATTTTTGTTCTGTATATTCAATTTCAAATGCATTGAAGTTGGAATTTAAAAAATTTGATTTTTTAAATAAATATAATTCTATGCAAATGTTTCAAAGTGACTGGTGTTCAACTAACTTTCTTGGTTATTGTTAATTTTTATTGGTCATTTAAAAGGTGAAACAAGAAATCTTTTTTTGCATCTATCTTTTGAGGATTGAAAATTTTAAATTATTTTTAATATTAGAACTGAAAAAAAATAAGATAATTTGTTCAGCATCAGGTGACACCTAACAGTTATATTCTTTTCTTTTCAGGTTATTTTTTAGAAATAAACATAGTCAAAATATGGTTTCAGAAATTTTACAAAAATCAAAAATATGCACTAAAATTATTATAGTTGGTCCCTTTTTAAGTTGTATAATATTTAACCAGTAGTAAAAGTAATGTTACTTATATTTTATAACTTGTTATTTTAAATTTAACTTCATTAAATTATTCTCAGCAGGTTAAATAATTCTTGGCATAACTTTAATAACTCATATCACATCTATAAGCACTACATTTTATAATATTTGTAAAACATCTTATTTTTTATCCCAACAACTATAATAATATTATTACGCTTAATTATATCTCCCTTTATAGTAAGTATTAAAAAGCTTGAAATTTTTTTTTTTTTTTTTAATTTGATTTAATTCCTGAATTTCTGAAGAATGACCTATACGCCAAAATTTCCTTTAAATGTTTATACTAGCTTAAAAAGTTATCTCACACAAGAATAAGTTGCTCAAATATATCAAATACTTTAATATAGTTATTTGCTTTATTAACCTACCACTAAAAATAAAAGAAATTTAATTGAGTAATTTCAAGAACTAACAAAGATTTTATATCTGTACTGGTAAAACCTAAGTAACTTTAACCTGTGCAATCAATGTAAAAAAAAATTGTAAAAAAAATGTAACCAAATTTTATTAAATTTATTAAAGACAATACTGTTAATAAATTGATATTTTATTTCACTAGGTTAATAGAAATGCATGATGCAGCATAACTTGCCAATCAAACAAACTAAAAATGAATTCATTCATATACAACTTAATAAAGCTTTCGATGCATTTAAAAAAATAATAATAATGCTTTCAATTATAATGTTTAGTAGTGGTTGTAATTTTGTTCTTTTTTGCTATGAAATATGAACTAATTAATTTGTGTGTGATAAAAGAATTTGCTTAGTTTCATGAATTTTTAGCTGGTTGAAGGAGAATCAAAATCGAAGTAGTAAAAACTTTTTATAACAGACTAGAGTTTTAATTTGGAGCATTGCATCCTAACAAGCAGTCAAACAATTAAACTCAACTACATTTTTTTTTAAAAGTTAAGACACTATAACATACAGTATTATTTACCTTTTTTTAGAAAAAAAAAATTTCAAGAAAAATTTGCACTAAAATATATTAATTTATTTTAAAATATTATATATAATAAGCTTTCTCAGTTCTGCTACTTTAAAATGCTGTTAAATATATATACAATTCCAAACAGATTGATATTTATAAGATTCAAACTAGCCACAAGTATTTTACAATAACAACATAACTTTATTATCTACAAGATAAATAATTAACAATCTAGCAAATATTTCCTATAATATTGTACCTTTCTGTAACATTCGAAAATATTACTATTGTTATGTTTATAGGCATCTGCGAGAACTTTTTACACTGAATTTGATGAAAATTAAAATTTAAAAGGACCATAAAGGAGGAATGTACTGCATTTGTATATCGAATGGGAAGAAGGCATGGATGGAAATATGCAAGAACAATCCCCCCCCCCCCTCTCCAATTTTGTGATTCAAATTATAGAAATTTCAATAATACTAAAGCTGCCAACAATTAAGACAAGAGTACAATATGAATAATGAAGACGATTGGGTGTCAAAAAGTGCTTAAGGTGCCCCAAAACTACAACACTTAATTCGAACCAAAATTTAAAAACAAAATGCCCTGATGAAAATATAAAAATTAAAGCAATAGATCCATAATATAAAACTATTTCATGTATGGTATTGATCTTCACTTCTGAATATCAATTGCATTTATTATTAAGTTACATCGATTAATATTAAAAAAAAAACCTCTTGTAAATTAATTAGTGTTTTTTTTTTACTAATGAGTAATTGTTCAGTTTCGTTTTCCGCAGTTTATAATAAGCATATAAACAAATATATGGACTTCCATAACAGATATTTCTTAGCACTTCTTCCTTGACACAGAAATTATCTACGTTTCAACTTTATACATGAAATGAAGATGTAAAGCACTTTTTTTAATATCTTTTGTTATTTATTAGGATTCTAAGTTGTCATAGTCAAACAATTTAGAAAAAGCTGTTACATTACACAAAATAAATATTTTTTATCTTTTGTTAAATACGAAAAAATTAATGAAGAATTGAATTTAATATTTATTACTGAACAGTTATTTATAACAGTTTGAAAATTGTAGCAGGAGCACTATAAATATTAATCCAAACTGTATAACTGAAGACTAAAAATGGAAAACGACCTAAGTTCCAAAAAAAATCAAAAATCTTTTTTTACGGAAAAATTTCCTAAAGACCAAGCTAAACAAAGAGGAGAACGCCCAAAGTGCGAACTCCAGTTAATAATGCATAAGCAGCAATAGTTCAAATTCAATATGATGTATGTACATAACCATTGCCGTAAGAACCAGATGGGATCATTTTTTGGCTCTCCTGAAAAATTTACTTTTTTAGACTTGGGTCGTTTTCTATTTCTAGTCCTCAATTGTTCTGCTTATAACGAAAAGTTAACACGTTAATGCTATCTGCAATTACAAGACCAAGTTTTCAATACTTGATCCAATTTTTTAAAATTTTGTTTCACTAAATCAAGATAGCAGATACATAAACTTTTGAAAACGTTAGCTCAACTAATTGATTTCACCATGGAATCGCAGTTCTTGAATGTAGGTTGTCATTTGCGAAATAGCAAAAAAATATCCGATTCTCTATTAAACTTTTAGTGTCATTATTAACAACAGTGGCTATCTTGTCTATGACTTCAAAGTCAATGTTTTATGAAAGAAACCTTCTTTGGCAAAGCTTAGTAAAAAACATTAAAAATATTATTATTGATGGCATTATGCTATTGCCTTTTTGTTCTTCATTTTGGACATACATCAATGTATTATGAAAAAGACAGACTTCCTTCTTTAGCAAAGCTTAATAGAAACATTAAAAATACCATTATGCTATTGCCCTTTTGTTCTTCATTTTGGTCGTTTTTTCCAGATACATTTTTCTTTTGTAAACAGATAGTTAAAATGGGATTTAATAGCCTTGACAGAAGGTAAGAAAATTTACTTTCATTATAATATGCCAAATAAAAATATAGCTATTTCTGCCTGAGCCTTACAGATATTTTCTATTTTTAATTGTAGTGTCTCATTACAACAAGAATATTTTTTGCTATGACCTTACTTAGGCTGGCCACAAAATTCAGGAAAAAAAGTTCCCTGCTAATTCCCTGACAGATTTCAAAAAAATTCTCTGATTTTAGGGCAAACTTCTTTTCGAATTTCCCCAATTTTTTTAGGTTTTCCAGATGTCTATACACCCTGATCAAATAAAACATGTATGCTAAAGAGATAATAGAAAATTAAAAAAAAATAGTTTTGCTGGTAATGAAAAGTTTGAATTATTCTGTAACATTAAACTTTTAATGGTTTACCACTACAAATCTCGATGTAAATAGAGCCAAAATATGGATGAACGTGCCTGAAACAATACAAAATTTCCCAGATTTTCATGAAATTTTAAAAAGCTCCCTGACATTTCCCTGATTTCCAGGTTTTCCCAGTTCTGTGGCCACTCTGTTATTAAACTAAAATCAAGTCTTTCAAACAAACAAGTGGGATCAAGACTTTAATTTGATTAGAAACTAGTAGAGTGACTATTCTATTTTTATCTATAACAACTCAAGAATTGTATTTGTCAAATTAACAATCAAAGACTACAAAAAAACTATGATAAATTTACAGGTAAAAAAAAAGTAATAAAATACTCCAAACGACACATGAATATTTACAATTATGGATGTAAAAGAATGGAATTTCAGAACACAGCACATTATTTATAACTGCACTTCACATCTATAAAACAGAGTTAAAGATATTAGACAGTTCTTACCAAATCAATGCAACAACTTGACAAATGGCACAGATTGCAGTAAGAAGTGTATTTTTCATCTAGGAAAAAAAAAATTAAAACTTGACTAATGAATCCAAATATCTGAATTTATTTAAAACTAAGTCCTCAAATTACTCTTCAGTCAAAAATATTAATTTACACTAAAGTATTAAAAACAATGATCATTTATTAAAAGGCAGATTTTCATTTACAAAAAACTAATTCTTAGTCTAAATAAAAAATAGAGTAACATTCATTGCATCTTAATATAAATTTGAAAACATCTAAACAAAGGGGTTTAAATACCAATGAAAACCAAAGCACAATAGCTATATGAGTGCAAAAAAGAAGCAATTTTAAGTAAGAAAATTGTAATAACAATTGTCTGAGTCATGATGTGAAAGGTTGAAAGTTATCAATCATATTTAAGGAAAGTTAGTCTATATATTTAATTTTAAATGTTAAGCATTTTATCAGTCAATCATAGTACTATTTACATTCTTAAATTGTTATTTCACAACTGCAAAGTGATTGTCAATGAGTGGTTTCCTCAGAGAACTTATAAAATACTTTCCTTTCCCACTCTTAGCCCCTTGCCTGTGACGCCCGAACTCAGTTCAGGCAATGCAAATGCACCAATTTTGGAATCCCCGACCTGAGTTTAGGCAATTTGATATAGACTACAAAAAATTGAGAAAAGTTTGGCTCGTTTTTCTCAAATATATTCCACAGGCAAAGGGTTAATACGTGTCAAAATATCACATCAAAACATAAATAATGTCTATGGGCGGAGGAAATATTGGTAATCACTCTTAATATTAACATATCTATTCAGCTTTTTAGTCTAATATTGAGGTAAGTTATTCAAAATGGATAGATATCCAAACACTAACATTTGCAGTTAAAATAAAAAATAAAGCATAAAGATTTACTTAACAAATATTAGATTACATTATAACATAGCAGACAATTTTCTTTTCATTAACAAAATGGTTAAAATTAAATTTACTAAATCTTGAAAGGTTTAAACAAACCAATCTCAATTTTCTAAGTTTTAATGTTAATAAATATTTTGTCAATAGAAAAACACATATTTTTAACATATTCTGTGTTCAAAGAGCATCAAATATTTTACTAAAATGTACTTAATTCTACAACAGCACATACTTTAGATATATAGCTTACCCATAAAGCTGAATATAAAGTTAGAAACATAGTTCCAAAGTACACAGATGTGAATGGTAGTCTTTCATACGAACATAGATGTTTGATATGATTACAAGGTCCCCAGAGTAAAGAAAAACTGAAAAAGTACAATTAGTTAGAATCTTCTAAAATTAACAAAATACATTTTACAGCTAGTTAGTGCATTGTAACTAATAAATTGAATTTTGAAGATGTAATGTATGCACTATATTCATTTGAAATTAAAGAATATCAATATCTTTTGCTGTCAAATATATCATAAGTTCAATTAGTTGCTTATTTGTATAAATAAACAGTTATAACTTTTTTTTTAGGTCAACATTCATACTTTTATTCGAAATAATTTTTAGTGTTACCTACCAAATCAAAAAATATTGAATTTATATGGCCATCAATCTGTATTCAAAATTATATTCATTCAATATTTTTGTTCAAAACTAAGAATTTTAAAAAAATAGTAGAACATAGTTTGAAATAACTTATAACATGTATTTTCCATGTAGAAAATTTAAAGAACATCAGTACATGTAAATTTTGTCAACTTAAAGTAAATAACATGATTAATTTTGAAACAAAATGTGTTTCTTCCAGAATGAAGAAAATGAGAAACTTCAAAAAATTGTTTAGCTGTACAATACATACATTTCATTACCTTTTCTACAAGAGATTTCTTTTTAAATATATCAAAATGTATTCAAATGCATTATCCTAGCACTTGATAAAATATTGAAAGACATTTAAAACATAAAGATTCTACTTGAATTATGAGCCACCAAATTATTAAATGTATTTAGATATTTGTAAAATATTAAATATCTTTAATAAAAAGGTTATAATGTGATGCCCTGAATAATTCAAAACTTACAATTATGCAAATACCTTAAAGCACAAAATAGCTTCATTTTATACAAAATATACTGCACTCCATTTTAAACAAAGATCTAATGGAAACATCACATACCATAAGCAAGTATTTTGAAGTTAAAAGGCAGAATTAAATAATGTAGTTTCAATTACAATAAAGTCCCATTTTTCAAATTGTTATGGTGTTTGGAAAAAGACTGCCAGAATATGAAAATAACCAACTTACAGGAAAAAAGATTAAAAGTTTCCGTTGCATTGCTTTTTCAATTAAACCACTATTTTGCATCCAATGTTTAATCTAAAATTAGACACTGTATTTCACAGATTTCAATAGAATCCAAATAGGACAAAAAGTTTTAACCAGTTAAGTTTAATAACCCTTCATTGAACATCATTAATTTTTTTTTTTTTTTTTTTTTTATAGAATATAGAGAAATACTAGTTGTTAAGGAATAATTATTAGTTGGAGGAAAATAATAACTTAAACTATTTAAAAATCGACTTTAAGTTGAATTGCAATTAATAGCCAATTATGTCATAACTTGCCAAACAAGGAGCCTCTTTTTTTGTCTCATAACCTGCAGTATTTTAAGTTTTAATGAAGAAGAAAACAAGCAATTTTTTTTTTTTTTTTTTTTTTTTTTTGGTTTCTTTTAAAACTGAGCCAAGTTGGCCATATCAGTGAGGTAAATAAATAAATTGTAACCTTATTAAATTTACTGAGCTTTAAAAGAAACAAGTATTAGGAGCCAGAGGAATAAAATCATCGGTTCATTTTGTTTCCTTCTTCATTAAAAATTGAAAAGCAATAGGTTTACAGGAAAAATAAGATGCTCAATATTTGGTGAGTTAAGATATATATGGCTATTAATTTTAATTCAACTCATTCAAAGTAAATTTTTTAACTGTTCTGAACATATTTTCCACATCAGAATACTCTACTAGTATTTCTCAAAAAAAAATCAAAATCAGAGTAACGTTCAATGAGGTTCCGAAATTTACACTGCCTCATCTGCAAGCAAATGAAAAACAAAATTACAAACAATGAAAATTATCCATTGAATAACATGTAAATTGAAACAAATAAAATCAACATAACGAAATGTAATAAATCAGATACCTTCCAATAATAAATAGACTTCCCATAGAATATAACAGGCAAAATTTTCTGGCTTTGAGCAACAATAATGGTGCATAAAATCCAGCCTATGAAATTAAAGACAAATAAACAAAATAATTAAAGCAATGACTCACTGATAATATAACTAAGAGAAAACATCAGCCTAACCCTGTCCCATTGTCCTAATGCTTCAATTTTTCGGAACATAACATATCCAGAAATAATGTGTTAAGAATGTATATTTTTTACTAAATATAACCACAGTAGATCATTTACAAAATTTTAAAGAAAATAGTGATTTTATTATTATTATTATTATCAGTATTGAAAAAGCTTTATAAGCTATATTATATTTATTAAATTTAACATAAAAACAAACAATTGAATTCCTATATAATGTAATATTTTATTTTGTTGTTATAACTAGTAAAATTTTTTACAGGTTTTAAGATAATAATTACATATATTGTGGCCAATGCAAATTATGTATATGGATCAGAAACAGGCTCACACAAAGTTAATTTTTAATAATCAACTATTCTTTGCAAGTTGTTTATTTGTGTAAAGAAATATTAGAAGCCAACTTTAAATATAATACTTAACATTTTGGTGAAAAAAAATGTATTTCCTAAAATATCTTAAGAGAGTAAGATTTTATTGCTAAACTGGTGTATATATGCAAAATTTTTAATATAACATTACATATTTAATATACCTAACTCAGTATTTAACAGAGAATACTATAACAACAAGAACTTTACAAACCAAAATGAAACAGAAGCAGCCCATTAAAATGCAACCCATGAATCCAATTATTCTTTGTTTCTTACTCTGCAAGAAAAATTAATGTTACATTAATTTTCAATGTGATGATAATATTTATATACATTAATATTCATATCTGCTGTTACATTAGTATTCAAAATAATATTAGATTAATAATCAAAATCATATTCTGTTATCTATGTAACATTAATATTTTTGTGCCCTGTCCCCAAACTAGGCTTGGGCGATGTATCGATATGCCGGAAAAAACCGGTATGAAATCAACATCGTCAAACCGGTGTCACTATTTTCTCCAAACCGATACATCGCGATCTCTTTTGACGAGAACGCGATCTCTTTTGACGAGAACGCGATCTCTTTTGACGAGAGAACGATACTTGCCTAGCACTTCAAGGACGAAGAACCGTGGAAACGATTCATGCCCGGTGTTTCTAAAGCACTATAGAAACGTATTGAAACAGTTGACACCGCGCCGTTTGAAACTAGTTCCATTTGCTTTTGCGCGGTACTTCATCGGCAAGCTCACATTGTGCTAATCGTATCCACCCTGCCTTGCATATGAGAGATGTTCCCAATATTGTATAGAAATATAGTGATACCGTCGACATCGGGCCGTTTGAGACGATTTCCATTTGCTTTTGCGGATGCCCGATATTTCATCAGAAAAAACCGTATCATGGTAATTGTATCCACTTACGCATGTGGGATGAGTATTGAAATTGCGAGGTGACGCCAGCAGTCTAGTAATATTGGAGATACCATAAAAGAAGTATTCGATTTATTGTTTGAACATTATTTATGTTGTTCTCTCAACACTTGGAAAACGTTTTGATTTTTATTTAATAGTCATCAGATATAAGACCTTGATGTCTATTTTCGGAATTCAATTGAGCATTTCCTACACTTTTTGTGTTTCATTTTTGATTTTTTTTCCCTTTATTATTTCTCTAACTTGGAAGAAATAAAATATTACACTTTTGTAATTTGCAATCTTTTATATTAACTTCAAGATTTTTTTTATCTTGCTATTATTTTATTTTGCTTTATTTATTAACGCAAGGAGAGTGCACCATTCAGCCGCGGTAATTTATGTCTAGTTTTTACCCAGTTAAGTTAATCTGGTTATTTATTACTATGAGCTGTTTGTTATATCTGCCAAAATCAATGTGAAGTAGCACATGGACAGTTGTTTCTCTAGTTCGTATAAACGATCACATATAAACGATTTTTTTCCATTTAAGTTGAAAGATGTTCTCTTCTGACTGGTAAGTAAATAAATGCTTTATAAATTTTTATAGTTAGTACAATTTGAATAAAGTTTATTTATTTCCATGAGATTAATTACTCAATCCAAAATTTAATTTTTTTTTTTTTTTTAATTTTTTTTAATTGCTAAGCATAAAAGTTTTTTTGGATCGAAAAATGATTTGCGTAAGGACTCCATTTGACTACATTACACTGCTGTCCTTGATACGTCCGGTTCAAATCCAAATTCAACTTAGGTGATATGCTACAGTCAAACCCCGTTAACGTGAAATCAATGGGGCCGCTGAAATTGTTCGCTTTAACCGAATTTCGTGTTAAGTGAATAAATTAATGTTATGTTTTAACTACAGAGACTTGCTTTAACTTCGTGTTAAGCGGGATTTCATGTTAAGCAATTTCGCATTAACGGAGTTTGACTGTTTATTAGTTGAAGACAGGCGATAGGGCCATTACACACATGGGCGCTCCCAGGAGGGTGAAAGGAGGTGCACTTGCCCCCCCCCCCCTCTGCTGGATAATAACGAAGTAAAATTTCCTTAAGATAGAGAAATTGAAAAATCCAGATTAAACCAAAATAAAAAATAACCGGCTCATACTCCTCGGGTGCTTTGTGTATCCCCCTGAAAATAATTTTGTCGCTGCTCATGTTATTTAAAATAACCTTCCATACATGAATTTAATAAAATGTTACAATATATATAGTTAACATCGCGATATATCGTGACATCGTGATGTTTGCTTCCCGATATATCGCGATGCAGAAATGTTAACATCGCCCAAGATTACCCCAAACCATAATGATTTTAGTCAATTTACTCAAAGTTTCTTAACCTGTAAGAAGAATCAAGTGGAAGAACAATTTAAGCCCACTCTTTAGAGGGTTTGGTGATTTTTTCCCATTTCTGGTTACCCCTCCATTGCAAACAATGTTTTGTGGCTAGGATTCTTTTTATTTCTATTGTGCCAACCCCTTAGTCCACACTGTTTGTTCCTTTGCAATTTTGTGATATTTCTTGCTTATGTCTAACCTGCCAATAATGTTGAAGTCTTGTCTAATACCTGACCAATGTAGTAGATGTTTTAGAGTTAACTATGATTTTAGCAAACCTAGTTTTCAGACTACCAATACAGGACCCCCAAAATTTGGGAGAAAAAGTTCTTTGATAATCCCCCGATAGATTGCTAAATAATTCCCTGATTTTACAGCAACCTTTTGTCAAATTTTCCCAGATGTGAAGGTAAAATAGAACACTTATGCCAAAGAGATAATATGCCTTTTTTAAAAAAAGTTTTGGCAGATGAAAAGTTTTAAATTATACTGTAACATGAAACTTTCTCAAGGATTACCACAATTCTCCAGGAGAGTGGTGCCAAAATACGGATAAACGGGGAAACGTACCTTCAATACAATAGAAAAATTCCTGATTTTTGCGAAATTCAAAAAAATTTCCTGACTTTTCCCAGAATTAGAAAGCTCCCTCATTTCCAGGTTCTGTGGCCACTATGTAATATTTTTAACTTTCTACCATAAAAATTAAAAGTGGAAGCCATATAAATGTTATGTAGCTATACAAATTAAGTTATGATGGATCACATTCAACAAAAAGAGAAAAGTTAATAATAACTTTGAACATTTTAATGGGAGTTATGTTGTAATTAAATAAAAGTGTTACATTTATAATTTTAACTTGTATTTTCCCAAATATAAAACTTAGGTCAACTATCCTTACGGGGTGGGTCAAATATACCTATACATAAGGATACTACACAAAAGGATACTTGACCCAAATTGAAGGTTTTTTACATTAATTCAGAAAGATATTCATAAATATTGAATAATACTTAATGATGTATAAATAGACAGTATTTACACACCCATAAGTAATGGGGGAAAAAATCAAAAACTAAAAATTGAGTCAGTATCAAGGTTTAAGCTGTGGGTGCTTTTTTAGCAAAATGCATATGAACTTTCCTAAATGCTAAAATTAGAAAGTGAGGTTTAGTTCTTTTGCTAAAACATTTTGACATAAAATTTGCAAAATCAACAATTGCAAATCAGCAACCTAAAAAAGCAAATTAGCTGAAGGATGAAAAGTATTTTTCCATCTGATAGTACTTGGTATAAAATAGTTTTATATTTAAGGTGAATGTTAATTTTATAGTGAAATGTGTTTTAATTGTGTTAAATGAAACATGGAACTCGTAATCACTTTACCATTTTGCTAAAATTAAAATTGCGATTTTAATTTTTTTGATAAAGAGATTTTGTAGCCCAGCTTAAACACTGGTCAGTATCCGTAGTTCCCCCTATAATACAGCACATATAGAAATCTTCCTCCTATATAATCTTTCGAAAATGGGACTAGTCTGCTTTTCATTGCAAGATCACTTTGTATTATTTGATCTAACATATTTTATAATTTGATCTAAACTGTAATTTATTAGTATTTTTTTTTGGTAATATTATGTTTCGATTATACTTATCTACATTCCATAGAATAAAATTTAAACATGGTGTTATAACAAGTATAATCCTTTAACAACCCATAGGCAACTTCTTTGCCGAGGTTTTTTATTTTAATCACCAAGGTTGGTTGGTTTGAGTTTAACGGCGCAAGGGCAATACTTGGGCCATACTGCGCCACTTAATCACCAAAGGAAAAAAAGTTGTCGATAGTTTTTTACTACTTCTGTACAAAACTTATTGTAAAATGGGAATAATTAAACATATGAGAATCATAATTAAGTACGTAGGAATAAATAAATAGGAATGAAATGTTCTATACCACATCTGTAACGAACTGTGTATATATCCAGAAAACTTTACAAAAAAATAACTCAACTGGTCAACCTATCTTTCTATGATAACTTCCCCAAAAAACTTGACGTACATAAAGAGCATAAATTCATTTCTTCCTCAAAACGAGTACAAAATATCATAAAAGTTTCATAGAATCGTGACCAACTCTTCAAACAAAATAAAAATTATTCCCTTTCTGTGAATATCGAACTCACTAAAGATGTGCAGAATGTATCCTTTTCAGCACTGGTGAACCATGAATTAGAGTTTTTGTCATCAATATCATTTAAACTACTATTTGATCGACTGAACCATGAATCTAAACTCCAGGATCGAAGCAAATTGCTTTTTTCTTCACTTGTTCCAGAATCATTTCTGTTCAAATAATCCTTTAAACTTTTGCTGATGTCAACTGAGCTGCTATCAGGAGCCATAAGAGGCCATGAACAATTATTCTAAAACAAAAATGCGTTTAAAAACCAACACCTAAAACACGACAGCAGAAATTTTTTAATCAGATTAATTTATTTACTATTATCAACTCACTTCACTACATTCAGAATCTCAGAAAGCAAAACGCATTTATGAGTAATATATAAGTGACGTCACAGTTAACTACTACATGACACACCATGAAGATTATTTACTTGCTGTGGTTAATTGCCATTAGCCAAAGAGGATCTTTCAAGCAATTATGTTTTTAATTTGTGTTTGTAGATTTTGCTTTCTCTTGCATTGCACGCGGCTAAAGAAATTCTGGAAACAAGCCTCAATTGATTGAAAAGTTTCCTCTCAAAAATTCTAATCGAGAAACTTAGTTTGTTCATGAAACGACGGAGCATTTATAATGGAAGTCTTTTTCGTTTTGTCTTCAAAAATGTCTTTACTTTTTTCATGAAAACTGACAGGCAAATGAGATTATTCGAAAACATTTTGAAGCTCCTCTCCATTTTACAATCTTGAAAAATTCATCTATGTAAATAATTCATTCAATATCTTCATTTTACTGTTTTCTTTTAATTTACATAAAGGTAGACTGATTTTTTCTTTCTTTTTTTTTTCCTTTCAAATATTTTCTTTTACATTTGGATTTTTTTAAAGAAAATGAGGTTTATGAGATATTACATTGTAACTTATCACACTTTAAGTAGGTCTATATTTAAAATTTGAAAAATAAGAGTCTTCTTTTTCAGCAATTAAGGCATAATTCAAAATTCAAACAAAATGCTCCAAGCAATTAAGGCGTGTTCTCAAATCTGATATTATGAAAGTTTAAAGTATAAAAGTTGTACAGGATTGTCACATGTGCATCACTTTCCAAAATAATTTCCAAAATAATAAATTTTTAATAAAAAGAAATACAAATTTCATCAGGCTAGTAATCTCTAGGATTTAAAAAAAAAATATGTTCCAACAAATCTGTGGGGAAAAAAAATATTCCAAATATATTTCAATCACATATGAGTTTTCATTTTTAGGAGAAAAGTGTCTCTTTAAAAGGAAGAGACAATGTCTGATTAAATTATAAAGAATCAGAACATTTCTGACGTCATCAAGACCATTTTTGTTCATGATTTGTGGAAAGTTTTTTTTTTTTTTATTGATCATGTTTTGATTGATTGTAAAACGGACAAGAACAATCTCTAAGTAATATTGTCCATGTTAGGCGTATAGTGATGTTACATTCCTACCAAATGTTTGATATCATGACTATATCACTGTTTGTGCTGGCCACTTGCATTTAAAATATGCAAAATAAAAATATTATATTAGTGATATTTATTATCTTGTGTCGATTAATAAGGAAACATAAAGATAAATAAATTTAAATTTTCAAATTCAATTCTCAAGAAGCTGGCGTTCCTCCAACTCCCCGCAAGCTGCAAATTGTTCTAAAATATCATCTATGAAATTTTTTTAAGCGAAAGCATTATTGCTGCAGACAACAAGGTCAATTTGCTACAATATGCCATACAGCAGTAGCATTGAGCAATCGAATTCGAGTATTGATTGAGAATTTTGAAACAAATTATTTAATTTCATTACACACCTTATCAAAACAATTTCAATATTTAGAGGCCTCGAAAGTACAATTGTTAACTTGCCTGACAACGAAGTTATTGACGTGGGTTCAAAACTCTGCAATCGAGTCAACCACAGGCTGCTGTTTATTTCTTCCGATGAAATGAATACTATAACTTCGCTTGGGAACTTAACTGGAAAACCAGCGACGAATCGTCCTCGTGTCCTGGTCATCTGTCACTGACATCTCTTGACAAAGGCTAAGGATAGTGCGAGGGAGAATTCACCTTAACCAAGGTCGAAGATTGTTAATACTCATTCTTCTGGTTATGTTCTAGCATACTACAATTTCCCCCCAAGAATGAATATTAATCCAACGCTAAACGGGGGGGGGGGGGAAAGGAAAAAAAAAGCTGTCTTTAAACGTATTAAACGACTGGGATATTATTTAACTTGTATTGGTTTTAGCTTAAAGTAGTTTTAAATATTTGAAAATAGTATTTTCCCCCTTTTGAGAATACATTCATTTATCAATATTTAATATGATGAATTTAAGTTTAGAGAATTAATGTATCTTAATGTAATTACATATTTTCCAGTTTAACATTAAAATAAATTTAAAGAATTGCAAAAAAAAAAAATCCTTTTTCCCCAAGGTTTCAAAAGCATTTCTAGCAGGAAAGGGTAAGAGAAAAGTAGGGTTATAAGGGTCAGCCATAAATATGGGTGATATTAAAATTAAACTTCCTCAACTAAACTTAAGAAGAGATTTCTCTCCAGCCAGATAATCTTCGGGAAATTTTGTAATTTTGTCCACTTTTCCTCAACGAAAGATCAAATATAATGAATGCATCAAGTATTATCGAGCGTGTAATGCTATTTACAAATAAGTGGATTAAAATCAATGCAATTTTTCAACCTTTTGAATTTAGTGACTTTAGTTTTGCGGCATTTGAATCTATACATATGTTTTCATTAAAATGTAAGTTTACTTCATTTAAAATAAGAAAATAAGCTGTTGTAACTCATTTTTTGTAATAGAGGCCAGTACCTCTATGTGGTAGGGGTGCAATTCAATAAAAATAAACTTCATTAGAAATGCAATATTTAACATTTTAGTTTTGATTAGGAACTGTCGTAACATTTAAAAACCTATCCAACATCCCAATTTTATTAATGCTGCTGAAATTTTTATAAAAACTATTTATTTAGTTTTGAAAGTGTAAAGTGAAATTTGTTGAAATTAGTTTCTCTCCCCTAATCAAAAACAATTAACTAAATTTATGATTAAATAATAATTATGTTATTTAATATATTTTCCCAAATTATAGTTAATGACTTGAATATTATTTAATATATTTTCCCAAATTATAGTTAATGACTTGAATATAATTTAATAATTTTCTCAAATTACGAAATTCAACAGTTTTGGCTCGATTTTTTTTATCAATAAACTATTTAGAGGGAAGTGGAAAGAAATACTGGCATGCAGGGGCGTACTGGGACATAAAATCGGCTCGGTGATTTTAGATTTATGCTGGCCCAAATTTTCAATATATAATCATTAATAAAGTTTTAATAATTATTGTTAACAAAATAAAAGAATTCCACTGATTAATAACTAATTTTAATAATTAATACTTTTTATTTAACAATTAATTTTAATAATTGAATGGTTTTAATTAGTTTAATCGTATAAAATGTTTTCCGTTTCTACTAGTATTTATAGTTCCCTTGAGTGAACTTGGTTTCCATAAAAACCATCGATAGTTTCTTGTAAAAACTAAAACAAATAAATCGAAAATAAAGAATGTCCATATATAAAGCTATAAATGTATTAGAAAATGACATACGAAATGACAATATATATTTAACCTTAAAAGTAAAACAAAAAGTAATAAGGAGTACTCTCTCTCTTTATAAAATAGTCTATCGGTGGCTCTATCCGTCTGGCTTTACAGAAAATGACTCCCAATATTCATAAAACTTCGAATTGATAAACATAAGTAGTTTTGACCTTTTAATTGTGCTTTTGATAAACAGAATGTTAAAAAAAAATTATAAGTTTTTTTTTTAAAATTATTATTATTTTATTTTTTTTATTAATTTTTAAAAAAATTATAGTGTTTTTACAATGTGACTTTTAATAGTCAAATAGTCATAGAGTTCTGAAAATTTCAAAAAAAGTAATTATTACCATCTAATTTTGATTTTGACAAACATAATGTTGAAATTTTCATTAGCTTTTTTTTTTTTTTTTTTTTTTGATTATTAATTTAAATTATCTACATGTTAATATAGGGTAATGAAATTATTGTATAAGTAAAAAAAAGTTGATTTTTTTTTCTGTACGTTTTGGAACGTGCTGAGTTAGAAAAAGTGATTTAGAAGAAATGTCTGTGATCAGCATAACTCATGAAAAAATTGACCTACGATATTCAACTTTTTTATACGAGTTTGTGGTAGCCATGGAGCATGGAACTTGTCATCAAAATTTTCGTAAAAATTGGCCATGCGCATAAAGTAACTGCATTGAAAAATATATTTTTCAGCATTTGCCACCTCCGATATTTTTCTAGAAATGCGAAAAAGGCGTGAAAATTTGAAATACGAATGTCTTTAATCTAGAGTTCTCTTCCTTGATCATCACCTATCAACTGATTTTGCTCTGTTTCATTTACAAGAAAGAATAATGTAATATTTATAGATAAACTTATCACCATATTAGCCGTTTTGCCAGTGTTATTTTTCTTGCCAATGCATTAATTACATACAAAAATATAGCCCAACTAGCAATTTTTTTAAAAACAATAAAGAAAAGAGAAAACAAAAACTTTAAATTACACCAATTCATATTCAATTTGAATGCAATGGTCAGTACTAAGTGTAATTGAAAGTTATGCGAAATTTTCCACACCCCCTAGGTTTTTTAATTTTTTAAAAATTTTTTTGCAAAGTGACTTCCATTAAGCATATTACTCTAAATTTCAAACATAAGTAATCTTAGCCTTCTAATTTTGCTTTTCACAAACAGCAATAAAGGCAATTTTTTTACAAACAGCCTGGTTCGCAAAGCGTCTACAATTGGGACTTATGCTCAACGTGGAGCCATGCAACTAGTGCGATTATACAGCGTGTCCCTGTATAACCTGGCCGACCTTTATTTTCTACAACGTTGGTCCTAGATGCCTAGTTCCAATTGAAGAAATGTTTTAAATCGTTTAACTTAATAGTTTTTAAGTTAGCAAAGAGATTAGTATAAAAAATACGGATTGTAAATTTTTATACACTCCCCATTTCCCCCAACTCATATTTAGAAAAATGTTGCCCATGAAAAAACATTTCAAATAAAAAAAATTGAAATTATTTCGACCAATAGCCACGGTGTTATTGGAGTTTAAAGTTTTACCGCTATTTGGGTGGCCCGTACATAAATTGAAATGAGAAAATATAGTCTGATCGGAATAAGAGCGAGCTTCTAGACTAGGTTTGATTATGGCAAACAAGTTGTTGTTCATCGCCTAAAACATTATGATTTTTGACTAGAAACTGCTTTGAAAAAAAATTACTAATTTTACAACACATAATAAACAGCAAACAAACTTATAAACAATTTTAATTAAGTAATTTCAAATAATAACATAATCAGAAAGCAGCGCTTTTTGTTAACATAAACAAAAACAAAAGGTAATAGAAATGAACAAAGTGAAAAGGATAAATAACTTTTTCTTAATTACATATGCTCGAAATGTTTTCCTTCGACTAAAATACCTAAGCGCACACGTGATTCAAATTCATCTTCAAAAATTTTCAACATTACAGGCATAATATACCTGGTAGCGGATAAAATACGATTCGGAAAATCTAATATAGACTCGTCTTTTTTTTTTTTCATAGACCTTGCTTTTCAAAAACCACATCTTTTTAAGGTCTGAAGGTTTGCTAAAACGACATGGTCATCCAGAAAGTCAGATAATGGTCCCTGTAACAGGTTCGAATACTTTTTACCTGTTAATGTATCAGCAAAAAAGAAAGGTCCTACTAACGCTTCCTTCCATATGCCACACCAAACATCAACGGACCATCGCAGTTGATGCTTGTTTGGACGGATTACATGGTTTTTTTTCAGGGACCAAAAGTGTGTGCTATGAATATTTACTACCCCAGTTCTTAAAAACGTGCACTCATCACAAAATAGAATGTTATTCACAAATAATGAATCTAATTCTAGCTTGTTCATGAGGAAATTTCACAAATCGTCTATTTTCATCCCCGTGCAAAAACTCTTGCACCAATCGCGGGCGATAAGGATATGCACCGTGCCGGTTTAAGACTCTCCACGCATGGGTTTTTGAGTATCCACATGCTTCACTAATGTCCTTGACACTGAATAAGGGAAAGCAACAGCATAGCCCAAAATACCACTCTTGAATTTCCGAATCGAGGACGTCTTCCTATGCTACCCGTTTCTCGCAAACGCTTTACAACAATTTAATTGCATATTGTCTTACAGCCTCTCGCCCATTTCGATAACATAGTAATATTACAGAATAATTTTCCAAACGCAATTACTTTTTCTCTGTATTTCATTTTGTGTACATGCCCTTAAAATATGTTAATGACCACGTGTGTAAAGTGGTATAAGTCACTAAATTCCATTTTTCAATCTCCATGAATATCGGTCATACAAATTTCGATTCTTTTTTGTTTGAAATGGTTTTTCATGGGTAACATTTTCCTAAATATGAGTTGAGGGAAATGGGGACCATATAAAAATTTACAATCCGTAAATTTTATACCAACCCCTTTCCGAACTAAAAAAACTATTCAGTAAAAATATATTAACGATTTAAAACATTTCTTCAATTGGGACTATGCACCTAGGACCAACGGTGTCGAAAATAAAGGTCGGCCAGGTTATACGGGGACACGCTGTATAATTGGCTGATGAGAATGTTTGGGATTTCAATTATTGGGCTTTAAAAAAAAAAAAAAACGTTCAGGAAGGCCACTACTTATATTAAAATTAAAAAAAAAAAAAAAAAAAAAAAAACCCTTTCTGACCGGCCCATTTTTCAAAGACACTGACCGGCCCGGTGATTGCACCGGACAACCCTATGGCCAGTACGGCCCTACTGGCATGTTGTAATGCATGTAGTTAGCATTTGTCAAGTCTTCCTCTTGATCATAAAGATAGCAAGAACGCTTTTTCAAGGAAAGAGGAAAGAATCCATGGTAAGAGTACTTGATAAAACCTATTATATTTTGTAGTGCAGTGGTTAGAAATATTGGTTTCGTCATGAAATAAAATTCTTTTGTATATGTGGTTATACAGAAACAAATATGGTTAACAGCCAAAATGTAAAAAGGTGCCAGCCGTACTCATAGACTTTCTAAACTTTGCCGGATGTGCATAGATTGCAAAACTAAATTTTCTTGATATAATTTGTGCCCGTAAAAATGTAGTAGTAAAATCGAAAACATTTATGAAAAAATATTATTTTGTAAATGTTACTGTGAAAGACCGATATTAGGCAAACGTCAACTTTCTTCGGTGAATGTTAACATTCACATAGACGATTGATAGATGTCCGAAATATTTGATAAATATCCTTATTTCTCACTTACAACGGAAAATATCGACATTCACCATACACTGATGATGAATGTTGAATAAAAGATGTCGTCCCACTTGCGCGATTCACATTTGCGTGAAGTCACATTCACATTTCCGTCAAACGGACGGAATTTGTACCAGATCACAATTCATTATGTTGTGATACCGCTTACTAGACCGCTACTACTTAGAGAGTTTTACAGTACAAAGTAATAATAAAAAAAGAGATTTTGGGGTTGAGATGCCACAAAAGATTGCCCGAAAGAGGTAGGGGTATTTTTTTTCAGGTTTGATTGGCCGTAAGAACAATGAAATAGGTCATCATTTTTCCTTTTAGAGTGCAAAGCGAGAGCACACCTTATTTTTAGCGAGTTTTACAGTACCATGTAATTAAAAAAAAAAGAGAGAGATTTTTAGGGTGAGATGCCCCAAACAACTGCCCGAAAGTGTTTTTTTTTTTAAAGCTTTAATGGCGGTAAGGCCAAAGAAATAGGTCGCACTTTTTCCTTTTAGAGCGCGAAGAGCGCGCACATCTTACTTTCTGAAGCTTTTAGCAAGTGATAAAAAATATATATATTGTGGAAGGGGTTAAATATTTGTAATTAATGTAAAAGTTCAATGAAATTTTACCCAATATAAATTATTTTTTTTTAAATTTTAATTGCTTAAACTATTTTTCAGTCATACCCCTCCCGTGAGTTTTAAACGATGGTTAGATCACAAACAGAGAGAACACCTGCATATCCAGTCCTACAAAATGTGATCGGGCAAGCGTATATTTTCCTCCCCTTCGCGCAAACGGGAATCGCGCAAGTGGGTATATTTCGAATATATATATATATATATATATATTTACGTTTTCAAATCATACTTTATTATTAAAACGTAATATGCTATTTGTCAAAATAGGAGAAGGCTTAAATAACAGTGCATGTAAATAAACCTTTGAACTTAAAACGAACAGCATATTATAAACGAGAAAAGAAAATAATACCAATAATAAACTTATTTAATTATGTGGTTGACATTAAACAATCTTTTTTATGCATGGAATGCAACACTGTTATAAAAGTTCTTTGTAAAACAGATGTTTTTAAAATGTTATTATTTTTTTTTTACCAAATAAATCATTTTAAACGTTTTGTGAAGTAAACGAGAAATTAGCAAAGAAGTCTAGAAAGATATCGCTCTTCAATTTCCATTTCGACGAAAGGAAAATTAAATTCCTTTCGATGAGAATTCGTATAATATCATCTTCTGATTGAAACCTCTCGTACTTAAAAAGTAATCTTCGTCGCACTTCCATTTTAAACGCTGTTTTGATATCTCTAACTTAATACTTCGTTACCTCGTTCACTCATGGAAGAGAGTAAAAAGAAAAAGTCCGCAGACTAAATGCTTCTTCAATACTTTAAAATACATAAATAAACAAATTAAAAAATATTTAATTTTTAAAAGTTTTAGTTTTCTTTTCATTTGTATTGTGTTTTGTATTAAATTATAAACATGAGAGTATTAATAATATACATGTGTTGCTTGTTATATGAACTATATTAGAATAATATCCTGCGTATGTGTATATATTTAAATATCACTGGGAAAAAACTTTGCCGCTCTTTCCCAACATGTAGTCCGGGAAGAGGTCAAAATTGCCTCCGTGGTGTTGCCAAAATTTGAATACTATATAGATGCAAGAGTTTTAAATTAAACCGCATCTGTCGCATCATCAGATAGTATATTTTATAAATTAGACTTAGAGTAAAAACGTACTAAGTCCAACTTCAAATTTTGCATGAGTACAAAAGCTTTCTAATAAGAACAAATAAAATGAACTAAAAATATTGTTGATCGTTAAATAAAACGATTATTATTATTATTTTAAGTTTTCAGAAATATAACTTTTGTGGCATAGCACTTTTCTATAAAAAATTTCAAATTGTAAGTTACAGTCCTTAATAAAATTCTAGTAAATAATATAACTAAGCACATTTTTTTTTTTTTTTTTAAGATAAAGTGATACAAACATACTTTTAAATTTACCTCAGCAAAAATGTAATTTATTTATTAGATTAGAATGTAACTTATTTATTAGCAAAGAACTTTGGCAAAATTAAACTTGGTATATTCAGTGTTTTCAAGTTCTTGTAATTAAACATAAATTGTAAATTAATTAATTTCAAATGATTGAAAAAGTAAAATAAGAATTTTAAAGGAAAAACATAATTAATGATACAATGAAATATTACAATTGAAAACACTCTGTAGTCGTCTTTAAATTTAAATCATGAGGAAAATCGTCATAATACAGAGTTGGCAGAGTAGTTTTTAAATGTTGAACATCTTCTAACTTTACAGTTGTGATATTCTTTTCTGATTGAGTATCTTTAATTGATTCTCCTGCAAAACCACAGCATTTGAATTTCTTTTTTGTGGTATTGTATGCCAGATATAGGTCTTCTCAGTTTAAAAAAACATTTCTCCAATTTGTGAATACTTCAAAGAATGAATATAATTAACCTCTATCACGACAAAACATAAAATGGAAAATAGAAGAAATACTTTAATACATCTCAATTTAAAGAGATGATACTCATTTTATATTGATTATTTAATCTTAATGAAAGAGTGTCAGAAAGAGTTTGAAATTGAATTACGCTCAGGGGTACTTTTAATAGTATTATTTTTTTTAATGCAAAGCATAAAATTAAAGTCAACCTAATTCTGGGCTTGTACTTTGGACAATGTAAATAAGGATAATTTCATACGCGGAGGTAGTTCAGCTCACATACGCTTATCATCCATCAAAGGAGGATTAACAAGAACTTTTCGGGTAATTTATCAAGCACTTAAAATTCATAAAGCTCTCTAAAACATCGTCTTCCACCAAAAACAATTTCCAATGGACCCGGGCTATCCATCAAGACCATAGTTCCTTGGCAGTTGAAACAATGAGGGAACTTTCCTGAAATGGAGATAGCTGCGGTGGAAGACTGTTCGAAAGGTTTTCCCGCGGAAAAGATTAGTCGTCATGGTTACCAAGTTGTTCGACGTTTCTTTTTCTAGGATTAAAGGGGAAATGAGTCGGCAGAAAATAAAGTGATGAGATTATCCTCTTTTTTTTTTGTAATCCTATTTTTCGAAACTTATTTAAAAGTTAATGATAAAATAAAAAATGGCTATTGTTCGTTTCAGTGATTTGTGCCCATTTTTTCTATACGCAGTTCGTTGCTTTTTAGAAACCTTGTTTACGAAATAATAGGACACACAAAATAGATATATTTTATTGTGGAACCTTTTATTTTAGTCGTTGGTAGGTCTTGGGTAAATATGAATCGAATTGTGATCCCCAAATTAAACCTGGTCACAGTAAGCAAAATCTTTTGGCATTTGTAGTCCACAATACATAAACATAGATAATATCACATAATAGGATTCATATTCTACTAAAGTTAATAAACAGGTTCTAACACGCTAAATTTCCCTAATATCCTCCCTGAAAATAAAAAATAACAGCATCAAAATATTTTGGTAAAAAGTAAACAGTGAATAAAAAAAAAAATGTTTGTTCATAAGGAGAAAATTTTCAATTTTTGAGTTTTCGTCATTGAAACATAGAAATAACTCAAAACAATTTCAAAATTGAATTTTTTTTAATTTAAACTTTATGTTTCAATCTTTTGGTAATGATATATCATATAATGTAACAGAACTTTATTAATGACACACATTTTACTTGTGTTCCTCTTTTTTACCTTCAGAATTCGATTTAAGTTTATAATAATCCCACTATAATAAGTTTATAACAATCCACTATAATAAGTTTAAAAGAAAATAGCAAGTATTTTAAATATTCTATCCTCAGCACATTGTTTTTAACGCTTTCAAACACAATAAAATTTTACGAGAATTTCTCTTATCAAATGTTTGGTAATAAAATAAAGATCGTAAACTTTTAAATATAAATAACTAAAAATTATTTTTGCACTTTTTAAAAAGACGCGGAAAGGAAATTGGCTCAAATACAAAAGAGATATTTTCAGTTGATTAACAAAAGGCTATAAAATAACTTAATTTCCCTTTTCATGACTCTCTTTGAAGATACATTCTTAAATTTGTGAGAAAGTAATATAAATGAAATACAAGTCCTCTTTGAGTTAGAATTTTCTTTGCGCGTTCAAAAATTTGTTTTAACAGTCAATGCATCCTACAAGCACTTTAAAACATGAGCTATTTATTTCAAAAGTTAACTAACATTTTAGAAAGTATTTCCACGATTAGTATTTTGGATGAGGATGGAAATTTCTTAAAGATATATGTGCATTTCTAATGATTGTATTATAAATTACTCTGTTATTAAATTTCCAACTCAATGTAAAAAATACAGATTTGTCTAAAAAAAGAAAGGAAATTTATAATAAAGTTATTATGATACATTTCCTTTTGAGTACTTTACAAAGATGAGAATCAATAATGTAAAGAATTGCAAAAGATTGTAATATTGAAAAAGTGAAATGTCTAAGTCAGAAGCCTAGTCTTGTTTCTTTTCTTATTGAAAAATTTTCTTTGACTATACTTCATTTTCTTTGATTAAATATTTATACTACATTTTGCTGCATACTTTGGGTCAAATGCTCTTATGATCGTAACTCCAGGCCAACATTTAAATTTTTCCTACTTTAATTCAATATGTGACAAAAAACGCAGTTTGAGTTTTGTCACGGATGTTAACCAAAGTGGTTTTCTCTAACACATACCGCAAACATTTTGTTGCAAAAATATCTCCCTTCCCCCCAATCTGGTACTTGTCAGACATCACTGTATCATTCTCCCGTGACTCAAAAGGTGATAAAAACGAAGGTCTCTCTCTCCAGCAGCCATTAACTCTTTCTCTTCGTAGAAAATACGTGCTTCGGCAGACAAGTTTCAGGAAGTGCGAGGCTTGTAGCAATGCATAATTTGACCACAAAACCAGATAACATCCAGCGTGGGCGAGCAGTGCTCGAAATGTCCTGGATGATACACATATCAAATTTAACTCTGAAATAAGTATTGCACTTGTTAGGAAATTTTAGTACGTGGGAAATACATTTTTAAGGCTGATGAAATAATTATACACTATTTGCCGACGTGCTATTTGGGGGCATTGATGCAGATTTCAGGATTTAATTTCTGCCTGGTCATATGGGATATGAAAGCTGAACCATTTTTTTTTAAGAAGCCTACATTTAGTTTTTAAGAAAAAAATATTTATTTTCATTTGTGTTGCGATGGTTTAAAATTGCAGTAATAAATTCTCAGAATTTACATCTTCAAAGAAGAGGAAATATTTGTAGTTTCTAATTCCTTTTATTATTTTACTTAATTGCAAAAGTTAGAGCAATCCAAAGGGGAAAAAAGGAGAATTCAAGAAATGTGGGGAATTTATATAAGATATCATCCAAGAGGGCGACTTCTAGCTATTGACTGAAAATTTATTTAATACAAATTATATTTTATTAATATAAATTATGATTTATTATTAAACATTTTATAAACTATTGCCAGAATTTTCAGTTATAAACGAGGGGAACGATATTTTTTAGCTTCTATTTATTATTTTAGTTAGAAGAATCAATCATAGAAAAACGGATAATTTATCATTGTAATCCAAAATCATTTAAGATTGCAGTACTATTTCCGATAAGTAACGAAACCTTAAAAAACATAAAAACTTTATATTTTTTATCTTTCAAAAAATCAGTCCATGAATTCCCAAGATACTTTTTAAAGAATTCATATATTACATAAGAACTAGAATCACGTGACGTTAAGATTCCAACAAGGCTTCATATCTGTGTGGTATGGTGGTATTTCTATGGGTATTTCATAACTTGCCTTCATAGCCTCCTCACACTAGCCTACAACATAAATACAGGTTTTTTTTTGTTTTTTTTATTATTAATTTTTGTTTTTGTTTTTTTAAAGTTACTCAGTGTTAAGGGTAATATGTTCACAGTACAAAGATGGTTCTTTTTTTGGCAACTTTCCTCGAAATCTAGCATTGAACGGTCACGAGACTGTCACTGTTATATAATATACGAACCCTGATGTTTTTAAATTGTTGCGTTTGAGTCTCACAATTTTCTCACAGCGTTGCCAAAAAGAAAAGCATTCCTAACGGAAATTGCATGACTCGTATGATGTCTTCTCGAAAGAACGATAACTCAAGTAAAAGATAAAATAATAACTACGACTCCCACTCTTCATCTAACACAAGTTACATGAAATATACGCCTGGTAACAAAACTAGCATCACTCGTACGACTTCCGTGATAATTCCTGATGAATATGGCCTTTCTTTTCTCGACTAATTATGCGTTTCATTACTGGGCTACGTTATTATGGGTTCTTCTTTATGAACATCTTGCGAAATTGTTCAGTTGAGAACGGAACAGTTTAGAGAAAAATAATTGCAACTCCGTGGGTGTGAAACGATGTGTTTCATTGCTATCGCTTTTTACGCAAGTTACATTGTCAAGAACAGATTTGGTTTAGTTAAAGTAGTTTGGAGTGAGGCACGTTTGTGCTCACGGATTGGTTTAAGAACCTTCAGGTACTGCGTTATGGGTTATTTCTGAAGGAAAAATGGATTATATAATGATAGTGCAAATATATTTTTTGCTGTTGGTAATTGAATAGAAATTGTTCAAAAACATTTTTCTGACCAAAACAGAGAATTTTGTTCATCCATGTGAAAATTGATGATGTACATAATTATGAATGTTTTCTGAAACTAAGATAACGTTGGATCCAAATTTAAATTCATAGATTAAAATTTTTCTCCATGCGCACCTCTCCATCTCAAAGAGCAAAAACTATTGGATTTAAAAGTATTACACATTTGTAAAGAAATCTTTGGAAACTCTGATATACATATATATAAACAGCGAGGAAATATCGAAAAAATAATAATAATTTCTTTTAGTAAATTGTACCATAATGTTGACCATGTTATATGGATTCTTTAAAAAAGAATCACAACTCGGTTTAGTAAAACAGCAACGCGTGGCTAATTTAATTTAGTTAAAATGATGTTTTTTAATTCCTCTTTTTCTGCCCCTAAAAGAAAAGATACTATGAAGATTATAGTAGTATAAGGACTATGTCACTGGCAACTCATGAGGACTTGTGACTAATCACAAAGTTCTATGATGTTTTTAAAGGTGTCTGTTGGTGATGTTTTGATGTCTCATAGATAAATAATCCTCTACATAGAGCCTTCTCTCAACAAGTGCCAAAATTTAAAAAAAAAAAAAAAAAAATATCTTCGATTTTTAAACAAATAACATAATTTGCAGTTGTAAATAAACTATTAATTAAAATCGTAGGACTTAGCATTTAAATTAGTACTTCATTTATCAATTTTGGTTTTGTATAAAGGAAAAAAAAAAGGATCTTCACAAAGGAACGCCGTTCATAAATAATGTAATAGATGTTTTTCAACGTACATGTATGAAATTTTAGACTGACAAAAAAATGAAACATTCTACATCGAAAGACGTGACGGACTGAAAAATATGGATTCGTATTGAATTTCTAAGAGATTTTGCTTAAACTTGCAGAAAACCTTTTAAAATTTTTTTATGCAGAACTGAAAAAAATTGTAAACCAGACACACGGATGCAAATACTTTTCATCCTAAGGCTTTTTTTTAAACCGGACGAAAATACTGTCATTTTTCGGATTTTTATTATTGTGAACAACAACACATAGTAGAAATGTTGTGCATAAAGAATAAATTTTTTATCGAAAATAAATTTTTAAACAACAAATTATTGATAAAAAGAATATTACTACGAAGATAAAAAGAAGTTAAAACATGTTACATCCTTTAAATTAAAAAAAAATTAAAACAAATATAATTATTTTTCTTCTTCTGCGCTTACTTGTTTTCATAACTACATTTATGAATACCTCACCTCTTATTTTTCTTTTCTGAAGTTTTTATTTGCGATATATAGAAACCAATAATGCTATAAATTCTCGGAGTCATAAACTTCCGTTTTGAATTCTCCGATATTTTTAAAGGAAGGTTCGAGCACCTGAATTATAGATGATATTTGAATAGAATTTATTTTTAGAACTATTTCTCAGATGATTTTTTTTTTTGGGGGGGGGGGGGGGGAAATGGATTTCTACTAAAAGGATTGAGATACATAGCACGAAGAAATCCGTTTTTCTATTTTATCTAAATAATAATGTTAAACATCAAACCAATCTTTGAAAGATTTTTTAAAAGCTATAATTCGACTTTCCGAATTCCTGTGGTAATAATTTTAAAGAGTACAAGAGTCAGGAATAAATTCTTTAAAGTTTTGCATGAATGAATTTGACTTGTTTATTATTATTATTTTCATTTTAGAGAAATTCCAATAATTGGAAAAGTTCTTTGAAATAAGAAATTTATTAAAGGCTTTCAAAGTTTATATATCTTGAGCTCATGAAAATATGCATCTAAATATAAATTGAGATTAATACTTTGTTGAAATAATTTTTAGTTTATTTCTTATGAATGGTGTTCGCAAAAAAGCTTCATATCAAATGAAATAGAATTTCATAAACAGTATTCGAATTAAAATTTATTGGAATTCTTATGAAGACTTTTTTTAATATGTAATTTCTAAAGTGATATTCCAATTTGATAAGATCGTATTAGTTTCTAAAAATTAATTATTTCTATTTTATTTGTAATAAGGAATTAATAGTTAAATTAGAGCTCTTGGAATTTTGAATAAAAAAAAAAAAAGAATTATTACTATTGAACGCTGAACAATCAATTATAGTTTTGGAGATAGCTGATTCAGCAAAATGTGGGCGTAATTTAAAAACAAGTCAAAAGATGGAAATTACAAGAAACAATTTTGAGCCTAATATGCTTAATTCCAGTTTCATTAAATTTTATTTTGAATATTTTCAGAAGAGAATCTATCCACAAAGCGTAAATTAATATTGAATGGAATAATACAGCGCTTTTAATTTCATAAATAATATTTTAAGTTCTAAATAAAGAGACGTTTTTATAAATTCAAATTCCAAAAATAATCAAATTGTAGTTTTAACATTTTTACTTTCAATTACCCATATGTATACATAGGGTAATGGAAGTATAGTATTCGGTAAAAAAAAAAAAAAAAAAAAACTTTGGCATTTCTCCAAGTTTTGGATCATTCTGATTTCAAAAAGTGATCTAGAAAAAAAGTGTGTCTTTGTGTACGTGGTCAGCATAACACCCGAACAAATTGACCTATGATGTTGAAATTTGGTGTGCAGGTTGGTGATGACACAAGAACCTACCATTTAGGTTTTCTTTAAAATCGTGCATGCGCATAAGGTAACTGCCATTGAAAAAATCATATTTTTCAGTAATTGCCAGAAAACGGCTCTAACGATTTTGTTTAAAATCGCTGAAATACCTCTTAAGGTGTTTTAAACATCCCCACCTCCGAAATTCTCGTAAAAATGCTTTAATGGCTAAAATAGTTGAAAAATGAATGCCTTTAGCTCAGAGTTCTCTTTCCTTGAACAAAACTTCATCAACGATCGTTTTTTCTTCTCTCCTCAGTTTCACTTATAAGAAAGGATAATACAAGAATTATCGAAAGCCAAAATCATTATTTTGGCATTTTTTTAAGACCCATACAATAATTATGGCAAAAAATATCGCCAAACTGACCATTTTTGCTAAATGAAGGATGAAAACATAAAAACGGGGAATGACACAAATCCGCGTCAGTATAGTATTGTTATTGAAAGATGTGCGATGTTCTACCCCCCTAGTTAATTTATATGTCTATTGAAATCTACAATTTATTTTAGTATGCAAGTATGGATAGAGTTTTAGTAAAGGAATTATTAACGAATAAATTATTGAATATACAATCCGCCAATCATTTGTACTCATTAATCAATTGCTGACTATAATTAACTTAGAGTGAAGTAATTCTCTATGCAACTACCGAGGAAAGTCATACTCAATAATTTACTTACTTTTGTGGATTCAAATAATTTTCCGAGTTTCAAAAATTTTTTCCCCCATGTTGCATACAATATTTTTTATAATCACGAGCAAAAAATATATTTTAAATACATATATTGATTAATCTTGGCAACTCGAGTCAACGAATTTCTTTAGAATATATGCCATTTCAATGCCAAGATTCCACGATATTTGAGCACGATTCGTGCCCACAAGTGCGAAAAAGTTACTTTCCCGCAATCCTCACTAAAAAGTGATACTTTTGCCGCTATTTTTTATTCAAAATGATTTTAACTAGGGATATAGAACATCCCACAGCTTTCAATTGCACTATAATACTGATGTCAATTTGTGTCATTTACCTTTTTTATATTTTTATCATTCATTTAGAAAAAAATGGCCTGTTTGTCGATATTTTTTTGCGATACAAGTTGTGCGTACAGTTGGAGCACAAAATTTCTTTTGCAAAAGAGCTAAAAATTATAATGTTCTTTTTAGAAAAATGCTAAAAGGGTTAATAAGTTACATCACCCATGATGCTTAATCTAAAAGTATAATTAATAATTAAACAATTATTTAAAAAAAATATTCTTAAATACAAAGTTTATTTTGTACCAAATCAATAAGACAAGTATTTTTCCACTTTCAGATTGTTTGTTCTTTTGGTTCTAAATGGTAATCTTAAAAATTTTCTTTCTTAAAGTTTTAGCAAAAAACTAAATACCATTTTTTAATTTTAACATTCAAGAATGTTCTTCAGCATTTTGCTAAAAAAGCACCCACAGCTTAATCCCTGTAAGAGAGCAACGTACAGTATTGGTTCAAATTAAAGAAAATGTAGTAGCCTTAAAACCACATTTTCTAATCTCTATTTTAAACAATAATGCATCCTTTTTTAAAATAAAATTATGATATTAGTGATAAATGAAATGTAAGAATTAACCAAAACTTATATTACATCAAAGATCATTAGGTATTTGATTTGAGTACGATTGTGAACTCACACATGGAAAAAAAAAGTCGCATTAAGAGGTCGTTTATTTTCAAAAATATTATTTTCTGTAAATGAATGGAATCAAATACGATAAAAAGTAATCTACATTAATTCGAGACTTTTATATGCCACCTTTATTCCTTTCTTTAATCAACCTTCGGTTAATCAAACACAATTCAAAGAGAAGGAAATTTGCAATTAGTGATGAAGTGATGTAATTAACGTGTTATTATCATCACATGTCCTTGACCACGTGATATAGTTTGAAGTGTTAGCTAGACACTTGGTGAAACACTGTCGGTAATTAAGAGAAAATATAATTAAAGGAATTTTCGGATGTGTCTTTTTAAGGAAGGACGTCTGTAAGTATAGGCTGAGGTTAATTGGTTTTAGACGAAAAACAAGAATTCTTTTAAAAATAAATGTAATGATAGATACATAATAAATACGGGTTTTAGGATGAAACTTTTTCAAATATATAATTAAAAAAAAAATTTAAAAGAAAGAAAAAAAAAAACTACTATAAAAACAAATTTATGATCGGTTTTTTAGGAATATATTTGTCAGTTGATGATGTATGTATATTTTAAAAAAGTAATGTTTAAATTTAAAATGTAGGTGCACTTGCTCTAATATGATGGGTTTTAAATGTACCGTAACTGTTTACAGTTTATGTATGTTTGTAGGATTTTTTTTTTTTTTTTTTTTTTTGTACAAAATTATCTACCTGTGAAATAATTTGGTTGGTTGGTTGGTAGGAGTTTAACGGCGCAAGGACAACACGTGGGCCATACTGCGCCAAGTCTGTAGAATTTGTACTGATAGTTTGTGCCTTAACCCACTGGAGGTATATATGCGTCATTTGATCCTCAGTTTTTCCAGCAATAGACAACATTTTAAAATTTATAAATAAAATTTTAAATAAAATATTTTTTTAAATTATTTTTATTAAGATGATAGTTTATAACCTATCTAAAACAAATGAATGAAAATTTTGTTTAAAAAAATTATGCACTTGAATTAGAAATATAATTTAAAAATTATTGCATGGAAAACAACTATAGAATTTCGCACATTCCCTGGACCGTCAATGGGTTTAAAAAAACATTTTATACAATACAGCCAAACGTTCCCACTTAAGCAAACTCTCAACTACAGTACTTTTGGTTAATTTATGGATTTTATGTTTTGTTTTTGCTAATAAAGAGATTAAATCCAAATGAAAGAAAACGTTAAGAATTTTCAAAATCCGTTTTAGTGCTCCTTTTTAAATGTTTTTCGTATAATTGTATGTTAACATTTTCATTTCAAGATATTCCCTCTTTTAGCAAGTTTTTTTTCTTTAATATGCTTTATTTCACTTTGTTGTTTTATATTTTTCAATTATTTTTGCATTAACTTTTGTTAAATTTCTACATTACATAAACTTAGAGTTTGTATTTATATCTATGGAACTTTTACCCAATTTCGTCTTCAGACATACTTAAAATAATTTTAAAATCAGGTAACTATAAATAAAATTTAACTAAATTTTCAAATTTCTAATTTTTCTCTGCAAAGATACTCTTACTAAAAGTTCAAAATAGTTACTAATTAATAAAATTGCTATAAATTAAGGAATTTTAGGAAGATTTTTCCTAGAATATTTATTATTTCACTATTTTATAAATTGATAAATAATGAATGATATAACAGTTGAGAAAATAATGAGTATCAAAAAGAGGTCACAAAAAATTCATTCAACCCTTTTTCTTAGTCAACATTCCATAAAAAAGGGTCTTCATATTTATAAATTCCATTCTTTGAAAACACTCTCTTTTTATGTAAATGGAGTCCATTAACCCTTCCAAGAGATCTTCTCCCTTAAAATATCGTCTGGCATCATCGGTGTAACGCAGCGGAATGAGTTATGCATTTGAAAATGGAAGAGATGTCAAACCAACATGATCTATCAAACACGTTATAATAGTGAAAGAGATTAACTCAACATCCATTTGGAATATTACATATACTTAACTGAACTTTGAAACTTAAAATTTAGATGCTTTTAGATGCTTAAATTATAATTATTCCAGAACATTGATTTAAGTTAATTTCTTATTTTTATTTGTTAGTCTGTACTCTGTTGTTTTATAAATTATTCTAAAACTTCGTTTCGAATAGAGAATTTATGTTCGGTATTTTAGAAAGAAGTATCATGGACTAACTGACAATTGGAAAGTTTTCTGATGTGTGAAATTGTGAACATTTACATGCTATTTAGGCAGGCGCGGATACAGAAAAGAGAGATGGTAGCAACCATTTCTTTCAAGAGCTTTAGAAATTGTTAGAAACACAAAGAAGAAGGGGATATGGGAATAGGAGACACATATAAAAATATAGTAAAAAAACAACAACAATAATGCTCTTTGGTAACTTATGGCTAACGAAAAAAGAGGACCAAAGTTACACTATTTTTAATAGTTTGAAAACTTGAAGTTAAATCTAAGAAAATGCTAAAAAGTCTAACATTCATAAATAAGCATAGATGATGAAAAACATCATATTAGTTTACGAATTATCAATAATTAGAATATCTTAGAAAGAACAATCCCACTGAAAAGCATTTTTTTTATATATATAGAATACAACAGATTCTATTTCGAAAGTGGATACTGGAAGTTTTTGTCATATTTGAAACTGAATAAAATAGTTTGGAGATGCAGTTGGGTTGTTGTACGCTGCTCGCGTTAAATTCTAAAAAAAGTCTTGTCATATACGCAAGTGTCCTGTCGTATATATTTTCGCACATGGTCAAAAGCAGAGAATACTTTATGATGTGAGCAAACAACTTTTCCTATGTGTTAATAAATTGCACATAATTATCCTTCTCAGACGATACTGCTCAGCCATTAGGCGGTTCCTAAGGTCAGTCACCCTCATTGTCAAATGAAATGCTTTTATTTCTTTGTTCATTTGAGTGTCCATTACAAAATTCTTTAAGTGTCATCCAGATTCCTTAACAGATTTTTTTCTCCAGAAAGTGAATAGAAAAGCTTTTTACTTCTTTGAAAACTTTCGTAGAAAAGTCTGGTTCGAAATTCAGATAAAATAAACTGCTGAGAATAAATATTTACACTATAAAATGGCACGAAAGTCTCCTACAATCTAAAAAAATTGCGTTTAGTAAATACCTCTAATAAATTAAAAAGCATATATTTGCAGAAATCCTGTTGGCAAATACAACTTCGAATCTATCATTTACTGTGAAAGCTTGTCGTTGGTAAATTCGCTTAGGAAATAAATCTTAGAGAATTCTAATAAATTATTTCTAAGATTATCTGATAAGTTAGAGATAGTAAATGTCAAGATAGGAAAACTATATCAGGGTGGGAAATATTTTGTTCTGCTTCAGTTTTTATAAGTCACTACATTCAATACTTAACAATTTTATATACCTGCTCAATAAATTTATCTTTATCGAAGCTTTGTTCCTTCTTTTCTGTATAAGAATATAAATTAACAACAATATTTACTTCTTAGAAATCCTTGCGATAAAAAAAAGGAACAGAAATCTTTGATTTACCTCAGATTTTTCCTTTTTATTCATAAATATATTATTTTCAAACATACTTCATTGAATCAAAGCAGGGTTGCAAAAAAAAACAAAAAAAAACAGTGTTTTTTTTTTTTTTTTTTTTTTTTTTTTATTTAAACCAAACAAACCGGGTATTTTTTTATTTTTTTAAACAGGTTAAAAAAAAAAAAAAAAAACTCTTTAATTACTTTTGATACATATCTATAAATAAAATTTGACATTAGCTGGAATAATTAATGTTCAAATAACTATAAATGTACCTTCTGAAATTAATTTAAACTAAGTAAATAAACAATTTTTGCTACTTATGAGGACATTCAAATCATAATTTTAATATTTTATTTAGAGATCCTGTTTTGTTAAATTCAATGTATACAGTATAATGCAATGGTAATTGTTTACTACATAATATATGGAATATTACTCTTAGTAATGGTGATAAATTGTTCAAAATGATTTTCTTAAGATTTAGAAATAAGTTGTTAAAACACAAAACCTTTATAAACATTAATATATCTATAAGAATTAAAAAACATTAATATAAAAACTTATTATTCAATAGTCTTTAATTGCAATATTTATTTAAAAATAGATTAGAACTTAATCTATTTATAGTATTCGCATAATGTTTCATTTACAAAAACATCGCTCAATCATGTTATAGTACCAAGAACGTAGATATTTCATTTAGGGGAATTATTTTCTTAAAAAATAGAAAGAAAATTAAATTCTTATTTCTTTATTACATTTAAAACTTTGAGCAAACTAGGAATGTGGAACATCGCACAACTTTCAATTACATTATAATACTGGCTTGGATTTGTGTCATTTAACTGTTAATGCTGACGTGGATTGTTTTTATATTTTCATCATTCATTTAGAAAAATGGCCAGTTTGGCGATATTTTTTGCAATATTATCCTGTCTTCTAAGTGAAACTGAGGAGAGAAGAAAAACGATCGTTGATGAGGTATGCTCAAGGAAAGAGAACTCTGTGTTAAAAGCATTCGTTTTTCAACTTTTTACGCCATTAAAGCATTTTCACGGGAATTTCGGAGGTCGGGATTTTTAGAACACCTCAAAAGACATTACCACAGGAATTTTGAACAAAATCGTTAGATCCGTGTTTTATCAATTACTGAAAAACATCATTTGTTTCAATGGCAGCTACCTTATGCGCATGAGCGATTTTGATGAAAACCTAATGGTATGTCCCTGTGCCATAGCCAACCCGCACATCAAATTTGAACATCATAGGTCCATTTGTTCGAGATTTATACTGACCACGTACACACACACAGACATATTTTTCTAGGTCACTTTTTTTTCTTTTTTTTTTTTCTTGACCAAATGCTATGCTTTCATTACCCTGTATACATATGGATAATTAAAAGTAAAAAACAAGTATTGCTGCTTTTTCTATTGATTTTTGATATTTTATGATATTTTATTCTATGATATTTTATTAATGGAACAATTGCACAGATCCAAAAAAAGAAAAAAATTCGCTCAACATTCGCAGTAGTTGTTTTGCAGAAAAAATTACTTAAACTTGCTTCAATACATCAGTATTAAACTTTTTAATATAACTTTTCTTACATTTTCCATCATTCTATAACTATTACATTTTCAATAAATTTTTTGAAAAAGGTATCTTTGGAAAGGAAAACTTTGGTTAAAAGTAGAAGTTATTTACAACATCAAATAATTTAAAAAATCTAATTGTAAATAAATAAAAATGTAATTTAAAATTATTCGTTTAAAAAACCAATTGTCTTTTTTTTTTTTTTTTTTTTTTTTTTTTTTGAGAAAAAACCCCATTTGGTTTAAAACGTGGTTAAAACAAATTGGTTTAAACCATGCCAACCCTGTATCAATGTACAATATTTTTAGACATATCCTTCATTAAGTTTCACATTCTAAGGTACCTTTTTTTAAATTATTTTTATTTACGTCATAAAGGCTTTCACTTTGCATTAATCACAACATACAGAAGAAAGAATCAGCAAAACTGTTCTCATAACAAAACAAAAAAAGTTAATGGATATAATGCTTTACTATGGCATGGAGATTTATAAACTTGAAGAGTTTTTGTTCAACACTAAATTAATTAAGACTTAATTGTTATTTTTGGTGTTGTCAGAAACGTCAGCTTGCAGCTAACTAATTAAAAACACAAATATACGCGAATAATTTCATTAAGGAAAAATGCATAATTTTTAAAACTAAAACTTGAACAATTACTTTAGTTCTTAGAAAACTTTCGCCTTGTCATTTTCTTTATCTAATAGTGAAAAATAAAATATTTTAATCCTATCTTTTAATATTACAGAGACAGTTAATTAATGCCTTTACATGGTATGCCTAACACCATATGCACATAGATTCATCAACTACTAGAAAGTCACCTTTTATTCAAGAGCTGCAATGGAAAATACATTAAGTCTCATTTTTTTTTTTAACTTTAAGAAAAAATTATAATACCCTGATTTAAAAATAAACATATATACATCTTTCAGCTGCATTTTCAAATAAAAACGATGATGGGACAATTCACAAGATGCGAAAGGTTTTTTTCCCATTCTTTCTCACAGAAATTTTCTCATCTAGACATATTGGTTTAGGACAGTCGTTCAATGAAAATTTCATATTGTGTTTTTTGGCTAATTTAATCCTATTAAACAAAACCCATTTGCAGAGTTCGCCAAAAAGCGTGAAATCTGCGTGAACATTCATTGAAAATCAATTTCACCCCACAGAATCACCCACATGCGTGAATTCACGCATCGGTACATCATGGTTAAATTTTTAAAAATAATCCTCCATTTTATAAAATCAGAGATCATCCTAGCCGTTTTTCGAAGGGCGGTGCTACCTCCCTGCCCATTTTCTTTCAAAATAGCGTCTTTTTTCTGAAAAAATACAAAATTTTCGCTTATTTTTCAACGGAATGCAACTACGGATCACCTCCTCCAAAATCGCCAGTTACGTATACGCATTCATGTTCAAACGTGTCTCGCACAGATCAGTGACTGGCTGTAGTCATTGAATGCCTGCTGATACCACGTGCTTCATTAGTATGTGAATTGTAGGAGGGCGCCCACATTTTCCAGATATAATTTCATACTTTCCTTATAGAAGTATATTTCGCCGGCTTTTTACCATCCCTTCTTGCACAATACAGAGAAAAAAGGTAAACTCATGCGTTAATTCATGGAAAACGTAGATTGACACTATGTCGTCCGCCCATCTAATCGGGATTCTTCTTCTTTTTTTCTCTCTCTCTCCTTTTTTTTTTTTTTTTTTTTTTTTTTTTCTACTTCTTCTTTTTTTTTTTTTTCTTCTTTTTTTTTGTACGCTGGTAGGACTGGTTCAGAAGTTTAGATCATTTCGTCTATGTCTATCGCCGGTGTTTTTTGGGGATATCGTGTATCATCAAGTTTTACTTTTTTGTCATTTGCACGATAATTTTCTTAGTGTTGCCGACATTTTCTCGATCGTTTCCAAGGTGTCACCGACATTTGCACGATAGTTTCGAGGGACACCAACGTGGTGTCACCGAACAGCATAGTGTTAAGAGTTATTTTAAAGTTTATAGCCATTAAATGCTTTTTAATAAACATTTAAAAAGCATATTTCCACTCTGATACGTGAAATCGTGATCGTGCATCACTGTTACTGTCATAGTTATTAGTTTTGCCAAATAACTTATTTTTTATTTTTATTTTTATTATTACTATTTTTTTTTTTTTTTTTTTTTTTTTTTTTTATTATTATTATTATTATTATTAACTTAAAAAAATACCATTTAGATTTTAAAAATACCCCTTGAAATTTAGAGAGGCAGTGAAAATACCCTTTGGAAATATTTAACTGGCGAACACTAACCATCAAACTACTTTGTTTGGTTCATTTGAAAAACACTATTCATCTACAATTTCAACTGGACTTTGATATCGATACGTTGTTGTATCTTTCTTTAAACTCTACGCATCATTATGCCACACATAAAGTTCAATCAAAAGTTTTCCAACGAAAAAGCAATTATTATTTACTATTGGCACCGAAAAAAGCTTTTTTTACTAACTTCACTGAATGTTTTGAAAATTCCAATATCAGAAATAAAATAATACTTAACTTCTCATTTTTAATTAAAAGGATTGTAAGTTTTTTCGTACATATTTCCCATTATTTAATTTAATTGTGCTTTACTTAAAACTAGCGGGAGAACGTTCTGCTTTTTGAATAAATCGTGTTTCGTCATTGCATTAGATATTATTTACTCAAGTGTTGTACGTAGAAGTACGCTGAGTATGGAAAGCCTAGAACTTATATAATTAAAATACCAGAAACACATAGAACTCAATTGTTTTGTCTAACTCATGTTCACAAAGTGAAATTGTAAATGAATGGCACAAACTATATCTGAGGGCAAAATTCTTTGGACAATATTGTTGGAGATCAGGGATTTAAAATGCAGGTTAGATGTTAGATGTGTGTTATGGTTCGACTCTGTTCTATGTAAAGTTATAGGGAAAGGTAAAATCCATGCAGGAAAAGACCAGCTGTATAAAATACTCTTACATTTTATGTAGCCGCTGTGTTTTTTGATCTTTATCTTTACACTTTTATTATTATACACTTTTATTATTATACTTTTATTATTATATTTTATTATTTACACTTTTTATTTACGTTACTACAGCATTATGTAGAAAAATAAGTTTCTTATTGCCTTAGTTTGAAGAAGATTTTTGTTTTCGAACCAAAACCTTCATCAAACTAAGGCAATAAGAAACTTATATTTCTTACTTTGGTTCGAAACTTAAGTTTCCGAATCAAACCAAAACCTTTTAGAAACACACAATTTAAAATTGTTGTTTTTATATTATATTATATTATATTATATTATGTCATGTCATGTCATGTCATGTCATATCATATCATATATCATATTATATATTATTATATAATATCATATCACATCATATCATATCATATTATGTTATATTACAATACATTACATTATATTAAAATAGTTTTGAACAGCATCAAATATCAAACGTTCGATCTCTTTAAAAATACTTTAAAAGTCCTCTCATATAGATTTCTGTTGAATTTATATAAAAGAATGTAGAACACGTGGTAATTTTTTAACTTTGCAATGTATCAGAACTTTATTTTAGGAATAAAAACCATAGTTAAATTTTTTTCTACATCCATAGAAAATTTATGTTTTGAGACGCTTCATTAAAAATTTCATTTTCTATTAAAGCTATTAATATAATGATACATTTATCAAAACTAAAATACAATAATCGAAAGAATTGTAAAAAATAATGTATGTAATAAAAATGTCGTGAAGATTAAGTGATCAAAATTGAAAAATATTATTACCATACTAATGTCATTTTGAAATAGTCTTTTAAAAATAGTCTACGATACACAAATATAAGCATTTGAAAAAAAAAAATGTCGACATTTCCCAAACAAACATTTATATCTAAACAAAAAATTAACATTTTGTATTTTTCATACATAAAAGCATACTCTTTTTCGAAAATAGAGTATATAATATATCCTTATAGAAATAATTCACTGCACTAGAAGAAGATATTGTTATGAGACGTGACATTGCAAAAAATAATTTTTATGGAGAAATAGAAACTGCCTTGCGTAATAAGAAAAATGTTGCCAGCTATAACTTTTGGCGTAAAAGGGCAAATAATAAAAACTGAGATTTTCCAGGGAACTAAAAATCACGCTGAAAATGCATTTTATGCCCTGGCGCCATGAATTTGCCCTATTTGGAGGCGGCCAAAAGATCACTTTTAGACAAGACGTCGCCGAAGTTTCGATCCGTCTAAGAGAAAGATTCCCTGCATCGCTGCCAACAAAGGAAGAGAAAAACACATCCAAATACCAGACGATTTCTATCCTGCTTGACAAGATGGAATATGTAATCTTATTCCGCCCGTCTTTGTTTACAAAGGTGGAGGCGGGATTTTTTTCTGAAGAGGCGAAAAGAAATTGCCGGAATTTTGAACAGTGCTTTTACAAGTACAAATTTATTTTAGATTTAGAAATTAATTTTAAAATATTGAACATGTTACGATATCTAAATTTTGAGAAGAACATAAACAAGAAACATGACTGGTTCAGAGCCAATTATACACAGGTGAATAAGAATCTATACTAAGAACTTTATAATTCTGTTGTAATACATTTTAAAGCTTAAATAAAACAGTAAGGGAGACTGTTTTACTTTTATTCATATTTTTTATTTTAATTATTTTATTGACCGTCATTCTAAATACATCGTGAATTGTAAATTCTGTCTCATACGCTATACATATATGTACGTTATATATAGTATGTGTACGAAATGTACTATATATATATAATTCAATATATATATATATATATATATATATATATTGTGACACTGAATTGAAATTAACATATTTACAATGAATAAATGCAATTTTTACCAACCTTCTATTTTTTTGTGTGTAATTGTATTTCTTACCAACATTTTGTACAACCTTCGTTTTTATTAAATACATACTTATGTCATCATTTCATAAGTTGAAATTGAAAATTAAATAAACTAGTTTAATTTTCATGTGTTAAGCATACTAATGTCAGCTTAAATTGTAATGAAAAATTACTTTTATTCAAAATTTTGTATCGTGATTTACTAATACAGAAAACAATTTTAACATTATCTGCAATCAGTGATTCAAGGCACTAGAAGTGGTAATTTTTATAAATTAAATAACCTGCAATCTCTAGATTAGATTCAAGAATGAATTGTAACGTATCAAATTACTCACTAATATGCCGTGTGTATAGTAGATTGAGATTTTAAACAATTTATTTAATATTTGTTTTCAAAAACAATTAGCAAAACCGAAAGAGTTACTTTTTGCACACGAAAACATTTGTTTTTCACTTCACTTCCAAACATCCCTTCGTTAAACCTCTAATCATGTTTGCTCTATATTGTTGTGTATTAACTTTGAACGATGATAGTTTTTGTTAGGAAGGCAAAAGAATATGAAGAGAAACAAGAGGTTGATTCAAGGTACATTGTGTTCAAGGTACAACATTTTCTCTATTATTAGAACTAAGAATAAAACTTTGGTTTATTAAGCTGGAATATGTTGCCAAACAAAAGGGCGTTGTATGAGCTATTATCCTTTTTCTATCTTTATTTTTTTTTTAATGAAAATAATTTTTCGTCATCAACTAATTTTTCCTTTTAACTCCGATAGAAGTTGAATGGTAAAGTATAGGAAGTGAACGAGATGCGACTAAATATAATAGAATAAAAAAGATGTTTAAGTTCATTATGCTTGAATGAATTATAAAATATTATGACATTTCTTAAATTTGTCTAAGCAGCATTACATACTTTGGCAAAAAAAAAATACTTTCAAGCAGCCAAGAAAAAATTCTCAGTATTATAAAACAGTTTTTGAAAACTAAAATTATTTTCATAAATTTATAAACAGAGCAACTCTTTCCACAAATTTATTGAAAGTGGAATTAATTTCATAAATTATGCAGTAATGCAATTATTTAATAAATTACTGGAGAATAATTAATTCTATAAATTAGTTGATAAAATAATTTTCATATCCTCTTTATAAATATATTTCAAAATGTTAAACTTATTTTACTTTAGTTATATACATGTACTTAAAACGTTCTTTTCATCACTTCAAAAATTGCCTTCAGCAGATTTTTGAACAAAAATTATTAATCTATCAAGTGGGATCAAACAGTTGAAAAATTCAATAATGTTCTTGTTCTAAGGAAGTTATGCACATTTTTTTACTGTGACTTTGCATATACATATATTTATCATATTATATCATAAATATAAAGACACTAGATAACATTACTTAAAAGTCCCAGCATACAAGTTGAAAAATGGAATATACTTTCGGAACTAAGGAGACTTCGGAATTAAGGAGACTAATCAAACCAAGAACAAATTATACAGTAATACGGATAAGTAGACTGAGAAAAAGTTCTACTTTAAAAATGAAAATATTAACCAACTCGATTCAACTAAAGTGAAATAGTTTTAAAAAATTAACAAATACATACTCCAAATACAAGTACTCTTCCAACTTCAAAACAAAACATCAGAAATTATTTAATTCTAATTATTAAAAATATTAATAAAAGTGGTATCGTAAACTCAACTTTTTAGAGTTAGAAAATATTTTAACTAAGCATTTAAAAATGAGATGTTTATCCTTGATTTTTTTCTTTCTTTCTTGTCGCACTGTTTTACATGGACAAATACGTAAAAATTAATGACTAACGATTTGCACGCTTAAATTTTCAAAAATAACGTCCTATATTATATTTAGCGTATATAAGCCAGCACTGGTGTTCAAGTATATTAAAAGAGCTGCTGAAGGCATACCTAAACAATTGAGCTGATTTTCTTTAATTTTTATGTCACAATTTCAAACTCTTTGGCAGTATATCAGAATTAAAAATGATGCATTTTAATAAATAAACTTTTTTTCCCAGGAATTCTTCTTATTAGATAATTGCAATTAATATAAATAAACTTGTAATCAACTTAGAGGTATGATTTTTATTGCAAATAAAAGATATTATATTGACCCATGTTTCCATTTTGAATTGTGAATTTGGCTTTAATATTTAATTAATTATAAGTTTTTAAATACAAAGTTTGAAAAAATACATAGTTTTTAACAAAAAATTGAGATTAGAATTGATATAAAAATGTGTTTATTACAATATATATTAGACTCCAGATGGAAACATATTCACAACTATTGTCTACAAAACAAAATTAGAATTTTGAAAATCGTACCATTTATAATGAAGTTATGGCAGTTGGTGTAAAGTCATGTAACACCAAAATGTCATTCTTCGGAAAACGCGTTTAAAGTTTACTGCACAAATTAATGTGATACTAAACAGGTTCACAAAACCCACTGTATTTTAAAGAGTAATTTGAGTCTCAGAAAGAAAATGGTATTTTAAAGGTAATGAATTCGGAAATATTTTGGGGGGGAAAAAGGGGGGGGGGGGGGAAACACGCATACTTGAGTCAAATTTTGCAATTCCCAATGTATATGTATATCCAAGAGAAAGTCACTAGTTAAAATCCAAGTGTTTGGTGAAATAATTTTTTCAATTTTATTAAAAAAAAATGAAAAAAATGCTTTAAGAGCCCCAGTTTAATTGAAAATATTAACATTATATACTTTTTTTTTCTAACTACTTTTTTTTGTATAAAAATTATTATTGAACTAATTTCTTCCATGATTTACTAGTTAAGTCTGAGTACTAGTTAAGCCTTCTTCTAACTTTTTGCATGTATTTGAAATGGCACGTTTCTGTTTAGTCTTGTATAAAGAGTAGGTCACTTCCTGAACGCTAACTTGCAGTTTCTCTTACTATTTTGAAAGACCAGACACAATAAAATATGAAAGCTTTCCGTCTGCTTTCCCAGTGGAATTAATAACACACATTTTTAGTGAAAGAAGAATAGGATTTTCAAGGACAACTTCTCCTCCATGCTCTTAAATGACAGTGAAGTGTCTGACAGGCCCATCAGGAGGTAAATTCTGTGAAGTCTTCCATGCAGGTGTGAAAATTGATTGGGAAACTAGTGATACCTTCAGGTAAAAAAAAAACCTAACGACGTCACAGACAACTGCTCTTCAAAATGTTTGGAGGGGGAAATGAATTTGAGATAGTGATTGAGTAATTGAACTTAAAAATTTGAAATTACTTTTAATGGTAATTGTGATAAGTTACAAGTTTTGTTTCTTGAATTGGTGACAGAAAATCTAACTCCAAATAATGACATTCAAATAATCTATTTCAGCTATAAATTTATGAAGCTAGTGATTATAAAATTATTAAGGTATGTTTAGCGTGACATTATACAATTTTTTTTTTGTTATTTTTTTTGTCTCCATAATCGTCAACAAAAACTAGTGACCAATCATCACAAAACCAATAAAATTAAGTTCAATTTTAAAATCAAGTAGTCCTTTAAAACAACCCTTGGTCGTGGTAATGTCAGATTTTTTCGAAGATGTGGTTTGTGATGACATTTTATCATGCATAGTTGTCCATTTGTGCTAGAAAGAAGAAAAATTGCCAAATGTTTTAGGCGAAAGAAATAATATATCTGGCGGAGCTTAGATAAGAATAGAAAAAGATCATTAGAAGTTTCAATGGTAAATTTTAAGGGGATAGGAATTCGCGAATTTAGAAATATGTAATTAAAGTTAGTGATACACATGCATTTACTCTTTAAAAGGAACATGAAACTATATTTAATCAACATTAATTAATATTGATAACATCCGATTCCTAATGCTTTAAAAATTTTAATCATAAATGTACTTACTGAGTGAAAGTTTATGATTAACTGTTTCCGAATAACTTAGTCTGGTAGATTAAAATAAACTTTTCTCATTTGCCTAAAAGAAAAAAGGTAGGTTATAAAGTGGAAACTAATAATTAAATTAGGCAATATAGTTAAGAAAGACTATGTTTTATTAAATTTATTGTCTTTTTCTTTTAAAACTAATAAGTAATAAATAAAGACATTTTATTAAAAGCTAAAACAATAAATAAACTAAATAATTATTAATAATCATAGACATAAATATGTAAACAATAGTGTCATTACTTTCATATTAATGTCACGATTTCATATTTTAGATCGAAAATATGCCAAGAACACAGAAGAATACAAGAAAGTGTAGAAAAAAATATTCATATGCAATTTACGGAATAGAAAATTATTACACAGAATCTAGTTAATTATAATTTAAATTACAATTTAATTATATCATTATAATTTAGTTTTTTAATTATCATTTAATTATATAATTATAATGGAATAGTATAATTTTATAATAAAAATGAATAATTATAACTGAATTGTATAATTCTATGATTTAAATTGAATATTAACAATTGAATTGAATAATAAAAATTAATTTGGGATATATATTAATTTAGAGAGTTTCAAATGTTCTTTAATTGTGTATTACAACTTCGTTTGTAATATATATTTATAGAGGAATCATATATATTAAACATAATATATGCTTCCTTTTTATTACACTATTGAAATATCGACTCAGGTAACTACTCTATCCATCCTTCAGCAATACATGTCATAATAAATAACTGGCTCTGGAGCAAATGCTAATATTTTCAAGAAATGTCGGTCAGCAGGAAAAATACTATATTAATATTAAATATGTATATTAAATATTCTCCAGAACATTACTCATTGTCAAAATGGAGTTAGAGAACCAGAAATTGAGGCGTCAAGAATAATATCGAAGGTTACAGAAGATTTTGTTCGATTAATCCTTCGAACAAATCGTGACCATTCAAATTAAATGGCGTCTTGAGGGCAGTTTTATAAATGCTCAATGCTTACTGATTTGACGTTATCCTTATCCAAATTTGAAATATTACTCATAATGATATACCCTTTCTAGAAAATCAACTTGTAAACATTGACCAGTCGTAACGTTTTAGATAAAAATGACAATTTTATATAAAATTAATCGATCCCGTTGTCCATGACATATTTTAATTATATATTCTATAGGATGCTTTGGAGAAGTGTTGATAATTTTTATAAACCCACAATTGAAGAAGTTTTTATAAAACTTTCTGGTTATAATTTATTAGTTGTGAGTCTTTTTTAGTAAACCAGTTACTTTATTTCATGGCGTTACTAGATTTCGACTTCTTTACAATGACGTAGAATATATTTTCCAAATTCGTCAGTCCTATCGAGAGTATATTTTAAAAAGTACGATTTCATTATGTTTTTTTTTTCATACATAAAAGTCGCACATTTTTTCTACGAGTAACATTTCTCTTTATCATTGTACCTAATGTTTTTTTTTTTTTAAATTAAAACATGAAAATCTTTCTTTACGTAAAAGAAACTTTTTTAATGCAGTTAGGATAAAGTCGTCTTCCTATCGGTATTATTTAAAAATATTTCAATAGTGGGTATTGTCTTCAGTATTTTTTTAAGGCACGTATTTATATAAATTATAGGCAGATTTTATCATTGCTCAATTACTAGAAGTAAGTATAGCTTCAAAATACAGAAACAATTATAAATTATTATTTTAATTATTACCATTCTACAATTTTTTGAAATGTATGTTAACTTTCCACTAAAAAGAACCCAAACTTTAAATTTACTAACTAAAAACCTTTGACACTCTTCAAAATATAATAGTATTAATATATAATAGTGAAGTTAATTTTCACATGCTAACTAAACATCTTCAAATTTCTATTCAATGGGGAAACATGATAAGTTTCCAAATTACATTTTTCCGAATTGATTTTGTATTTAATTTTAAATTAAAAAGTAATCAATCGTGCATGCATGGAAAGTTAACTTTATATGAATTCGTTATTATAAAATGTAAGTATTTCTTCTAAATTTTAGAGCAACCATATTGGAAAGTATTTAACCAAATAACATGATTTGGAATCACGGTTTGCGATAAATTTTCTGTACTTCAAAACATAATTTTTTTAAAAAAGAAATGTTAGTTTCTGAGTTGGTACATGAAAAGAAAACTAACTACACGTATGTATACGTTGTCCAAAACAATGAACTAATTCTAGTATTGGTTAACTTTTATAATCAACACTTTTGTTAAAAACGCACACTTTTATTATAATACTAAGCATCCTGTCTTCTAGCATTTTAATTTTTATAATTATCGCCTTAACCTACCTTCTTTAATAAGTTCTTTAATCGAGACCTTCAACGTTTTTCATCTTGAAGCAGCTGGTAAGTGTCTTCAATGTAAAGAAGTAAATTATTCTGATTGATTAGTTGCAGGCACCGGTTTTTATAACATCCCATCATAATGTGTAAGACATGTATTGTTCAAGATATCAAAGATTGTAGGTTATACTTCAATTTGAAAGAATTTTGTTATCGTGTGGATTCCATAAGATGTTTACAAAGCTTATTTTGAATATTATTTTGTTACTGTTTTACATAAACCTTTGAATGTCCGTTTGATATATTTTTATAATTCCCTTTGAACCAATGCGCATGGATGAATACGAGGTGAAATAATAACATTCGTTTAAAAAAGGAATTCAAAAAGTTTCAATGAATACAAATATAATGAAATTATTTTTGCAAATTAGATAAAAATTTACAAAATAAAACAAAACAAAAAAATAATAATGAAATAAGTATTTGTATCTTTCAAAGTAATGAAAATTGTAATTATAAAAACAAAGCACAAAAGTAAAAAAAAAAAAACTTTACATGTTATAAATTTTAACAATTTTAGAGCTTTATTGGATACATAACTGTATATGGTTAGTTGCTTCAACTTTACAAACGTTTTCATACACTGTTTTTATTCGAATATAGAAATTGAAAATGAATTTAAAGTAATTAAGTTGATTAGTGTTGTAATACTGAAATATCAATTTATTTCTAAATATCTAATAAATGATAAAGATTTTTACAATAGTAAAGTTAAAAAGAGTACAATTTAGTAACTAATGCGCTTTCTAAAGTTTTTCATTTCATAATATAATTGACTCATAACGATTGTTCTTCTACAGATGTCGTTTATTTGAAAATGACCCAACCTACATTTAAGTCCTCGAAGTAGTTAAAGACACCACACCAGTGCTAGAAGTGTGATTAGACGCGGGGTGGCGCGTCCCCCGCCTATTCTAAAACTTCTGGAATCCATCCCCCCACTTTTAAAAACCCTCAATCCATCTGAAAACTGCTAAAGAAAAATAACATTAACCTTGAAATGCAGTGACACTGAGAAAAAGTGATTTAAAGTGTTTTTTTTTTTTTAAAAAAAACTATTTATGGTATATAAATACGTATCAACATATTATGCTATTATTAAAAGGTATTTCACTACTTTGTGCAAACATATTATTTTTATTAACGTATTATTTTTATTAACACGTATTTATTAACGTATTATTATTTTATAACATATGTTTTTCAACTTTTAACTTTGGAGAAACATAAAAACAAACAAGCTATTTAAAAAAAAAAAAAGTTCTCTATTAATTTAATTTCATGAAAGTATGCACATTTAGAAGTACAATTTAATTTAAATAAACAGTTTATGTATAATCTTGAATTATTACTTCACTTTATCGCTTACTTCCAAGTAAAAAGAAAAACCAAGTCGCAGAATATTCATTAAAATAACAATAAATTTTAAATCCTTGTTCAATGTTAGTATTAGGAAGTATAAACCCACTTTACAAGTAAATATTTTTATAAAAAGATACACGAAATTATAAAATATAGCGCTGGGGTAGAAGGGGGGGGGGGGAGGGTTAACTAGTCACAAACTTTTGAGCATTCCTCCACTCCTTTTTTTAACTCCCTTATACCACTGCATCACACACAAAATTATTGTCTGTTCAATGTTCATAAAAGGGCTTTTACCATTCAATGTGGAATTGTTATTTCAACACAAAGATATTAGCCATATTATTGCGATGCATACGTTGCAGACATAATATGGGCATAGTTATTTTTAATACACCAGTGTTATTTTCCCCTTTCACTTTACAATATGCCAAGAAAAAAGGTTGTATCCTACCAAGTACTTTTTAAATGACTAATTCTACAATGGGATTACAAACCAAAATTGCGATGCAGACACTTGAGATGCATATTTCACACCGTTATGCTTATATGCGACAAAGTATGTGACATCACACGTAAATGTTGAGGAATAATTTCTGACATATGAGTTTTAAAGTAGTGATGCCGTTTATTTATGATCCACAAATCGCTTATTTATGTACATAACTGGAGATTATGCAACGCAACAGAACATTTTAAAATTGGTTTAATAACAAAACAACAAGGATTTTGTTAAAGTAGAAGTGAGCAGGTAGTTTTATAAGCCATCTAATTTACACGCGGCAAGTCAGAAACATTTATCATTATTGGAAAAATTTTATGTGGACTCTTTAAGTTAATGTTTGTTTGAAATTCATTAACTTTGTATTTCACAAGATGAAACCGGGTTTCATTACAAAATATTGTGCGTATATTTAATGTGATGGTACTAGATAAGTGTTCTTATAGTAAAACCAAGTAAAAACAAACATGAAATAATAAATGCTTTTTGATTAAGATTGATGCCTAATGCTAATTAAGTGCTATTAAAATTAAATGATACTTTGCATGATGTTTTCGAAAAAATATATAAGAGGAAGATGGATGTCACATTTAAAATTTATAACGTAATCCCAAAATGATTTATAACAGTTTCAGTAAATTTAAAAAAATCTTTTAATTAGCACAACCATTACAAATTGTACATTTAACTAGAAATATCATTAAATAACTAAAACTTAACTGTCGATGAACAATGTAATGTGAATTCATCATCTAACACTACTGAAGTTATAATAAACTAAGTTCGCTTTTGATGAACTCGAAATAGGAATAATGAATTTGTAACTTCCTTAAGACTAACGGCAAATCCCGATGATCCACTTAACTTAGCAAGGACATCAAATTAATCACAACACCAGCGCCCAATGAAGCCCACAAGAAGCTTAGTTAATTGAATTTACTTTAATTAAATAGAATTTCATTAAATCGATCACGGCAGGAAGTTGAGTATTAGATTAGTTATCAAATTTCGATGTCCGATAAAATAAGTTGTGGTATTAGCTTGAATACGACAACTGTGGCGAATTGTTTCTGTGAATCCCATTATTTTATTTGTTTAGTGGGGCTAGAATTGTGTTTGTTAAGTGTTAGCAGCTGTTGATATAATGTAGCTTCCGTAGGTATGGGGGCTATAATTATTTGTATTAGGACATCAAAATGTATTTTCAGTGGTCTTTGTGGACTTATTACAATTGCGCCCAAATTAGTCAGAATTGTGCGGGTTTGGTTTTATCATCTTGTACAATAGAGGTAGATCATGAAATTATCTGAGTAAAGCAGTATAAATTGGGGAAATTAAGTAAATTGTAGGTAAACAACAATGTTAGTACATATCTTTTCCTAATAATTGTGTACAATTAATAGATGTAATTGGGTGCAATTAATTGTAAAAATACGTACAATTGATTATAATATTTCTGTACACTTAATGATAATAACTGTACACGATTGAATCATTAAATGTCAAAAGAGAACATGTAAATAGTTTTTCAATTGGACATGACCACTTCTTGGATTTAGTGAATCCATTAATGATGACAATTATGCACACTTAAAGATAACATTATGTACAATTAAAGTTAACAATTGTGTTTAATTATGAGCTATAGTTGTGCCCAGATAAGGTGGGTGATAGTATTAGATACATAAAACATTTATAATTGCAAACACTTAATGACTAGTGACACAATGGTAATAATAGTACAAAAATAAAAGCGATAGATTTAATATGGTGATAGAATTAATGTAAAGGGGGAATGCTCCAAAATTAACATAACAATCACAATTGTAGCTCGAAGAAAGAGTGGCCGTGTTACCCCTAGTTACCTTACATCAAATGTCCGAAATTCTAAGTATGAGATGGCCATTTTTGTGTATAATTAGTGGCCAAAATTTTATGAGTAATTTTGTATCTTTATTGTATAAACTATTAAGGTTTAATAGAATTGTTTTCAAATTTGCCCACAATTAAGCTCATATGAACGGATTGCTTATAATATTATTAACATTAAATGTATAACTATGGACTATCATAATCAACTAAATATATATTCTCTTTCTTTTCCAATATTTTTTCTGAATATTTTTTAAGCGGACTTAGCATCCCTTGTTTTCACAAAAAAATTATAAAAATATCGATCTTTGTCGTATTTGTAAGCTTTAAATTTTCTTCTTATTCTGGTAAGTTTTGAGCTGATCTGAAAACTACAATTGCTTAAAAATTATATTTTTATGGAGAATTTAACATAGCTGCAATAACTCCTACGAAGTTTCGAACGCATTTTCCTTAGTTCGTGTTTTTTGAAATTCCCACCATACTCAAAATGCTAAAACTCCGCCAAATATATACTAGATATTTTTTGCATGTCATTCAAAAAATCTATTTGACAAAAATAGCCACACATTTTTAAATAAAATATAAACTTTTTTTGCAAATTTAAATGTTGAAAAATATCCATTTTTTACTTATAGGTAGTGTTTTCATTGTTTTTCTCCAAAACTATTTTACTTATTCAAAATCCGATGAATAAAAGTTTAGAGTATATTATTAGAAACATTTTTTTAAAAAAAATTTTAGAAAATATTGGAAAATGTAAAAGAAGTTAGAATTTGAAATTTTATGAATTTATAAAAAAAAAAAAAAATTTAATTTTGAAAATTTAGAGCACTATACAAAATTATCTCTCTCTCTCTCTCTTTAGCTTTTTTTAAATTTTTTTTTTAATTTTTTATTTTTTTATTTTTTATAAAATTAAGTTAATGTCTAGTAATACTTACAAATGTGTAAAAATTATAATTAAAATACTTAAATTAAAAAAATAAATTTGAGAGTCTCAAGTTCCCTAAAAAATATTACACAATTTAAATTCTATATATCTTAGGATTGAATTTTTGATAAGTTGAATAGTTACGAAGAAAAAATTAAATATAGATAAAATTCAGAAAATGTTTATACTTTTTTACACTTTGAGTTATTTGAAAAAATTTTGAAATTTAATTTAAAGACTATCCCTAGTTTTTTCAAATAGATCTTTGGCCTGAGAAAAAAATCATATTATTTGATAAGTATTTACTGTAGTTTTTAGTTTGATTTAAATGTCATTTTTAATAAACGTGAACTGGGGAAAATTAATGATAAGATTGGAGTTACATGGATGTTGTCCAAATTCAATTTTTTTTAATAGTTTATTTTAAGGTAAAAATTGGGAAATCGAAATGTGTTTGCTTTTGTACGTACTTTACATATGCGTTGTCCATATCATACTTAAATATATAATTTTAAAAGAGATTAATTGATTACAATTGCGTATACTAGGACATGATATTTTTAAACGATATTTACTAGTGATATTACAGTATTTCAAAACACACAGAAAAAATTCTTAGCTACAGTAACCGTCAATTACCTTAACAAAACAATGGATCGTAACTGGAACTAATGCGAAAATGCCAATATTTTAAAAGCAATCCATTTGTAACATTGTCTACCGATTTCTCGAAACTTTATTTTGTAATTTATTGAAAGTCGATATTTTTTAAGGGCAATTGATTTCTACTAGGATTTCAATCTTCAAATGAAAAAAGGCAGCGAAACAAGATTCGTTCTCACTCAATTGAGTTTCAAGATAAACTGGACTAATTATTTCAAACATTTCATAACGAAACTGAACAAATATAAATATCCCTTCCTGAATATCTTTAAAATGTTAAAGTTTTTTAAGGATACATTAAAATTATAACTTTCAGCATAAAGTTTTCAAATGATTTATATATATATATATATATATATATATATATATATATATATATATATATATATATATATATATATATATATATATATATATATATATATATATATATATATATATATATATATATTTGGCATGTGTACTTTTTTATAAATAATATGTATCAATTTTAAAATTGTCATCATTTAAAAACCTGGTGTATATTTTATATAGCATTAGACGAGATTGGCCAATATCCGTAACAATTTGCCATTGATATATTGCTGGAGGTGTTAAGCGATGTTTGTTTTTATGTTAGAAATTTTTTTAGTTTCAATGTTATAGTCAAAATTAAAGAAAGCTTGAAAAACAGTGCTATTATCATTGCATATTTGCAATCTTAAGCCGCCATTACTGCAAACTGGGGATTTTGCATTTTGACAATGTTTTTTATCAAATAGACCGAGAGGCGGCAAAACGTTTTGATAGGTTAAGATTTAGTATATGATACCCATAGGCGACTTTTCCAAAAAAACGCCAAATTGAAAATGACGTCACATGGCTGTATCGCCAAATCCAAAATCGCCTTCAGATCTATCCACCAATAGGGTTGCCAAAAAGAGGATTTGTAGGACTGTTATCGCGAAATGTTAGCCTTTTGATACTTCATCGAACATCAGTTTGAAGTTCTTTAGCGTGTAGAGAACTATTTGCAATTTTAAAATATGCTGGATACTTACGTATTATCTCGTCAACCGTTGACGAACTTTTTTTGACTTCAAAATGTTCGCTAATTTTTGAATTTCCAATATTTTTTTGTGTTGCCAATAATTATTTATTCAAAATGTTGCCAATATTTATTTATTCAGAATGTTGCCAATATTTTTTAAAAAACTGAATAAATTATTCATTGAAAATCAAAAGTTATAGCTCATTGATTGCATATGCACATTACGGACTATGATTTGTGAAAATGCATAAAAAATGCTTTACAAATCTCTCATTCACACGGTATCAATGGAAATGTATTTAAAACTTTCTTAATTTCAAATAATAATTTGATATAAAGAATAAAATTATCGACCAATCCAATAATTCACGTAGTCAATCGCCAATATAGAGTTCGACAACAATCGACGGAATTATACGTTAGAACAAAAAAATCTATGCAAGAATACATGTGAAGGAAATTCAACAAATGGCGCTTTTCTTAAGGCAAAAAGATCGAGATGGGATAATGCTTAAAGTACAATATACTGGTCTGCTGGCACAAAATGTGCAAATTAATTACAAATGATTTGAATTAATATGTCATAGCTTGCCAAATAACGAGCGTTCTTTTTGGTTTGGAATTCATTGAGAAGTAAAACAGATTCTCCTTCTTGGTTCTTTAAAAACTGAACCAAGCTGTTAAGGTTATTATTAATTTATTTACGTCACTGATGTCTAAACATATATTGGCAATTTGGCTCAGTTTTAAAAAGAAACAATGATTTGGCGCGAGAGGAATTGATTCCCTTCCTAATTTAAAATTAAAAAGAATAGCAGACGAAAAAGCCTGCTCCTTACATGGAAAATCATGAAAAAGTTGGCTTTCGGCTTTTATGCAACTATGCACAGTCGATTTTTGAATAATTTTGCTCATTTTGTCCCCGGCAGACTAATACTTTCCGGCAAACTTCGATTTTCTATAAAAAAAAATCCTAATGATATTCTATCAGGTACCAAACCTTGAAACCCCGTATAAAAAGAACGATATATTGAACTACAGATTTTCGTTCTTTTTTAAAACGTAGGTCGGAGCTGACTCAGTTTTAAATTGGTCGTCCGTTTACCTATCCTCTGACAAACAACTCTAAAATACTCAACATCTACAATTTAACTTGGTTTCTCAAACACAACAAAAGGTAATGCTATATATACGATTTGAATCTTAAGGGCAACTTTAGTATAAAGAACTATTTATAGCTGATTTTTGAGTTGGGATACGAACATTTAATGTAGAATTAAATGCGAATTATGTAGGTAAGTTTATTTACAATAATGGCGCTTAATTAATGTTTGATGAAATACATGTACCATAAAAGATCAAAGAGACGTTGCATTACCAATTTTTTTAAATAGACTTAAAAATTCTTAACAATTTTACAATTTCTTTGATTTATGAAAAAATTATAAGCTAAATGCGATTGTTTAGTATTTTATAGAGTAGGGTTTTTTTTATAGAACAATATTATCGATTAACCACTACATTATGACAAGTGACAATGAATAATTAACCTACCTGTGAATAATTAACCAACCTGTGAATAATTTACGCAAACGCCTTGTCATTATTACTTTCAATTACCAACATGTAGACATAGGGTAATGAAAGTATAGTGTTCGGTCAACAAAAAAATTAAAATTTTTTTTTGCATTTCTCCACGTTTTTGAACTTGCTGATTTCAAAAAAGTGATCTAGAAAATACGTCTGTCTCTGTGTATGTCTGTGGTCAATATAACTCCCGAACAAATTGACCTACGATGTTTAAATTTGGTGTGCGGATTGGTGATGGCACAGGGACCTACCATTAAGGTTTTCGTCAAAATCGCGCAGGCGTATAAGGTAGCTGAGATTCAAAAAATCATGTTTTTCAGTAATTGCTAAAAAACGGCTCTAACGATTTTGTCCCGAATCGCTGTGGTAATGCCTCTTAAGGTGTTCTGAACATCCCCACCTCCGAAATTCCCTTAAAAATGCTTTAATGGCGTAAAATGTTGACAAACGAATGCCTTTAACATAGTTATATTTCGTTGAGCATACATTTTCTCTTCTCCTCAGTTTCACTTATAAGAAAGGATAATATAAGAATTATTGAAAAGTAAATCGCCAGAATCATCCATTTGGCAAAGCTAGTTTTTTTTGTACCCCTACAAGAATTAGTTTAAAAAATATCTCCAAACTGGCAATTTTTTCTAAATGAATGATTAAAATATAAACACGGTAAATGATACAAATTGACATCAGTATTATAATGTAATTGAAAGTTGAGGGATGTTCCACGCCCCTAGCTTTTTTTTTTATTTTTTTTTTATTTTTTTAAATTACTAGTGGACCAATGCGCAGCCTACACATGTAGGACTATTTTTTTGTAAGTTCATCAGAGTTAGATATTGTATTCCTAAGAGTTATAACGAAAATCGATTAGGAAAATAGAACTCGGCTAGGCACGGCTTGTGTATCTGGTCGGTCTGGAGATAAATTGTATCCTGTACATCCACCAAAGAATGTCTATTAAATTTTTTTAAACATTTAATTTCGATTGATCAATAAACAATGAAGGACATTGTTTGAGACGGCGAACTACATATTTTAAACAGTAATAAATTTTTAGTAGTTAAAACACGATGGGAATAGAAGGGATCATTTCTGGACCGAATCTACTCATCCCCTATATAGATTATCCTCTCATAGAGATCCAAATTACCCTCGACACTGATTCCCATCTCACATAGCACCAATATATCCTCTACATAAAATCCTCTTTTATAAAGTACCAAAAATAAAAATAATTAACTCTAATTGTTAAACAAATAACGTAATGCGCAACCGTAAATAAACTTTTTGTTAAAACACAATATCACAGAATGCTGCAATTGCTAATCGAAGCGATTTGTTTATAATATCTACTATTCCCATATTCCTTGAACCGAGACATCTGTATTTCAATAAAATAATGTTTACAATAATCTTTTTAAGAAAATATGTCATTTTTAGTATTAATGGAATTTGATTTTTGTTTATCATTTGTCTCTTTAGAAACTTCAAGTTCCAACTTCTAAACAAGTTCTAGTAAAAGAAAATAATTTTATTTTCAATAAGTTTTAAATTTTTTAACAAGAGTCAATCGCTAAACAAGTAAATCAAAATGCATGATGATTTTCCAGTACGTTATGATAAACAGGATAACACTCCATGACACACTTATACAAAGAGTAACCATAATAGAAATATGATAGTTTTAGGTATCAATGATTTTTTCCTTTTTATTTATATTTATTTTAAAAATGTGTCAAAATAGATTAAAAATATCATACAAAATGAAATTACATCCCTATAATCAATGATGTAATAAAATGCCGTAATTTTGTAGCGTTTTTAAAACTTACTCTTACTTTTTACTGATATATTTCTATTTTTCAAATTTTAGATATATCCTTAACCATTTACTTCCAAAGCTTTAATTAAACAACACTTTCAGTGAATGAAAATTAATAGATAAAAAATAAACCTTAATTATCAGTTTTATAAAATAATAGGGGAAAATTGACTACATTATATCACCGCATAATTTGTACCGCTTCTAATTTTCAATGAGGACAAAACCTTATGTCTTCTGTCCTCATTACCCTAGTTGAGTCTCCATTGCCATTATATAAAATAAAGAATAGAAGGTTATCGATACAAAACAGTGTATGCAATCAAGTTCTAAAAGTTATGGAGTTTCCGTCTTAGTATTTTAGTGCTGTTTCCAAAGAAATGTAACGTAGTTAAAAGTGTTTAGTAAATCTTTGAGTAAATAAAAGTAGTAGTAGTTCTTTCTAAATCGTTACTGTAGTTAAGTTATTAATAAGGAAATCTGTCAGTTTTTGTGTGTGCCAAATTGGTTTTAAAAAACCAATTTTATTTTGTCTTTATTGGAACAATAATGGTTTCTCTTACTGTACCACCAATCAAACTGGTACAATTTAGGAGCCCGCATTATTTAAAGTTTCACTAGAATGAAACTAATTAAATCATGTAGGTTCCACTATTAGAATAACCTTTTAAATTATTGTTCAATTGTTTATTAATCATCAAAACAACCAATTAATCAATAGGCGTGCAATTCTTTCAAGTACATTTTTCCTACACGTGACTCTTCAGTATTTACACAATTCGCTTGAAGGATTGTGAATAACTTTTTAGCTTGCAGTGCATTTTATTCTACAATTTAATTTAATTTAATTTTTTTGCCTCATACATATTAGAAAAAAATATCAAGGCAGATTTAATGCAATTCAATAAAATGTAATTTTTGTCAATGTTTTGTATAGATTTTCTTTAATAATTTACTTTAAAAAAATGAAATATACATATTTTTTATAATCCTGTATAGTAATGGCTGAGTGACAACTTTGAAAACTCTTACCTTTTTTTAATGTCTTCTAATACTATACTGTATACTGATATCATATGATAATGGTGAATATACAATTTAGGCTACCAATTCCATAAATTGTACCATTTGGAGACTTACAAAAACTGCTGTGTTTTTGTTTTTGAGCTTTGTTTCAATTTAAAATGCTGGAACAATAACAATATGTAAGTTGATGTGTCTGTTTTACTTGATATTAAAAAGAAAAAAAGAAAAAAAAAGAGAGAGATTGTGCCCTGCTTTGATAGGGGACAAATAGCTGTGTAACGTGTTACCCGGTATAACTCGGTTCAAATTAGGTCAAACGTTTTGGAAGTTTTTGCAAGTTTTCTTTTATCCCAATACTCGAACATTGTTTTATCTATTTCATGCCTTCTTTTGTCACACTCTCGATTTTTTTCCCTTTAACCACAAAACATCATAATGAAATTGGATCCCTTTAATCTGAATTATTCAAGATACTTACAGAAAAATCCCGGTTCAAATTGGCTCAGCCGATAGCAAGAGATTTCTGTTAGGGTGGGAAAGGGGAATGGGGTAGGGTTTTCGGAATCTATGCAAATTGTGACGTTTTTCTTGCATCGAAGGTGAAGTATGCTACATTTCATCAAGATTAGAATAAATTGATAATTCACACACACACACACACACTTCTTATCTATAGATTTCTGAATAAAATGTAAAAAGTAGTAGTACAATATATAGGCAACTTGCCTTAGCTTACATCGAAAAGAATAAAATTTATTAATTGAAATAAAAAAAAATTATATATTAAAATGCCAAGCATATCTTTGAAGATAAGTCATTATCTAAAGTTGGTGATACAGCTATCGAATTTCCTTGAAAATATCAGCGTCCTTGCTCCTGAATATCCTCTTCAAAGGGTTGAAACGATACAATGTTCTTATAAAGAATGAGATAGTGTCACTCAAAAGGATTTGAACAATCTGATTGTATTAGCTTTATCAGATGATGTAATTGAACCAACAAAAAGTTCAAGTATCCTTTACCGTTTCCCGCTGTTTGGAATAAATAGCAATTGATAGTTGTTTTTTCAATGAATTTATATTTAAATATAGAAATGTATAAATTAATGGATAATTTATCATAATCCAGTCTTTAAAAATGCAAATGTATTGTTAGTATTGTGTACAGATAACGTACACCAACTGTTAACTGTCAATGAAAAATGAAAACTATAACTTAAAATATCTAACTTTAAATACTACACTGTTCACACAGGTGTTTCGATTGATAGTTTAGTTTAAACACTCACATAATTTTTTTCAAATATGAATGGTTAATAGATTTATTCCCATTTTGAAGAAAAGGAAACCTAAACATTCAATAGTCAGAAAAATTTCTTAGAAGAGCAACGATCTTATTTTTTATAATTATTATGGCATATAAAATTAATAATTTTACTTTAAAAAAATTGAAAACGATTTTTTTATCGAAAGCAAATTTACTGATTTTAATCTTAAGAATAGTACTAATTTGTGTGTTATTTTAAGTTAACGTGCTATTGAATCTTCACAAAAAATCAGTTTCGATCCAGGATTAACAATTCATGTATAAACTTAAAAAGACTGTAGATAAGTAATAATTTACCAATGGTACACAACAGAAAAATAAAGTCTATTGTTTATCCTTGAATAATAAAATTAATGTGCAAATAAAAAAAATTAAAATATTAATGTTTTATTTAGATATATTTAGATTATAATAGACCTTAGATAACCTTTTCGATAAAATAAAAAAATTACCATCTTTACATTATCTTTTTTCTGAATAATTTAAACTCTAGATGATTCTTTTATTTAAGAGCATAAGTAAATATAATTAAAATATCTTTTTTTATTCTAAAATTAATGACATACATTTCTTATAAACTCAAAAACTTAATTAAATATCTTTATACACAGTTTTTTTTGCTGTCGAAAAGATTTAAAAAAAATTTTTGATCAAATCTAATAACTCAATAAATTTAAAATTTGTCATTTTATTTCGCCCAATATCGATTTTATACAATAAAAATGCTATTTGAAAGAAACCGGAATTGTAATAATTGCTTTGAAAAGTTCTCACTAGAAAAGAAAAGGACGGATGGGTAAAAATCTGTTTGGAAAAATATTTTTTTAGAAAGAAGCTATATTCAAAGAACGTTTACAATACCAAGTGAGTTTATATTAAAAAAAAACCCAAAAAAACCACCGAATTGTGAGTTGAACCTCAGAACAAATTCCTGACCTTCTAAAAAAACCATAAAAGATTCTTGGGGGAAAGTGACAAACATTCGATTCAAATTCGGTTCATATAAATTCTTTTCAAAGACCCTAAGTTGGGGAAAAGTAATAAAATAAGTATTGAGCGATAAATAGTATATTTTGGCGAAGAAAACCACATGAAGTGTGTGTAGGAATTTCCATTCAAAGTTAAGTAGTATAGAAGACCTTCGCGCGCATCCCTTCAGATGGTAAGAGGGTTGCTAGGAATAAAAAATAAATCACTCCTTTGGCGACAAGATATTTTCTTTTCTTGTTTTTTATCATTGCATATTTAAATTTAAAAATCATTTGTATTGATAAAAGTGATTCAATTGGAGCATGGTGAAGAATAAACCATTCTTACATTATTTTCAAAGTAAATGGAGAAAAATGTATTTGACAAAAAGACTTCAAAGTTAGTCGGTATAATATTTCTATTTCTGCTATATATTAGTATTCTAATAGATATTTTGGCAGAAATTGTAGAATTATAGTAAATTCATGATATATAGTAGTTATAAATAATTCGAAGCGTAAAATAATCAAATATTTTTAAATATAAATTAAAATTTGGGACACAAATAATTAAAAAAAAAAAAAAACTTTGTCCATTATTCATAATCAGATTTATACATAGATGTTTAAGTTAATACCAATTAGTGATGATGCTAATGATTATAATAAGAAGAATTCTGGAATTTTGTATATCTATGAAAGTGTAAATCTGGTTTTGTCAGTTTTCTATTAAATAAAAGATATGGTTTCGTAAAAGTTATTTTATTACATATAAATTTGAATTATTAAAATTATTCTTGGGTTTAACTTATTTAAAGTTTGTATTTATTTAACATTATTTTTGATTTACATTAACAGTTGAATTAATTTTTTAGGAATACAGCCATTATTTGAATAGGTAAAATCTGGTTTTAAAATTATGCAAAACAATTTTATTACAAACATTTAAATAACTATAACATTGACTATGATACTAATCATGGCAGTAATTATACTGATAATTTTGATGATAATTACAATAGAACACTTCTAATATAAGAACCATAAATTTAAAAATATCAATTAGAAACTTCAATTATTCTTTTATTCAATTTGTCACTATTAAAAATACAATATTTAATTACTCAGAAATAAATGTGCATTGTTTCAAAAATAAAATTTACATTTTTAAAAAATTTTATTATTACAAAAAAAAAACAATTTATTCATTCAAAAAGTAAATGTAACTTGTTTAAAATTTGTTAATTATATTTTAATTTAAATACAACATTAATTTTAATCATTCAGTATTAGTAATTTCAATAATTCAAAACATTTTGATGCAATAATAATTAATATATTGTACACTAATAACACAAATTTTATTCAACAATAATTCACATTCAGTGAAATAATAATAATAGTTAATACTTAATACAATAATAATTAATATTTATTACAAAAAGTAATACAATAAGTTTTACTCAACGATACTCTTTTAATAAATAAAGAATAAAATACTGTCATGGAAATACAAAATTTAATCAAAATCTACCGACAAAAAAAAAATTATTTTGTCGTCGACACTAATACTTTTTTTTATTAGACCAGACAGTTACCCAAATATCTCACATCACAATGAATTAAATTTTCGCCCCTTGGCGCGCATCTCTTGGCGCCATCCCTCTCTTTTCTGGCAGGCGGCAACCTCATACCGTATCTCGATTATGTTGGCTCCTCGGCGGTTTCTTTGGGCCTCGCCGGTTCTACTACAACAACAGATCCCACCCCGCAAGAGTGAGTCCATCAAGTAGTGCTGTGGTTCGTCGGGGGAACAACAACTTGAATGAAGTGAATCTTTTTTTTATTAAAGAGATAGGGGGGGACTGAAGAAGTTTATTGTTGTTTTTTTATTGTTCTTGGAGTTTGATCAACCCTCTTTTTTATGTTTGTTTCCTGGAGGAAGTAAAAGACTGATTGGATTTTTCGGGGGAGTGAAACTTTTTTGATTGACTGGGTTTTTGATGGCCCCGTCGGTTTTTGATATGGGTGTCCCGAAGGTGTTGTGTTCGGCTGTGCTCCTATGTTTCGTGGTGTCGACGATCGGAGCAGCTCATTCACAGGTAAGAGATGTTTCGTTTTATTTATTTCCTTGACTCGAATGTTTAAATTGCCATTTAATAGAATTACTTCTTCGGTCAGATATTCGATGTTTTGTCATTCGCACTTAAATGTCCTAGGTTTGGGTTGCGATGTGATATTCAATTGAGTGATTTTACAAGAGTATACTGAATAATTTTTTCAAATATATTCATTTTATAAATGATTATTTATATTTCAGATAACAGTTTTCTTAAAGTAAACCATATATATATATATATACCTTCCAAAATTTTACTTGGCTGGCCCACCTGATAGATGACCGTGTGGTTAGGGCTTAGTTCTGCTTATCAAGTGTGCCGGGTTCGAATCTTGAGTTAAGCATGGATGTTCGTATTGGTTCGGAATCCGTATTAAACCGTGAGTCTTGACTTAATTAGAGGCAATTTTGCACAGCAATAAGTGGTAAGCGTACTAAAAAACACCAAAATTTCAATTGGGATTGTGGTTTAACCTTTAGGGTTAGGTATATTTTATTCATGTTATTTGGACTTGTAAAAATAGAAGTACAAATAATAAAAATAGAAGTACAAAGAAAGTTGCAGAACCTACAATTACTATTAAGTTATTGTAAAATGCACGTGTTTTACTGAAGGTTTAACATTTATTTTCAAATACATTGAAAGAGTCGATACATAGTATGGGACTGCCGACCAAACGGTATAGTGGTTAGCGTGCTAGCTTCTAGACCGCTAGGTTGCGAGTTCGAGTCCCGTGTTAGGCATGGGTGTTTGTAAATTTATGTTGGCTTGTCTAATGACGAATGTTTCGGCGCATTATAGCCCTCGTGTTGCTGACGGCACCAGATAATCTGAATACAACCTAGTATGGGACAATAAAGTTGCCAGCACAATTTCTTGTTTAAGCTCAAATGATGTTGTAGAAACGATGGCTATTGCAATAAATAGTGACAAGTCGATCATCAGGCTGAAAAGTAGTATTTTTCCGGGACTTCTCCCATTCTATATGCAAATACGTGGCAGTTTCCCCTTGAAACATATTCCGAAGTACATTCCGAAATACTTCCCATTCCCCATTAACACAGGCCGACCAAACGGTATAGTGGTTAGCGTGCTGGCCTCTAGACCGCGAGGTAGCCTACCAAACGGTATAGTGGTTAGCGTGCTAGCTTCTAGACCGAGAGGTTGCGGGTTCGAGTCCCGTTTTAGGCATGGGTGTTTGTAAATGTATGTTGGCTTGTCTAATGACGAATGTTTCGGCGCATTATAGCCCTCGTGTTGCTGACGGCACCAGATAATCTGAATACAACCTAGTATGGGACAATAAAGTTGCCAGCACAATTTCTTGTTTAAGCTCAAATGATGTTGTAGAAACGATGGCTATTGCAATAAATAGTGACAAGTCGATCATCAGGCTCAAAAGTAGTATTTTTCCGGGACTTCTCCCATTCTATATGCAAATACGTGGCAGTTTCCCCTTGAAACATATTCCGAAGTACATTCCGAAATACTTCCCATTCCCCATTAACACAGGCCGACCAAACGGTATAGTGGTTAGCGTGCTGGCCTCTAGACCGCGAGGTAGCCTACCAAACGGTATAGTGGTTAGCGTGCTAGCTTCTAGACCGAGAGGTTGCGGGTTCGAGTCCCGTTTTAGGCATGGGTGTTTGTAAATGTATGTTGGCTTGTCTAATGACGAATGTTTCGGCGCATTATAGCCCTCGTGTTGCTGACGGCGCCAGATAATCTGAATACAACCAACCCATTAACAGATTTCTTTAATCCAGATTCTGCGCTAACGATGTTCGGCGCAGTATAGTCGTCGTTTAGCTCTTGCAAGAAAAATCTCCAATACAACCAACCCAATCTCAACTGCCAAGTATCCTTTATTTTTTGTACTAGTCATTCAAAGACAAAATCAGCCTTGTTTATAAAAAGAGACACTAAAATGTGCTTAAAATTTCTCCTCAAGTACTCAATCAGAAACAGGTTCCGTTAAAAAAAATCGTCTCCTGAAAATTACAATGGTTTGTAATCATGTGTATCTAGTCGTATTTACTCCAGGGCTCTTTGTGACAAGTTCTCTAAGTTCAGGAAAAGAAAATACAATGAACTCTAGACAGTTAGTGTTTCTCTTGCATCCAAATTTAGAGTAGGAAGGAGACAATCAGATCATCAGTCGCACTCCGAAATCTGTCAACATTTGTTTCACCTGTCAGCCAATTGACACCATCAAATCAAACCCAACAACTGCTAGGTTCGGTTGTGAAGAATATTGCAGATTAGAAATTATGTGGATGCAGCTGGTGCACGTTGAATTTTAAAAAGATGTCTTATGCGGCACTAATCTAGAAGATCTTCCCCATTTTAACTGTTCCTCGCGGTTTTTTTTTCCCCCAATGTATTCTCTGTTAGACTTAAAACCGTTTCAGTACCTATTTATATGAAGGTTAGTTTACGAATTATTATTTTATGAAGAACTGATAAAATAATGTATCGTATCTATAAGAACCGACATTTTATTGTTACTTGAATTCAAAATGTATTTGCTGTTGGCGTAATTAAATGAAGAAAATCGATACAAAGTTAGAAGTTTTGGTAATGCAATTTGACATCACTTGTCCCAATAGAGTTTAATCTAAATTATTTTTGGGAAAAAAATCCTTAGTCTGGTCATGTTCAATTAAATATCTCCCGCGTTTATTTTAATAGTGCTGAATATACCGTCTAATCATATATATATGTATAATTGTATATATTTGTAAATTAGTTATTAACCTTTTTGGCTTTAGTTGGTTGATTGCAAGTTACTGAAAATAATTGCTAAATGATTCTGCAACAGAGTGAATAGAACTGTTTGCTATCTAACGAAAATATTGTAAGGTGTAAGGTTTCAAGGTCTATTAAATGATTAAATAATATTATCTCAGATAAATAAAACTCATTTCTTAAAAATATATCTAGTTCAAAATTGTCTAATCTACGAAATGATTGTGCACTTTTCAGCCAAATCGCCCTATCAAAGCTATAACTCTGCAATAAGAATAATTTACGAGAAGCAATGTTGAGGACACCAACCGGTGTCATATTCACCTACAAGCAGGCTTGGAATTCTAATAAATGAAAATAACATATTATTGATAAGGTGTGATTTTTACAGGCTTTTCTCTTTTTTTGAATATTTAGCGTGTAATAAAAATTTGTAGCTTCTTCGGTACAAAAAATATAGATATATATGCAAATCAGGCAACGGATATATAACTATTTTACAGAAAAATTAACTTTCATTGTGAATTTTTAGATGTTCAGGAAAGCATGTCATTGTTGGAATAATGAACTTAAATTCAAAATACAACGAGGGAATAAATATTCTTCAATTTTCAAATTAATTATTGGGTTGGGTTCAGGGTCTTAAATACGACCATGCTCCGGACTCGCGTATGATATGCAAGTAACGGTAATCATATGTACATTCTGGTTTGACGAACCAGAACTTGTTACCTTTCAAAATGGCCATACAAAGTTTCAACTTATTGGAAGTTATTGAGTATTATCGTATTTTGGTCAGCTTGTTAACCAGTGCTCGCGAAGTGGTTAAATTGAACCCATCATTTCTTGTATACTTTTTGCACCGAACCATTTTCTAATTATCTTACTTTCACAAGTGCTTACTTTGAATCAATCCCAACTTTTAATCTTTGAGTCCGGCTTTAGAGTGTATAGTACCAAGCCTCTCGAAACCCACCCGAACAAGGGATGTATTGGTCTATTTATAACAGCTAACAGATGGCCGCAGTGTTCGATGGTTGCTTATTTCTCTTGGCCGTTACAAGGATTCGAAAAACTGCCATCTACTTTTTAAAATGACCTTGCTAGAGCTGGAAAGTTCTTCGTTCTTCTCAATGCTCTCTCCCTGGGAGTGCCTTATTTTTTCAGTTAAAAGCGAATTGATTGTTCTTTTCCTCTTCACTAAGTTCATTGTGGTCGGTATCGTTGATACTAGTGCGCATGCTTGAAATTCAAGTGGATCTTTTTTATTGGAAGATAAGTGTAACGCGGCTTTTTAGTGTGCGACTAGCTGGTTCTACAAACACACCTTTTTGATAAAATTGAAGAAATATTTCGCCATAAAATTGTGCTATAAATGTTGCGGTATTGAACCTCGTTGGCTTAGAGTAAAATGGTGCTAATTCCAGTTTGTAAAAGTTTTCAAGAAAACAGGAAAGCCTTCTGAAGTGCTAATTCAACATGAATTTAAAGCTTTTGCGCAAATGGTCAATGGGTCTTCTCTTCTTTTAATAAACATACTAAAAATTTATTTGAATGTGGAGTTCCTTTTCAATAAACCGACAGCATGTTTTTTGTCTCACAACATTATGGAACTTCTTCCATAAAAAGGAGATCAAAAGAAGTTAAAACATGTTATCTCTACATGACATAAATAGCGTTCAACAATACTCTGAAGTGCGTTGAAACTTTATGCTATATAATGAACTGGCAAAATCGCATTTGCCGTGGAACAAAGTTTAAGTGAATATTGTTGTAGAACTTTTTAATTCGATTAACTTAATCGTTGAACAAAGTTGCATAATCATTGTAAAAATGTCTGTATTTCATTTTCCAATTTGAGCATCGGACCCTTTTGTAAGTATATTGGCTGATTGGTGTTTTCTTGCGCAAGGGCTACACTGCCCTACACTACAAATACAACATCTATAATTACATTTCGGACTTTTTTAACTTGGACCGATAACGTGGCGCCTATACCTGATAATATCTTCCTCTCCACATCCGCGTCTAACGAAGAGACCGTGAGGCCTCGACGAATTTAACATACAGTAGCCATCATTATATCTACACGGTAGTGTTATGGCAACGCGCTGGTTCTATTCCATGATCTTCCAATCATGAGACCTACGGCTCAGCTAATCGAATCCTTAGGTGCTCATTCTGGGAATATTAACTGGGCATTTTCAGCTACTCTTTCATAGTACTAAGTAAAACATGATTATGATGCTCAAAAATTTATTGGTGCATTTCCTAATTGTGCGTCTCTATTCAATACACAATTTAAAGAAAATATCCAGTTGTTGATTAAAACTTCGCGTAAATTACTCAAACAAAATAGTCGTGATTATTATTGGTTTCAAGAAATCGTATTTTCCCACACTATAAACTGCCCAATTGTAACTGAAATCCTACGAAATAGAATTTTATGGGTTACACAAATCATTAATACTTTATTATTTATGGTTTTCTTTAAAGGTAAATCTGAAGCCCACAAATCTTTGCAATTGCTCAACACACAGAAAAAAAACCTAAAAACTCTTTAAAAAAAATTAAATCTTTTTACAATATACTATCATTTCTATCGTTTTTTACTTGTAATCTCTGTGAATAACAGCAAAAATATGTAACCCGGCAATATTTCATCCATGATCACGTGACCTGATAATCCACCCTACCTACCTGATGCTGGTGTTCCCCGATTTCTCGTCTGACGGTAGTGATTTTTTTTTTGTTGGCAGCAGTTTTTCTAACCGGTTGTAACGACCCCTTGCATTGTTACAATCTTGTACCTAGTAGAATTTTTTTTATATATATTTGGGATATTTTTATAAGTCGTCTGGCTCGATTGGACCGCTCCTAGACGTTCTTAAGTTCGCATATGATATGGAAATTGCAAATTTGATTGATCGCTTAGCGTTTGTAGTTGGAAATTAAGTAGCGTTTCATATTTGCATTTTATGCTGACGTTAAACCGTTTTGGCCTTTCTGTTTCTTGTCATCTATTAGAAGCTACTGCATCGGCCACTTTGATACGGAGAGCAGGGTAATAGTTGAAATATCGACCTAGTTACCTGAAATTCAAAATTAAGAGGATGTAGATATTATCATGGCCAATCTACAGCTTAAGAATTCTTTCACTCTAACTCATAAGGTCCCTGGCTTTTCATGTTTAAGATACTGGACACCATGCAATCTATGGAACAGTTGAAGTCTCATTGTTTAAGTGTAAGTTTTACCAATACTAAACACAAACCATATAAAAAAAAAAGGGGGAAGGGGGGGGGGGGGAATAGATCGTGCATTATAGATTCAAAAGTGCTGATTTAAATTTTTTTTTACGAATTTCTGGTTTGCAAATTTCGATTAAGGTTGTTTATAATTGTATTTTTCCTCACAACATGGAAAATTTTCCGTTACGTTCCATAGAAAGACATTTATCTCGTTTAAAATAAAGATGTTTAGTTAAACCAAATATAGTAATTATTATAAGGATATTTTGTATTTAAAAAAGCATTTTGTTACAAATTCTACAATACATATCGGCTTAACCCTTTTTAGAACTGTGATGCCGAATCAAACTCTCCATCAATTTTTCAAATATGTTTTGAGGACTGCAGCGTGTTCGTATCAAAGATCTATTAGCCGATGGTACTTTTCTAAAATATTAAATAATAAACAAACCTACTTGCGAATAGTATTGAAACAGAAAGGTTCAACGAATTAATTTTTGTTTATACAATTCCCAATTTTCATCGTGATAAGTATATAAATAAAATTAAACTATGATTGAAAATTTCGAAGTATCAAACTATTTTTGATAAATTCTTCTTTGAATATTTTATTTTCTCCCTGGAATATGCAATTAAACCTCTCAAACGATTTAGATAGTATTCATTATTTCTCCTCGTATCCAATATTATTTTCATTCACTGCAAGAATTCTGCATTTTGCTTGCAATTATATGTATACATAAACAATCATCAAGTTTATAAATTTAAATAAAATTGATAACAATTTCAAATAAACTTGTCCTGATTTTCTTGATTATATTCTTTAACTTGCCAAAACAAGCGGCTTTAAAATTAAAAACGATATTTAATAAGCTGTTTCACAAACGAATGCAGCCTTCGGGCCATGAGTTGACATACTTAATTTACATTACCTTTTTCAAAAGTACCATTTAAATAATCTTAAAATCTCTTCAAGGGTTACATGAGTCAAGAGTAATGTCTTTTTGTGTGGTATTCTTTTAGAAGATCTTTTCAAACTCGAGATTTCTCTTTCCAGTTTTCACTCTTTGCTTTCTTTTAACTTTTGGGTGTTCTTGAAAACGTCGGAATATCTACTCATGAGTTAAAAAAAAATGTCGGGGGAGTGTTGTTTCCTTTTGGCATCTTCCTTTTTCTTTTCTGTGTTGACTTTGCACAAAATGCTGCTCGCAGCTGTTTTTAGTGAAAGTGTTGTGTCCATCTAATTCTTAGCATGCTTTTCTTTTTTATAACTAGGAAAGAGATTTTTCATATTAATCATCAGGGGTGGCATGATTTAAACCAACCACGGAACCATGGTTTAAACCAAATGTTTTTTTTTTTAAAGAATAATTTAAAATTTTATTTTTATTTGTTTATTTATAAATAGATTTTTTAAATTATTTGTTGTTGTAAATAACTTTTTAAAAATAAATCTTATAATGAAAGACTATTGGAAATTTTTATCAGTATCAACAATAAGTTTTTATATTAATCTAAAGGATTTATTAATGTTTTATAATTATTCAAAATTATTAATTAAAAATTAAATTATAGGCTATATTTTAAATTTGTTTCTGAAATAGAGGTTTTGTACTTTAATAACTTAATTTTAAACCTTAAAAATATCGTTTTGTACAACTTATCACCATTACTGATGAATCTAAAATCAATATTCCATGTAGATGCAGTAAACAATTATTGTATCCATTGAATTTAAAAAAACGTATCTCTAAATATAATAAAATTTAATATGATTTGATTGTCCACATAAGTAGCAATTGGTTATTTACTTAGTTTAAATTATTTTCAGAAGGAATATTATTTGAGTTAATGTCAAATTTTATTTATAAATACATGTAATTAAAAAAGGATTAAAAAAAAAATAAAAAAAAAAAATCCCAACCCTGTTAATTATATTCAAAGATGTTAGAAATGTTCTACGAAGTATTTTGTGTAATTGAAGAAATTTAGTGTGAAAATTACTTTTAAACAAATTTAATATTTGTTAAATAGAGCTGACTTCAAGTTATTAAAAACTGTATTTTTAAAGTGAACTACAAAAAAAGTTTTTCAAACCAAATATCATTTCACGTACTTATCCATCTTCAGTTTGTTCGATCTTTTAAATCGATGACTAATCTTCAAATCACAAAATTTTGATTTGGCTAATTTTCTGCTTTTTTATTTTAATTTTAACACTCAAGAAAGATCATTGCTGTTTTTCTACAAAAAAAAAAAAAAAAAAAAACTTTAACTCCAGAAGACGTCTTCAAAAGTGTTTTAAATAAATTTAAAATTATTTTAATTATATTTGTGGTGCCTACATTACTGATCTCTAACTTCACATTCTGAGTTGCTTAATAAATGGTTTCTATAATGCAAATTAAATACTTCACTCATATATGTTATGTAATAGGTTGCCCTTGGTTATAAATAGATTCTAACGAGTTTGGAGGAAATTTTTAATATTGATCTTTATAGCAGTTTTTAAGCCTTCTTTGGCTACTAGTCAATAACCACTATCCAGACGTTGTAGTTGGTAATCAGTGTGTGCTATACACTTCCAAATTTTTTTTAATAATACTGGATGAAAAACCATGGACTTCAAATGGTCTTCTTAATGGATCTTATGCTAGGTCTTAATTTTATTGGGGTTTCATTGTTTTTAATATTTATAACTAATTGCAATATATATCTTTAAAAATAAATTCGAATTTTCACATTCTATTAGCTAGTCACAGTGCGCCTTTCATTTTGACGAGAATGTAGTAGTAGTAGTAGTAGTAGGTAGTAGTAGTAGTAGTAATAGTAGTAGTATAGTAGTAGCAAGTGACGGGTTTCGTCGCTATGCATAAGCACATTATTCATAAGCATATCATACAATATAATGATCTTAATATAGACAGTGGACCATATACAAAGCTTTATTTTGAGTGGGGTTTTGTCAATTGGCAACGCTAGTGACGTGCTTGTGACCTATCACTCTAAAAGTTATTTTTTTTTTTAAATTTTCATCTTTCAAAAGCTAATCACAATGCGTGTTTTATTTTCCCACGCTCATTACAATTGACTGTGACGTCTTCATACATACGATCTATACTATAAATGAGCATTTTTTTTTAATACAGTGGTAGCTATTATTCGTATCTTCATAGTTCTTACAGATGCCGCATGCAATGAAACATTCAGCTGACTTCTTGCTTCGAACAATCTGAAAAAAAATCCTATACAAAAATCATATTGTGTAACTGCCAGGATTTTTTTTATTTCTTTCAAGAGCCTCAATAAAGTTGCGAACTGTTTCTTCATACAAGAAAAACTTGTGTGAAATAAAATAATAAAAATCTTCTAGAGTGTCGTTTACGTCTTGTTCTTTGATACTTTTGACAGTTTCCTTGTTGTTCTAGTTTTGCGAATCCTTTTCTACAGAACTTGATTTCAGAGTCATTTTGTCTGGCGTTTTAGAGGTCTTGGCCCTGACCGTGACGAATTAATTTATAGATGTTCATTCATGGCAATATTTTTTTCATTGTTCTGTGTCCAGAATTAGCAAATAAAATTTACTTAATTTGAAATGCCGTTTATAGTTAAATGGAAATTAAATTTTACTTTAGTATTTTTGGTATAATATCAGTATATTTTTTTTTTATTGTTTCAATGCTAAAGTTTAAATTATATTAATAATTTTTTTTAACCGCCATGTTTGGTTTTTGTAGAATTTGATGAGTTGGTAACAAATATGATTTTTTTGAAAATTAAAATGCATTGAAATGCGATATGTTTGTATAAACAATAAAGGAAGCATTAAATCGTTAGTGTTTAGAATACTTGAACATTTGAAAACTCTTACAATATAATGTCATAAGTAAATAGAAAGACTTTTAACGCAAAGCGGCAAGTAAATTCCGTTTTTTAGAATTAAAATCATTCCATGTAAATTTTTAAAACATTTTTCATATCACTTTTTCAATACTCTACTCTAGGTTATCCATAATTGGCACACAAACAAACAGAGGTCAATGCAGTAAATATCTTATTTTTTTTAAATAAAATATGTCGATGTATTTATAAATCACTGATCTTACTATTCTCCTATGAAACATTCGAAAATAATTCATAAAGGAATAGAGATCCATTTCAAGACACTGTACATTTATCCGTTAAAATAGAAAAGAAAATCCAACTTCCACTAAAATAAAAATGTTTGTTATCTGTTTTTTCTATATAATCTATTAGGTTTTGGTTTCTTAGATTTGCAACATTCATTATATTTAAAATTTGCTAGCCACAAAGAAATATAAATAAAAGTTATTTTATAAGTAAATGGCAATATATAAAGTTTTTTTTCTTTTTTCCAAAGAGAAATAAAGTGAAAATTTCTTTCGAATAGCTACATCACCAATTATATTACCTGAAAGAGAGTAAAAAAGCGCGAAAAAATCTGTGAAACAATCAAAACTTCCCGAAAAGATGTTCTCTGCCCGAAGGCTATGCGACACGGTGCTATGACACAGCCATTCAAAAAGTAATCTCGTAAGAAAATAAAATATGAAAAATTCAATTATTTCTTCCCGAGAGTGATCGTAAAACAGGTTTCCTGAGTTCGATTCTTGTGAAAGCAAAAAATGGCCACACCTACAAAAAATATAAAAATAAAGATAGGATATAAAAACTATGGAACTAAAGAGTGACAGCTTTTGTATCCTTTCCTAAAATCGTTTGGTGTTGATACCGAAAGAAATTCTGTGGATACTCCATTCGGAATGGTGGGTGGTAGATATATTTTGCGATAAATTATCTTATTATAATTTCAAAAAACTAAATACGCAGCTTGGAAGTTATTTGTATATTAGCATTAAAATTGATAACTTCAAATACTGTTTTGATGTAAAACAATGTATTTTTGAAATAATTCAAAGTGTCTTTATAGCGTGCTAGCTTCTAGACCGCGAGGTTGCGGGTTCGAGTCCCGTGTTAGGCATGGGTGTTTGTAAATGTATGTTGGCTTGTCTAATGACGAATGTTTCGGCGCATTATAGCCCTCGTGTTGCTGACGGCGCCAGATAATCTGAAAACAACCAACCAACTTTATAGTTTATAAAATGCAATACCTACAATCCTATAAAAGGTTTTATAGCTTTGACAACCTCAAAATTTTTCCATTTGTACTCCCTAGAACAACACATCAGATCACACCAGTTCAAAGTAACAAATAGGCAAAAGTATTAAAAAAAAGCTTATAGCACTGAACGTAACTTTTTTATTTGCATTTCTTTTCTACTTATTAGGACAATAAAAGTCATAACTATACTATGAATGAAAAAGTACATGAAAAATTGAACATATAGTTTTTCTTTGCAAATTCTAAATTCTTCAAAATTTATATTTTAATCTCACTGTAAAGCGTGGTTGGAAACACTGGTTAGTGAATTTCTCTGGGTGTCATAAAAAATTCGAAAGGACTACTTTTTACTCTTATCTTTTTTTTCCTACTTGGCCTTCGGAATAAGATTAGTTTTATTATGCATTATAACCTTGGGACTGACCAATTCATCTCGAACGACAGCACTAGAGGAAACATTCCTAAAAAATTACATCAGCGACAATATTATAAAAGTATTTGAATTGAATTATCATTTGGCATAAAAACGTAACACAAAAATCGACCTTATACATGACACGTCACAGACCACAGCTTTAATAAGTGTTTGACGGAAAAAGTTACATTTTTGTGTTGGCTAATTGATTAATTTAAAAATTTTAAGGTGATATTGTTATTAGTCATAAGTTTTGGTTAGTCAAATGATGACAAAAAAAATCCTCTTTGAATAACGTTAAATACGATAGATCTGTGAATGTATTTTCACTTGAAAAATTCATTTTGCTTACGTTGCGAAATTCATATCAGTGGCGGCTCGTGCACTACAGCTAGTGCAGCCGGGCTGCATCTAAATGTATTAGTTCAAAACTAAAATTATATATTTTACAGTTTTCTAAAATGGGGATCCAATTTTTACGGTAGGTGTAAAAAAAAATCCTATAAACAGCAAACTTCTTTCCTCAACTCTCAATTCACGAGGGGAAAAACGTTTTCAATCAAGGTGATCTTCCTCCGAACAGCAGCCATGTGTTGTTCATGAAACACGTTTCGTCTGTGACGTTAGGATGTGTTTCCATGGTAACCAATGGAATCCAATAGAGCCTTCCCTCCACGTGATGCATAGTACGGCAGCCAGATCAGCGCTTTTCCTATTTCGGCTGCCCTTGAGAATTTCAGCTTTAAAATAATCTCTAGATGGAATTTTTGAAAGATAATTTTATCATCTGAAGGGCTAGAGAATTATTTTATTAGTCTGGAAGTACTATTTTATTCTGGAAATAAATTTGAATATTTTAAACTCATTATCCAAAAAATCATGCGTTTGACACGTAAAACTTCATTTAAACAGTGATAACTGAAGTTTGATATAATCTTTTTGAAAAATGACTTGAGAATTTAAACTTGCATAAACTATAGATATTTTGAACCTCAGTCAAATTGATTGGAAAAGAAAATGAGTTTTTCTAGATTTTTATATGCAAAAGTTTTAATAAAAATTGCGATTTTATCTACTTTCAATGTTAAAAAAATTCTATTAAAAAACTACATATTCTAGAAACTGGATGGAGGTTCATAACATTAAGAATGATATTACGAACACGAACAATATCCAACCATAATTTCTTTTCTTGGCCTTATGAAACTCGAGTAATCACTGTTCAAAAATATTCTAATTATAACGAGTTAAATGTTAATTGGTTTATTAATTTTTGAATAAAACTTAAATTATTTTCATTTAAACATCATTACTAATTATGTACTTTTAAGTGCAAAAAAATCCTATTTTTAAAATGGTAATTTAAAAAAAAAAAAATTCAAGTGTGATTGTACATGATTGTGAAAAGTATGTGTGTGGTTGGGGGGGGGGGGGGTTAGGGGTTGTTGGGAAGTCGCTTTTTTCCGGCTGCACTAACATTTTTGGTCATGGGCCGCCACTGATTCATATACATTATTACAATGTAAGAATTGTGAAGATTTTTTTAAAATTTGTATGTATTAAACGAAACTCTTTTAATTAATTTGTATCAGTGATAATTTTATTTAAATCTAATGTACGATGTCTAAATACAGACGGTAAATGTATTAAGGCATCAAATATAAGATTTAAACAATAAGTAATGCTATAAAAAGTTAAATCGTATTCATAAAAGAATAAATCGTGGAACAGTTTTTCAAATTTTGATTATGAGTTACCTTTTTCGTTCAAGAAAAAAATGAAATTGTACAAAACTAACAAAAAGGTATCGAAAACACACACACAAAAAAATGATTTGGGTATTTCAAAGTAGACTATGTCTGGATAACGCAGTATTAATTGAAAGTTAAAAATGATCTGAGACGATAAATTATTTGACTACATTGAAATACAAAAGAAAAGACTTAATTCACTGGAATGAACTCGCCAAATATACTCTAAATGAGGTCATAAATATCACTCAAAAGAAAAAAGAAGACACCCAACATCAAATGATATTCAATTAAATGACAGGAGTTAACATTTCTCATCAAGCATCTAACTGCCGAAATTGAGCAGTTTTTACTCTTCCTAATGGCTTCATTCCGTCATAAGCTCTCTCAACTAACAAATGTCGTACTCCTTTATTGGTGACTCAGTAAAGAATACGGCTCCAGTCTGGGTGGGAACTTATTTTCATCTGCTCTAGTGTGATCTAACAGGTGAGGATATGATAATATTAACCATTTTGGCAGACGATATTGAATGTGGTGAACATAATTAAAAGAATGATTGATGTTTAATAAATGCGTAAAAGGGTTATAAATGTGATATATATGTGAGGTTAATGCACTTTATTACGTAACTAATTAGAGTGTATTCTTGGAAGTCGTTTTGGATTTGTAGAAGATAAAAATAACTTGCTTAATTGCCCATTACTAGGCCATGAATAGGAAAATGCAACACAGTAATAACAAGGTTTAACACCGTTATTTTCACATAAGAGTCTTAGGTTAGTGATTTAAAATTAACGTCGAGCCCAAATTAACCACATCTTTTAGAGTATTTAGACATTTTAATTTCATTTCATATTTATTCAATGTGTTGTTTTTTTAAGTTATTAGTTAGTTAATATTTTTTTAGTTTCACACTCTTGACCCTCTGATGTCCCATTTTTTTATACCAAACTTCATTTTTCGACATTTTATAATTATAGATAACAAAAATTAATTTTTAACTGTATCTGCACGTTATTTTTTACCTAAAGGCTAATTTTTATTCCAAAGCCTCCTAAAATGGTTAATACAAAAGTTAACCTAAAGTACTCAAGGTCAATATAAGCCATTCATGTATTCTGAATATGTGACCAACAAAAATTGGTTGAGATACATAGAAAATAGACGGAATTCTTTGAGATGAAAAATATTATTTAGAAAAGAATTGTCCCCAAAACATTTAAATTCTTACGCTAGAGATAATAGCCAACCAGGCATGTAAGTACATAAGAAGGAAGCAATTTGCGTTGCTCAAAACTTACTGAGCGAACAAAATTTCCAAGAACGTTTCAAGGCAGAAAAACGCTATCATCTTTTTGCCATTTTATCTTCCGACAGACTTTTACCTAAATAAAAAAATTATACATATAATAATTTCCACCCTCTGAATAAATGACCATTTGTAGAATTATTTTCAAACAGAATTCGAACAAAAACTTTAGAAAAATTATAGTAACGTATAATAGAATGGCAAATTCTTCATTTATCTGAAAGCAATTCCATGAATGTGCTTCTTTTAAGTTACGCCCTCATATTAAACGTCCTTTTTCATCAATCCACCATTGTGAATTCGCATTTTTCTTTCAAAATTACCCAGCAATCAAAACTAAATTCCTGTTATCCATATTTTTTCAGCAAAAAACGTATTCGTCGAAAAATAAAGAGGAAGAACCAACTGTAAACGGCTGTCCTCTGACCCACGATAATGTACGACTGTGTTTTACGCCTATTATCTTCTCACTCGTAACATTTGAACTTTGACTCCTCACCTATGTCTTTATTTATTCCGGACTCATTTTGGTTGCGAAATTTTGTTGACGAATTTTGATGCCGTGGGTAAATAAAGTTACACCGTTTAGTTAACAAGTCTCTTTGAAATTATCAACGTGTTAATTCCCCTTCCCAAAAAGAAATATAAAGACGGATACAGCTGTATATACGAAAGAATATAACTGGACAAATAGCCTTAAGAGGAACTTCTTGTTAGGATCATTCTCTATACTCGCTATGTTACCATCTTCTTGTCCGGTTTGATAAGAAACTACTGAAATTTGGTGAGTAAGTGCAAAAGTGATCACTTAATGAATTGAGATAAATTTTTATCATTTTATGTCTGTTGTAAATGAAAATTAAAAAAAAAAAGCAAAAGATTATTGCAGGTATTGCATTGACGTAAGGATTTCAAATACCAAATAAATATGAGACGCTATTTTTGAGTTTTTAATTTGTCAATTCGATAACAGAGTGGCCACAGAACCGGGAAAACCTGGAAATCAGGGAAATGTCAGGGAGCTTTCTGATTCTGAAAAAAATTAGCGAAATAAATGTCAGGGAACTTTTTAAAATTTCATGAAAATCAGGGAAATTTTGTATTGTTTAAGGCACGTTCATCCATATTTTGGCGCTATTTACATGGAGCTTTGTAGTGGTAAGCCATTAGAAGTTTAATGTTACGGAATAATTTAAACTTTTCATTACCAGCAAAACTATTTTTTTAATAATTACATATTTCTTTAGCATACATGTTCTATTTGATCAGGTTGTCTAGACATCTGGAAAACTTAAGAAAATTTGGAAAAAAGTTTGCCCTAAAATCAGGAATTTTTTAGAATTCTGTCAGGGAAATCAGGGAATTGTCAAGAAACTTTTTTTTCTGAATTTTGTGGCCACCCTGAATAAGTTATCTTCGTACCTACTCACAAAATATGAAGATTTTATACAAAGTAGTGTATAAATGAACTGGGCTAGAAGATTGTAACATAGCAAGTATAGGGAATGATCCTTACTAGATCTAGAACTTCTTCTTAACAGAATTTCACTTCTTTGGGCGAATCCAATCCTGAAATTTATACGACCCAAGTTCTGTTATGTAGACAAGCGTGGTAACTTGTATTGTGATCTATTGCGGAGAGTTATTTGAGGTCAAATCACTACCATCTTTGAACATGCTTCCAATTTAATGAAATTATCATTGACGAAATGGCGACATTGTTTGTTTCACCAATTTGACTGCAGGCGGCACTGACTCTGCACATTTAATAAGAATGAAAAAGATAGAATTTTATTTGCTGGTACGGCTCCAGCAAGTTTTACATTTAAACTTCGACCAAACTGCCAAGTTTCTACTTAAAAGAACACTGTTATTGCAATTTAATCTTACAAGCTTAATGGCGTTTCAGAAAAAGAATTGTTTACAACGTGGAACCAAATCATGAAAAAAATGCACTTTAATCAAATAAACGATTTTTATGTAAAATTCAATTTGTCTCCAAGATTTTCCAGTCATATTTTCGGCCATTTTTATAGATTTCACCATCGACACAATTTGATTAACACAAAAACGTGCATTCTCGTTTCTACATTGCTTAATAAAGGAGTAATTTCCTAGCAGCATTGTTCAATGATGAGTAATAAATTGTTATAATAATATGAAGATATTGATTGAATACATTTAATGAGCAAAATATATATCTTAAATTAGTTTCGAAATAAAATTTATGTAACTTTGAAACAATTGAATTTTATTATAGAAATACATTTACTAATAAAAATACATTTTGCAAAGATAAGTACGGAAGGCTTTATCTAATCCATGTTAAAAGAGGCTTTTTAAGTACCTTTTCTTAGAAACTACTGATAGCGTAGGTTTAAAATTTTGTCTAACCAATATTAGAACAATTTTATATGTGATGTTTTGACGTATTTTTTTTTTTTTATGAAATTTCAACAAACCACTTTAAGAAAATAAAAAAAAAGTAATCTAATTTATATTCACATAAAATCATACCATAAAGTAAAATATGTAAACGGCAAGAAAGTTATTGAGTAGATTCTGAGAAAATGATACATTTGTATCTAAAAACAGCATTTTGAGAAAACAGCGCTTAAAGTATAAAAATTTGTATATTTTTATAATGGAAGAATTGCTCACCAAATTATACCATTTGTAATATTGCAATATAATAAAAAGCCTCAACATGGATTTTGAGATAAATTTTTATCTTCCGATTCTCTTATCGTATTAATAATTATTTAATTTAAATTAATTATCACATTCGTACGTCTCTGACAGCATAGTCTGGTATTAAATTTAATTAAAAAGCATTTGTGTAAGAAGGAATTTATACCTAGTAATTTCGATCCAATTTCCAACATAAGGAGAGTCATGGTACTTTTAAAAATTACTTTCAAATTTCATTGTTCTTTTCGAATATGTTAATCATAATAAGATCGTTATGGTTAGCTCAGAAATATAATAACATTACTTTCAGTTAGCTTAAATGTATGTCCTGGATTTGCCCATGGAAAGGTGTTGGAAAGTGGGCAATGGGCAGAGGCATAATATTCCTGATCAGAAATTAGGCACTGTTTAAAGGAAAGCCTTGTCTTCAAACGACTCTAGTTTTTCGGATGAGACATGGAATTATTATCAATTTACTACTTCTTCCAATTCATCATCCCCTCGTTTTCTTCTGTAGCTCGTTTTCTGTTTATTTATACCGATATAAGCGGCGTCTTCACGTTTTTCATCTCCCACCGAGCAGCCTCTAATCGCCAGAGATACATTTTGGCTGTCATCTCTCAACGCTGAAATTTATCACTTGTCTCATTTTTTTTTACAAAAAATAAACAGAGGGATTGTGGTCAGGAGCTTTTATTGTTCGCTTTCTTCACGTCGGCATCTGATATCGGTCCTGAAACGAAAAGAAAATACGTGCATGGAAGGCTATTAAGAAAAGTAGTGATTGAATAAACCTTAGTGAAACAGTGGACATTGAGATGGGAATGTTGAACTCTTGCTCTGTTTTGTTATATAATGATAATTGCGTTTTAGATTCTACACTATGTTAAGAGTTTCACAAATAATAATAAACATATAAAATTCTATTTTTTGCGTGTTTTTAATCTTTAAAACCTTCTCCTTATTCTGGCAAGTTTTGGAGCTGATCCGATAACTGTAATTGCAGAAAAACTATGTTTATATGGAGAATTTAGCATTGCTGCAACAACTCTGATGTTTCGAACGCATTTTTCTCAGTTCGTGATTTTTTAAATTCCCACCTTTTACTCAGAAAGCTACAATTTCAGCAAATATAAATGAAATTACTTGTAATTTTTTGTGTGTTATTCCCTATATCTCTTTGACAAAAATAGGCATGGATTTTTGCATAAAATAAAAACTTTTTTTTTTTACAAATTTAAATGTTGAAAAGTATCCTTTTTTTACATACAGAAATTATTGTTTTTCTCGAAAACTATTTTTCTTATTCTAAATCCGATGCCTAAAAAGTTTGAGTATATTATTACTAGGAACAGTTTGTTGAAAAAAATCAGGAAAAATATTAAAAAATTAAAAAGATAGAATTTGAAATTTTTATGATTTTTTTTTTTTTTTTTTTTAAATTTTAGATTAAGTTTTCTACCGTTAGTATGTCGCCAAGTTTTCTCCCGTTAGTATGTCACCGAACTTCTTATACAAATGTTCGCCCAACTGTCTGAGGTTAACTTTTAATTTATAGACAAGACTCCAAATTCTACAGATACATGCGATGTATCATCTAAAACGTCTTGCATATTGTTAAGTCTAAACAATGAATGTTACAGACGTGTACCAATTGGAAGGTCTTGTTAAGATTAGTCGGAGAAGTTCGCATTTTAGCTACAGATAGATACGATTAGAACTTAGATAATCGGTGACATGTTTTCTCGCCAATTATGTCACCAATCACTAACTTGGTGACATTTTTCTTTAACAAACTTCAAATTGTCAGGAATTCCGTTGTCATATGCCGTCAACTTTTACAGGGAGATTTCATTTATTAAATGTAGTCCACTTGCACCTGCTTTGTATATGGGCCCAATGTAGTGCAATAGAAACGTGTGTAGAAGTAGTCATTTAGTGACAGTTACTACCACAATTCAACTTGTTTTAAGTTCGAATTGAGACATCCTTAATTAAAGAGATGAAACCAAAACATAATAATATCGTTGATGGAGTACTCAATTGAGGTTGAAAATATGTTGCTTTATTGTTTTGTTTTATTTAGTTTCTTACTTTTTAGATATTATGTAATTAAATGTTCTACAATGATGCATTAGTGCCTGTTGGGTTAGCATTTAAAACAAGGGAGACTTTGATTGACTATAATGACATTTTAAATTTTAAAAATGTCAACATTCAAATAATATTTGTTTATGCTGATGTCTCTTACGGCACAGATTAGAATTTATTGGCCTAACTAAAAGAATACAATAAATACTTCCTTTAAAATCTTATTAAAATCAATTTCAGAAAATTTTTAGTATGAAAGAAATTAAAACTTTCATTAATATTTAAAATCCTCTTACTTTATTAAAAGAATAACGCTATTATTCTAGCTGTTGAATTTTTCTTTTATTAAATAACTAAATTTACAATATGATTTAACAGACTAAAACGGCAATCAAGTTACTTTTGAATAGATTCCGAGTATTTTTAATCATATTAAATAGCTTTATTCATTTCCATTTACTTTCGTAACTCTTCGAAGAAACTAATATATCACTAGTCAGTCAGCTGAAACTAACATCTAATTGCATTGAGTACTAGCTGCATCTATCGTAAACAACTAAGTTTTTTTTTTTTATAACTAATTCTACAGTCTTCCGAACCTTTCCTTTGAAATTGCTTTGTCCTTCCTAATAGCTTTTAGATTTTATTTTTAAGTAAAAGGCCTCGCTTATAAAAGAGGAAATTGAACCTGTTTAGATGTATCTTATAAGAAACCAGCCCTAGATATCAACCTTAAGCTAAAAAGAAAAAAGCACTCTGGCTTAGTGATTACTTTTAAAATATATATATAAAATAAACATATAATGAAATCTAGAAATAAGTATGGTCAAGAATTTGGTTCACCTTTTGATAATGCATCACAATTGGATCTTGAAGATAAATATAAGTGGAAATAAAACTAACAATATCAATTAAGTTTTTTTAATTGATTATAGTTTTGCTGACGAAATGATTATAATTGTTTGAAGAATAGCAGAAAGTAATGATCCTTGATTTGTGAGAAAGGATAAATAATGCAGGAAAGGATTAAAAATTAAAATTAGCTATAAATATTACGTAGCTAGATAAACAGCTACATAAATACCTAGCTACGAATAGCTGGGGTCCATGCATTTCCTGGTTCAACTTAGTAAAAATTGTTTCAGTTGATTTCAAGTTATGAGCACCTCTTTTATCCCCTTTCTTCGATCTCCCCACCTTAACCACAAAACACCATGTGTTCCCGATAATCTGGATTAGTCGAAATATATATATGAAAAATCCCATTCCAAATTGTTTCAGTAAATCTTAAGTTATGATCAAACCCTTTTTAGGGGTGGGAAAAGAGGAAGGGAATGGGTTTTCGAAATATCTTGTACTCCTTCCTCTTGTTATGAAAGTCAAGCATGTAAAATTTCTTCTAGATCGGAATAAAACTCTATTTCTTTAAAAAAAAAAATTAACCCTCTTCCCCGCCAACTCCGTTAATTAATAGGATTCCTAATTATAAGCTTTAGCACATCAAAGCAGACTTGTGTATTAGTATAAATTGAAAAATAAAAATGGAACGAAATTTAATAAGATTTATTATATCATTAATATCATTATAATAATCATTTTGAAATGCTTGGTTCAATAACCGAATCAATAGAAATACTTGAATTTACAATTTTGAAGACAATGCAGTTAACAAATTTGTATCGTATTCTAAAACTATTCTAAAATAGCCATTTGTCAAATAGGTTCACTGTGTGTAAGACCTAGTAAACTTGATTATTTTCCTTCGACATTTATGCATAAAATAGGGATTTTTCTTTAAAATAATTACGTCTCTTTGGTTACAAGTTGACTCTTGTTAAAATCGTAATTCCTTCTAATATCTCCATGAAAATATAAATGGTCGCATTTAGAATTCGAAATGCTGCTTTTGTAAGATTCCTTGCTGAGCCTGCTGATTTAAGTAAGGAGTTTAATCTAAATAATGCATTGAGTAGGTTAGAATTATTTCCTTTGTCAGTAGGTTGTGCTAAATAAAAGTGAACCTGCCACTGCGCGGATTAACAAAATTGTTTTACTTTCCTTAATTAAATTTTGAGAGAGTTTGCAAGTACTTCTGCCTATCTGTTGGAAACGGTTTCTTGCTAATGACATTCTGATTAAAAAGTTATCCTTTTATACTCATTTTTTTTCTTTATTCATTTATTCTAAAAAACTTTGTTGTTGGGTTGTAATAATTGAATTTTTTTTAAGTTCCTCTTTAAGTAAGTGGAAAGTTATTTTTTTCAAATGGTTATTTTTTTCAATTTACTATTTCTCTCCAAAAAATATAATTTTTTTATTGCTTTAAAGAACTTGTTTGTAAATTATTAATATTTGAAGTTCAACAAAACTTTATTATAATGTGTTGGGAGTTTAATTTTCTGTACTCTTGTTTAAATCTGCTAAAGGTCAGTATCACTAACATTTTTTGAGAATATTCTAATCTTGCAGTATCTAATTTTATATAAAAACACAGTTTTGATTTGGAGAACTGGATTTTATGGTGCTTTTATCTATAAGTTGATCTAAAGGTATCTATGATATAGTCCTCAGTTCAATAGAAAAGATATACAGTCAGAGTAAATAGACTTGACAGTGCTTATATATATGGCAAAATCACTCAATTGTATTTTGTTAAAAATATCAATTCAGTTTTTTACTTAACAATTCTTCCAAAAGAAGTTTTTTTTTTTATGAAATAAAGATCAATAGACGAAAAGAGATACAATAAAAATTAACAATTATTTAAATTACTTTAATTATTGAATAAAAAAATTCGGACCGGCAATAAACAGTCGCCGCCATTTTGAAACAAATCCAATAGCATTTAACTTATCACAAAGTTTCACCACATCTTCAATGACTCCATCCCACCAACTACCATACAAGATTTCCATATCTAGTAAGCACCCAGCATCTCCATAACAACTCACGAGAAAAACTGAACCCTGAAGAATTCCATTCAGAATATTTGTGGAGGGGTCTCCTCATTGTCTGTTCCATTCTATCGTCGTATTTATTCCACCTTATCTAATCTTTAGGGAGGTCAGAGGACTTAGTTCCCTTACCTGTCTCTTACAGTTGAAGGGTCCCTCCTCCCCTCCCTATCTTCTATAGCTCTTGCCTTCTGATGAAAAACTACTTGTGGTGGTGGTCTTTTATAAAAGTATTACCGCTAATGTTCTTTTAAAATAGGAAGTACTTGTGTTAAGGTTTTAGTTTGAATTGGGGATTCCCCCCAATTCAAACTAAAAATCCCCCCCCCCTTTTTTTTTTTTTTTTTCCTTTTCGATTTCCGGGTTTGTTGGATTTTGTAGAATTGACGTCCATGAAGAAAGATTCTTTAATGTGGTCTAAGTTGATTTTAGTAGCTTGTAGCTTCGGAATGCAGTTTTCCTATTTTATCGATGGATATTGAAAATGATAGAAGGTGGCGGCCAAAATCGGATTTGTGCCTAAGCTAATTTCGTCCAGGGAGGGAGAGGTCAAATTAAAATTTATTTTGTATATGTTGCATATACATTGCATTTTGAATGTTTTAGAATCACTTTTAATTGAAAATATTGCAGAGGCATATAAGGTGAATTTAAAAAGATCGAGTGTGGTGGTGTTTTTTTTTTTTTTTTGCGTTGTGTGGACAGTTCCGGTAATGTTCGCTGGCTCTTCGAACAGTAAAATAAAAAATATTTTTTTATCAATTTCATTCTACCGAATCTAAGTATAGTTATCAACACTTTGTCGTTATTTATAAGTATAGGTAAGAATAATAGCTCCAAGCATTTCACTTTCAATTTTTAACCCACTGACGGTCAAGGTAATGGGCGAAATTCTACAGATGTTTTCCCTGCAATGATTTTTAAATTATATTTCTAATTCAAATAGATAAATTTTTTTTAATTATTTTTTATTCAATTTTTTTTATAGGTTATAAACTATCATCCTAATAAAAATCTTTAAAAAAATATTTTATTTTAAATTTTATTTATAAATTTAAAAATGATGTCTATTGCTGGAAAAACTGAGAATCAAATGACGCATATAGATATACGTGCATGACTGTCAGTGGGTTAATCAACCAACAACCATCTTATTTGGAAGGAACACTTTTTACAGGGCTGATTGCCATATAGAAATTCGATGGATTCCTCTATCATGACCATTCTACTTGGGTACCATAACAATCATGAAATTCGATCCATGACACTCTAAGCAAGGGATAAGTGTTTTCTATCCGCTCTATCTCAGCCTCTTGAAAATCCCCCATGTAAACTCGATGGCGCCATTATTGTTGATTCGTATGCCTGCACCGTACTTCAGTCGAGATCTGAGCACTTTATTAAAGGGGTCAGTTAAACAGAAATGGGGATGTTAATATCTTAGATTAAACTTAACAACGAATTTTGAGTGTACATATATTCCCTTGAATACATGATACCAACTTCACAGAAAATGAGACACTGCATATGTTTGGAATGCACATATTATTCAGAAAAACCGTATGTAATATTGTTGAAACTATGGAACTTCGCATGAAATTTGCGCTATGTTTTTCTTATTATTGGTTAAAGTGACGTGTATCATGAACTTTAAAATACTCCAGAAAGGCAGTTGCTTAAAAAAATTCCTCAATTTTCATTGTCGCAAATATAACGTGATAAACTGTCTACCTTAGTTTTAAATACATATCGTTGGTTGGTTTGTACGCTCAATGACCTATCCTAAACCTTAACGTGGATTCCGAACCACAACGAATATCCATGCCTAGCCCTAGATTCTAACTCGGCACCTTTGTCATGCGAAACCAGAGGTCTTACCACACAGTCATCAGGTGGGAAAAATACATCGTAACGCTGCCGGTAGTGTCCAATTCGTTTCGTCTCTATTTTGTAGAGATCGGAAATATCGATCTAAATAAATATCGATACTATATCGTTGCATATTAAAAAATATCGATAAAATATTGATATATCGATACATGATTTTTTAAATTTTTTTTTTATTTGATTTTCAATTTTGCCAGAAACGAAGTTTTTCAGGGCAAATTTCTACTTTTCATGAATTCATGCCGAAATTATTTTAATAAACTATATTATCAATCAGAATACATAAAATACATATGGATGTCAATGCATAAATTCACATTAATTTTTAAAGAAGAAATTTTGAAAAGTAGTTTACCTCATATTTTGCTGATAGAGATGTTTTTAATATTTAAAATTAGGTGCAAATTCCAGGCACACGTTGGCAACAGAAACGGCGCTATGTTAATGACTACTAATAAATGTTCTTATCTTTCCATTACATTATGTTCACTTTTTGATTAGGGTTCCATTTTAACTGTCTCTCAACAAAGTCCAAACTTAAGTTTTGAAGTTTTTGAAAAGGGAATAAAGAAAATCGAAAAAACACATGGAACTACGAAACGATCATCAAAAAACTAAAAATGTTTGAAAATATCGATATATCGTTGACTTGTATCGTCGGTATTTTTTTCATCGATTTTTTTTTTTTTAATATCGATACAATTATTTTCGTATCGATATATTACCGACCTGTACTACTTTGCGTTAGCTTATCATTTTTTAAACCAACCAAATATCTTTTAAGTTATTCAGTTCCTCGTTTAATATCTTGGATGTAGAATTTTTTCGGATATTTAATACACTAGTCTGGAATTACATAAAATATATTACCTGCCATGATATGCATACGAAAACCATTTTATCCCCAAAACTCAGTCATTAATTTCGAAAATTAGCGTATCTGAGGTAAACACATCTAAAGTAATTTATTGCTCCTCATTATAAAAGACCCATTGTTTTATTTTTTTTAATGAAAATGTTTCAAAAAATCCTCTTTATGCTCTATTCTCACGAGAATTTTCGTACTAAAAGTTGTTTTAGTGATCGTATTAGACTCTGATATTTTCTAAATAGATTCAATTACAAGTCAACGTCTCATTATTTTCCCGCCTTCCCTTTTCGAGCATACTATTTGTATCGACTCTTTTATATATATATATATATATATATATATATATATATATATATATATATATATATATATATATATATATATATATATATAGTAAATATCATCCGAAATTTTCTTTGAGGTCAATATTTATCTTTCGTTTTGGGTCGAGGAATCGTAACACCAACTCAGACTTGTAACACCTTGAAGATAAAGTTTTATCGACTCAATAAACTTGTATATTGCTTCGAAGAATTACCCTGTATCGCAGTACAATCGCTTTTATTTGTACTTTTTTTTTTTTCTGAGCTGGATCACGGTTTTTGCGATTTCATCAAGAATTTGTCTCGCTCATTAAGATACCGTTGAAATGGATGAGTCAATCTCGTGCTGATCTAGGTGATCTTTTTTTAAAAGGCGATAAGCGGTAAATGTTAGAATCTGTATTTTTCTGTATTTTTTCCATTTATTTTTTAATCTAGTTATATTTCGAAACTGAAACTTGTTGTGCTAATGTAGCCGATATCCTTTCTAAGTTATTATAGGGAATACGCAAGAAGCTTTTAATACGAGGAAGATTTTGTCATTTTTATTACTTAATGTTTAAAAGACTTATTTTTCAGTGAATTAAAAGTTAGCGATGTTAACTTGATCGAATTAAATATATATATATGCAGTACGTAGTAGGGATAATACGAAAATGTGTTGAATATTTTTTAATTATTAAGAAAGTACCATTATATTTTTCTGATTTTAGATGTTTTAAAATTACTGCGGATTATTACGTCTTATGGAATGCTAATAAAGAAACATATACCACTATTATTTTTACTTAAATAAAGCTAATTTAATTGAATGGCATCATGCAAATAAAAGATAAGGGCAACGCTATTCCAGTGTAACTAACCAACAAACCTCTGAAAGTTACTTTAAAATGCTATATTTATTGATGCATAAATAGAATGTTCTTAGTTTACCTAATTCTTGGAACGGATCATCTTAAAAAAAAATTCTCAATGTATCTTAAACACCAACAACAAATCACAAATGTATATTTAATATGTGTTTAGGAAATCTTGATCAACTTAACTTGTTATTATGTGTTCCCTCGTGGGCACAATAACAAATAGCTCAGGACAAATTTTGCTGGGCAGTTAATCTCTTCATAAAGAGAGTAAAGTACACATCATTATCTCCACCGAAGTAGAACAAAGTTACAAGCAAGTCCTTGCATTTATTTATCCCCTTTCCCACACCTGCCCTTCCTTCAAAATTTAAAATAGCTCGCAGGAGGGTTTACTTTCGCTTCTGGATTTAAATTTAAACTTTCGGAATACCTTGCGAGTCTGATTCCCGTGACCCAAATCTGGATATCGCTAAATAGGTGATGACGTAACGTCTGCATGGTAGAAGGGGGGGCTTAGTTATTTAGCCCCTATCTAATTAGTCATTAAGTCCTTTGGCTCATCATTACGATGAAGATCTTTTTCCTGAGGTGGAACTGTGGTGTCGTTGTTTTGGGGGAAAATGAATGTCTGTTTTCATGAAGTGGCAATGAGTGATTAGATTTTCTAGAGGAGTTCCATTTTTGTAAATTATTTACTCGTTGCATTTTTATGGATTTGGCTTTGCTGTCTGTTGTAGTTTGTATTGCTGAATATATTTTTTGGGTTGATTGCTTAGGATTTCATAGCCATACTGCACTGAAAATGCGCAAAACTAAGGGTAGTTCAACCAAGTTTCAAGTTTAAATTTGATAAGAAAAAAACACAGATACACAAAGAGAAAAATATTAAAAAGAATGATAAAAAGGTAAAATGGCATATTTTAAAGCTCATATTTAAAAGTAAATATCGTAAAAACATTAGATAAGGTGATAAGATCCAATTTCTTTATGAAACGCTCCTTTTTGGGAGTTAAAGATAATTTGTTGCAGACTGAGAGTCTTAGAAAGATGTAATATGCCCCAGTTTAAAGAAGCTTGAGAAAGATTATCTTCACCGTATTTTCTAAAAATTATGATAGAAAAATATTATAAGCCAGAACAAAATATTAAACACAAAAAATTATATATTAAATCCGAACAGAATTTTTTCGTCAAGGGGGCTTTGAACGCAGTCGGGATTTCAATGGATGGGTTTCTGAAATGTAATTGATTGATTTTATCAATCGCAACTCAAGCCCCTACGTATCCAGCAAAATAAACAGGAAGTCAAATGTATTTAAATATATAATAAACCACACCCTACATAAACACTATAGCAGAAAGTTCAACATCCACGTTGTATCCTTTACATAAAAGATATAAGTCCTATACAAAAAGTTAAATACTGCAAATATGAAATTCCGAAAATAGCCTCTCATATATTTAAATCAGTACTGCCATCTATGTTCCAAGAAAAGAAAGAAAAAAAAGAATAAAAATAATAATAATAATTGAACCTTAGACCAGTTAGGGTTGTAACTGGATTTCAATATCGCCCGAACATTGTAATCAAAAACCAAAGGAAGACAATCTAAAATCTCAGGAAATCCATTTTTCTTCAAGTTGTCCCTACAAATCCCAAAAGACAAATTAAAATCTGTAGAATTGTTGCAAATACACTTTATTCTATTTAGTTGCGTATAATAAATATTTCTAAATGTTTTGTAATTTAAATTACTATTAAAATTTGAAAGACTAATGACTTCAAAATTAAAATCTTGTATTTAGTCATAAACTCTAATATTTACTAAATTATCCCCTATTTTTCAATGGCGCAGTATGGCCGACGTGTTGCCCTTGCACCGTTAAATTCTAATCAATCAACCTATTTTTCAATTTAAATCTAGATACTGTGCTCTTTTGTAATTAATGAGTGTTTTTTTCAAAATCAAATTTTCTGGGTAAATTTCTATAATTTTGTCCAAATCATAATAGCTAGAGATTATTAAATCACTAATGTAGCTAAAAGCTTCAATACTATAATTTTTTAGAAACTTTCTCTCGTATTTATGTAAGCAAATATCAGCAAAAACACTCGAAAAACTTTTCCCATAGGAATTCTTTTTGACTGTCTGGACTCTTGATCTTATCCTTTCTCAAAAGTTTTTTTAGTCATAGCCTATATATATAAAACTGCTATCTTCTACTATTATAACACGTTAATTTTAATTAGCCAGCATGCGGGTGAATCAATTGCTGGATTAGAAGAACCGCTGTCATCGGTTGAAAAGTGTATCTTTGCGCTGGAATCGTAAGTCTAAATTTCTTAAATTCGAATAAACCGCAAGGGATGGAAATCGATTGACTTGCATACTCACTCACAAATAAACGAGGCAATTTTCTCAACTTACCTCTTCTTTTCGAAAAAGACCAATACCGTAGTATACTTTTGTGGGGGAACTAAAAGGCCATTAAAAAACTGCGTGTTGCATTTAAGGTGTCAGATGGTGTATAGTAGAATCTCTTGGGGGATATGAGCCAGAACGTCACGTAATAATGAAGGTGGAGGTGAGATATCGTCAGTGTCACCCTAGAGTCTCATAGAGGAAGAAAACAAAACAAAAAATATCGTGTGGTTTTCGAACGTGCATATTAGCCCTTAGTGTGCATATGAAATGATAAAATATTCCGAGTCCGTGTGATAAGTACTAAACGAGGATAATTTAAATAATCCCAAATCCATTTTAGAAAATCTCATAAATTATTTGTCATTTTTTTAAACACGTTTTGTTTGGCAATCTTGACAATATCAAGTTTAATGGTACTTTCTGACAAATATTACCTGGTATAACAAAAGAGTCCTAATTATACGACTAGATTTTTTTCATCTGAGTCTAGTCTATTTTAAATGCTAGCATCTTAAATATTTTTGTAATTTATCCTTAAACAATACTACATAACATCAATATATTCAGTTTTGAGAATCAAGTTATAGAAATATTCGATCATCTTTTGCAAGACTCGGAGAGTAATGTATCATTGTTGTTCTATTGGATGTTTTGTGGCACAGCAGCTACAATATAGCTATGTTGCACCGGAAAATCATTAGAGCAGAAACTTATGTATTTCAGAGTGTAGTCTGAGTGTCAGGGTTGGAATTCCTTCTGGAAGGTCTTTCAATTGTCTGGAGTTGGGTGAAAACCCTGAAAACTTCCAAGTCTGATCAGGTCAGCCGTCAAGCGAAGAGAAACTTTGCCCCAGTTGCCACTCTGACTACTCACTAGAAAACAGGGAAGAGCGCCAAGTGGGACTTTCGATCATGAGACCTCTCGCAAGCATTCTGCCTCTGAGCCGTGAGTTTGGCAAATATCCTTGACAATGACTGTCCCCATATTATTAAGAGTTAACTACGTTCATAACTCATTTTTTTAATTGATTATTTTTGTTTCAAGGTACAGATACAAGCCTACAACGACTCCAAAGATGAAAGTAAATCAATATGATTAATGTATAATTAGTTAAGTAATTAGTAAATCTCTAAATTAATTTGTTCTTGTTTTTTTTTACCCTTTCGAAAATTCTCACTGTTTCGAACGTGTAACAAGCCAAGGTTGTAATATGAGTTCGCTACAACACGTGAACATTTCGGTCCCAACTGTACCTATCAACATCTCGGTGAGATGCTACATGTGCGAGAGATTAATTTAATGTAACTTGGAGAAAATTCATACGACAGGTCGAATCCAGCATTACGTAACTGGAAACCACCTGTTAATTAAAATCCCACGGACATATTGGTACAGCTGCGCGCTTCCCAAGTTAATTCCAGCTAACTTAATTAATACTCGTTTAATTCAGGAATTCAACAAGGCAGTAGCAATTCACTTATCTTCCCAAATCTGTGGCCAGAGCTGCATAACAAAGATCTTTCTCTTGCTAACCAAAGGGTGCGCGAAGAGTTACGTCCGATTTCTTCTTCGGAATACCAATTGGATTAGCTTGTGGAATTTGGTGTCCTATCAGACCTTGTCCCTTATAAAAAACAAAGTGACAAATTCCTGACAGTGGTTTAAAACAAATATTTATATTCCGAATTATCTTTTAATGTTTTCAGAGTTCCTTGCTTTAAAGGCAACGAAATACTTATATAGTAAAATCACATACCATATCTTAAACTTTACCAGAAATAAATCATTTTATAAATCAATTGATCTACATTGGAAACTTTAAGTGAGGTATTTTTACGGAAAAACAGCGTTATCCTTAAGCTGGTTGTGTTCCCCATTTTTGCATGGAATTAATATATCTATTTATTCGTTCGAGACATCCACGGGAATATTTTGGTTCTAGTTACTTTTTAAATACCCTGATACAGAAATATATTCTTAAAAAGCTTATTTTTTGAAATATTACAACTCTTTTGCATTTGAAGAGCAAACATTTCGATATTTTGTGTTGTAATCTAATGAAGCTTACTGTTGATTTGTTTCAAAGAGTGCATCAAAGAGTGCAGTACTATTGAGGACAGTTATGATTTTATCCAACAACTATAAGAACTAAATTTTTTGAGGAACCCTCTGAATTAGTTTGAAAGAATTAGGTACAAAGAAAACTAATATTAGTTGCAAAATTATTTTAATTTACCACATGATTTTGTATTCAATCTCTTATTGTCTTCCCCAAAGTCTATACAGTATTGATTTAGTAAGATTTATCGTACTCAAAGTTCAGGAATACTGATTGCTTGTTCACTGCTTCTTTAGGAATACTGATAGATTGTTCACTGCATCTTTCAAAGTATAATTTTTTTACTTTACTGTTTAGAACAGTTTGTGGGTATTTAGTAAATTCAGTGTTTTCGATTGCGATTACTCTCACAAGTAGTATTTTGTAAAGGATTTGTATTTGTGCACGTTGACATAGACGATTTGCTGAGTTGTACATTCTGATGGTTGGACAGAATTCAATCTCAAAGGCATTTCCCTTGCCAACCAAACGGTGCTCGAAGATTTACGTCCTGATGCCATCTAAGAATACCAATGGGCTAGGCTTATGAATTTATTGTGTTCTGTAAATCGCTCTTCCGAGTAAATCCCAATAAAAAACAGCCAACTGACAAATTACAGTCACCAGCGGATTAAGTGTGTTATAAAAAGAAAATGGGGTTGGTTGTTATAAAAGCCAGAGGTGTCGGGGATGAGTCCTTGATGAAATAGACCTGTTCTGTCTCAAGCTGCGATGCAGTTCATTGTTCAGGAGACGATTATAGGCTTGTTGAATAGAATTCTGTGTCAGTTACGTCACAGTCCTTGAGCTTTAAGATGGTCTTGAGGGGTTTTAAATCGCGAGATGAATCATGTATAGCGGTTGGAGAGGACCTTTGACGTTAAGGTGTGTCAAGTGATAATTTGTCAGGTTTGTGTATGAAATTGGTGCCTTTTAGAAGTGTTTGGACTTTTTCGTAATTGACCTTAAGTTATCGTGAAAAATGGCGAAAATTAATGGGGTTATGCAGTTTAAAAACGTATTTAATGTTTAGAGAGTACCTGTTCTTTTCATGAGGGGCTTATGATAACGAAATGACTAAATATTTATGGGATAACTTTATTTCTTATGGTACCTTTTGTCCAGTCAGGATCTACGATTTAATTTTATTTTGTTAATTTATTACAACGAGTTTGAGCGTTACTTTTTTTTAATTGGAATATTCCAGAACAAGTTTTTTTCTTTTTTTCTTTTTTCCCCAGCTTTCACGATGCTATCAATGTTTAAAAATAATTGTTGAATTTTCCGTTTTATCCTTAAGCATCGCTGCTTAGTTTTCGTTGGGAATGTGATACAATTTTTAATTTTTTGCTCAAAATATGGCTTCTTCGAAAGCATATTATCATTGGAAATATTTCTTTGTTTTATATACATTATTATTAAGAACTACATTCTAATTTCTAATATCATTCACAATGGGTAATTTACATTTTCTACTAACGAAGATATAGTATCACTCGACTTAGCGTATCCGGGGATTTATTACTTTTTCTGAAAATACAAATTGTATACCCTTTCAAAAATTACGAAGCACTTTTGATTTTACCCCTATGTAGGTATTCGAATAGAAATTAATCTACTATTAGCACGACAATTAAAACCTAGATGAGCTTGTTACTGATGAGGACAAACAGCAAAAGTGACGATATGGCTGTCAAAGTACTTAAATTGTAAACATTTAGGGTCAACTTCTACCCCCCCCCCCCCCAACCGTTAATGATTGTTACTGTTTAAAAATGCTATTCTTTAATCTTGGAAAGCTTTATTTAAGTGTTCTAATTTTGTTTTTGATCTAAATTCACTGTCGCGAGCTCATTCCAACGAATTGATTGTCTTACATTTGTTGCATTGTTACACACTTGACACCCTAACGTTGGTGACACTGTTTGAATAGCGAAGATTAATTACCTGAATCAAGTTAGTGAAACTCTTTAACCAATATTCCATTTGATCAAGCTCTGTTCTAGACAAAAGAACTTTTTTGCGGTATACGTAAACTTTTCTCGTGAATTATCGTTATCGGACAACATCCACTTCCTAGTTAATTGTTGTCTGCTAATAATTGGATAATTGAAATAAAAAAGGGGAAAACGTTTGTACACAGATATGTATCTAACCTATAAAACAATTATGTCGGTTTGTCTGAAGGGATATGAGCCATTTCGAACTCCGACGCCACGAAAGGGTCAGTAGCCCTATTTTCTGAACGATAATCGATGGCTAGAAGGACATGACTATTAGTTCATTTGTTGATCGAAATTTAATAGTGATATCAATGCAAAAGTAAAAGTTTTTTCCTCCTACATAAACATTGGTTCTCCCTTTTAAATAATTTTTGGTGAAGGTTTAGAAAAGACATTTTTGTACTATCCTAAAGTTTGAAATTTTCTTGGTTTTTCTTTCGAGAGATTTGGTAAAACATTAAGCACGTGTCCATAACAATCACCATTCAGTATAAGTGGAATTAATGGAATTTGCGAAAATAATTATTTTTCTTTGGAAATTTCATTGCAATACTTTACGGGAAGATCTGAGTGTAAATATGTCCATAACAGATTGAGAATTCGCTTAATTATAGGTATATTAACAGTCAATTCCATTTAAATTTTTTGTATCTATCAATTATTAAAAAAGAACTATTTAAAACTAACTTCAGTTTCTGTAAATCAAATGAAAATTAGTAAAAAAACATGGTTACACATAACATCCTTGGAAAAATATTTTCCGGGCATTAGGTTAACTTAAATGCTGTGGTGTAAAAACACATTGAAATAAAAATTTCGATTTGGTTGGCCTTTATTTTGCTTTAGATAATAATTCAGTTTAAAGAAAGAGCCCCTCGGAGAGTACATTATAGCATCAGTCATATTTATATTTGAAACCAAATACTGAATAAGTTTGGCCTTTGGAAATTTATTAAGGAAATTTGTGTCTCTGGAAAATATCCTAAAATAAAGTTTAGGGCTCTTGTGGAAACCATCTTTATATTCCATGCCTTTACAGGGCATTCCGACTACGTGATTGTGAACGCCCCGTGAATTTAAATGAAGAAAACTGAGTTCTTTAGAATTCATGTTTCTATACCGACGATATGTGTTGAACTTGGGGAAATAAACATTCCATTCATCCAAGTTTTTTCATTTCTTGCATGATAAAAAATGCGCATTGGACACATATTTTGGTTTTTCGAAATAGCCCAAAGCTCTGCATGTAGCGAAGACGAAGTATAGAAACCTACTTTTTTTATGCCGTTGAATGCTATTGAAATTGAAATCCTCAGAATTGACGACAGGCGAATAACGAGGAGAATTGAGAGTTATCAAATGGATAACTCTGAAATTAGAACGTGAGTCGAATTGATTCAGATTTTCATAAAAATTTTTGGATTTTTTTTGTGAATGTTAAAGTACTGAGAAACTGTTCAAATAAAGTGAATTTACTACTGGAAATATTAGAAACATTTACTGAAAATGGGGGGTAGAAATATTCTTTCATTCAAACGTTTAGGATATTTGTTCTCTTACCTTTACGCTGTTATTATTATTTTTTTAATTTAAAACTTATCTTAATTAAGCAAAAATGCTTTTTAAAAACTCAAATTATACAAGTATGAAATAAAATAACTATTAATTTTAAATCAAAAATAGTAATTATTGAAATTGAGTGAATATATTTTGGATATATAATATATCGGGAAGTCAATTTATGCGTAATTTTAGGTTGACTGCCAATTCCATATTTTTAATAAGTCATGGATTGTAGAGTGAATTCTGAATTGTGTTCGGATAAAAAATTCTGTTATGTACACAAATTGTACAATTTGAAAGATTTGTTATGCGTTTTTGTTCAAATAGTGCAATCGTTTTTTTTTTTTTTTTTTTTTTTAATTAAATGTTTTAATAACATTTTTATGTGAATGAATATGTAAATAGGATTAATGAAAACTTCAGTGAGTAATTAATTTATTAATTTAGTTCAATAATTTCATGTTTTTACAATTCTCTTAGTATATAAGTTTCAAGGTCTAAAAGTTTTCTTTTAAAAACGAGGTTAAAAGGAAATCTCCGAAAGAACAAGATATACCATTCGGTGAATTCAAACTATTATCCTCGCCATTTCTTACATTGTAAGGCTTAAGAGATCAAAGGTTAACTGTCACTTTAACAAGGTAAATACCTACTCAATGGTTACTGATACCATCGCAAACACAATTAACATTCGAGACGAAAATTAATTTTTGCGAAACACCTTTTGCTTGAGTGGTGTAATTCGCTATGAAATCCTCCAGTCTTTCTCACCTGTTCACCTGATTAAAAAAAAAAAAAAATAAGGAATTGATGATATCTCTCATAAACCACCTGAGATTCCGATTCCATTAGTTTCTCAAATTTCCGTGTGCTTCTCATCCTTGCTTCAGGGCCGTCTTTTCATCGTGAGGAACGCGGTCACGTGACTAGGGGTCAAGTCCGTGGGCGCGCGTATGCAGGGATTGAAACGTGTCGATTCTGCAATTATCGAAAAATGAAATACGGTCCCGTTTTGTGGGAAATGGAAAAAAGTTCGCGGAGGTCATTTACTAGAAGGATGATGGCAAATGGATTTTGCTCTGCCACAGTTTTGGCTTTTGAGGTTTCTTTGAAAAAGGAACAAATAATGGAACAGAGGGTGGTCATAAGTAAATGGTAACTGTTTTGAGCCAATTAGAGCTTAGTTTCGCTGAACATATTTTCATGAAGCTTGCTATATATACTGTGTCTTTCAGAAGGGAATCCTTAACTTAGAAATGACGTTTCTGCGAAACAGAAAGGACCAAGTGGTGTGTTGGATGAGCAGGTGTGGAATTTTAAATACACTAGTTTGCAAAGTTGATTGATGGGAGTAAATTTGATGGCAACTCTATGGTTTACCGATGAACAAGGGCGGACTAACGTGCAAGCCATTCGCTTGGTACGCCAAATTTACGAAATTTGGAAAAAATACATAAATGATTAAATTCATAGCTGTTTCAGGAAATGAAGATTCATTTTCATTGGGATGGATTTTCATAAGAAACTGGTGATTCTGATGTACTGAACACCCATCTTGTCTTGCAAAACCCCTGCATTCTGTAAAAGTGACTATGCAGTAAAGGGATTATATTTCGTATTAAGAAAACAACTCCATTTTCTACATTCAGATTTTTCTTTTATATGTGTTGCCCAAAATAGTTCATTCAGTTGCACAACCGAGTATTCGTTAAAATAAAATTAAAAAAAAAAAAAAAAAAAAAAAAAAAACTGAAATTTGTCTATCTTGTTGTTTAATCAATGGCTCAATAAAAATATGTAACTTCCGGGTATTCTGCTATTCAAGTTGTTATTTCCGAGCTGCCTCCACCCCATCTTAAAGTTTCCTGGAATACGTTTTCCTTGAACTTAATATTTTCACAGTAACTTTGCCTTCTGGTAGCTTTTGTAAAATGAATTTGCCTAGATAAATTTCGACGAATTGGAAGGTTTTAACATTTTAAAAAAGGTACATTTAAAATTTTCCTTTTCTAACTTTTGTATCTTTTCAAATGTTCATTTTTTTTATCGCAATGCATGTCTTTATGTGTTTTTTTTTTTAATTGATAAACGTGGGAGGAAACTCCTTCTCCTCCCACACTAATTACACTTTTATTACATCATCTTTAACGAGCGTTAAAGAAACGTTTCTCCCGGTAGTGTACGCCCAAAGTTGCAGTTAAACATCCAGCCTCTACTTATAATTCGAATTCACTTTAAAGTACCGTAAAATTCTTTGTCGTGTCTTTTTCAAGATTTAAGTCTTTGTTATTTATCTTCCAACAAGCTTCAAAAGAAAGACTTTATTAGTTTATTTTCAGTGTTTTGAACTTCATTTTTCTTCTATCGTTTGACGATTGTTTCGTAAATCGTTTGCTTCTTTTTGTCTTTTTGATGTTTGACTTAGTCGGAAACATTTTGCTTGTTCGGATACTGTTCTATCGATCGTCATTGTGTCATTCCCAGGGAACCGACGGTTATTTATGTCGGCATTTTTCTGTGTTTTCGAATTTAATGGAAGAAATTTTTTGTGTTTTGTGGCTAATAAATCTGCTCTTCGGCGGTTCAGCTATCTCTGCGTTCCCGTTTATCAATCATGCGTTAATGCAAAAAGTTTTGTGGCAACTGATGTTCCAGGTTTTTGATAGCCTGTTTAAAGATTCATGTGATGTGTTTGTCAGGACCTGCTTTTACGAAGATGATTTTTAAAGCAAGCGTTATTTTCTCCAATGGAAAGGGTTTCTTAAAATCAAATTTTTCATTTAATTTTCTGTCGAATCGGAGGGCTAAAGTCAAGTTTTTTTGTTGTCAACTTCTTGAAAAATGTTAACTTGTAACTTTCAAACTGATAATAAAATAGAAATAATAAGAATAATGAAAATAAAAGAAATAATTCAAATACATTATCTTTTTAAATAATTAGAATGCGTATTTCCAAGAAGGAGATCATTCAATTTTATCACTGACAAAGGATTTTATGCATGGTGACTTCATTTTTGCAATGTATGATGAAACTTCCGATGGGATTATCTGGGAATTCGTAGTTAATTCAAAGGAGTAATGGGATTGAAAATTCTACTTTATTTTTGCAGAGGAATTGTGGTGTAGCATTGATGGAGAGGAATTGACAGATAGTACAACAACACTTAAGATGTCATGCATAAGACCCAATAAATTTTATCATAATTTCGTATAAAACAGCAATTTCAAATTTAGTTGACAAAATTGTATGAAATGTAATAGAATAATGACCTTAATTTTCTTTAAAAATTGTAAGAAATTGAATAGATAAATTCTATATAAACTGTATACAAATTGACATTTTTAGCATGGGACCTTATTTCTAAATTGGAATTTTTTATTAACAACGCACTAAATTTTTTTTATTGTTTCTCTTTTATTGTTATGTAATTTTTTTTATCTTATACGGAAGTATTTTATTCAGTTAATTGCCTTCAAAATTGAGATATTTAAATCTCTACTAGTAACTTTTAAGGAACGGTTCTAGGATTCAATATGCCTTCACGGCCATATTGAAGTCGTTTTTACCAATTCTGCTGCTAGATTTCCGCAAAACCGATAGATTTTAGATTCATAAATGGTATGTGTATTTAAAAAACACAAAGTACTTTTATAATCTTTTGGGTGAATAATTCTGGTCAACGCCGAAACATTTGCCTTTGTTTCATGTGCAAACGTAGTTTTCCTTCTATAAATTGATTTTATGTTGCCACACATGATATATCATGGGCCTCTAATCTATATTGTCACAATCTTTTCCATTCCCGGATGTGTTTATTTTCAAATATTTCTAACCTAATCCTAGCCAGACTCGAGTCAAGTCACCATACACTGACCTCATGTTTCGAAAGTAGGTTATTCTTTGTAGCCTCATAATGCATATCGAAATGCTTTTATTTTTATCATTGAAGCAAGCAATAAATAAATTTCTTTTTCGCTATGATTGGATACACCAATACATTCGACATTAAATATATTTCTTGTTTACTATGAATTTTTTCCAATAATGCATAAACGGGACTAAGGACATAACTTATAACTTTGATTCCAATTCGAACATGTAGAATGTGATTGGATCAATTGTTAGGCCAGACTAATATGCTAAAATCATTTAGCTCTATGTAGCTAATGGCGAAGAACTACATAAAAAATTTCGAGGACATGTTAGGACATAAATTCAAATGCAAAATTAACTTCGTAAATTCTTTCACGTTTTAAAAGTAACGGAACCAGACAATTATTTTAATAATTTTAACGTAGCTCTTCAAAAATAATACTTTAATTCATTGTTTTCAATTACCTTATATTACATACAGAGTAACGATTGTATTGCATTGGGATCGAAAAATGTTGGTCAACTTTTTTGTGATCAGCATGTTTTTGACCTTTTCGAGTGAAGTGTTTTTTGGAAAATGGTCTGCTTGTTCTGTGTACAGCCTAGTCCCAGAAATGTTCATGCTACGATGTACAAGTTAGGTATACAAGTCATTAGTGTCCGAGGAATGTAATTAAAAGGATTTTGTTAATTTCGTGCATCATACGGGTTTTTCAGGAATTGCTAAGAAACGGTTGAAACGGTTTTGACTAAAATCGTTTTGGTAATGACTCCTGGTTGTATTAACATCCCCACCACCGAGATTTTCTTAAATATACGCCAAAACCAAAGAGTTGAAAAACGGAATTTTTTTTAACAATGGAGCAATGTTATTCCCAACAGTCAACCGTCTCTACAAAAGAATGAAATTTTAGTTCACGTGAACGGAAATAAATATAAAATTGACAACTCATATTTTGGCTCAATCTCGCAAACTTTATGTAAACAATTTTTTCCAAAAATAAGATCTGCAATTAGTTTTATTTAAATTAAAGGAAATTATGGAAAAGAAACGGCAAATTACACCGAACCAATTCAAACATCAAGGCATTGACCTGTATTATACTAGTAATTGAAAGTTGTGCGATGTTCTCCATCTCTACTTTTAGATTTAATTATATTTTCCTTCGGATTAATATAAAGTTTTTTTTATGGGAATATAAATTGATCGTGAAAATTCGCTTAATTAAGCTCTTATGCAGTATCATTATTTGCATGCAACAAATATCAATTCCGAATAAATGAGCTCCATTATAAATGCTAAAATTTACTCATCTGCAAAATACCTTGAAAAATACTCAAGGCTTCCTAGTTAAATGTTTTTTTTTTTTTTTTTTTTTTTTTTTTTTTATCAAAGGTGGTAGCCGTAATGATATGGCATCTAACAGAATAGCCATCATTTATTACAAAGTTCTTTTAACCCTTCCCTAGCAATTTGAATCTTCTATTTCCATTTAATGGATTGTTTCCTTATAGGTATTTTATTATTCTAATCTCAATGTTACAACTTGTTGCCCTGAGGATTTGGTAGAAAGATTCCATTTAATAACTGAACTACTGTTAAATTGCCTTCTAATGCCAACTTAACATCTTTTGTGGCCAAGTAATATTTCCTTGTTTAAATTGCTGTTATAAACTTACCAATTGAGTTGTGCTTAGAAGAATAAAAGTTGGTATTCTGCATAGAAGATTTACACGTCTAGGGAATACATTTTTTACTCAGGGGAATCAGTTTTCAATGGTTTTGATAATTTTACTATAAAATTTGAAAATTAAATGTTATTAAGTATTTTTTCCTAATTATTCCTTTTAATTTCTAAACTACAGATATCCAAATTGTTGGCAAAATTCAACTTCTAAAGCTTTTTTATTATTTTGAAGTTTCGAGTGAAAATAGGTTTTTGTGTTTGTTAATTCAACAAATTGAATTCTTTGATAGACTTCATTTAGACACTAACGTTGTGGCAGAAAATCCAGTCCTGTTACAGGAAGTTATATACTTAAAAAGTTTGCCAACTATATATTATAAAAAAAACTTTTATTGAAATTATGAATGTAGTATAAGTTAATTAAAAGTTTAAATAGGAAATTGATTAAATTGTTTAAAGTTTTTTTTTTAATTCTTTACTGTGCATTTTTTCATATACAGTTTTATTTCATTATTTTAATAACTATACAATTTCTTTATTTTATTTTAACTGTTGATGTTATGCGAATAATTAAGCATCTCGCTCAGATGGAGTGGTCAGCACATGTTTTTTAGTGAATGAATATGGCATTTTTAAAGTTCCTAGAGCACTGTGGCTCGAAAGAAATAGGTTTTTTTTTATCCATTAGAACTGTGAACATAATACAAATAGCTTCATTACAATCATTGTAATGGATCCGTATATAATTCTATCTTTTTAAACTGACCATCGCATGGATCTTTCCAGATAAGAGCCGACCAAACGGTATAGTGGTTAGCTTGCTAGCTTCTAGACCGCGAGGTTGCGGGTTCGAGTCCCGTGTTAGGCATGGGTAATGTATGGTTGTAAATGTATATTGGCTTGTCTAATGACGAATGTTTTGGCGCATTATAGCCCTCGTGTTATTGACGATGCCAGATAATCTGAAAACAACCATCCAACCTTTCCCGATAAGAAAAATATTTAGGAAAGATATAAATGCAAGAACTATAAAATTTCATCTAAATCGTACAATCGGAGAAAATTATTCATCAAATATTCCAGACAAAAAAAAATCACAAAAATTGATGCATATTCTCCTTTTGTCTTTAATAAATCAAAATACATTGCCTGACTTTCATATGACTCAAATTTTTATGTTAATGCTCATGGCAAAAATTTTCCAATTTTAAATTAATCTCTTTTCAAAGAATTAAGCTTGGACCTTTCTTCAAATATTTTGTACAAATATTTCAACTGGTTATATTTTGTTTTAAAAAAGTTTGTTTAGAATTTGTATAAATACATGGGCCATTTTTAAAGGATCATTCATATGTTAGTGTGTTATATTGATTTTGTCGCTTTTAAAAAAAATAAACTTATGCTAGAATAACAAAAAAACGACAATTGTTTAAGTCCTGTACCAATATCTTTTTATTTAAGGCTATCCGAGTTAAAGTGGATCAAGTTCAGTGGATCCAATTTAAAACCGCAATATACCTTATTGTCTTATTCCTCTATAATAACGAAAGTCATTTTACTGACTTTAAGAATTAATCGCTGCACTTGGAGTTTCCCTCATGAGGCACTCGGAGCTTGAGTGGATCAATTCCAGAAATTAATCACGATTTTGAAATAATTTGAGTATAACAATTGGGTAATAATAACTAATTTAAATATAGTTTATTTGAAATTTCAAAAACAATAAATAATGCTGCATTGCTGTTTTATATTAAAATGAATCTTATGCAAGTAATTATTTTAAATATCTTTCAACTCCACTTTAATCATTACAGTCAATCACAATATATCTTTAATAAGACTTTATATTTCAGATTATTTCTTCAGCCAATCACAAACGATGTTTCATTTTTCGAGCGGAAAGCAGTTGGTTGAGAAGTCGGCAGGGGAGTCGAAGGACCTTAAAAAATCAATTTTGAGATTAATATTGACTATAAACAATTTTGAATTCGGAGGTGCAAAAAGTTTTAATCTAGCTAAATTATAAGTATTTATTATTTATATATATAAAAAAAAATTAGTGATGGGCATCAATTTGTATAATTGTTTTCAACTTTAACGGCCCATATCTCCGAACAGCATTAGACGTAAGGAATATTTACTCAAAAACTATTAAAGATAAATGCTAAAAATTGTTAACCTATATTCTTACCAATTTATTACACAATTTGAGTGTAGTAGTTTTAAATGTTTTGTTAATCGGAAAAAAAAAAGGGAAAAAAATGTCTTATATTCTATAAAATTTTCAAAAAATTTTCATTTTTGGTGGCAATAAAACTGTATAAAATCTTTAATTTGGAAAATATTACAAAAAAAAACTGATACAATCAAATTGTCTGATATATTGGTAAGAATATATGTTGTTAAAAATTTTAGGCATTTATCTATAGTAATTTTTGAGTAAATGTTCTTTACGTCTCCAAAATTGCTATTTAAATGCCATTAAACTTGAAAACGACGTTACAAATTGATGCACAACCTTTTTTTTTTAAAATATATAAAAATAGCGAGATTAAAACTTTTTGCTCCGTCGGATACAAAATTGTTTGTACTTCTTTTTACAACATTAATACCAAAATTAATTTTGTGACGCTCTTAAACTCCGACTCACCTTGAGTTGTCAGTACACAGTGTCTGTAAAATTCTAGAAAAATTTAGTTTAATGGAATACGCACGAACATGTAATTATTTGAATATATTTCTACTATTTATAAGATCAAACTTATTTAACTGGAGGGCAGGTATTTTTACAAGAGAACACAACTGTCGAAACAGACTTTGGAATAATAATAATAAAACAAAAAAAAACTGCTATATATTCCTGGAAACTTAATCTAACCTCCCTGGCTCGCTGAAAGGCGTGTGTTTTTTATTCCGTCAATCAACACAGGGGTGGGGAAAGACTTAGTACCTCACCCAATGTTTTTTTCACTGCAATTCATCAACCCTCCCCTTGCCTTCACCGCAGACAGACGATAGACAACAATGATGCCAGGTTATTTTTTTTTCTTTATATTTTTTCCTTCATTATGTTCGCAGCGGTGGCACCACCTCAGATCGCATTAGGAACGTATTTAAGATTCTTAAACGGATTTTTCTTCTGTAATATGTACCGCTAACTGTGACTGTTAATTACAGTTGAGAGTAATGTGTTGTGTGGGACATCTTCTTTGTATCGGGTGATCCTCCTATCACTTAATGGTCTTTTTAATCTTTTATTTTGAGGTCGTCATCTCTTGTGCTCTTCCGTGAGGGTTTTTGGTGGGTGGATTTTTTTTTTTCTTTCGCTTGTGAATATGTATAGAAAAAGTTCGTTGACTATTCTCGCGTTATCGCTGTTAGCGCTGGCTCTGTTGGCAAAGAAAAATGCTGACACTGTAGGGAAAGAAAAGAATAATGTACCCATCTATTATTAAAAAGTTTAGTAATTGCCATGTGTAAAGTAACAGAGCAGAAGCAACGAATACCAAATGAAAAATACCAATTTCTGCTTTACTATCCATGTGTTGCTCGGAGAAAAAAATGCAAGGGCTTGAAAATTTATCCAAGCTTTTAGTTATTAAGACCTAATATCGTGCCTAATTCAGCCTAAGCTTCAAAATGATTTTTCAGCAGTTTGTTCGCTCAATAGACTTAAAACTTAGTTACTAGATGATGACTTTGGAGGTGATTGTTTACAAAAGTTAATGTTCAGAGTATGCACATATGACTATCCTCTGAACGTGTTCTGACTTCATATTCAGAAATTCATAATCATTATAATTCATGAATATGGAATTATATATATCTCGAGAAATTTAGCAAAAAAAAAAAATCAATTGGTTCATACAAAATTCAGTATTACTTTTTGACTTAGTGTTTATTTTGTATTTGGTGGGGGGGGGGGGGAATAAAAAAAAAATTAAATGAACTATTATCTTTCAAGTATAATATTTATAACTTTTATGTGTTTCTGATTTTCAAATATGTTTAATTTATAGACTAAAAATTTATTTGATTTGAATAAAAATTAAATAATAATAATCTTAAATGCATCTTTTCCCTGGGAAAAAAACTGGAGAGGCCTTTAGGTGCTTAACACTCCTAGAACGTGAACCTTTCAGTTTAAAAAGCATTTTAATTACGTTTTTTTATAATCCTCTATCATCTCAAAATTTCCAGTTTTTTTTATACTACTGATAATCATCTAATATTTAGTTACGCAATCCACATTTTCCATTTACAACTAGCTTTCATAACTAGACGGGTTAACGATCAAACTCGCCACTTTCATTTAAGATTCACTAATAGATAAGAAAACCCCAAAAATACACAAATAAAATCATCTCATTTATGTCATTCTCTCTTCATAAACTAGCTCAAGTGAAACCCCACTTAATAACACTTTAACTCCTCCAAACTCTTCTTTTCCAAGTTTAAAAAGTTACCGACCACAACAACAAAAAGTTTTATCCAGTAGCTGCATTACCCTATTAACCCATATCCCTGCCATTGAAGCACTCCAGTGTCATACTTCATAAAAGTGAGTTTTAACACACTCGACATCCAAATAAACTACATGAAAAAAACACCCTTAATTTCCTCTCCTGCAACACTAACCTTATATCGAGTTACTTGTTAATGAGTGTTTTTTTCTTCTCTTTTTGGTATTGTTCTGTTCCTGTAGAGGTGCTCGAATTCCGGCAAGTATCGTGTTACTTACTGGATAGGATATGTGTGTAGCGTTTGTGCACCTCTGGTTTTTGGTACAGAGACTGGATTGTGTTGGGTTTAAAACTTCTATGGCTTTGGTTCCGGTTCATTATATTAGCGATGTTTCAATTGCGTTTGTTCACTAAGCAGCTGGCGTTTTTATTTTTTATGGGGTTATACACTGTTAAACATATTTCAAGAGGTATATACATTGCAAAATTATTTCCTTGCAATTATGTGGAATAAAAAGTAGTTTTATTCTATTTACTAAAATATTCTCACACAAACTACATTTAATAGTCCAGATTTTAATCTAACCATTTTCAGAAGTATACGAACATATGCAATGCTTCAATTTCTACGGCACACAATGTAAAGAGTTTAAAACTTCCTTTTAATGACGTTCGAAAAGCGGCATGCAATGTTATCGCCTTTTATCACTCATGATATTAAACTATAATAATTACTAACTGAATGCCTGTGCTTCGTTACGAAATTTTACCATCTGCATTTTAGCAATTAAAAGAAATTTTTGCATACCACATTTGGAACGTGTGATTCCCCCCCCCCCTCCGTGAATGTCGATCGGTCAAAATCGAAATAGCTTGCCTTTTCTTGGATTGACCTTATTGACGTTTGTACCAAATTTCAGGGTCATGGTTACAGTGGAAAAGATAATTTGAATATTCATTGTTTACAACATTTAACCTCTTTTCGATCCCTTAAATTTAGTTATTCAATATCGAAATAGCTTGCTTTTTCTATGTTTTGTGGCGTTGCGGCACACCGTATACCACTCAACTCCAGACGGACGGCGTCATTAGCAGTCATTACTACCTTCGATACTCGAGTTTTTATCCAGTTATATTTTGTTAGTTAACTTAAGTTATGATGTTAAGTTTCTTAAATTTCATCTATTAATAGTTTAGATCGTTAAAAATGGCATCAGACCTTATTCAAACCGTCAACAGACCTAAACACTAAAGATTGCCCTTGTTGACATTTGTTCTAAATTTCAGAGTTTTGGCTATATGGTTAGTAGGATAATTAGTGATGAAACAACGAGGGATTTGACTTTTTTTATATATATTGGGACAATAAACTTTTGCACTCGTTAAAACATTATTCAACTCCTTTCCACCACAATAACTTTCCAAAACAACTAATAACTTATGCGACCCTGGGTATCATGGCCTTCCTTGAGAATTTCCGTTATAAATATTTAGTTCTTTTTAATAAATTATTCATAAAACTCTTCATCCTTTATTAAGTGTACCTTTAAGAAACAAACATATCCTCCAGCAGCTCTACATAATTATTGCATTGCATGATGTATAACTTAATCATTAAACTGCTCTTGCTCCCTCCTCTTCGATCAAAGGACGGGGGAATGCAAAACCGTCTTGCTGTAATGATACAGAAAAATCTTTTTCAATTAGACACTTTGTTAAGGGTTTCCAGTATTGTGGCAGTAATCGCCAATTGTACTTTGTATCCTCGCCAAACAACCCGTAAGCTGTGCATTTATTCAATTTGGCCAAATTTATAACTAAAAACCTGTGTTTTTTCTTTTTCCCTTTAATTTACGAATCTCCCATGGAAGGAAGGGGGTTTCTTGCTCCTTCCAGGCAACTTCTATGGTATTTTGGATATTTTCAAAGTAGTTACTTTATTGGGCGCAAGCAGGGGTTGTAAGCATTCCGAATAATCAAGAAATGAGAAATATGGCAAAAATTGTGCATTGAAAAAAAAGTTTAGTCAGATTTAAATTAAAATAACTAACCCATAAAAACATAGATTTTACAATAAATCATTTATATGTATTGCTAAATTTTATGCACAATTGCAACTTATTAAAGCGATTTCGAGCTCAGATCGAGTTTTTATAGTGTTGGACCCGTTTGACCACTACGAAGAAAACGACCATTCTGGGCAATAGCATACGGGATATTCGGGCAATTTATTTTGATAAAAGAGATTTGAAGAAAAAAAAAATACATTTCAATGAAAATCACCGATTTTTGCTTAAGATGCTTCAGTGGTTTTCCGGAACAGGTTACAAAATTTAAATATTTTTTAGAAATCGCCAAAAATGACAATTTTTATTCAGCCTGGCAATGCTGCAATTTCTTGTGGCTTTTGAATCTTTTTGTATTCTTTTCAAGGATTCCCAAACGTTGCTAATTAGCTGTTAGTTCCTCAGATTATGTTTCAGTGAATTTCTTTTTAATCGTGTTTCTTTTTCTCCTCTCAAAACAGATGGGAAGAGTTTTGGGAAAAAATGTTCACCCAGTTATATTCTTGAACTTAATTAGTAATTAGTTCACGTCTTTCTTTCAATGTGTAGTTTTGTGTTAATGGTCGTTTAATTGTGTTTTTTTTAATTTTGTAAAAAAAAAAAAAAAAAAAAAAAAAAACTATGAAGTTAACTTGATACAGTACCGCAATTATGCCACAAAGATTCGTAATTGCATGTCACTCCGAGTGGATTGTGAAAAAGAAGTTAGTATATAATTGGCTTGAATCTTTTTGATTTGTATAATTTGTTAACTTTTAAAATGTATTTTCCTCTTCTTTATTTTATGCTTGTTTTTATTCTTTTAAGTGAAGAGAAAATTGGAATGAGCCATTTTTTCTTGAAGGAACAAGATTTTAAGTGTTTATTGCATTTATTATTTTTTATCCGTTTTGGGCTGAAGTAAACAAATTCTTTATTAAAAAAATGAAATCAGAATTTTCTTTTTGGAAAAGTGCTTACGAATTTCTACAATCTTGTTGTTTATTCGTAAAGATTTTTTTCCATAAATAACACAAAATATCAATTTATCTGTCATTTATGTGAAATGCGAAGTACAAGTAGTTTTATTTTTACAGAAAACACAGCAATGGAAAAGCACTAAACAATATTGTTCTGAAACTTTAAGAGGATTTTTTTCTTTAATATTTGTTTCAATTTCAATGTTTAGCTAAAAGGACTTCTTTCTAGCATGGAAGTAATTAGGGTTCAGAATAATACTTCGTGGGCTTATTTTTTAAATTCCACTTATTCTTTTATTTAATTTTCACCTTTTTAAAAACTCTCTTAAGTCCAAGGTACTTTAGATGATCATTATACAGTTAACAGGCATCAGTAATTCTTCGTCTAAATGTGTAAACCTGCCTCAATGGACTTGGAAAGTTTTCAGAATTAAGTTAACGAATTTTGTATTTTGCCCGATTCCCGCCAAAATATGTCCATGGTAGTTATCTCCCAGAAAATAGATGCCGACCAAACGGTATAGTGGTTAGCGTGCTAGCTTCTAGACCGCGAGGTTGCGGGTTCGAGTTCCGTGTTAGGCATGGGTGTTTGTAAATGTATGTTGGCTTGTCTAATGACGAATGTTTCGGCGCATTATAGCCCTCGTGTTGCTGAAGGCGCAAGATAATCCGAAAACAACCAACCAACCCAGAAAATAGATCTAGGTAAAATAAAATTCATCCTTGGAGAATATCTGCCGCCATAAGAAAGGTTCTAACTACTATTTTTTAAAAATGCACATTTTGTCAGTTTTGCGTTCGCCCTTAGAAAATACATGTTGTTGTTTTTTTTTAATTATTATTGTGTTGATTTGTATGACATGGTAATTAAATCTATCCAATGGAGTAGCAATGTTATTTTCTTAAGACTAATCCAAAGTGGCAAATTGTGCATTTAATTTATTTTTTTTCCGGATTTAATGGCATTTTAACTAATGACGGCATTTATGGACAGATGCTTTGTTTTAAGCAGTATCCTGATGTCTAATTGTTCTCAAATCTAAGACAATTAATCCTTCTAAAAAAAAAGTCTCCTTCGAACAGTAGCCATATTCCTTTCTCAATTCCGCATTGTTCCTCTCCGCCGGCACTTTAGGGTGTCGGTATCTCCTCTTCGCCTCTTAACTCCCATTTCCAAGAGTGAAGAAGTTCCTTCTATTTCTAGAGGGGGATATGATGAGAAGTGTACAAGCCACTCATTGCCCATTGGAACGCTGCCACGTCGTTTTATTTGTGGGGGAGGTGACGTCATTCTTCCATCTCGCGTGACGTGTACGAGAGGCGGCCATCTTGGATTGCCTTGACAGTGGGGACACGTGGAAGGGAACGCAACCACGTGGCTTTACTTTGTACGGATTTTCATACCGGATTGATTGTGGCTTTGAGATGTTTTGAAGAGAGCAAAGGATTTTAAGATTTTTGTGGCAGTTATAAAAGAACAATAACGTAAATGGGGATGTATATTTTCCAAAAGATAAAAGAAGCCCATCCAATAAATGGTACATTTTTACTAATGCTGGTATTATATTTTAAATAAATATTATAAAGAGCTTTTATTAAGGGATGGGAGGGGTGCTATTTTATCTCTCTTCACTTATATATCAAGCAAATTTCTCCTAAACTGGGCGAAATGCAGAGAATTTCCTCTTGAAAGGCTTTCATAAACGAAGGCATCTCCCACTCCTTTGGATTTCGGACAATACATCATTTTGTTTCGGCGTGTTATAGTCCACTTGTAAGGAAACATGTAGTATTTAATACCAATAACCAAACAACTTGTTTAGCATAAAAAAAAGGTACAAGAGATTAAGGCGCAATGTGTTAAGCTTTTGTCAAAGCAGATTCTCTCTCCATCTAGTAACATCGGGAGGGAATTATTAATATGCAGTTTCATTTTGGAAATAAAAACGTTAGATCGAGTGAAAATATAGGGCATTTCTGGGATTGACTTGTTTGAAGGTAGTTTTTTTTTAAATTTTTTTTATAATTAAATAAAAATTAAAATAAAAGTATAAAAACATGCATTCTTCTCGACTTGTATTTTACAGAGAGGGAATTTTTAGCTATAGATTCCTAAAGATTGTGATTTTAAAATGAGGGTTACTTAACACCACTGACTGTAAGTGGAAATGAAAATTAAAAAATAAAGAATACAAGCTATAAATTTTAAACTGTCGTTTAAGTTAAGAAAAAATCGATCAATAATTAAAATTTTCAACCACAAACTCTTTGTGGGAATTAACATCCCGTACTAAGTTAATTATCTTTGTTTATTGTCAAGATCATTTTCATCTCCCACCTCCTTACTCTCGAAGTGTTCTTGTGTTTAAGAAGCAAGATCTATACAAAGCTTTCAACTGTATAAAAACTTCAAGTAGAGACCAATAAAACCACCAATTACGATCGGCATGTATAAAAGAAAATAAAATACCGTTTCTCTTTACGAATTACATGCTCTTTACCTCCCACGCGCAACCCTATTAACTTCAGTTCAGTAGCCTTCGAAGACCGCCCGATCCCGAAGCGGAAGGACACAAGACATGTGGGTGTGTAAGGAGGCTACCGACATTCTCATGGAACCCTTTCGAATTATTCGTTCTTCCCCATCCATCATTTTTTAAAGTTCTGACCGCCCGCTGTCAAGGGCAGAGGGGAAAGTTCTGCATTTCAGCGGATGACTAATTTTTCCGTTTGGGATGTTGAGCTCATAGGGTAGAGCAAACAAATGTAATAGCCTGATATCATCTCTCACCGGCTGTCATTTTGATGGGGACCAGACGATTATGTCATGTATTTGTTGTTGGTTGGAATAAATGAGCAAGCATGAGGTCCCTATTCGAAAAAATGCGGGTAGGGTTATTGCTGCTTCCCACGTTTATGTTTGGTTTTACTTTTTGATCTCCTAGTTAAGTACTGCAATTGAGCCCTGTGAAATTACATCCTAGTTGAATTTATGGAAGTAAAAAACACAACATGATTGTCACGAATTCGCTTAAGAATGTTATTTTGCTTTTCTCATTCCGAAATTATATGGATGTCTTCGAAGAAAAATTGTTTATCCAATACTTTCAGTTTACGATGATATTTTTGAAATTTAATTTTAAGCTTAGGAGTGGATTACTTTTTTGCATTTCTGTGATCAAGAACTTCGTTTTCACAAGGATTTTTTTTTTTTTGTAATTTTCTCAAATTATCATGATGTCTGTTCAATTAATGACTTGTAGTTTGTGTTTTTAACTTTTGTTCTTTAAAGTAATGACAAAACTAACTTAAAAAACAACTAATAAAATACTCTTTTCCAAAATTTCGTGTAAAATAAAATGATACAGTGGTAATTAAAAAATATCGTTTTTGAAGAAGATTGAGGGAAATATTAAAAGCACCCTTTATTTTATTGCACAAAACCTCTCTAAGATCTAAGTCCTCTACTGTTCAATCTCTTAGTGAATGAAATGAATTTAAATTCTTTTCTTGGGAATTGTGTGTTACAATCAAAAATTAAAATATAGAGTGAAATTTTAATTATTTCTTTAAATTTCACCAATACCGATGCCAATACTGACTGGACAAGTGTTTGCCCTCTATTTCATCACAAAACAAAATATGCAAACTTAAATGATTTTATAAGAAAAGGATCAATAAATTGTGTGTGTGAAATTAATCTAATACATTATGTGGAATAATTTTTTTTTTTTTTTAAGTTTGTTTTAGAATTGCTTATTTTTAATTAAAGCATCTTTAACTAAAACCAAAAATTTAAATGAAATATTCTTATAAATTTTTAATCTCACTCTGGTAAATAGTGAAAAGAAATATCAAAGCTTTTATAACATCAAATATTTTGAGCTTTGCAAAAAAAAAAGTATAATGGGATTATTTTTATAGAACTATATATAGGAGAGTGTAGAAAAAGTTCTATAGTTTCGAAATGTTTTCAGAATTATGTTTATGTATTAATGAAAGCAAATTATATGTTAAAGTCACAGCGCATATACACTGTACAGTGAATGTTTTTTTAATCAAGATATATCTTAATAATACTTTATGCGCATACCCTATGGATGATTTTTGTTTTTTTTGGAGTAATGTTTTCCATGGATTCTCTGTTAAAAATACCAACATACATAACAACAAGAAAAATATTTACACATTAATTAAAAGACGCAACTCAAAAAGTTAAAAAAAAAAAAAAGTTGTTCGAAGTTTGGACAAGAACAAGGTGTTTTCCATTAACAATTATAGCCTTTCTTTATTAATAAAAAACACTCTGCTGATCATTTATAAAAACAAAGCTGTTGAAAGATTGCGTATTTTTTTACTGTTAAACTTAAATATTGATATATTTTTTGTTTTAATTTTAATCGCCAGTGGGTGATTACTAGAACTTTGTCGACTGGAGCTTATAACTTATAACTGCTTTCCACACAATTTTATTTTCGAAAACCACTGAATTGAATAGCTGTCAATTTCAGACTCCTCTGGCAGTCTACGGATAACAAGCAGACATTTTAACTTCCTAATTAACAAGTGCATTTCCTAATATTGTGAACGTAAGAGGTATTGCGCCTTTTGAATCGATAAGCTATTTAAATTTCAACTTCATAGATAGGAAGAATAACCGAATATTCTATCCAGCTCTGGGTATTCACAGTTAGTGTTTCATTGTTGATGAAGATGAAGTGATTTCCAATACCGAAACCTCTTTCGTAACTTGACTTCTTAAATTAATTTCAGTTAAATTTTCTCATCATAATATTGGTCTTGCATTCAGTTACCCATATTTAATCTGGCAAAATTTTACCTCATTGAATTTCTAACATGTAAAGCTCTTCGAATTTCATGGATCTCGATCATGCTATTGGAACATCGTCGTATTCAAAACTTACTTGAATTCTATTGCTATTTGTAAATAAGTATTCTAGTATGAAAAGTTTGCTTAAAGTATTGATAGGATTAGGATAATAATAATGTATTTTTTCAATAAACAATAATTGGAGACAGTTGATTCGTTTACTGTATGACCCTATAATACCAACTGTACAAACAACCTACCATTGGTCATACTATAGAAAGAGGAACAATATTTTTATCTTTTTTTTTTGCTCAATAACTCATTAATTTTAGTCAATTAGTGGACATACTTCACATTACATATGTTTACGCTTTTCTCCTGGAAGATAGCAAATACTTTTTCTTGGGGGTCAACTAAAATCGAATTAAAAATTTTAATTAGTTTGTATTTCATTATAGGTAAAATATGTCTTTAAACTAATAGTTCCCAAGATTAAGATAATCGCGAATTACTTAATCAAACTATGAGTAAATCGTGGACAAGTTTTTTTTTTTTTTTTTTTGCAAAATTTTAAATATTGTTATACAGGATGATTTGAATAAAAATTAAATTTTTTTATGGACATTAACCTTTAAAATTAGACTGAAAGTAATTGAATAATTGCTGGTGCAAAAACTACACACGGCACCTAAATAACATTGGAATGTCCACACTACTAAGTGGTTTGATTTTCAAAATCCTTTCTTGAAGTCTTTTAAACGGAATTAAAGTGGAGAAAATCTTATAAATTGTTAAAATAATTAAGGTAGTAGTCTGGTAACTTATGCCTATTTTCTTGACTTCTTTGGAGGGTGGTTTTTTATAGGAAAATAAAAATGAATTATCTTGAATATTTAGAGTTTTTTTATTTACATATTGAAAATATAAAAAAAAAATTATTTAAAAAAATTTAATAGTTTATTACTATTATTATTGTCACTCGAAGTTGGAACCTCAAAAAAAATGCACGTGGGTGGCCCGGGTGATTTTGGCTCTTGATGTTATCTGAAATCAAATATTCTTGATTATTCTTAATCTATAGACATGTCATTCTGGTCGGAACTACTGAAGTTAAATTTCAAGGGTAAATAACAAAATGGCGGACTCTGAAAAAAAAGTCCTTTTATTTTAGCAAAGAAAGGGTTGTAAAATAAAAAGTTAGGGGTGAAAAAAATTCTCGTTAGTACCGACGAGAACTATAAGTGTGTAGATCAGCCTGTTAAAATTTGAAAGCAATCGGTTCAGTAGAAAAAAAGTTAGGACCCGGGCCGACCAGAAAAACAATGTTTTGAGAAAAAAGCGTTTAAAATTCAACAACAAATTTTCATAAGTAAACTTATACTTACGTCAATTTGGGGTGATCTCACAAATAATAGTACTTGTACATTATATATTTGTATTGCTGTTGAGACATTTTACAGAATGAAAACAACAAATACACCACTTTATAGTTTAGACAGAAAGTTGCGCCAACTCTTTGTATTACTGGGCCGCTTAAGAGACGATTTGCCATACGTTTGGAAGGAGACGCTATCCCTGAAAAATACAGAATTAAATGTTGCAATCCTGAATTTACAACTTCGAGACAAATTCAAGCCACAATTTCCGGACAGGTTCCGGTTTTTTGTGCAAGGCACACAATTCCGTTTTGGTACTAGACGTACCGAATTATAAAGTGGTAAATAAAATTTACATATTTGAGAAAGATAACTGTCATGGCTACTATCACATTTTCGGAACCGAACTTAATTCTTATTGTCCAGTGCTCATAAACATCCAAATAAAGCCGTGGAAAACTTTTTCGTTTTATATAAAATAAAACCAAACGTTTTCCAATTTGGAAGAATCGGTTAAACCAACATTTACCATTTTTAAGTACCGAAATGAAACAATTGTACTCTTGTATTTAAACACCTCTCCCCAAGAGAAACCAAATCCCAGTAAAACTTGGAACTCATCTCAGGTGACGAGATTATAGTATTTTCTCTCAATAAAAACTCCGTTAAGATCCTATAGGCCTCATAATACCTGTCTAAAGAAGATTGAGAATCCTGTCTTCCCGCCCTTCATAAATCTCCAGATAATTTTCCACCCGAATTCATCGGATCGCATTCAGGAATTCTCGACAGCTGTTGCCACCACGATCTCCTTAATAATACCGCGTTTTCCTTTCAGACAGTTGCGGTCGCGGCGGGGACTGCTTGTGAGAAAACTTTCAGATTGCCTTGACAACCCGGCCATTTATTTTCTTGGGTGGTGGATAAGTAAGTTAAGGCTCAGATTCCATTGGATCAATGAGATTAGTAGAACTAAGTTAGACTAAATGTTTTTATACCATTCTCGAACTTTTATTGATGGTCTGGATGGGTTAAGTTGAAGTCACGTATGACTTTAATTTGAAATATTTGTTTCGTAGCTATTGGGAGTAGTTAATATCCCTTCATAAAGAGATTCTTTTTCTCATCGTTGAAGTAAGATATTGTGAAATCCAATGATGCATCCCATGAGTTATTAAATTACTTCTTTGTGAAGAAAATTTAATACTTCTCAGGAATTACAATTTAGTACAGTTTGGACCATTAAAGCAATATCCAATTGATTCTACATGAATTTTAGACATTTTCAAAAGGAAATTTGCTAGTGCAACGTCTGATCATATAATGAATTCATAAATCAATTGCAACATTTTTCATTTATACAAAATTATTTTATGTATTGTCAATATGTACAATTTAATGGAATTGGAACTCGTAACATTGTTTATTAAAATTACTCAATTTTATCCTGAATTAATATACCCGCATGTTTTTTAAATTTATAAGAAAGCTTAGTACTATTGAATTTAAAAGTTTATACAACTGGATGTTTTTAGTTTTTATGAATATATACTTGATAATCTTGTTTCCTTTGATTTAGTAAAAAATTACTTGTTCAGTTATAATATTTTATCAAGACTTTTATTGAAAGACATTATTCACTGATGAAGATCTGTTAAATGTCTCCCGGGGCCATCTAAGTTAATACAAGAAGGAATCTATACTTTAAATAATACACTCATCTTGTAAAACATAATAAAATTTCACACTTGTCTGTATTTACATAACTGTGAAGACCTCTTCATTCTAAGACAGCTCTAAACTACAAAAATATCAAATTTAACATTATCATATGCGTAAACCTGAATGTAAACCTTAGAAGATGTGCTTTAAAACGAATTGGTACAGCTGATCCCAGTTAAACCCTTTATTTCCTCTATTGTGTCAGTGAGCCTTTATTTTCAATGGAACATCCCTAGCTGCAAGGACAGTTTTAGAATTTTTCATTGTGATGCAAATTTCAAGAGATATTTTCATCGATTTGCTCAGGAAGGCGACGCCATGTTGTCACCGTTTTTGAAAATGTATGGAAGGAAGCGTGTAGGTTTGTTTTTCATCGAAAAATAAAGCCGGGTGGAATTATATGAAGGGTCATAAAAGGAGACGACTTGGAATTTTTAAGACCACTTTATGTAAATCTCTTTTGCTTCTTTATGAAAAGCTTTTGAAGTGTAAAATCCAGGCTGGCTACTTTGAAAATCGAAGGTTCTGGTTTAGTTTTTGCGCTGTTTTGGAATGCAGTGTATTTTAAGCCTTTCTGTGCCAAAGATGTCAAGTTGCATAATTTAAATAGTCTATTTTCCTTGAATTTTTCGAAACCAATTATTTTTTTTAAACTTTTAATGTACTTTAAAATTTATATTAAGAAATAAGTGAAGTATTAGTTCCTATACGTGGGCAGGGTATATTTGTCTTTATTTGTAAAATGATCCCTGATAAACTAACTTGTACCTATATAGCCTAGTATTGAGAAGGTTATACTTGGAATAAAATAGAGATAGCAGCATAAAAGAAAACACCAATGCAACACAATTTTTTCTTACACAACTTAAACTCATTTGTATTAACTTAAACTAACTGAATTCCTATCTATAGAAATATATTAAGATTTCTAGCGGTTTTGAAAAAAAGCTATTTTCTTCAAATAATAAAGAGGATCTGCGTACAAATGTATCCGTACAAAAACATTTTTTGTACATTATTTTTTTACACTAGCTTTTTTTTCTTGGAAGGAATAAATTCTTTGGATGTAAAAAAGATCGCTGAAGTATTTTTTTTTTTCTTTTTCTTTTTTTGCATTTGAGATTTTTTTTTCTTCTAGAACACAAGACTTTTCGTCTCAGCGATTTATATTTCATTCATGCTATTGTAAGCTGCAGTAATTATTATTTCGTTCTTTTTATGGTTGAAGACTTCCGTAATTATATTTTGCATTCTTTAATTACAGTTTTCTCTTTTGCATTGTGTTACAAAATTCTGGCACTGTGAAATAAAAACGATATTTTTATTTCGGAGATTGAATTTCATTTTTTTTCCCATTATGTTCTCAAACAAATCATGTGCATATTCAATTTAATTTCTTTCTGAAAAAAAGCCAAAAAAAAAAAAAAAAAAAAAATGAAAGATTTTTGAATCTGGACTCCTGGTTATTATTGTTTAATTTTAAAGTTTTTTTAATATATTTTTTTTTTATTTTTGGATTACGTTTGATACAATTTTTTCAGCTTGAAATAATAACTTTTCCACAATAATACTATGTTAATGAAGTATTTTCAACTTTAATTACTGAGCAAACTTTGTCTTAATTTGATTAAATCTGTTTTTGTTTTTTACAGTTTCATACATTAAGTAAGATTTTAACTTGGGTAATACAGTGGTGGCTCGTGCATTACAGCCCTTACATCTGGGCTGCATCTAAATTTATTAGTTCAAAACTAAAACTATATATTTTACAATTTTCTAAAATGAAGATCCAATTTCTACGGTAAGTGTAAAAAAATCCGATAAATAGCAAACTTATTGCCTCAATACTCATTTCACCAGGAGAAAAAACGTTTCCAATCAAGGTGATCTTCCTCCGAACAGCAGCCATGTGCTGTTCCTGAAACACTTTTCGGCTGCTGAACTGCCATGGTAATCGATGGAACACAACAGAGCCTTTCCCTCCACGTAATGTGTAGAGAAACAGCAAAGTTTATCAATTTTCCAACTTCGGCTGTCTTTGAGAATTCGAATAACTGATTGGCTCCTCATTGTGAGAATGGGATGGGTGGGGTGAGTGAAGAGAACTATATAGAAAAGTTTGTTTAATTGTTCTTATTTCATAATGTTATGTTATAAATGTTATTATTTTGTATAAATTGAAACGAAACTTCGATATGAGTTTTAAAGAATTTACGTTCATTGAGGTGTATGTACACAGTTGAAATAGAAGTCGCATATTTCTGGCTGCACTGACATTTTCGACTACGGGATGCCACTGAGGATATTAATGTCATACATGGGCGCCCCCAGGATAGTGCAAAGAGGTGCACTTGCACCCCCCTAGCTCTTGAAAATTAAAAAAATATATATATGAGAGAAAATGTGTAAATTCCAAGATGAAAAGAAAAGCACATATGCCGATTCGGTTTTTATGTTACAATAAGCATTTGTTTTTCAATTATTTTATTCTTTTGTTTCTTTCCTATGTCGTTTTTTATAGCTACTGGTGCCTATTGTCTAGGATTATTGGAGGCTGAGTAGAAGTATTTATTTATTTTATTGTATAATCATTTCCTGTGTAGCTCTCAAAATTCTAAAAAAATATTTTTCTTTTTAAGTTATCAGATATACTATCTTGAAATCTATTTTTAGAATTTAATTAAACATATCCAATACTGCCTTTCTATTTCATTTTGATTTTTTTTTTTTATTATTTTTAAAACTTGGAAGAAATATAATTTTACTCTTCTGTATTTTTGCATCTTCGTGTTCCTCTGTTCTAAACACTGTCTCTTGAATGCCGTGAGATCTAGTTGGATAATAAAAAATCATTAAAAATATTTTTTTATTATATTTTTGCTATTTTTTTCTTTTTAACAGGGTTGCGCTTTCAGAAATATATTTCATGAATTTTTTTAAACTATTCTCAAGGAGCATAATTTAAAATGCATAACTATTAATTAAAATTTCTAAAAAATAATGATTTTGATAAAAATATAGTCTGGCATCCCCCTGAAAATATTTCTGCGGGCGCCCATGGTGTCATAACTTAGGTTGTATGAATTGTCTGAATCTTGATAGCTCAGAGGAACAACGTTCGCTAACTCTGCTTTCAGAAATAAGTATGAACGATGGCGACTATTACAAATGATATCATGTCATCGTGTATAATGTAAGAGTTTTTCTGGCTTTCCTTTTCGAAATGTGAATAAGGCACAATTGCCTTGAAAAACCTTCCGGGAGTGGGGGGGGGGATATTTGTTCTTTGAAATTAGATCTATTCACTACTTCAGACCTAATTACGATGTCATTATAAATGTAACCTACCCATCCTTTCTAATCATTTCGAAATTCTACATAAGTGCACCAATAAAAAAAATGTATGCTTAGTAAAGCTGTGCTTTTTCACTATCAAATTTTTTATGATTTTTAAGTAATTTAATTACTTACATTTATATCAAGTCTACGCGTCACACCGTTGCTAGATATCATTTTACTCACGTAGATGAAATAGAAGTCGCTATACTATATTATTAAATTAAATGTCGTATTAGGTTAAGCAGAGTTTATTCTATTATCTCACTAAGAAACAAATTTAGAAGAGAAATAACTATTTGTTTTACTTTACAATTTTGCCGATCACCTGTCAACCAGAATCATTCATCATAAGAAAAAGGGGTACGTTGACCCAAGAACACAAAAGTCTGCCGAAACTTGTGATCTCTTCGGTCATCTAGTTGCCGACATATTGAAAAATGCACTTACGAAAATTGAATGCGTTTTTTCTTAGTTTTGTTGGTTGACATTCATACGTCTGAATCCCATTAATCAGTTCCAAACTATATTTTAAAAGAAATGCAGTGTTATTGCTTCGAACTTAATACTTATCTTATTGCCGCAGAAAAAGAATTCGAAATAAAATATTTTAGCTTGTAAAAAATGTTTGACGTAAATAGTAAAAAAGAAAAATTGTGGTTGACTTGAAAAGAATGACCAAGTGTACCATACCAGTTATAATACTAGAATACCTTCTGCGTCACAATTATTATGAATATTGCTCAAGTTTTTTGTTTTAAGTATTGTAGTTAATATTATGCTATTTTATTTTTAAATATTTTACATTTAATTTTTATTTTCTGTTCAAGTAAATTTAGATTCTTTATTCAAGTACCACTAACAAAAACCTCACCGCTTTTAGAATTTTCCTTTAGTCACTATTAGAATCTTTGTTCAACGCAAACAAATATTTTATTTTCCTTAATTTAGTTTTTTTTTAAGTCATTAAAAAAACATCAAATCAATTATTTTTTAATTCTTCAAGTGGAGGATGTTTAAAATGGGCACTTTCACCAAGCTATTGTTGTTAAATAATCAACTCAAACTTTGATAATAACTTAACCCGATAATTTAAATGCATTAATTCTTTCTGAGCATGAAAGTTGATGGACCTATGAACTCTTTAACATGACATATGAAAATTACCTGAAACAATTCGATACATATAAGTCGATGCTGTTAACGATTTTGCCTCTAAGTGACATCAAGGGATATCACTTTCCTTATTTTCATGTAAATATCCTTTACTTTTATGCAAGTATGGAAATGTGATATCCTTTGGAAAAGTTTAACTTTCAGCTACTTTTTTAATTGGTTAATGTGGAATTAGATAACTTTCTCAAGGTTAATCCTGGATCTGAAACTCAATATTTTGTAATATGCAATAGGACTTTTTTAAAGAACATTATAATAATCTCTAAAAAAACTAACAAATTAATTGTTAATAAGATGATTGAACAAATCACTATCAACTTGAGATTCAGTTCTAAGCTTAAATAACCCACCACATTTTAGATTATTTGCCTCGCATCCCAAAGGCGCTGTATTGGAAATCAAATCCTAGATGGATGCGATCCAAGATGCAACTGCAGAATTTAGAATATTATGGAACATGACAGGTAGAGACTTAGTGGTTGTTCAAGAGTTAACTTACATAACATGTTAAACAATGAATAAGTGTTTACTTCTAGCAGTCTAGAGGTATTATTTTTCAACGAAAGTCCCGTCATCTATGGCCGACCAAACGGTATAGTGGTTAGCGTGCTAGCTTCTAAACCGCGAGGTTGCGGGTTCGAGTCCCGTGTCAGACATGGGTGTTTTTAAATGTATGTTGGCTTGTCAAATGACGAATGTTTCGGCGCATTATAGCCCTCGTGTTGCTGACGGCGCCAGATAATCTGAAAACAACCAACCCGTCATCTATGAGGTAATAATACGGCTAAATTTGCATCTGTTGGAGAAAGAACGTCTACCTACTGTAGCGAAGGAGAAAAACCTGAAGTGGTACCTTCGCGTTGAAAAAATAATTTATGGTAATTAAGAACATAACCTGTTAAAATAATTTATCAAGCTATACGCAATTTATGCTTTTCGTTTGCATTTTTTTTTTTTTTTTTTTTTTTTTTTTTTTTTTTTAATTTTTATTTTAACCCATCCAGATCGTTCTGCCGAACCTTTCCGGTTAAATTCTGCTTATCAAAATATTCTCAGACTACTGGTACTTTTCAGCATTCCAAATAAATTTCCGTCGATCATTCGATTTAATACATTCAAACATTTATTGTAATAAAGTTATAGTTAAAATGTAGGTATCGGCTTTACAGTAGCTATATGAGCGATAAGTTGATAAGCGTTCAACCAAATAAAACCTACGCCTATACCAACCGCTTTCCTTCTTAGAACACGGCAGAACCTCCGCAACCTATGCCTTCTAAAAATAATATCTTCTTCTGACATTTACCGAAAACTTAGCTTATTTATTTACTCGCCAAAAACACCACTTGGTCCCGATATTTTGAGCAAGACATCACAACTTACCCACTGATTATTTACTTACAGTTCACTTAGTCTCCAGACATTTCGAATGACAAGCGTTTCTCGTGCTTGTCAGCCATATCGAAAAACCCCGTGCCTTAGCATAAAATGCATAAGTCTCTTCTATAACAGTAACCGAAGGCTAACAACGCCCACGATTCACCGGAATACTTCCCTTTTTGCATCATCGACAGATTCAAGATCGTCGCCTAGGGCTGCTCTGCCATGTTTTTCTGTGACGTCACGGGGTTATTTAGTGGCCCCTGGGGCTGTCCTGTTCTGTTACTTTTGTAGCAGAGTTGCTGAGTTATGTCTGAGGGTTATTATGGTTGGTCTTGATTTAGGATGGACCGTTTGGGGGGTGAAGATATAGCAGGATTTCTGGTTGGTTAAAATTATCCTTTTTTCCTGCTCTCTACTGATTGAGGAATTCTGTAGAATTCTTGTTTAAAAATACTCATGCTCAGATATTGGCATATGTTTTTGATTTTTGATGTTCTACATTGAATGGATTGCTTGATAGGCATGAGAAAATACTTCTTTAATTCGCAGAAAGTAAATAGTATATTTAAAGGAGAAGGATTAAATATGACCTAACATTTTCTTTTTGATTAATCTAATGGTGTAACCAACACTGAGAAAATATCTTTGATGTACAAGAGACATTCGAAAAGCTGACTTATATATGTAACTTGAGTTTATTTCAACTCGGACAATTTATGATAATTATCTAAATTTCGACTGATTGCTCTTCTTGCTGGACATTTCACTTCGTAATTTTGCCTGATGAACTTAATTTCAATATCTCTAATCATATCAATAACAAACCTATTAAACACGAGACATTCCGTACCATCTGTATACCTAAGTGGAAAACGAAACTTTTATAAAATCCCTTGCATGTTCTTCCGAAGGATTAAAAGTTGAATAAACGGTTGGATAATTTGAATGATAAATGTGTGTGTGTGCTCGGATTAATCCATAAATACCCAACATTTTCCCCAAGATTGATTTTTACAGCATAGACAAGAATGTCAAATAAAGAATTAAAAGCTAATTAAATTGAATTCAAGTTTATAACCTGTGTAAACCTTGTTGTAAAGTTATCTAATAAAACACCAAATTAACGTTTATAAAATTTCCGCCACTACTTTTTGAATTTATCGGCGAAGAAAAGTCAAATGTGTGTAACAGGTTTAAGATTAGAAAACGAGGTACAGCACGCAAAAAGAAAAAAAAGAAAAAAATCTGATTGATGGCTATATTTTGTATTCTAATTGATGAAATAACAAAAGTCAAGTACCGTTGTAAATTGTGGAAGGTCTTTATTAATTATATATAAATTTTTTGTTATCAGGAGGGGTCATCTACTTATTAAAACTAAACTAAACTTTAAAAAATTCAATGGCAACCCCCTAATATTACACTATATTTAGATTTAGAATCTCAAAAAACGTTTTTATAGCAAATTTCATAATTTTCCAATGAGTGGTCAGTAATTTAAACGATGTCAGAAAAATGATAAATTAATGTTAAAAAGAAAATTTGGGTTTTTTTTGGCCATAAATTCTTACAGTTAATATATTTTAGCAATTTTTTTTTTTCAAAGGATAGCTTAAGACCAAACTTAAATAACATGCAATTTTTGTATTAAACAGTTTTTTAATTATTAATTAATGAAACAAGTTTTAAAATTTTTAAAATAGAAACATCATTTTTTTTTTTTTTTTTGCTTCCATTAGAATTATCATGGTCGTAAATCCCTCTAGAATTTTTTTCATTCCCTTTTGACTTTTGGTTCTCAATATTTTAGCGAAAATATATATATATATATTATTTTAAAGGGCTGTGTAATAGATTACGTCTTGAAGCACATGAAACGTTCGCTTCTTCCCCGCTTTAAAGAAATGTGCCCTCAAGATCGGCCAAAATGTTTTCGCACATAAATGACGTGTTTCTCGAGAGATTGAACTGAAATAAGGTATCTCGGGTAAATGAGGTATACTAAATCGAATGAAAATATAAAAAAATAGAGGTTCGTATTGAAATTTTTAAAGATAGAGTTAAATTTACTTTGTATATAGCCCCTTAAAAAATAAATTTGCGTAGAAAACCGTAAACAAAACATTTTGGTGCAAACTGCAAGATTCTACAAGAATTAGAACACCGAATATATAGCCATCGTTCGGAGGGTTATTATTTTTTTTTTGCATACTGTACCAATACCGCCTAAAATATTATCTAGTAATATTATCTAGTTGTAATACTAGTTCTAACATGCATATGTTCGGATACGGGGCTTGTAATTTCCCAACACATTTTTTCGGCGGAATAATCCTAAAAAATACAGAATGACATAACCAGTCTACGGCATATTCGGTCGTGCTATAAATAATACCAATATAAAAAAAATCAATTCATTCTTTTTAGACAGATTTCAGCACACTCTCCAACAAAGAAAAAAAAATCGCTGCTGAGTAGTGGGATTTTTCAAGTAAACGATAATCCACCTCGGCATCCACTTTAAGCAATAGCCACCCTCTTCGAAAAACTGATCAATTTGTTCCCCTAAACCCGCCCAGGATCTTGCGCTTCCCCTTTATTTGATTGATTCCCTGCGTTTCCTCAAAAAGGCTCTCTCAACGTCACTTTACTGGAAAAAGAGAAGAAAACCAGGAGAAGATTGCTCAATTTCCAGGCAACTCTCGAAACCATGCGACAAAGTGCGTTACTCCTTACCCCCTATCCCCCATCTTCTCTTGAAAGTCGCAATATTGTGACCCAGTCTTTTGCTAAGAAAAGGGGGCTTTTTACTTAAATTCCCATTCCCTCTGTCGGTGTTTTATTTTGATGGCGGCATTTCATTCCATCTAGGAATTTGTGTGTGTTCCTTTTTGTGTGTGTTGCGTTGAATCGTTGAATGCCAAAGTGGTACGAGTTACTCGAAAATGAGAGCCTGAGAAGCAAAGGGGTTCAAGCGACTTATTTTCTTAATTTTTGAGAAAATGCGCTTTAAAGTTTCCTATTTATTTAAAAAATTTGTATGAAAATTATTTGTTCAAATACTAACCTCTGGAATGAAGATATCACTAGTTTTCAAGTAAACTTTAAAGTGTATTTTCTCAAAAGTTAAGAAAAGTCACTTAGTTCCCTTTGCTTCTTAGGCCCTCACATCATTTCCTTAAGTGAGTGCTTCACCCACTTTTTAAATTTAGCTAACTACTTAAATTACTTTTTAAAATCACCTGTTTACATTTAATAATTACATTTGTGTAAAAAATTAAGAATGATGCATTAAAAAAATTGTCTTTCAATTGAACCGACTAAATATATATTAAAATTTATTCCGTTGTTGTAGCTATCAATAAGAAATAAAATTATGGTAAATTTGCTTTATTTTATTCTGATTTTTATTTGCTATTGAAGTACGTTTGTTTCTTAGTTTCTATGTCGGAAATACTCTTAACCCTTAGAACTGAAATGACGAGTCCAGTTCGTTCTGAACTTTCTTGATCAAACTAACAATGATGAGTTGCACTAGCCAGAAAGTATTTAGAATTAATGCTTTTTATGAAAGAAGTATATGTAAGTCATAGCGAGTCTATTACTTATATTGAAACACTTTTTTTTCCCGTTCAAAAACTATGTAGAACTGTAATATTTTTTGTTTAACATTACTAAGGAATTTTCAGACACTAATTATGTTCTTATATGTATATATATATATATAACAATAAACAATCATATAAATGTGTGAAACAAATATTGTTCTTTCTAATAACAAATGATTTGAGTAAACAAAACCATAAGTTTCTGTATAAATCCATCCTCTTAATACTAAAAAATTTAGATTGTCTGCCTAAGGCCTAAGTAGACTTGGCTGAAAACAAATAGCAGTTTAAGAGATTAAGAGAAAAGTTAGGGTCGATAGTTTTTCCTTAGAATGCTCTAGTTAATTTCATGAGTTTCACTTTCTATTTTTAGAAATATTAGTTTACAAAAAATAACATCCGATGAATGATGATGATGATGATTTTCCTTTTGATTGATCTTTTATTTAATACAATTCATTTGACTTATTTTCGTTTGTTGCACAAGGATCGCTGAAGGATTATATTTTACCATCCACCATTGTTTTTAAACTGTCATTAATATGTTAGATATTTGATAAATTATTGTGAAGTACCTTGGAGGCATTTCTTCTCTTTAAAGGGAAGTGTATTGGAGAGATGGGGGGGGGGGGGTTTGAGGGAAAAAAACACGAAATTCTTTGCCAAAAACACTTTAAAAGTGACATACACCACTTTGGATTTAACATCTCTTTAATCACCCAATCCTTAAGGTGAATGGTAAAGTTCTTACTATGCTGGCTGACAGTCGCCATGAGAAAATGTGTTTGGTTTCACTTTCACAAAGTGTGCCTTTGTTACCTATTTTCTAACGTTTTTTGTTATTGTATTCCATTTATTTAAATATAACGTATGAAAACTATTGTGAAGGAATGGTTTTCCCACTACGAAACTATAAAAAAGCGTCTTGTTGCGCATTTATACTTATTTTAACGATGAAAAGATAAATTTCTGTTTTCATGACATTTTGTATTTTAATGTACTGGAAAAATTATTACTTTCGTCGCTGTTTACTTATGCCAGCTGGTCTAGAAGTTTATCAATAAACATTGATTACATTTAATGCCTCTCTTTTGGCATAATCTTTGGAATTATTTAAGGTAGGTTGAATTTTAATTTTCAGCAAAATGTCAGAAATCCCTTGTTACTGTAATTTAATACAAAAGCTTTGATACCAAGCCGATTAAATACAAAGTTTGTCCCTGTTAAATTATCAGAATAACTATTCAAATTTATTCCATGCGAACTTATGGAAATTTGAAAGAACCTGATAGAGTAATTTTTCCCCTTAATGGGGGATTAATATCCAAGAACGGGATTTTTACGATCGGGGTTTTCTACCAAATCGGCATTGTAATTGTATGTTTAATTTTTTTTAAGTCTATGCATTGACCTTATTTGGGAGATTTCGTTAACTTAATATTTAAGTTAAGTTTTCGATTATGAAGACTTGAAGACTGTCACTTAATGGAACTCGTTAGTTTAATTAGCTGATGAGCTAACAACGCAATCGGTTTTATCCGTTTACCATTTAATTAAATTTGACATGTAAATTGCTGAATAATGAATGTTAAATTTTTTTTTAATTTACTAGGAATCTTCAGCATTCTTTCTGTCAATTATGTGGTGTAATTTTTATATTAAGAAGGTTTGAATGCATAAGTATTGCTTTTCTCAGTTATTCTAAAACTATTTTTTGTATGGAACTTTATTGTTTCGAATGAAACTTATGGTAATTGTCTATCTTGTGGGTGATTAGTTAAACATATTAATACAAAGTGGTGTCTTAAATAGTTTCATCTGGTGTTATAACTCGTATATAAAGGGGGGAGGGAGGGTGTATTAGTGGGCCGTACGCAACCCGTGCATTTTTTAATTAGAATAATTAAATTTTTTGGATGTTCATAGGAGTTAGACATCTATTGATGCGAGAATAAAATATTAATATTATAATTTACCTTGCTTAAATTGTGATTTCCTCATTTGTATAGTGCTGCCATCTGCTATTTACTATTAAAGCTTTCTAAAATTTTTGGACTACTTCTGATTTTGCAAAAGTTTAATTTTAAAACAAATTTCACGAAGTGTATTTGTAAATGAACTTATTCGCCAAAAAGAGAGGTCTCAGCTTTTAAATTGTTGTATCATTTATCAATTTTGGTTTTGTATAAAGAGATAAAAAAATGGATCGTCAAAAAAAAAAAAAAAAAAAAAAATGCAAGACTTTCAATGACACCATAATACTGACGTGGATTTTTGTCATTTACCGTTTGTATATTTTAATCCTTCATTTAGAATAAATGGCCATTTCGGCGATAATTCTTGTATGTTCCTTTAAAAAAAAAAAAAAAATGGTGATTTTGGCGATATACTTTTCGATAATCCTTATATTATCCCTTATCATAAGCGAAACTGAGAGAAGAAAAAACGATCGTTGAGGAGGTACGCTCAAGCAAAGAGAACTCTGTGGTGAAGGTATACATTTTTCAACTTTTAACGCCATTAAAACATTTTTACGGGAATTTGGGTTGGGGAGAAGTTTAGAACACCTTAAGAGGCATTACCACAGCGATTTTTATCAAAATCGTTCGAGCCGTTTTTTAGTAATCGTTGAAAAACATGATTTTTTCAATGGCAGCTACCTTGTGCGCATGCGCGATTTTGACAAAAATCTTAATAGTATGTCCCATGGCCACCACTAACCCTCATACCAAATTTGAACATCGTAGGTCAATTTGCTCGGGAGTTATGCTGCCCACAGATAGAAATTTTTTCTAGATCACTTTTTTGAAATCGGGATGTCCCAAAACGTGGAATAATGCAAAAAAAAAAAAAAAAAAAAAAAAAAAAAAATCGATTTTTTTTTTTTTTTTACTGAATCCTATACTTTCATAACCCTATGTATACATATGGGTAATTGAAAGTCAAAAATATATAGTTTTTAAAGTAGTGATATTGTGTTGATACAATAAATTTTTCGAAAATTCTTAACTACACTTTTTATTTATCAAGTCATGAACTAATTGCTTATATAAATTTATCCTGTTCTTTTAGAAAAAATACCAGGCATTTAAGAATTGCCCTCTGTTTGCTAACCTCAGTCGGTGTAATTCAATTTCTTAGTTTGTGGTGAAATTAAGTTCCGCTGTCAACGACTTGCTGACAGTTTGAAGTTTTTCCTAGCCCTAATTACGCTATTTACCCTTTCTGCCTCTTTAACTCACCCCAGAGTTTAATCTTTTCGTTACACACTCAATTTTCTCCTTGCTAACGTTTTGTTGAATGTTCTAAATTAAATGGTGCAATACCTTGAAGTTTACAATCTCTTAAATTTTATCTACAAACAGAAAACAACGAATTGGTTTGTGGCAGTCAAATATAACTAAATCGATATGTTTCCTACGGCTATGCCTACGCTTTTGGTACGTATGGTCGGAACTTCTGGTTGAATTTTGAAATTTGATCTTGAAAAATGCTAAATAACTTTTTTTGCAAATAGCTTATTCCTTTTCTTGCATAAAAATGTTGAATAGAAACTGAGATAATGCTAACTTATTTATAAAAAAAAATAAAAAAATGCACCAAGTTGACTTTAGAAACAATAAGTTTTCCAAACTTACCTTACTTCAGGCCATAATACATTATTTCCTTATTAAATAAGCGCTTTGCATATAAATCTATGGCCTTTTTAAGGGCGAAGAAAAACCAATTTAATTATGATAGTCATTGTCACTAAAATTCCCGATTGAACACTAGTTTCCGGTAATTAGAGATTCTTAGTGATTTAATTTTTTGACCCTGGAATACTACTAGAATTGAGGATTTTACTAATAAAAAAAATTTTTTTTTAGCTGTATTTGAATTAATTTAGTAAAATAAGAGATACCGCACATGTAAAATTTGGTTGACAGAAATCTCTTCCAATAAAGCTCGACGACAATCCTGCTAATTTTATGTTTGTTTTATAAATTTAAATGCCGCTAAGTTGTCGGGCTATGTTAAAAATTATCCACCAAAATCTATGTTCCAACCTAATAATATACTTGGAAATATAATATACTTAAAATAGTCATTGAGTTTCTATGACAGAATTCTTCCCTTTTATCTTCAAACACTTCAGACAAAATTCATTTCTTACTAATTACCCTTGAGATACAGACTGTTATGCGATGTGTCTGCAATTAGTTTTGACTGTACAAATCTGGAATGCGATTCCGGTTACAATTTCTGCTTCTTAATACGGTTGTAACTTTCGGTTGAATGTAGGTGTGGGTACTCATACCGACTAGATCTTTCATTTGACACATCACACCTGTCTGTAGCAATTTTAATGTGTCTGAGAATACTTTAGATCAGACAGATGGTCGTAGCCTTGGTCGAGCTGACAAACAGAATGCCTGCCTATCATATCAAGGGTTTTGCCATCGATCCTCGCCGTCGTTTTACAGTTTCGCTTTCAAAGCCGATAAGTCGGTGATCTTGACATATTCTTTTGTCAGTTGTTTGTCTGCCTGATGGAAACAAGAGGCAAATGTTGGTCAATTTCCTCTTATGGTTCGATGAGGCGCCTCGCCGAGTAGTTCAGGCGAGTGATCGGCCTATATCGCACTGCGAGGTAACAGAGTTCACTCTCGCTTTTTCTCAGTTGAAATGGAGGCAAATTTACGTGCTCGCCTCTAGGGTAGACTAGGATCCTTTGACTCGTACCAAAAAACCGACTCCAGACGGAGCGTAGGCGTGGCGAGGTGAGGTAGGCAGAGTCAGGATGGAATAAGCCGAGTGCACCTAGTACACTTTCCTACTTGCACCCGCTCGTCTTGTCTCGTCGAGAGTGTACTGGTACCATTAAAAGATTTAGGAAAAGTATTTCCCTTTCGGAGACATTCTTCATTAGTTTCCTTCTCATTTTGCACCGATCTTGGATCTTGATTTAACGATGCTTCCGCTCTGATTAACTCTCGTGTAACTTTTGCGCCTATAAGGATTTTTTTTTTTTTTTTTTTAAAGAAAAAGAAAGAAGAAAAAAAAAGCGAGAGGAATGGAATTGCTTCATTCTTCAAAATACTTTGTGAAAATATCTTTATCCCCTGTTATATTGTAAGATATTTTCATTTCGTAACTTATCCTTTTGTGGAACTTGATCCAATCCGGTTGTTAGAACAAAAGGCCAAATTCTATGACCTCTTCAAGAGAGAGAGAGAGAGAGTATTAAGCTTGCGGCAAACTTTCAAGGGGCTGTGTAGGAGCATAGAAATAATATTTTAGTTAGGATTCAGCTAATTGCAAAATGCTTTATTTTCCTAGATTGAAGGCTTATTTGCATGTTACCAGTCGGTGTGGCACTTGAGGTCACTAGTTGCTAGTGACTAACATAGGGTAAATGCTTCATCAAATCCACTAGTAAAGCCTGTTTGTTACTGGAACGCCAATAGCTGACAGCTACAGTTGGTCAAATATTGTCTTTTAGTTGGTACATCATCTTCATACTTCAGTGTTCCACTGACTGGCGAGCATCATTCTCACAACCAGGTTTGTTTCAGTTGCTGGCACAGTGTAAACAGAAACCTGGCATTTCAATCATCGTGTACCAGTAACTTCCCCCAATCGATTAAACTGCTTCTATACCAACCACTGGCACATACCACAACTTACTATCTGGTTAACAGCCACTGAAAAATACCAGCTGTAACTATCTAATTTATAACCTAGGTCAAATGACGACTTTTTCATTTAAAACTGGTAAAATATAGTACCAATGGTAAAATATCGTTCGTCTAATTCCAGTGTCTGTGATCTCTGATTTGAAAAACGAGTTGACATGATTGCGATTGGGACAGATTTTCTAGTTTTAATTGTTGGGCTGTCTGATGCGAGTTTTACGGTTTTTCCCCGGCCGACCAAACGGTATAGTGGTTAGCATACTAGGTTCTAGACTGCGAGATTGCGGGTTCGAGTCCCATGTAAGGGACGGGTGTTTGTAAATGTATGCTGGCTTGTCAAATGACGAATGTTTCGGCGCATTATAGCCCTCGTGTTGCTGACGGCGCCAGATAATCTGAAAACAACCAACCGGTTTTTCCCGGTATACGAGACCCATGTATAGCCGTTATACTTTTCTGTAGTCATCCCTCCCTCCTCCTTAAAATTCTGAATCATGTGCGACAATATGTTATATTCTTCGTATAGCTCTTGCTCTAAGAAAAATTCAACATGGTAAAAAGAAAGAAAGAAAAAAGAAAAAATAATAACGATTCAATGAGGACATTTTTTCATGACTAAGACAAATGAAAAATGTTTCAAGTGTGACCTGCAATTCAACCGCTGACAATTTGTGATTGTTCCCAAATAGGATTTTTTTTCTTTGCGGCATCTTCCGGTAACATTAAGCTTTGATGCCCCGTGCGCTGCTCTTATCATATAAGTGTGTAAATAGGGGTTAAAAAGTCATAATACACCTGGAAGATACTGTATCCATTTCACGATGCCAGCAATTTGAAAGGAGTTATTGTTTCTAAAAAAAAAAAATGTGTTTTCAAGAAAAAATTGTTTGCCAATTTATTAAATGAAAAAATAATTTTTAAACTATTATCACATTCAATTATTTTTTTTTATCATTAAGCAATTTGTTTTTTGCACTTGGAAGTTTTTGCACTATTGCAGCATGTTTATTTTTAAATAGCATGGTAATTTTAATGTTTGTTTTTGTATATTTTATACTTTTTAAAGGTTTTCGTTTCATTTGTGATAATAAAAAATCTTCTGAAAGATGCTAACTTAGAAAATTGTGTGTTTTACTTTCAATTACCTGTATGTTAACATATAGGGTAATGAAAGTATTTCATTCGGTCCAAAAAAGTTTTACATTTCTTTTTTAATATCTATACGTTTTGTAACATCTGAATTGTAAAAGCGAGATCTAAAAAATGTCTGTGTGTGGTCAGCATAACTCCCGAACTGATTGAACTACGATGTTCAACTTTTGCATACGAGTTAATGCTGGCCATTGGACTGAGTAATTAAGGTTATCGTCAAAATTGCACACGTGCATAAAGCAGCTGCAATTGAATTTTTTGCAACACTTGCTAAAAAAAGACTCTAACGATTCTGATCAAAATCGTTGGGGTAATGCCTTTTGATGTGCTGTAACCATTCTCTCCTCCGAAATTCCCGTAGAAATTGGATAAAGGCATAAGCAAGCAGTTGAAAAACGAATGTCTTTAACACGAGAAGCTCTCGTCTCGTGAGCATTGGCCATCAACAACTGTTCCTCTGTTTCATTTACTTGAAAGTATAATGTTATAATTATAGCAAAGCATTTTGGCGGGGAATTTCTGACTAATGTAATTACTATCGCCAAAAATATCACCGAACTGGTATTGTCAGTACGAGTTAGGTGACTAACTGAGAAAGAAAACTGGTGAATATTCAAATTTTGATTCGATATCTCTATCATGATACACTTCTTTTACAATTATTATTGAAGCAATCTTCCGGCCTAACTTTACAACACGTTCTGTTGAATTTTAAGTAATTCTGCTTATTTTATCGTTACCTTTTATCGTGAACGAACAGTAACATTTTTTAAATCAGTAGCATTTTTTTTCTGGAAAGGTTGACTTTAGAATCTAAAATTTTCTGTTCATTAAAAAAAAAATCTATTTTGCCTTAAAGTTGTGCTCATCTAACACTTGATAAATGTTATAAACAAATGTTTTACAACAAAAAAAAAAATCGAATTTTCACATTACTTTAATCAATCGTAATGAGAATTTCATTTTCTAGTGAATACGCTTAAACTTCTTTGCGGAATTCGCACATATGTTATGTACATCCAGAATATAAAAATATAATCCTATTGTATATAGTGTGTCAATGTTCGTTCATATCATTCTTTGAAGCTAAATTTTGGTGTGCAAATATCGTTTGTTCAATTCGAATTCTTATATAGCAATTTTTAAATTTTACTTTTATCTATTAAAATGCGAATTATGACATTTAGAATTGTCTTTTATAATTTGTTTTACTTTTCTTTTAATTTTTATTTCATTTGATTCATTTAAATTTCCTCCAATATTTTTTAATCTAATATTTGGCTTTGGCTGAATTTTATAATTTAAACGTAACGTGCGCATAGTTTATTTTATAAGTTGGCAATTTGGATTAGTTTCATATTCCAGAAATTTCTGTTTTGATTTCGTGTTCTTATTCCTAGTTATTATCATTCTTGGTTATTCCCCGAATTTCTTTACTGCAAGTTTAAACTTCAACGAAGATCCTAAAGCAATATCGGGGATTTTATATTCCTAAATTTGGAAGAGATGTCTGTCATCGGATTTGATATCGGAAATGAGACTTGTTACATTGCCATCGCTAGATGCGGTGGAATCGAAGTTATCGACAACGAATATAGTAGTCGTATGACTCCGTCTTACGTTGGTTTTACTGGAAATTCGAGGGTCCTTGGAATTGCAGCAAGATCAAAGCTAACAACTAATATCAATAATACAGTGTTTGGTTTCAAAACGATTTTAGGAAAGAAATTCTCCAATGTTTTAAATGAATTGAAATATTTTTCTTTTGATGTACTTAATTTACCATCTGATGAACTTGGAATTGTGGTAAGATATTTGAATAAAGAAATGGTTTTTTCAGCTCAGCAAGTCATGGCTATGATGCTCACGAAATTAAAAACGCTGGCAGAAGCTAAATTGGGATCTAAAGTTCGAGAATGTGTTATATCTGTTCCTGTGTTTTATACGGATAGGCAAAGAAGAGCTATGTTGGATGCTGCTGCAATTGCTGATTTAAAGGTTTTAAAATTGATGAACGAACCTACCGCTGTTGCATTGTTTTACGGGTTTTATAGACAAAACTTGTTCGATGTACCAAACACAGTGGTTTTTATTGACCTTGGTCAATCTTCGTTAACTGTTACTGTTGGTGTGTTTATTGAAGATAAACTGACAATTTTCGGATGTGTTTGGAACAATAGTGTTGGTGGGCGTGACTTTGATAGCGTTTTGGTTAGGTATTTCGCCGAAGAGTTTAAAAATAAATACAATCTCGATGTTATGTCCAACAAGAAAGCTGTAATGAAGCTGATGTTGGAATGTGAATCCCTGAAGAAACGAATGAGCATGATTTCTCACGAACTCAGCTTGAATATCGATTGTCTCATGAATGGCGTTGATGTCTCCAGTAAGATGTCGAGGGAACTCTTCGAGCAGTTGTCGTCGCATCTTTTGCTTGAAATTGAAAATACAATGAAGCATCTGTTACTCCAGACCGAACTGGACTGTAAAGACATCAACGAAGTTCAGATCGTAGGAGGATCTTGTAGAATAGCTGCTCTGAGAAATATAATTTTCAAGGTGTTTGGTCAATATCCACGTTCTACTCTGAATCAGGACGAAGCTGTAGCTCGAGGCTGTGCTTTGCAGTGTGCGTTCCTATCGCCTATCTTAAAAACAAAGGAATATATCATCGATGATATCCAACCATTTGCAATTAAAATGTCAACTAGCTTTAAAAACACTGTAATCCATGAACTGGAAGTTTTCCCACGTTTCCACAAAGCTCCAGCCTGCAAGAGAATAACTTTTAATTTTAAGACTCCTTTCTCCCTCAAAGTTTTTTATCCGGATGCAGCTCCAGGCTTGGACGATATAGGCAAATATCACTTTTCTGGTATTCCATCGGACGTAAATCTTAACGATGATGTTCGTTTGGAATTGATCTCTAGTATTGACATCAATGGTATTTTTAGCGTCACTTCGGCAACACTAATGGTAAAACACTCAGAAGAAGCTCAAGGTATGCTTTCAAAACAAACGGCTATTGTTCCTTTTGATGAAAATACTCAAAGTAGTGAGGATTGTATGAAAAATGATTCTTCTGAACCTCAAAGTGAATCGAATACAGAAGAAAGTGAAATGGAGAAACCTGCACAAATTATTAAATACTTCGACTTAACCATCCAAACGGATGTTCCAAGTTTGTCGAATCGTGATCTGAACCAGCTTGCTGCGAAAGAACAAGAGTTTATAAATGCTGATTTGCATGAAAAGAAAAAGGAAGACTTGAGTAATGTTGTTGAAGAATACATCTACCTATCCAGAGAATTATTAAATGAGCAGCTCAAGGAGTTAGTTTCGTATGACAATAGGAACAAGATCTTTAGTATTTTGGATGCAACTGAGGCATGGCTGAATGATAGCGACAATAACAACTTACAGGAAGACGATTACTCCTTGAAACTTGATGAACTTAAATCTCATGTTGAACCTATTCGGGAAAGATATCAGCAATTTTTGGATATCGAAGAGGTTCTAAGTGAGTTGAAGAATGTCTTGGAATTGAATTACTCGAAATTTCAAATGCTGACACAAGAAAGGGAGTGTTCAAATGACAAGGATGATATAAAGAGTTTCAAAGAAGTGCTTGATGAGAAATACGAAATTTTAACTCGGTGTTTGAAAGCCATAAGTGACGCGAACTTGCATGATCAACTTCCGTTGACGGCCGATGCCATTCGAACAGAAATACACGATTTTCGAGAAAAGGCGAAAGTTTTCTTTAATACACCCGTTCCAAAAGTAGTGCAGAAAGATAAGGCTGTTGGAGATCAGGAAAGAGATCTAGGTTCATTTTCAGAAGAAACCATCCTTTCGAAAGCCAATTGTGAGCAGAATGAAGAGTGTGGATCGTCTGCTGAAACTTCGTCCGACATCCAGCCTCCAACTGAAGAACAGTTTAGTGGTGTGAAAATAGCTTAAAGAATAATACAAAAAGTGAAAAAATTTACAACTTAGTATTTTGTTTGTCTTCAGCTATTACCAAATGTAGTGTTCATATTTCTTGGAATATAAGAAGTAAGAATTTTCTCATTGCAAAATATGACAAGTTTTAACTTTCTAATGATAATAAATCGGGCATATGTTAAAATATAGGCATCTAAGTTTTCAACTGTTAAATATTTTTAAAATATATTTGGAAAGTTGTTAAATTACTTCAAAGGTTAAGTCTTTTAGAATGTTCATGTACAAAACAACTTTCTTGTGTACCTGTATTTGAAATAAAGAGAAGAAATTGATAAGGACTTATTTGTATTCCCGGATATTGTGCCTTTATATTTTTTGTAATGAAATTATTTTATCGCCATAAAATGTTGGTCATGATATTGCAATTACGATTATCAAATTTAAAAGAATTGGTTATCGTGTATTTTCCATGGATATATATATATCTGTAAATGGGTAATTCTAGAGCGGAAGAACACCAATTTTTCTGATTATAAACTTAGCAGCACGGAAAGGGTATAAGAACATATATATTAAAAAAATTAAAAAAAAAAAAAAAAAAAATACTTTCCTAAAATATTAAGATACATATTTGAAACCTCATAACTAGAACTTTACTATCTATACTGCATGCAAGTAACACACGGATATCAACTACTAGAAATTGGGACACATTAAGTAAAATTATAATGTATTTTCATTTTTTTCAAAGTTTTTTTTTTTTTAATTTTATAAAGTAATTAAGGAAGTAATTATTATTATAGTTTCAAAACAGGGTAAATAGATCTAAGAATATAGAAATTTAGGCTACTTGTAAATCTCCAAAATTCAAATTAAAAAGATGTAACTAATCGCCCTAGTCTTACCTACAGTTATTTTACTTTTTACCTATGGTTTCTAAACTTCCTTAATATAGAAAGAAGCTTATCTGTCTGACATCAACAATCTTTTAAAAGAAAAACTACACACTCTACTGCTACTAAGTATCAAATGAAAAATCTCGCCGGGACGAGTTCCGATATTATAATGCATTGTTCTAATTAACAATTTCAAAATTTCAACTAAAGCCATTTATGACTGTAAATTTAAATAAAGTATAGGTACTATAAATGGATATGCTATTTTACATTGGCGACCAAACGGTATAGTGGTTAGTGTGCGATTCTAGACCGCGAGGTTGCGGGTTCGAGTCCCGTGTTGGCATGGGGGTTTGTAAATGTATGTTGGCTTGTCTAATGACGAAATGTTTCGGCGCATTATAGCCCTCGTGTTGCTGACGGCGCCAGATAATCTGAATACAACCAACCAACCAGCCAGCTATTTTACATTACCAAGTACGTCCTTCTCGTTATGCAGAGCATTATCTTGTGCAACAGTATTTCAAGAATGTGGTTATCTTTTTTTGATATCTACTCGGCCAAGGTAGATTCTCCGTTTGTATGTGCTATGTAGAACGACTTAAAATTATCCCTAGACGCTGTCTGACAATCTGATGTTTATAGACTTCCTTTGTTTCATTTAACCCTGTTAGAAAGCGGATGAAGAGTGAAGCAAGGAACTCTGGAACTTTTAATTACGTTTAGAACTTGCGATTAAGTTGTTACTTGAAAAAAAAAACACTTTCTGACAATGTCCATTATTGGATAAGTAAAAGCTGCATTTATTGTTACGGTGATAATTAGTATTGATAATCCATTTTAAAGTAATAGAAACAGCAGATCAATTACTTTAATTCAAACTAGGGGATTCCTCCCCCTGCTTGCTAATGCTCGCCAACCCCCCAACGCTGGGACTTTGCCTTCTTATCAGGTTTGCACAAAAGCATTTTATGATAAATCACATTCCCTTCAATAACGCACCGACACAATGGTTTATCATAAAAATAAGGAGGACACAAGGGTACTCTTCTGTTAGCCGGTACCAGCTGGTGCAACCAAGCCTAAATGTTTACTAAGGCATATCTAAAAAAAAAAAATTTTGGATATTCAAAATTTCAAGTTGATAAAAAGTTACCACTATGCTCACATGTTTACCAAAAAAAAAAAAAAAAAAATTGAAAAATATTTTTGTTTCTCGGAATGGACCTTAGATTTTTTTTTTTTTGACAAAAACGAATATTTAAAAAAAATTTTTAACATAATATAAACATAACATAAATACAACATATATAAATACAACATAAATATAAAGTAAAAATTTTTTTTCAAGAATAAAATTGTAAAGTTTAGAATATTAACAGTAATAAAAAAATTATAACTGCCATTTAACATTTAGATCTTCCGGAATCGAGATGAAAACCTTAATTTTTTTTTACAAAATACGGATATTTTTCCTTTTTCAACTCATTCTTTTGGTTAGTTTCAAAAATGCTTGTGTGACTTGGCAATTAAGCGTCAGTGTACCAGAATACGTAATGGCCAAGAGTCACAAATATTTTTGCAGCTAATAGGTATTTAGGCCTATGCATGTGGAATTTCGACTTTAAGAAGAAAATTTTACTAATTTTTATTACCCTTAATTTTCAACAGTTTTAAACTTGGCTCTACTTTAGATCTCAATACTTTTCACGGCAAATGGTTTTCATGGAGAACTTGGCGCTTTTTTACAGAGATGTTTTTGTTGGGATAAGACCGGGATCGCCGTAGAGTAGAGAGACTGTTGGATTCGCGGCGGTCCCGATAAAACCTGTTTCAAAACCAACCAGACACCTTAAAAACTTCATTTTAATTTGAGAATGGTTTTCAAAGTTGAAATACGAGTTTTCAAAACTTTGATAAGCATGCAATTTAATTGAAAATGAATTTTACTTTTTTCTAATTACTTCAACTTAAAATATCAAAGTCACTTCCTGAAATTGAGCGAAAGATGGTTATTCGAAATCCGTTGATCTGTTTTAATCAGTCATTACCAGGGCTAAAACTCACAACTTCCGGGATCATTTCTGGAGGTACAGACCCTCATACGCATTAATTCAAAGAAAAGACACTCCCTCTAATCAATCTAAGACGAATAAAAAAAAATGGCCAGAATATATCAAAGCGTTTAAGCTGTAGGCCTGGCAAAAATTACTAAGTATCATGGTCATTTCTGGGAGGTACAGACCCTCTACTACCCATCAAATTATACAAAAGGCACTTCATCTAATCAAGCTGAAACGAATAAAAAAATAATGGTAAAAAATCGTCAAATAGTTTTTGCTTTAGTTCTGGCTAAAGTTTTGGTCCCAACCCGAAGAAGAAAAATCAGAAGAACAAAATTTCGATGACTTCGGAGATTTTCAAAGGATTTTTTTTTCATGTTCCCTTGTCCAATGTTAACAATTATGTTGTTATTTTTCGTTTATTCACCCGGGGCAACACGATGGCAAAAGGAAAAAAAAGAAGGAAAAAAATCAGGGTTCTACCTATTATAGAAGCTGTGCTGTGAGCGGTCGAAAACGGGTCTAAGCTCGGTCAACATATAATAACACTTGAATGTCTGATGCTTCGACATCAGACTTGGCGGATGAACACTGACGCGTTTCTGGATAGATAGCCTTTTATTCTTGTCTCATTTTTGGTCAAGGTCTGATATTCCACTCCACCTTTAGTTTTGTTTTGTTTTTTGGAACTACCGACTGTCTCTTTCTGCCACATATAAAGTGCTTAACACAACCAAATACGTCTCGTAATTTTGAGTATCTAGAAGAATACGAGATCGAAATCTTCTAGTGTAAACCCCTCTCTCCGACCCTACCACACCAACGAGAGAACATTGAGGCCACGACAGATTTAATGTGCACCAGCCCCCATTAGGTGCACACCGATATTTGGCGGACGGAGGCCCGAACCCACAACCCTCCGGTTACGAGCTCGATACTCTACCGCAAGGTTATCGGTGCCCCACCTTTAGTTAAAGTATCGTTCCTTACGTCAAAACATTTTTCACCAAAGATAAATATTGCTACCATACTCATTTTATCCAAATTGTCTTAGTTGCTTTGTTTAACTTTTAATTCAACCACACGCGCTTTTAATGTTATTTGACAACCTCGAATAAATATTGCTAAAAAACAAAATGGGAAGAGCGAGAGGTTTTTTTTGTAAAGGAAGTAACCCCGGAAGAAAATTTGTGTCTAGAATATTAAAAAATGAGTCGAAGAAGGCAAGTACCCTAGCACCAAAACCAATTCACTCCAGTTAGTAATCTATTTTTTTTTTTTTTAAATACGTGCCATTTAAGATATTTATTATATTAAACACTAGCTGGATACCCGTGCTTCGCTACAAAATGTTAACATGTGCAATATTTTAGCTAGCTGTGAGGCCTCGCGTTGCGGAAATCCGTCATTGTTGTGTAGGTCCCAGTTTTTGGCGCTTCGTTCGCAGGAAGGTTCATCGCTACGCAATATCGAGCTCGCTTCGTTCTCTGAAAAGTTCATTGACACATAAGCACAAGCTTACTTCACTCGTTGGAAGGTTCATTACTATGCAAGATTAGGCTCGCTTCTCGCTCAAAGGTTCATTGCTGCGTAAGCATAAGCTTGCTTCACTCCCAAAAATCTAATTGCTAAGTAAAGTCTTAATATTAGAAGCCTCTCTCCTGTCGAGGAAAAAAAAAAATCCCGTTAATACAATAATACAACACCCCTTTCAGAATATTTTAACACGTGTTTGTGGAAAGCAAAATTAGAAGGGCAAAACTACTTATATTGAAACTTTTAGAGCTTTAGATCTATTAGAAGTCACTTTTTGTAAAAAATATTAATTAAACAAATTTTAACATTCTTTTTGTCAATAGTTCAATAAGAAGGCCAAAAACTGCTTGCGTTGAAAATTTCAAAACTGTAGCCCAAGTAGAAATCGTTGCGTAAAACATTTGTTAATTAATTAAAAAACAAATAAAATTTTAAAATTCTGTTTTTCAAAAGTCCAATTAAATGGCCAAAACTACTTATGTTGAAAATTTCAGAGCTGTAGACTTATTAGAAATCATTTTGTAAAATATTTATTAATTAATTAAAAAAAAATAAAAAGAACTAAATAAAAATTTAACATTCTGTTTTTCAAAAGTTGAATTAGAAGATTAAAACTACTTATGTTGAAAATTTCAGAGTTGTATCGCTATTTGAAGTCCCTTTGTAAAAAAAAAATTAAAAATAACTAATTAAAATTTTAACATTCTGTTTGACATTTATAATTTGAAGGTCAAAACTTCTTATGTTGAAAATTTCAGAGCTCTACTCCAATTTTAAGCAGATTTCTATAGATCCACAAGACACTCACACAGCTTGTTTTATTATTACACACTTTTAATGTTGGGAGGAGTTGTTCTCCTACACAAAATCTTCCGGCTTTAGAAAAATTAAACAAATCTAAGATGAATAAAAACTTACTATTGGTCGAAGTGAATATTTTAAAATGCAATGCATTTGATGCACAAACTTTTGTTTTGAAATAAACGGTATAATGGTTAGCGTTCTAGCTTCTAGACCGCGAGGTTGCGGGTTCGAGTCCCGTGTAAAGCATGGGTATTTGTAAATGTATGTTGGCTTGTCAAATGACGAATGTTTCGGCGCATTATAGCCCTTGTGTTACTGACGGCGCTAGATAATCTGATAACAACCAACCAATCAGTTTTGAAATATAAGAAAAATAGCTTATTCCTAAGTTAGTGTTCTGAAGAGATGTAGATTATAGCATTAAGGAAAGTCGAGTGCTGATAAATTTTTTCCTAAATATAAAAAAAAGAAATCCATATTTAAATATATACTGATGTCACAAGGAATGTTCTTGAAAATTTGTGGAGTTATTTTTAAATGAAGCCAAAAATGTTTTTGAGCAAAATAATTTAAGAACAAAATAATTGAACTACTGGTATGTTAATATATATCGCCCATAGATATATTTTTGGAATCGATTTTGGTGGAACGAACGAGATACGATTTTATTTATTTATTAGTTTTTGTTTGGAATCAAAGCAGCGAAAGATAAATGTATATCTGCGATACATTCACATTTCATTTCAATCTCGTTTAAAGGGGATGGGACTAACATTAAAGTTTTCGTCAGTTGTTCCGTAGTAAAAATTTAGAGTTGCGCGAATATCTTCTGTGGCAATGAGTGTTTTAATGCATGTTAACTTTGTTGATCTTGCCCAAATATAGACTAACGTTTTGAAAGGTTATGATAACAAAAAAACTTCTACTTCGAAAATTTTTCATTCGTGTAGGTTTGTTTTTGAAAGGAAATTTGGGCTGTTAAACCTCTTTCACACGGTGTGGATGAGGATGCAAGTGCAGGCTCTCAAAAAGTTTTACCAATGTATTTTGAATGGAGCATTTTACACGGTGCGGAGAGCACCCTGCAGCCCTGTACGAAGGTTAAAACCTTCTTGCGGACACGCAGAAGTCGGTATATCTCCGCAATTTCCATCGATAACTTCATTTGAATTAAATAATTAAATTTTTATTTGTAATTTAAAGTGTATAATGCGGGACAAAAAACCTACTGGGATCTAACTCATATATGCAACAATTGAATTTTAACTTATTTTTGAAGTTTTCATAATAAGTCAGTAATTTTAAATACTCTTAAAACGAAATTATATAAAAAATATTTCAGTTAAGTTTTCAACTCTAGTCAGGTTCCTTGCGTCAAATCATTGTGTATCGTTTGTCGTTAAAGTTAAAATGAATTACAACTTGAATTATAATTGGTGCACAATTATACCGTTTAGTTAATTTTTAATTAATCAATCCTCAAAGGAATAGTTTTTATGCAGGTACGTTAGTTTTCTAACACTTTGTAAGTGTGAAAAAATGTTAATCTAACTAAAAGGTTTCAGAATTTTTTTCCAATGTATACTTGTATTGAAACTTTTTTCTAAAACATAACATCGGCTTTGAGTGAAAAGGTCCTAACTCCACTTAAAGTTTCAAAACCCTTTTCGGTATTTTGGAATCAGTAAGAGAATCCCACATTGTTAAGTAAAATCTGCCGACTATATATTAATACTGCTAATCAGTACTGGTATTATCTTAGCTGTTTGTTCAACTACAATGCCGGTCTAAGAGCAAAATGCTGTGTGTGCAAGAATGAGTTTTGGCTCTTACAATGAAAATGGGTATAGCTCAAAATCACATGTGTGCTATCGCCTTTGGCCAGCCCTGATTAATAGGATGATCCAACAAACGCCTATCTCTCCGTTTTCTTCTAGAATAAAGGAGATATAATAACAGTAACATTCTTTTATCCAAACTTAAATTTTACACTTATATTATAAAGTAAAACTTAAAAAATAACTAAATATTTGTCATCAATGCTTATTCAGATACTGCATTCACTGAGTGGAAATAATAATCAAACTCTTCAAAGATGCGGGCAAAACGTCCGCAGATATAGGCTCTTGTGAAAAGACATGAGTTTGCGGGCCCGCGTCCGCACCGTGTGAAAGAGGCCTTAGGTAGCGTGTCACATTATGGTGGGAAGCGTGGGAGGAGACTTGGGGAAAATGTTACGCTTTCTGGTAAAATATCAATAGTTTAATTTATATATTTTTTAGATATGTGAGAAGCATGCGTTTATTTGTTGGAACCATTTTTGAAACACTCGTCATATTTAGCTTATATTTCGTTTTCCGTACTTAACCAGTTCTATTTCTCTGATAATCTTATTCTATATTAAATTTACTACCGAAATTATACAGTTATACCAATCTTATTTTTGAACATATATTACCGGATTAAGATAGTTTATACTTTGTTACCTATAATTATTTTGAGGTGAATAAATAATTTTCTTATGTGATTTTATTTAAGGTTTACTTCTAAAACAAACGATAGCTTTTGTATTTGCTGAACCTTTTTCCCTGAAGCCTCTTAGCACTCTGAGATCTGTAAAGTAACTCGGAGGTTTCCATCGTCATTTTTGAACCCCTTTGGCAAGAAGGGTCAACAAAGACAAATAGTTATATGTATCTTAGAATACGACTTATCAAAGAACATTAAACACCATTGCAATGCAGTTGGAGGGAAAATAATATTGAAAGTAAGGGTAGAAAAAGAGCTTGTATATTAAATTGCTCATTATTAATGGACCTTATATGGGGCTTTATTTTGAGTAAGGATTCAATCGGATGGCAAAATTTTGGGCATGCTTGTGATAAATCACTATACATTTTTAAGAATAAATTCGAATTTTCACATTTCATAATCTCATTAAGATCCACATTTAATTACCTCGCGAAGATAGCAGTTGACTGCGACGTAGCCATGCATAATCTCCAAATGGCACCGTGTAAAAATCACTCTTTGCAATAGATAGTGGAACCAGTCCCTTATTTACATTAACAGAGCTCCATGATCCAAAATGGTTTAAGAACCTAAAAAGCCTCCGTGTTTTTTAACAGCTTCTTTACCGAAATTGAGAATCTTGATTATAAAGCCTTTCTTGAAAATAGATTCACTCGCTTGGCTTGCGGGGAACTCTTTTTAAAAAGAGCGGTATTTCCGTTCATTTCTCTTTGTCTGGAAGTGTGTGTGTCTCGAGAGAGAGAGAGAGAGGAAGGGACTTGGGGAGTGATCCCTGTGACACCACGTGTGAAAACAGACACGTCTAAACAAAGCGAAGTGGATGATGCCACGGTGACAGAAATAGATGTCTTAACGCCTCCGCTTTTTTTTTTTTTTTACACTCGACTGTTGCTTTTGGATCTTTGTGTGTCTCGGAGAAGGATGGACGGTTGATTGCACCTAACCTTTATTTTTTCTTTATTGTTGCTGGAAAATGTATGGATAGTGTGTTGTCACAATTGTGTGCAGTTACGACCCAGGACGTATAAATTGTGATATCTTTAGAGGGTATCATTCACTTTTAGTTGGTTTGGGAGAATTTAATAAAACTGGCTAAAAGTTGATAAATATTTTGGGAGATAATGTTTATAGAAGATTATATGAGGACATACTTCAAAGGTAAACTTAGGTGGGCTTTATATACCAAGTGTTCAAGTGTTCCTCGCTGTTAATGCATGTTCTCATGTATGCCAGAACTCTAAATGCACGTCCTACGAATGAACTGATTTTGATAAATGATGTATAATTTAGTGGTAGGAAAGTCTTATTGGGCATATATTTAACCCTTTGCATTCTAGGCCTTTTTCGCGCGGAGGTACCAGAAACTTGAAACGTTTCGCGGGATTTATGGCTCGATTTGCGGCTATGGATTTGCTTCATAGAAACTAAACAGTCATTGGTCTTGCATCGAATTTCCGCAACAAACCTAGTTGTCTTCTCGACTTGCGGCATCCAATCATATGGCGTCCGAAAGACGCCGCTCGAGCGGAAAGGTTTAATTTCGAAACATTGAAAAATAAATAAAGCGCGAACTGGTTGAACAGTTTAATTGAAATTAAATAATTAGGCTTGAACGTTAAATATGCAACCATCGAGAATATATATATATATATATATATATATATATAATTAGCATTTCGATTTTTATGGCGTTACTTTTTACGCCTTATTTGTACTTCTTTTGACAATTATCCCTTTTTCTCTCCACAGCGCGACGCAGATCTTATCTTCGACGATCTCAACAGTATTGACAGTAGCAGCAACCATCTGTCGAATGCCATTAACCCTCTGTCCAGTCCCTTGAAGCTGGAAGGTCATCATCACAACAAGGGCCACCACCACAAGAAACGGAAGAAGGCTAGCCACCACCACAACAAAGCCACTACCACCAGCAGCAGCAGTCGGATAGCTTCGCTCTTCGACGACGAGGACTTCTATCGCGATGCGGAGGACGGACCTTCCGGTGAGGACGTTTTTCCACACAGTGGGGAAGGGGAAGTGCCCCAGGAACCTTTCGTCGACAGGGCGTTATCCGAGGATGGACCCTGTAAGTACATATGTTTTAAATGTATATCTATAAGCACTTTACTAACAATAATTAATTCGTAGGGCATTTTTCTCTGACTCCTGCTTTCATAAAGAAAACATTTTCAAAAGGGGAATGAACGTAAACATACAGGATGTTTTAAAAAAATCCTCCTATTTAAAAACACTCCTAACTATTCTGCTTTTAATCCATTTTGATCGAATAATATATTTGTATAGGTAGATAGTGTGAAGTCTCGAGTTTCATGCATTTACCTAGAAGTAGCATTAACGCTCTTCCTTCGCCTAGCGACTCAGTGTTTGCTAAGATGACGCCTGCACAACAGCAGTCGTTTTGTCTTCTACGCTTCGCGAAGTTTAAGCTTGTAGTAATTTTTTTTCGTGATTTTAATTGAATGTTGCACTTCCTACCATTCAGAGCATTAGGCATTGCAATGGTATAAACAATTCCAAGACACGGGATGTCTATATGCAAAAAGAAATCGCTTGGCTCAGACATATACCGCGTATCCAACATGGCCATATTGAGCACATTTGATGTAGCACATTTGTAAATAGTAGTTTGTGAATAGAGTTTGTAAAAAACTTTGATTAGTCATGTAATATAAAATTAATGTTAAGTTTCTGTGTTTAATAATTTTCATAATATACACATTTAAAATATGGTGATCCTTTAAAAAAAAAAAAAAAAAAAAAAAAAAAAAAAAAAAAAAAAACCTTGTATATTTTAATATATCGTCAGGGACTCGTATCTGCACTGCAAGACTGCACATTTGCCCAGAACCCGCTTGATTTGGTGTCCCACTTTTAGCTGATCAAAGCTATAGGTTATATTGGTCATTTGGTCATTGTACGATAATTTTTTTCCCATTTAGTTTGGTAAACATATTTGAGGAAAATACTTTTGTTTTTAACTTTATTTTTTTCTTGAAGTGTGCAGCCCTAACCCAGTTTGGAAATGCAATTGCTTTTTTATGTATAGTTTTGGAGCATTTGATTCCATTCCTTCTTTTTATTCCATTTTTTTTAAACTTATCTTTTTGATTATTTTTTATAAATTCTTATCTAGAAACTCTTAATTCGAAACAAATAAATTACAAATATTAATATATACAATCTTATATTATAATTAATATTATTAAACACCATATAATACAAATATCAAGTCTGTAACTGACAGCTGAGCAATTTTTACAACAATAACATGGTATCATAAGTATGTTTTTCAAATTTTTGTCTATGTTTGTAGGAAAAAAATTATCTATAATGTGGGATCTATTTGACCTTTAAACTGATATTTATTTTTCTATAAATTCAAATCGCGTTTTCTTGCATAATGGCTTTATACAAATTAGTATCTCAAACGTATTATTATAATTATAATATAACGTATTATATAAATAATTAAATCCTAATATTTTTATTGTTTAATTAATCAAGCGCATGTCTTTCACATTTTATGAATATTTAATTGTAAGATTCGACTACGTCACACTACGGATGGCCATCAAACAGGCCAATTGACTTTTTAATCTGTAATTGTGACATTCATGTTCTGCAACAATTAGAATAAGAAGTCTTTTTATTAACAGTAAACGTCATTTTTCGTAACATCTTGGCAGTTCTTTGACCAAATTAGAACATCTTGTCAGTTCTTTGTCCAAATTAGTGACAGCTTGGAGTCTGAAATCCCATTCTCAATGACTGCTATTTATACTAAATGAGGAAGAGACTGAGTTCAGCTTTAATCTGATCGTGTATATAATAGCGCTTATTACGTTTATGATTTAATTAATTTTTTTTATTAATTGTATTTTTTATTAGTTACAATGTGTTTTCTGGACAGTAGAAATTAAAAATCATCAATACCGGAGTATGGCTGAAGTGACCACACATTTTATCATATGGGTACACTCTTTTTACAATGCTAATCTGTCCCAATACGTTTCCCTTAGCATTGAATGTTTTTAGTTACAGTAATTAGCTAGATATGGACTCAGTGCACATCTTTATTAGGAGTGAGGTTGTAAATAAAGGAAGCACTTGTGATAAATCAAAACATAACTTTAGAAAATATTAATTTTCATAATATATTAACCCCTCACTTTGCGTATTTATTATTTACCACACAAAGAAAGTAATATGGTCCTGCATAGTTTCTATTTTAATACCAAAGGCGAAATTTTTAAAAATTGTTCTCTTTCATCTAGTATTTAATAAATATTTTGTTATTCTACACTAATGAAAAGAGAAGCTTCAGAGTTGCCACTGGAAATAGGGAAATGTCAGGAAGCTCTCTGATTCTGGGAAATGTCTGGAAATTTTAAATTTCAGGAAAATCGGGTAAATTTTCTATCATTGTCTTGAAAGTACGTTTTCCCGTTCATTCATATTTTGGCGCCATTTTCCTGGAGAATTGTGGAGGTAATCGTTAGAAGTTTAATGTGAGGGCATGATTAAAACTTTTATCGCCAAATCTATCTAAAAAAAATAGGCATATTACCTCTTTAGCATACATGTTCTATTTGTCTGGGTGATCTGAAAAAATTTGGAAAATTTAAACAAATGTTTGCGGTGAAATCAGGGAATTTTTTAGAAACCCATCACGTAAATAAAGGCATTATCAGGAAACTTTTTTTTACCCACTTCGAGTTTAATCAAAGGCTCTAATTGAAATCAAAGTTCCCAAACAAAACTACAAGCACTAGAGACGCTTACGATATGCCGATTGAAAGCTTTAGCCGAGACAAATTCTAATATAAAAATACAACTCGAGGTTACGACTAGAAGAATAGGAAATTGCGACTGGAAGGTAAACAATTCTTTAATCTAAAACTATAAATTAAAACTGTAAACTGAAAACAGACGTGTGTCACATGTATCAATCAGTTTGAAGGTTTCAATAAAATTATCACTAATACATAAAAGTCAATCGGAAATCACCACCGGAACTGCTTTAAAATTCGACCGAAAGAATTCCTTCTATAGTAATTCTAGTAGTAAATTTAAATATTGTCTTGCATAGAGTTATCGCATGAGAAATTGGATATTCTGTAACAATGCCAAGTTTATTATCAAATTTGCCGTCTCGACAACATTTTTGTTTATATATATAAATAAAAAACTCAAGCTTTTTATTTGTCAGCGAAAAAAGATTAGTCACTAAAGGTCAACAAATTGTACATTTTTGAAATCTTGGTCTCATGTATCGTAATAAAACGTATTTAAACTCGTCTTTTAAGGAGAGTTAATGCCTTTTAGCCGACAGTTACTGTCAGAATCAAACTTCTTTCCTTGATGTTCGTTGCCGATATTTTATCCGATAACTTTAATGTGTATAAACTAGTATAATATATATAAGTTATATAGAGATGGATGATCATTTTGTTCTACCTTGAACGCCGTGAGAATTCCATTCGTAAAAATATGTTATGTCAAAGTAAAAAGGCTGCACGTTTATTTTTTATTTCCCGTAAATGGCTCTTGTTCAAAGTAATTAATTTCAATGAGAAAATCCTACGAGTCTATTATAATTCAGAGTTTTTTTGTGGATGGGAATGACAAACAGTGCTACGACCGTATCGTGGGAAAAAGGTGATTCTTTGAAGGTATTTCTTTTGAATTATAAATAATCATATCCTTAAAAAAAAACGACTTGGATACTTTGCGATCTTCGAATTCAAAAATTAGACACGGAGGTGTTTAAGACAATCTTTAGTTTTTACAGGGTGCATGAATTTTTAATTTGTTTTCGAGTTTCTCTCTCGTTCGAGACGCAAATGTGGTACAGTTTCCCCTTGAAAGACCTCATAAAAAAAACTCCTTGAAATTCTGAATTGTGTTGGGACGATATTCGGGTGTGATTTAGTATTCTCGTGTTGCTTCTTGTATCAAAAATAAAATTGCAATAACCCTTTGGCGGTACCCCTGCTTATCAGCTTTACAAAAATGAAGATTGAATTATTATAACAATTAAGAGGTCAAAGTGATTTATAAATTTTTTATAAACTAGAAATAATTTCATTCACATTAATTCTAACTCGGGAAAAAATGTCCTTTTTTACATAAAAAATCAAGATTAAATGTTGACTGTTTTTAATTTTTTCGTCTTCCAAGTTAGTTTGAATAGTATCTCGAGTTTTTAAAACGCAAGCATTCACACAAGGGTTTTAGTTTTATGTAGTGCTGCCATCTATTGGACTATAATTTTTTATGGAAAGTTAATTTTTGATGCTGCCATCTATTGTTGAACACGGTCTTCATTTTTGACGTAAAATAAATTTTATTTGGAAACCTCAATCAGCGATGCAGTTGTCACCATTTTCTTTAAAAATATTTTTATTTTATATTTATTGCGAAAAATAGGCATCTTTCAATAAAAATGACAATGCACACTTATATTTAAGGCTTTAAAAATGACAATGCACACTTATATTTAAGGCTTTAAGAATGGCAGGTGAAAGAACAATTTCATAAAATCTATTAATTCCAAATGCATTTTTAAATATTTATTTCCCTATTAATTTCTCTTAATTATGTACTTAAAAAACTTAAATACCGGTATTCGTTTAAATATTTAGGTTGCGGGTTATGGTTTTAAGATTGCATCCTTCGTTTTAGATTTGGTGTTTTAAAAGTGTTTCCAGTCTGGGTTCTGAGTAAAACCAATATTTGACCAAGAAAATTAAAAAATTGTTTCACCATTGTAAATGAAGGGTTTTAATCAATTATCTTGTATACGCATTACGCAAGGGACATTTTGGGGTTTTTTCTACTCATAAACAGAATAGAATTACAAAATTATGATGAATTTAGTACTTATGTTTTTGTTTTATATTATATAAATTGGAGGCAAAGACAAATGGAAAAATAAGTTTTTTAAACTAGGTCGAGTATATATTTATAACCGCTGATGATTGGTTCGTCAGACCCTTATAATTGTATATTTGACCTAGTTAAAATAATCTTTATCCCACATAACTTTGCCACCAATAATATATAAAATAAAAATAAGATGACTAGATATGTAATATTTCAATTCTAATCGGTTTTTGAGTAAAAAAGAGAGCGCAAAATGTGTTTGGAATGTCTTTGTTACGACATCGTTTACAGTCGCAACAAATATATCCCAACTTTTTTTGTAATTGAAATCAAAATGGTAACAATGGTAATGGTTTTGAATTTTAGTTTTGCTTTAAAGTGCAATTTTTTTATATTATAATTTTTAAAAAAGTATTTAAATAATTTCAATTTTAAAATATGCAAAAGGTGATGGCAGTATTTGGTTATGGACTCAAAAGTCTTGGTCTAAGACTCACGACTTTCAATTACGAAGCTATTACTGAGGTCATATCACTTTTATGGGAAAAAAAAAGTAGAAACGCTGTCTACTTTTTTCTAGAATAAAGCGAAATTACACATATTCGAAACAAGGGGAACTTTCTCACCATCTTATAAGATCGCTAAAACAAAAATTTTATTTTAAAAATGTAAGTCGGTTGTTTCAATAAATTTATATTAATTATAAGGAGTATTATTGTTATTTACGTTAATAAGAACTGACGACAGGAACTTTTGTAATTAACTTTTTACCCCAACACGGATTGTTTAAAAATATTCTGCAACTTTTAAAATAAATTGCCCAAGAAAACCACAAAATCTTTTAATGATTCCTTACTTCATTTTAGGCATTTTTCTCTATTTACACTGATTCTCTATTACTAATACTTAAAATAAACCCCTTAATAACCTTTTGGGGAAAACCTGCGTATATAGATCTGTTCTTGACTGATTTGCCTTCAGACAAATATCTAACCAAACAGTAAAGTTAACAAATTTTTATCCTTACCTATTCAAATATAGGCCATTTTTGAATAGGTAAATAGTAAAAAAAAAAAAAAAAAAAAACTTTTTACAAAAATCGATTTAAAAAAAACAACCCTTTCCAGATAAATTCCTCTCATCTCACCAATTGTGTGTGTGCCTGCCAATCTAAATAAATCAAGGTATCTCAGAAAACCGCATTCTTCGCTTCCGCCACAATTTGGGAGCGTATGTTTATTGACGGATTTACTTTAACGTAATACCACTTCTTGGGGATGGGAAGGGGGGGGGGGAGCTCTAATTCAATGAATGGATGTTTGCATTGCCGCACCCCTTTCCAGATAAGCACTGCAAGAGGACAGCCTGAATGTTTATCTTTGGCGGACTGTCGATTTATCGTCTTAAAAACAATCCGAGAAAGAAAAATATATTCTTGAATAATACATTTCATTTTCTTTTCTGGGCTTCCGATTTAGTGATTTCATTCGGCTGTGAAAATTGAATCGATACCATGCAATCGATATAGAGGCACTGGATCGATTTAGGTAAATTACATTCATATAAGTATTTTGGTATAAATTTGAAGTAAGGTTTAGATCAATTTCAAATATTTTTCAAATCAATTTAAAGATGTTTGAGTTAAATTTAAAAAGCTCTTATTTCATTATCTCTTAGTGTCATTTTCTCGCTTTTAAATAACAAATTTCTCTCCCAAACTGAGATTTCGAAGTTGACATGATGGTGACTTGCAGCTGTTTGATAGGTTTTTTGAGTATTTGACAAGACCTCCCAGAAGGCATGCACTCTCTGAAAATCAGATGACTCCAAGAAGTCTAGTTTTGGTTATAGCAATGCTTTTAGCGCAGTATAGCTGTCGTACAGCTATAACAATAAACCCAAGCTTTGGACAAACTCAAACGATTGAGTGCTAGTACTCTATTATCACTTGAATTTACTTACTATAACAATAATACTTTTTAAATTATTAAACTTTCAAGCTGCTTATTTAAATCTTTGCTCTTTCTATGGTACATATAAGTTTGATAAAATTCGAACAAGTGTTCTAAAACTAGTGGCGGCTGTTTAATGAAAAGTGGTAAAAATGAAGGGGGGGGGGGGGAGCTTCCAAAACTTCACAAAATGAGGAAAATGATTTTTTTGTTGTATTTTCTAGTGTCATTCAACGAATATATTTGAGCAGTGCAATGATTTTTTATCTTTATGCTTTCAATTAATAAAAATCGAGTTTGAAATTAGCTGAAATCAAAGCAAAAGTCACGTGACCAAAAACGCATTAAAAAAACCGTGACGTAGTTACGCATAGATATCCGAGGAGGAACTCACTTCCTCCTCGTCTAAAACAGGTTTTAGTTTGGTTCATCGTCTGCGCATTGACGTCACACGCAAAAGTAGCTTTTTCCCGCCAAATCGCAAAGTGAAAAACTAAATTATTTTTTTTTAACTATCTATCCGAGCTCAAATTTTTGAAAGAAGGGTATTGTTTTTCATGATTTTTTTCTCTACATTTATTTAGAAATGAAGGGAAAAAAAAAATTCCTCATTACCCTCAAAAACACTAAAAGTTCAAAAAGTCTAGGGGCAAGTTGCCCTTGCGTAAGTGTAAACGAGCAATACCCCACCTAGTAGCTACTGTATAACATCAAGGAAATTGCAGCTTTTAATTAGACACGTCCCAATTAATCCTATAATTAAACTATTACTTATTCTCCATGTATGTTTAAGAGACTACAAATGTGCAGTGTAATATCCACCTTTTTTTTTAAATCAACTTCACTTTACGATGACATTTTTTTTCCTTGATACCAATCCTGCTATCTTATCGAGTTTTAGTAAATAAATTTTTTATGCCACCTACACATAACGTCCTCTAAAATATTTTCTGTGAATGCCTTTAAAAGGTATTTGTTTTCCGTAAAGGAAATGGAGTGGGAACAATACAGTGCTCCAAACAAAGCTGTTTATTTTGAAGACCTATGATTAGGGATCTCCAATGTAGTCCATCAACGCCCCATTATATGACGTTGTAACTTAATTCGAAGCAGACTCAACTGTTAATGAAACAACTTAGAAAATCTGCATACGTATACCATATATTTTAACTATTTGAAATGGTGTAGGACGTGTATATTGGAAACGCCTTAAGTTCTATGGTACACTATACAAAAAGTGAAAGTATAAAGTATCCTTTAAATTCATCTATCATTTGTGCTTGCTGAACGCAATAGAATAGTTTTGCCGCGAAGTATTTGCATCTTGTATGTGCGTGGGTCAAATTGATGTCCTAAATAACCTTGTGGAGTTGTTTTTTTATATAATTATACATTGCTGAAGATTCTTGATACAATAAACTTTCTTGATTTTTTTTGTCTTATTTGAAATACAATTTAAAACAAATTTTCTTTACAAAAAATTTCATTATTTTTTTTTATATATAGTGTTACTTTAAATATTATGCGTAAATCTAGACCATATTTTCTTAGTAAAGTTTGTTATTTGTGATTGTAAAGAGAGCATTGTAAGTCTGTGCATGAATTTGAATTTATGTAGATCACAAGTCCCGTTTTTGAAATATTCAAAATTGCATATCGTGTGAGTGAGTTAAAGAAAATATGAGGGGGGGGGGGGGGAGAGAAAAAAACTGTTCAAAAAAGAGAAAATTAGTTGGAATTACTTTGTAGTGTATCATAAATGCAATAAGAAATAAAATTGTTGCTAATTTATTTGTATTGGGGAATCGGACCTTTAATATTAATCAGTAAAAATACCATATTAGTTTTAAAATTATACTTAGTTTTTATTTAAGTTAATTTTTCCTGAATATGTCTTATTTTTGTATACAAAAAAAGTATCTTAAATCAGTGCACAGTTCTAATAGTTCAACTAAGGTGTCGACAGGAAGGCGCAAAAGAGCGCCCCTTTGGATTTTTAAAGTAACCATAAAATGGGGCAAATGAAAATAGTTCATCGGTAAAAAGATAAACTTTAAATAATTCATTTAAACAGAAAATTATTCCATAACTATTAATAAGTTTTTGTTTGGAAATTCAAGATTATTATTTTTTTTTTTTTTTAAAAATCAAGTTTGGATGAAACATTTTAACTGTACCTCTGCAAATATTCCTGCCAACGTCCATGGAAGGAAGACTATGGATTTTGTAAGAATATTGCGCACTGTGAGGCATAACTCTGTGAGGTTACATGGCACATTTGAAAGTGAAATTCATTAAATTTTATAGTGTATTGATATTTTAACTGCAAACAGATAATGTGTAATTTTTTTTAAGTATTTACTCTTTAGAATCAACGTTAATAGTTAAAATAACACATAACAAACCTGAATAAGTTTTAGCGACTCAAAGTTAACAATCTTTGAGGAGAATAAAAAAAAAGTATGATGTTAAGCTAGTTTTAGTCATAAGTAAAAAATTTCACTTAACAAAAAAACATCACGGTTAAAAGACTTTTAGTAAGAAAATCGATGAGTTTTTGAAAATACCAGATTCTTAGCCAGTCTTTAAAATTCTTAATTTTAAATAGTGACGCGTTTCTATTTGATAAGTCATGCCTTTACCATTCACATAAAATAGTTGAACTTTATTTTACTATTTTATGCGGGTATTAGATGCGCAAGGATCTGGGTATCTATCTATCTAGACTAGAGTCCTCATCAATCCAAGAAAAACCCAATTTCCCTTTTAATTTTGCTCCACTTACTCACTGCAATATTTCGTGATATGTTTTCATGCAACGACACTTTTCGCTTTCAAATGGCACGGTAAAGACCGTACGCCGCTGTCATCGGTTCCTGCGGACTTGATATATTGCCTGTTGCCTTGTCTCTGTCAATTAGCGAAGAGAGCATCGTTTTAGCCACCATTATCTACTTAAAAGACACCTACTCCAGTCGTCCCCACGGCATCAGACAAATTGCCCTTGTCTATATGCGATGGCACCCTCCTCAGAGTTGTCTACGTGGCTCGTAACCACAGTGCTTATTATCTACTTGATGTTTTCTATGACGGCGTTTGGGTGGTTTGCTTAATTGGAGGAGGATTCCCCGACACTGTTTGGCTGATGCTATGTCTGGCGTTCTATTGTCTTGACAATTATCAAAAATGACAAGTGTTTCGCCGTAACTCTTACACTATGAAGAGTCTTGTATAGAATCAACTTATTAGGTCTATATAGAACTAATATGAAAGGACTATATGGAACCAATGATACTATGTATAAAACCAATATTAGATGTATAAAACCAATATGACTAGACTATATAGAACCAATATGACGAGATTATATAGAGAGACAATATGACGAGACTATATAGAAACAATATGAAGGGCAAGGGACCATATAGAACCAATATGAAAGAACTGTATAGAATTAACTTTAAGGGACAAACAATATTTCAAAGGAAGCCCTTGGTATATTGGTCATTTTACATTTATGTTTCATTCCTTTTCTATACATTCAATTGGACTTGGTCAGCTGCAATTTTATCAGAAAAATGTTTTTCAAATGAGTGTTTGAAAAGAAAAATTTGGAACTCTGTAACTTTTGAATGCCCACTTCGCTTAATATTTTACTAAAGTCGTTGATATATTTTAAGAAAAATTTACACGAATATTGGAAAACTATTTAACAGATTTAACAAAAGTACTTGGACTAGGGTTGAAGGGAACTGCATCTGACTACCTTCATTATAAAATGCCCAGCAAAAGAATTTTCTTGGCTGGGTATTTTGTAATGAAGGTAGTCAGAAGGTTAATAAGTGGTGAAGTGTATAATGAAAATGTAGTTAACTCTGTAAAAAGTAACGAAGATCAAATTTCAAGAAGTAGTTGAATTTTGACTCCTTTATGAAAAAAAGAAAAGGTGGTACGCCGCCCTACCACGTTATCTCTCCATTAGCCACTGATTAGAACTCTGGCAATACTCTTTCGCCCAGTATTCGGGTATGGACCGTTTGGTGTACACTTTGGCTAACTGGTTTTATTTAATTTAAATTTTTCTTCCAATACAATGCTCTCCAGTTTTCGATCTTCTTTCTGATCCGAAATGGAAAATCTCAATTTTAATTGTTTCATAATTTCGGATTATGACAGAAACTGTTACTAAAAGACCGCTTCTACCCACGTTTTTATAACCGTACTTGAGGTCCAGATATCTAGCAGGTAGCACTTGATGACATTTATTCACTAAAATCGTCCCTGGTTTAGTTATCTACATATTGCCTTTCTAAGCTCAGAAATCGAATCTGCAATTGAACTTAAATGAGAAATGGCGATTTAAACTTTAGAAACTTCATGTAGTTGATGCTAACTTATTGATTAATTTATAAACTTTTTTTTTAATATTCTCCGTGAGAATGCGACCTTTAAACTTCACATTTATCTAGGACAAATTACAGGAAACCACCACGTTACAATAACTCAGTTTGGCCAAAAAATGCAGATACGACTGACGTGCTTAACACGGCAGCATGCATATAACAGAAACCTTGACAATTTTCCAGGGTTTTTTTAATAAGCAAATATGTTGACCAATTGATGAAAAATGGGGAACTAGAAAACTTGTCACCAAATGAGGACTAGAAATGGAAAACGACCCAAGTCCAAAAAAGAAAGTTTTTCAGGAGAGCCAAAAAATGAAAAAGACTAGCATCTGCTACTTACGGCTTCTCCATTTCACTCTTTCGGGTTCATAGCCTAACTTCCTTACATTTAGTTCTTAAATACCTTCTTAATATTATTGCTATTTTTATCGCACTTAGGACGTTCTCCACTTCACTGCGCGTGGCACGTACAACCAGCGTGATTTTTCAACAAATTTTTGAACTATTACTATACTGGAGTTTGCACTTAGGGTGTTCTCCACTTTGTTTAGTTTAGTCTTAAGGACATTTTTCCGTAAAAAAACGATTTTCGATTTTTTTAGGTACTTAAGGGGGTCGGGTACCGAAAATAAAAAAAAACTTTATTTATGTACATTTTTATGTCAAAAATTTATTTTATGTATGAGATACTATTTATATATCTTTGAGAATTTTTTTTTTTAAATATTGCGTTTAGTTATTTAAAAAATATTAAAAACCAAGAAAAATCTATAATAATTGATGTATGCGTATTTTGATATAAGTCAAGAAAAAATAAAAAAAATTTCAAAGTGAAGGCTTTCTGTAATACATAATTATATAAAGAACATTTTTTCTTCACAGAATTTTGATAGGTGAATTAAAAAAAATTAAAAAAATTCTCAAAGTTAAAATATTAAAATTTTTGCTTTTTTTTATGTTATCTTTTACGCTAAATGTTATATTTTAAAACAGAATTAAAAAAATAAAATTCTGTGAAGACAAAAGATTTAAAACTATATAAATTAAATGCTCCAAAAATTTGAATTGCCAATTGTTTATGGTTCTGGAGATATATCAATTTATGCAACATCTGTGAAAAACACTAGTGCTCGAAAAACGCACTTCAAGCAGACGCTTCAATGTGTTACGCCCATTAGTGCTGTTTAAATCACATGTAGTTTTGTGACGTTCTAATCACCGGAGAAATAAGATAAAAACATCATTCTCTTCAGGAATATATGAACTATTTTTTAAAATCAGAAAAAAAATTGGGATTTTCGAAGAAATTTTGGTACTGGACCTCCTTAAATTGTTTTCCTTTTCTAGTTCTTAAATGACCAATGTCTTATCCGATATCTATCCGGCCAAAATCTGATGTTCTTAAATTTTAGTATGGAAACTCGTCTTGACCAAATCTTTCATTTGACATATAGCACGTGTTAATAGAAAGCTAGAAAGTAGAATTAGCAGTTTTTCTGGTAATGTTGACCTCAGATGCACGGACAGAACTTTCGTATAAGTTCTTCTCTACATTAGTGAAGCTAAACGAGAACCCTTGAACGGAGAGAACTAATGTCAAGAAGCATTGCGTCATTCAAGAATGGCCTAAAAACATAAAATAAGAGTGACAAACCCATTTTTACTCACGAGTTGCAAACTTCTTTAATGGGATTTAGAATAAAAGAAAAGAAAAATGCCGTCTGCTTTTAAATAAGGCTATGATCTGTGTTCTCAATGAATTCTGACACTTGACGCAACGCCTACTTGCTTTCGTTTGGACCAATCACGCTTCGATGTTAGCGGCATTTTCGAACGATGATAGCATTCCCGTGTTCGAAGTGCGGAAAAATGAACTTAAATAGATTATTTACGGATTGGAAGATGACAATAGTTAAATTTATACCATGGACGTAACAGGATCATCTGCTGCTATAGGTAAGACCTTTAATTTACCGTTAAAGGTGCAATTGTCTGACGCATAAATGTTTCGATATCAGTTTCTTAAGTATAAAAAATATTTTTCCCTTTGGAAAAAATATATATATATATATATATTTTTTATAATATTTAAAAATTCTTTTTCTTTTCGTTTGCCTATTTTTTATGGATGAATAGAATAATGCTTTTTCACCGTGCTATAAATTTCTATTACTATCCTGTTATTATTAAGTCCTTTTGTATCTCCAACACGAAAATGTATTTGCTACAGCTAATGATCTTATGAAAGTAATTATTTATTCAACTGATGGTAATCCTATTCTAACCAATCCAGCTAATCAATATTTGAAAAGGTTTATTAGGTACAATTAGTTATTCAGCTAATCACAAACGCTTAGGGCCGAGCATCGCAATTGACTGTCAAGTCGTCATGCATTACCGCAATATATAGTCATAAGGGATTCACTTCCACCACACACTATGCTCAAGGTGAACTTTGCTGTACATATGCAAAATGCAAAATAAGTAATGTGACATCTTGTATTACATTAAAGTTTCTGTAGGTTAATATGATAAAAACGAAATAAATTCCGATATTGATACGATTTGAGTATTATAATTAAACTAAAGTATTTAAAAAAGTAACTAAAAATTATATACGTTGACTTAACAAATGTTAAGTCAACGTATATAATTTTTAGTTTTTAAATACCATTTCTAACATTTGATAACACATTTATTATGCTTCTACATTTAGTTCGTCTGATTTTAGCTTTACAACCAACGGTAATACTAATTCTTTTAAAGGCAAAATTTATAGAAGGCATATCAATAAAATTGTAATTGCATATATTTTCTATTTCAGTAATCATGCATTTTAATTTTTTGGAATGTTTAATCTTTATGAAACGTCTCTATTTTTTGTAATACAGAACTATTTTGAATTCTCTGCAGTAAAGGAAATGAAAGTGGAATGAACAAACAAAAGAAAGTTTTTATTCAGTATAATATTCATTTAAAATCAATCCTTCTATTACATAAAAAAAAATCACAAAAAAGGCGTTGTTGCGACTTAAATTCTAAATTTTATCTTGATTAAAAAAAAAAAAATTACTCGAGTAAGTATGGGTGAAACCAACAGGAACGAAGCCATCATCTGTCATTCATCAAAATAGATGATGAAGGCATCCAAGAAGCATAAAAGTGAAACGTGATTTTCTTTATTATGAAATTACATCTTTAAGAATTAATGGATAGAAATCGAAAGGTTTTTCAAAAATTACATAAATACATCAATACTAAATTTAACTGCTGAAAGTGGTTATAGCTTTTTATAAATTACCTTTGAATAGATTAATTTCATTTTGGGAATAGATAGTGGCTTATAAATTTATTAAAATGATGGATTTTTTTTTCTCATTTTTTATAAATCACCCAATGCATTAAAACTGTCTAGTTACGGAAAACTATTATGTGAGTCCAAAATATGTTCTCTTTTTTATTATTATTTTAACATTTGTCTCGAGAAGAAGAGAGTAAACACCCTTCTGTTTGAAGGACATTGTTAAAGATCATTTGGGACATGTCTCCTAAGCGTACTTCACTATTACGACAGCAATTAGAACCAACTGGCAGAAGTTCCAATTTCATACCTCATCTGGATTACAAACTTGCGCTTGCGAACAGATAAAAATAAACCTTCAGATTTAATGATCCTAAAGTCAAACAGTTTCTTTGTGCAACTCTCGCCCAATATTAAGTACTACACTAGTAGTTCAACTCCTTGATAACGCCCAACGCAGTTTACTTGAATTAATATGAAGCCTGCTATGGGTTTCTTAAGAGATTATGTGGAAGGGGTGATTAACACTGAGAAGTCGAATATCCTACAATATTGTGTCTGGGAGTAACATAAATAAATTTCAAGAGATAAGGTCGAATTCAATATGCTAGTTTTTATTTCCATTCTTTGAAGTATCATTGAAGATTATTCCTTTATCTGTGTCAAAACCATTGACTCGATTACCGAACTATAAAAAATTTAGTGATTTTCTGTAACGAGATAACCAAGTAGGTTTACGTTTTGAGATATACTTTGGGTGATAAGAATAAAGGTTGAAGACATCATTAGCAAATATTTATACACATCTTGAAGTTATTTATTTTTTTGATTAACGTTTAGGAAAAAAACAACATATTTTAAAAAAAAATATTTTTATATAACCCACTCGAGATTGCACATATTTCAGATGACCATCCCCGGAATCAAATTTTTTTATTGACCATTTCTAATAGAAAAACGTGTGTGATTAAAATCAGTCGTTTTGTAACTCACTTCGTACAAATAAGATGATTGCACACCGTGTGTGTAAGGTTTAGCTCCTCAAAATATTTTTATTACGAGGAACGAATTTCAATTCCAATATCATTGTGCACACTCGGTGTGCTACCTGTCTTTTTGGCTCAGAAATGCATTGTACACACATGGTGTGAAATCGGTCTTGAATGAGTTTTAAAATACTTTAAACTGTGATTTCAGATAGCATTAGTGTACAAGAATGGAAGTTTGTTTTGGACGTTGCGATGGTAATTTTGTGAGCAATTCAAATTTTATATTTGGAGCTTTATTGGTGGATTAGTACGATGACTAGAATATTCGGAATTCCTGTAGAACTTTTTGATTTATAAAAGTTAGATAAACCACAGAGTTCCATATTGATTGAGAACAAATTCTTTTAGCCAATCGTCATTACATCCCATCACCAGAGTAGGGTTGATATGGAAAACCACCTAGATTAGAAAAGGTCTTCTGAATTCAAACATTAACTTGGTGTCGTGTTGGGTATTAACATCATACTCTAGTTAATCTTGCATAATTAGTCTTGCATTTCTACAGTTTGCAGTTTTTCCCATCCAATGAAAGTTATCTCCACTATATTAATTTTTATCTTCACGTACCAAGTGAAACGTTTAGTTGGTTTATGTGAAACAAATTGTTTTCCCAGGGGAATTTTTTTCAATCAGATTGCATGTTCAAGGGGGTTCTAACCTAATGTGTTTCCTTAAATACGGTTCCTTCACACGTTGTGAAGCTTGTGACGTCAATAATGTATCATAGGTTAGTTACAAACCAGACGTGATCTAGGAAATTTTCCGTTTATTTTTTTCTGCAAAATGGCAACAATCAAATGGTAAAACTACGTCGGAATTCGCGCTAATATTTAAGTTCAATGTAAATAATCATTTTTTTTTTTTAAATATGTTTTTAGGAAAAGAAAATTACTTTTAAAAATTAAATGCTTTTGATTATTTTATTGAAGTTATTATTGCCAAGATAAACGTAACACTCACGTTAATCTAGTCAAGTAATAGGTAACGGTATTGTAAAATTTCAAAAGTATTGCCAAAAAAGGTATTTTGTGTAGTTCTTTTCTGGAGATTTCAAAGAACATCTGTGAAATCGTAAAATTTACGGGAAATACGTAAAAACTACGGGAAATAAGTAAAAACTCCGGAAAATCTGTAGAAAGTTGGCATCTGTTTTTTTAAGTTTGTTCTGTAATATATATGGTAAAAAAATAAAGAATAATAATTCAAATTTAAACTTGAAATTTTTAAAGTTTGTAAAAGAAAGTAACTGTTCCTACTGTTCAACACATGACAAAAGCGCATTTCAAATCTCGTGCTGAATTTATTATTATTTTTTTTCAGTTTACTTCAGAATCAGCTTTGCAATAACAAATTTACCCTACCAGCCAGAATTAGCACAAAAGACTACCCCAGAGTTTAAAAGGGTTGCAGAAGAAATCATTTTAGATTTGGAAGCACTTTATAGGACTATAAATGGACAACAAGCAGTTACTGTAATTTCATTCCGGTAAGTATCCATTCGATTTTATCTACATGTATCTGGACTCTTCCTCTTCTCAAAAGATTATGCTCTTTTAGTTAATTTTTTTGGAAAATATCTAAAAGTTTTTTTAAT